>CM072519.1:28095524-28720524 GCA_036898135.1 Oncomelania hupensis
TAAGAAAAAATGGAATTGTATATGAAATTGGCACTGATCAATCCAATGTCAATATGCAGTTCATCTCAACATTTCTTTCAAACCTGACCTGCTCTGGATTGACTTTTCAATGAAGCCTACCCTTTACAACACAAACCTCGCATATTATTTAGACAACGGGAATCGCGTCAAAATGAGCATACAAATTATTCGTTGGCTAATGTTGACAACTGAAGAATTCAGGTGTTCAGTTTAAACAGGACATCATGAAAATGAAACATTAACTTTTTAAGGCCAAAGCAATTCAAATGTATTTAGTACCAATGTTTCGTGACTGATGCAGTTACACAATAATTGCAACACATACATGAAATTTAAACACCAGTATAATGTCACAGTTGACAAAATTATTCAAGCCAATAAATCGAGAAACTAAAAATAATGCCAGAATTTACCTTTTACATAAATAATACTAGATGATGAAAAAGAAATCACACTAAAAACAATGGAAATCACATTAAAAACAATGTAATCACATTGAAAACACTGTAATAACATGTTGTCGAAATGTATAATTATTTCCATTTCTGTAAAGAATGTATTGCTCTAAATGTGCATGGTCATAAGATCTTGTAAGATGTAAGTAAGTACTAGTCGATTCTCTTAAATAATCAAAGGCATTTTGGTCAAAGATGTAAATGACACTCTACTATTCCCTCACTGTACAGTCATTCAACTTACACTAAAAATATATAAAATTAAAACAACCCTTAATGTACAAATGTACCCAAAATAACTTGTATTTAATAAGGACAAAAAACACCTGTCAGCTTGTATTACACACATGAAACAGAGCACTGTTGATTCAAACTACATGAAATAAATAAATGAAAACAAATAGATCTAATACAGTAAAAGAAAATAATTAAAAAAAAAAAAAAGAAATAATGGATACAATGTCTCAAACAAAATTCAAAATAAATGTTCACTGCTCCAACCAAAACTCTTACAACATGTACCAAACATACACACACAACACACACACACAATATATAGTTTTCTGCCATTATGTAATGGGTGACTTGTATTTCCTTTTGTCTTTCCCATCCTGGTTAAGAAATATTATACATTAGTCTGTTTACTATAATACAAAGCCATGAGTGTACAGGTCAAGATATTAAAACAAAATATATTAAAACAAATTATATAAACGCAATCTCTCAAAATATACAGCACGATCAAAACGACCAATCATGAAGAAAGCCTTTTTAACTGTACACCCACCCACTCACTTCCAAATAAACCAAACATGCATTAAAATATATAGGTCCTTTCACGTGATCAGTGAGTTTATTCAATTACTAGCCATTTCTCTGTCCTCACTCCCACCTTGCCAAGCAGAAGTAATTCTTTATGGAGGGTCAGGAACAAAATTTACAGACCTTTGAACAGGCCAGAACACACTATGAGCAGCTCTGAAGCTAGTAAGTGCACTATATAATTCATTTCATACAGTGTTGACAGAGCATCTCAAAGAAAATTTCTCTAATATCACGTTGTTGTGAAAAGACAATAAATTGAACGATTGATTGATTAAAAGAAAATTTCTGATCTTCCAAAGCATTTTTTCAATTTAAAAGAAACATTAAAACTACAAGAATTATACTACACTCTTTGTTTTCCTTTTTTATGCAAAGCCTACAACAACAAAACGCCAAAAGGAAAGAAAGATAGGACTAGGAGTATATACCCCATGTAAGAAGGGAGCTGCTTTTCAGGCTTAAAAAATAACAGTGATGTGTGTTTAAGTGAACACATTTAGAGTAAGAAAATGCATCATAATAAAAAGATACACATATTTGTAGTCTATGCCAATTCTGATTTAGTTAGGTCTGTATTTTTACCATCTTTACATTCTCTCTCATAAACCCACATCTTTCCAAACTAAGAACTGCCACAGACTCAATCACACTCAATGTGTTTTCCATCGCATACAATGTCCACAAACACGGCTGACTAGTAGTAGTATTGTTATAGAACGATGACCACAGTATATGAGAATATGTAAAACACATTTCTTTTCTTGTGTTCTTGTTAGCACAAGAATATTATACTAAATTTATATGACTGTCCGCAGGTTATCTGTATGTTTTGGTTATGTTATCTAGTTACACTTTTTTATTCTGAATGCTGAATCTTATGGATGGTGTAATGGTAAGTACATATGCAGTAACTGTACACAAACATATTTTATGCACAAGAATAGAAAGACAAACCATGTCATGAATTTCAGCATGACACAAAACACACACATCACATACACAGGTCTGTACATGGTCAAGAATACAGAAGAGCGAAGAAGGCCCCGTTTCTTCAGTTCGTTGTAAAAACATACATATTGTAAAAGCTGTTCATGAGAAGGACCCTCAACAAAACTTGTCACAATCTGTTCAGAATAAAACGATCTCAAAGTCTATGTGTTCAGGGTGGAGAACAACTGAATCAAGAAATCTCTGAAATCCGGCCGGGGCCCAGGGGCCAAGCCCCGGTATTCGCCCCCTGGAAGAAAATGAATTTATGCAATTTTGAAAATAATTTAGGGCCTCTCCTGAAAGCAAAAAGCACAAAGTAAACATGAATAGAAACAACAACAACACAAAAAAGAATGTTTTATGCACATGTCTTTCAAAAACGTTAAGAATCTTGATTTGTAGGCCTAACAAAGTTTGAGGTCCACCACTGTTACACACAAACTCCACATTTCAAATTTTACTGGGCACACGTTTGTCTATTTTTTAGCTGTAAACAGGCAAGAATTTTTATAATTTTAGAGATATTTAGGGGTACGTTAGTAAAAACACTACATCTTAGGTATTAGTGACTAATGTATAGATTTAAATGAAATAAAATGCAAAATGAACAGAAATAAATTCTCTCTTGATAATATACCTTTTTATACTTCTCTTGTCATGTCTTGTTTTTTATTACTCCATGTGTATACCAAAACAAGTTTTAAAAAGTCCAAACAAGTTCCCTACTCTTCTTCACTTTCATGCAGTCTGAAAGATCGTATTCATGCACATTACTGACACTAATTGTCTAATGTCAGTACCGATCTCTTCCTCCGACTCCAAGTCCATTTCTCTCACTTTAATGTCTGATAAATGGAAGCCTGTAAACTCCCCTTCATCAGTTGAAGAATCCAAACCATCCATCTTAGACACACACACAAGAAAATTTGAAAAAAAAATCGAAAAAACAAACGCATCTCAGAGAAAACTTGTGGAAATGCAGTCGAATGTTTTCAAAACAGAATAAACTGGAAGTCAATTGCCGGAAGTCTCGCATTCTTTCAAACAACGCGAGAATATAACCACATGGTTGATACGGACGCTTTTGGACGTTTTGCCTGTTTAGACCTTCGGCCGCTTTTGGCCGCTATGCCCAGTAAAGGGTAGCCCTCAGCTTCACACACTCGGAACTCAGTATTTTTTTCTCGGAAATGCAAATGCCTTCCGCAGAAATCCGCGGATAATTCTCCACCCTGGTGTTTCTTTTTATGTTTTTGCATAATTAGTTAGTATTTTTTGTTTTTTCTCGCGAACATTCCCGAGTGAACAAAAAAGGAAAATGTGACACTCTGCACACATGTTTAGTTTGAAACAAACGCGGCACAAGCAAGTTCCAACTTCGAAAGTTGAGACATGCTGCTAAAGACTTCAAACTTTAAAGCAGCCTCACTTTCACAACCCAAAGTTGTCTTGGTGTTTATATCTTCGCGGCGATATTGGCGTAACTCATGGTGATAACTTTCTGTTCCAAGCTAATCAGCTATTTTTAGCAACAAGAAGCGGATCCACATAAAATATTATTTGCATCCCATGGAAGGCCAATGCTTGGCTTTTCTTTATTACTTGTAGATAAAAAGATGTTGAAAAACTGCTTTTGTACAGCCCTCTGATAGCGAAAATACGAAATGTTAATTTCCAGTGACGTTTAAATAAAAAATAGTTTTCACAATCAGACAAATGACTTTGTTTCCGACAAGTAGCGGGCATTTTGTTTCTTTCCTGATCAAACATGTGTGCACAGATCTTGCTCTTTTAACATCAATGGCCATTAGCGATAATAATTTGACAGGTACGTTTTGTCGTTATTGGTTCCGTAGACATAAAATGAAGTAAAACTTTGGCAGATGTGCATTTTTGTGAGGAAAAACAAAATGATCATTATCGGCGAGAGGGATGAATTATGTAGATCTGTTTTATTGATAGTTTTGTCATCAGCAATATAAACTTTTGTTGTTACATTCAAACATTTGTTTCAATGTTTATGATATTAGAGGCTGTACTTTCTAAACATATTAAATTTTGTGCAGAGTTTCGCCTTCCTCATTTGGTGCCGAAGTAGATAGACATTTTTTGCAAGTAATCATTTTGTTGGATGAATGTAACTTAACACAATAGTGCTTGCCATTAACCTTACATTCAAAATAATTATGCTTTATATTGAGAGTACGAAGATGAAATAGCAAATCACTCTCTTATAATGTCACATAATTTTCATTGAGTTCAGATAAAGCCAGTAAGAAGACAAAGCCCAACTCTGATTTCTTGTCTGAATGAAACATAACACTATCATTCCTGGGGCATATTCTTGTTAAGTTACGCTCAACCGAGAGATTTGACGACAGAAACAGTGTATGGACATCAAGGTCTGTCTCGAATGTTGTCCTTCCACCTCTTTTAATGTCTCCCTCTTCTTCTGTCTCCTTGCACCGTGCCTTACAGTTTGGTCTTTGAAGGCCTGATGCTCTGGTGACGTGACCATACCATCGGATTTTCCGTTTCTTCACCACTGTGAGCATGTCTTCGTGTTTTCCAGTGAATGTACTAAGCTTGATAAACTACACAAAACCCATTTTACCCAATTGTTGTCAAATAATCTTCAGTTGTTAAGTGAAATAATGCTATTGAATTTTTAACTGAGATATAAGCCATAAAAGTGGTTTTGCTTGCCCATTTTCTTTTAAAAATGCTGTATATTATTAAGTTACACTCATTCAAACTCCATTGTGTTTTTGTAAAAGCAGACAGTCACCAGTACGCTTTGTTTTCACCTACATTTGAAAGCACTGCAGGGATCAGTTTACTAGCGCGCCCTGCGCCATTGACGCATAAAAATTAAAAATGACCCATCTACAATTCTTGCCAGGGGCCGAATGGCGCTTCGATTTTTGGTACCAGTGCGCCACCACAATAACAGTGCACTGTATTGGAGGCGACAAACGTGCTTTTAAGGTGGTGAACTGAAGAATTTCAACTTCACAGCTGCTGTAGAGAGGTGGCGTGCTGAAAAGCGACGAGCTATATTCTCTTCAAAAGCACAGTAAACTGATTCCTGTTCTGGTTAGTGTTTTGTTGGTAAACATGCTTCACAACACATGCACACTCACAATAATCTATTTTATTTTAATTTCTGTAATAATATCTCCAGGTTATCTTTTACCTGTACGTAAATTACTGCTGAAATCATGGCCCATTAAAATTTGATCTGAGGGGCCCAATGGCCCATAGCTTTTTTGTATCAGGCTGAACCCTGGCACTGTATTTGTCTTAGCAGGCACAACTAAATTAAAGATCAGTTGCCTTTTCTGTATCCAATTTGTTTGTGTTTTGTTAAAATATGACGGTGTTAATGTTACATTCAAACGCAATACATTTTCATAATGTACAACCAAAGGACAAACAAGTTTGAAAACACACATAATGTGCAGGATGCATGCTTGAAAATGTTACAGTTTCAAGAGAAATAATGTTTTTTTTCAGTAAGTTTGGTTTTTAGCGTTGGTTTCACAGTCATTGGACACTTCTCTGTACTCTTGACCACATGTATTTTGTAATCTATTCTTTTGAATTTTAATGAACACGTATCTGGCCTTGACATGTAAAAACAGTTCTAAGACAGAGACGTCAAAACATGAAATTTGTACAAATGAGATCACACTCAATATTGCAATCCAATGTTTGCTATAGAAGACGAGGCGAACAATGAACAGTTTTTGTATGCATAAAATTAAAGTCAGATTTTTTAACAATTCAAAGTTTCAACAGATAATTCATATTTCAATATGAAAATTAACAACTTCTGAGGTTTTTTTTCCAGATTATTTCTCATAAAACAAAAAAAAGAGAACAAAATAAGACACTTTTCACATAAACCCTTACGACAATATTCAACTTTTCAAGGTGGGAACCATCAAACAGACCTCTGTGCAAATTTGTCCACCCAACATTGCACATGACAAGTACAACTAAGGACATAATAAACATCCAGTCTAGTCGCAAGCCACAGAAAAAAATACCATCAAAAAATCACCCAGAATATCTGAGGCAGAGTTTTGTATACAAGTGAATGTAACAGCACAATCAAACATCACAAATACTCTGTGCGACCAAGATTAATGCAAACCAGGGCAAAATTCATTAGTCAAGAAAATGTAACAAGTCATTCAATATTAGATAATTTTCATTAGATGCCAAATACACACAGTGTAAGCTGTATATCTAGTGGCCAATGGTTGTTTTGGTCAGCCATAGTGAGTGATGATCTTGGCCACTTCAAAACTGAAAATTATTGCTTCCATAAACTCAAAAGAACTCAAAAATGAGTGCAAGAAAAGACACAACTGAACTGTTTCTGCTCAGAAGGAAAACTAAATCCAAGTTAGTTTCAAATGATAAAAAAACACAATTATTCTCAAACAGATTAATCATTAAATGTAGTAACAAATGCATTATTCTAGAGGATACTACTATTACTAGAGGCAGAGGGTCCGAAAAACAATCTCAAAATTATCTTGAACTGTTGACAAATTTTATATCTCCAATACTGGCAATAGTAAATAAGAAGCGGTGATTATGATGACAGCATAAAGAAAAGTCTATGAATTCTGCACGTACACATGCACAAACATCACAAGTGTTTTATCCTTGATTATCATGCAAAACTGGAAGCCTCTGAACCTTATTGACTCTTAATAAACATGTTATTGTTGGGTACAACATTTTGTTAACCTATAGGCACATAACACCACATCTTGGATTTTTTTTTAAAAAGTATTACAGTCATTCGGGCAATTAATTTAAATGCGGCAATGGAAGTCAAACTAGTAAATAAAAAAAAACATCAAATGATTGATATAAACCATACAGAAGAAGATATAAATATCTTACGTCCGGTTCTAATCCAAATTTCACGAGCAAGGACACTTCATTTTGTAATAACAAAAAATTCTGTGATAACAATACCCAAGTGTAAAAAAACTAATGTTTAATTTCTGCTGGGTACATTTCTTATAATGCATCATAACCCATATACTTATAACTGAATATGCTATTATGCGAGTAAAAATGTTTTAAAGCTGTGGGAAGAAGATTCCTATACTTCGTGAAATTCATTAGATCACTTGTCAAAGAGCACTAAATACTAAGTTATGCATGTAATGACATATATTTTAACATTATTTTCCTGATTGAATGTAACTACTACAGGAAAGTATCAGTATAGTGCATAGTCTAATAGTCTATATTTACTATATTCTATAATAGACTTTCAATCATTAGTATTACAATCAACTGAAATAAAGAATCATCTTAACATTCATAATAATGATGAAACGGTAGCTTATCTCAATAACAAAAATAAACAATTTTACAACAAAATAAATTCAAATCAAAGATGTTCAGACATATTTTGAACCTACTTATTTGATCCTCAGCAAAATGCTGATCTTGCACCAAAATCCAATAATCTCTACAACGAGAAAACCCCGATACTAACATTAACTAGGAGGGCGAAGCCCATACGACTCGCATGGTCCTTATTTAACATGAAAATGAATGGTCCTTATTGTTTTAACATCAAAATGAATGCCCAGAAAAAAACAACATAAAAGGTGGCATTAAAATGCAAAGTAATACCGACTCTGATCTTTGTATGCTCTTGACCTTGAGATGACCTTGACCTCCAGTTCCAAATACACTCGCGTATTATCAAAAACTACAGCAAAAGTTGTATTATGCTCAAAACAACTGTGATCTTGGGATGACCTTGTCCATCAGTGACCCTGACTTTGGGATGACCTTGACCCTCACATGACCTCTCATGCATATCTGATCGAATACCCAATGTTGTTTCATACTATGGGTTAAATAAAAAGCCATTCCACTGTACAATAACCTAATTTTTGTATGTTTTTGCAAGGCTTAAAATGACCTTGACCTTTAACAGCAATGCAAAAAAAAAAAAAAAAAAAAAAAAAGGGGAAAGAAAATAAAGATCTAGCTTTAATTTTTAAATACAACAATTTTGGATTTTATAACTCTCATAGATTAGTTTAGGGTCAAGGTCACTTCAAAGTACCAATACTAACTTTGGACAGCTCCAGTGACCTTAATCTTTGAGTGAGGTTGACCAAAATTGCATAGAATATGTCTCATTAACATGCATCAAAAGTTCAATATTAATAACCCCCCAAAAAGTGAAGTTTTGCGAAAAATTGTCATTTTTTAAACTAACTTTTATAGGCCAGGGCTGTTACCTTGACCTAGAAGCGAAGTCATTATTCACTGATCATTTATGAGGTCTGATGGGTATACACTATTTTACCAAGTTTGGTTATGATAATTGAAAATAGGTTCTGAGATATTAATCCACTTGCAAGTTTTGCACAGAAATGCAGACATTCAGAATCAGATAATATTCTTTAACTATCATTTTTGGACTCATCTTACACAGCTTTGTTTTTAATATTGAACAAATTTTTTTTGGTGTGAGTACACAGACTTACATTGCTATGCATATGAGTCAAATATTATTTTATGATCAATGAACAGCCAATGCGAATCACACTGAACTGTTTGTATCACTTATACAATAAAATAAAGTCTGATGACTTCTATTACATAGGTTAAAATGTCTAGTCAGGCAATTGTCATTCAAAATCATAATACCAAATCAAGTTTTTTTTTAAAAAAGAAAACAACTAAAAATTGTTTTGTAATCAATACAAAACTCCTGGTTATCCACATTTAATGTTAAATATAGCTTGTATTGAAATCATGAAAATGTAGTCATATCTGATAGTGGTTACTGTCAAGAGAAACTGCAACAAATTCCTAAAGAACTTGAATACCTATTACAAGCATAGTTGCATACAATCACAAAATGTCACACTGGTAAAACCTGCCCAATTCCAAATTTCCTTTAAGAATCTGATTCTGGTATTTTATCCATCACACTGTGATACTGCACAAGCAAAATTAAATCAAAATTCACTGAAATAAGATGTATGAGGATGTGCTGGAGATGGAAGGAGAATAAAAGCTCTCCTGTTTGACCTCTGGGAAACAAAACATAAAAA
The DNA here is from genome assembly GCA_036898135.1 of Oncomelania hupensis. Taxonomy (NCBI): domain Eukaryota; kingdom Metazoa; phylum Mollusca; class Gastropoda; order Littorinimorpha; family Pomatiopsidae; genus Oncomelania; species Oncomelania hupensis. The sequence continues at coordinate 28,104,928 of CM072519.1, forward strand.
TAGTTGTAAAAATAAAATTACTCTCAAACTTTGGGAGCAGCACACATGATGTTTGGTATCAATGACAATTCTTGAATAAAACAATGCAGATAACAATATAAACTTTCCTGTTTTGAATGTACAAATCCCACACCTTACACAATCTTGCATGTCACACAGAGTCGAGCACACAGGGCCACCATAAAACAGGAAAACATATTCCTCACAGAGTTTCAGCTGTTTCAAACAGCTTTGTACATGCCAGGGGCCTTTAATAGTCGAGTCGCCTACTGAAGACTTCACATACTAAGACACATGCACATCGCTTTCCTTATGAACCTGCCTAAAAGCACCCAGCAATGTAAATGGCAAGACTTTTTTTTTTTATTCCTTGCACACAAAGTTGTGAATCTGACTGCCTTTCAAAGGAACAAATGCCATAAATCACATCAAATGCCTCTCCTTACAATGGAACAAGTACTTCAACAGCTGGCAATGTGGTGTGATAATGGAAATAATATAATAAATCTCGCAGCTGAAGATGTGACAGTGGAAATCCATCAGCTGAAGATGCTAAGTGGTAAAATAGCTACTGGCAGATGTGCAAAGCAAGGCTTTCATTTGGTGACCTGTAAGGCCTCAACTAGACCTCAGATGCTTCATCGTGAGACACACGTCTCTTGAGCTCCATCATTAGATTCTGCGTCTGCAGCTTTGGCTTGGGGTTGACTGCAGGGGGTGGGGGACGTGTATACATGGTCTCTAGCTCAGCGAGCTCCTCAGCTGTAGGTGGCAAGGGAAAATCGTCCACCGCCCCATCCTGACTGACTTGGTGACTCCCTTGACTCAAGTGACCATGGTGAGGGTTGCCTTGAGGATAGCCTGGACCTGGCTGAACAGGTTGACTTTGGGAGTAGCCTGGACCTGGTTGAACAAGTTGACTCACATGAGGGTAAACTTGAGGGTAGCTTTCACTCGGCTGAACAGGCTGACTCAGGTTAGGGTAATCTTGTGTGTAGCCTGGACCTGGTTGAACAGCCTGAACTGGGTGAGGGTGACCTTGCAGGTAGCCTGGAACCGTGTGAAGGGGCTGACTCTGACCCATTGGAGGATAACCTTGAATAGGGTACCCTTGACCTGCATAACCAGGGTGACCCTGACCCGGTCCTGTATGGCCACGATGGCCATGACCCTGAGCTGGGCCTTGACCCTGGCCTCTGAGCTGACCTGGAGGTGGATGGTTGCCAGGCACTGGGGGAGGAGGCATGAGGTTGGCAGCAACTGGATCCCCAGCACTGGCAGCATTGCCGATGTAGGTACCCCCATTACTTGGTGGTGCCTGCTGCTGTTGGTACTGGGGTTCCTGGTACTGTTGGTTGAGCGAGGCAAACTTGGCATTCAGACTTTGGATTACGCTTGCAGAAACTGGGGATGGAGCAGCAATACTAGGCACAGCGTAATGGCCACTGCCCCCTGAGGAACCCGAGGATATACTGGCACGGTCAGGTGAAGGGCAGGTTCCTGGCTGAGGCTGCATGCTGTCACCACTATACTGCCGTTGCATTTGACCTGGTTTGGGCGCAGTTGATGGCGCCCCTTGAGGTTGTCCTTTCTTCTTCTGTTGAATGCTCTGCTGGATCAACTGAAGCTCCGCATACGGACCCTCCCCCTGCCCGTTTAGACCATCTGGTGAGCCTCCGTCAGACAGCTGGCGCGGAGGAGAGTTACGTGAAGGGTGTCCACCGGACGAAGTGCTGCTGATAGAAGCCGTGCGTCTCACTGGAGGTGGTGGTTTAGCCGTGTTCACCGAGCTCCTACGTGACAGGTTGGACGCTGGCACACCTGAAGCACAAAATGTGAAACAGCTATCGTTAATAGTGTTCCCAGAACTTATCTTTATAGCTTCAAAACATAAATAATTCATTCCGGCATAGCAAATAAACAAACAAGCCTTATTGGTGCAGTTCATTTCTATTCTAACCCATTGGCATTACACACTACACCAGCAGGAACAGCCAAATCTACACTGTTTGTACAAAATTACAGCCATAACACATCACTACAACTGAGGAAAACTCAACTGCTCAAATAGATAATATGAACTGACTCATGCACAACCGAAAACATCTGAGAACTTATTAATAGGAAGTAGGGAGAAAAAGCAACAACAGCCAAACACATTTTAAATATGCTAATACATACAGCCTAGGGTGAAGACAAATGCCCACAACACTCAATGAAACTGTCCATGAAAAATAATAACACTGAACTCATGCCAAACACTAACAGCATCTAGTTAACACAATTCTTACATCAAATCTTGAACTTTCTGTTCTTGCATTACAACCTGCACATAGGGTTCCAAGATCATGCAGCTCTGGCGCAATGATCTGCATAAATAAATCTGACTCTGGTCACTTTTATGTGAGACGGAGGAAGAGAAGAATGATGGAAAATGGAGAGAGGCAAAACGACTGAGATATAGCGGAAACATCTAGCATAGTACAGTATAAATTAAATTTCTAATATAGCGTAAGTCATTAAAGACAAGAATCTAGCTTAAGTTTCTAAAACAACCAGGCTAAATATGTGCAGTTGCTTGCTATGAATTCAGAACCATAGTACCTCGGTATTATAGAATTCATTTATTTCATTTAAGGTCTGTACATATTGTGAAAAAACTATAAACAATTTTAACAGGATACCAATTAAAACAAAGGGAAATTATCAGTTAAAAACCCCACTCAGGTCCACATAATCCATAATATTCAATCACTTTCTCTCTGTCTTTCTCGATATGCACAAAATGTTTTTACATAAATCTTTCAACACTTTATAGTAATATGCGTCTGAAAGAACTAGCTCTAAAATTGTAATCATGGGCTATGCAAGTAATTACTTTTGAATTCTACATCCCTTCCATCCTATTTGTACTGGAATAGAAGCCAGAAAGTATATACTGCCAATCACCCCAAAAGATCAGATTATACAATCTGACCAATATTAGTGCGCCCTTCTTAAGTCAAGACATACAATTTCTAGCTTAGTCCAATAATGTTTTGGCTTTCTCATACATATAACAGTAATTCTTTATTCCTAGAGGTTTCTCTTTTCCCTCCATTGCCACAGACCTGCAGTAGAGGCTGGCCGCTTTGCAAACATGGCCTGGCGGTAAGCCGCGCTCATCTCCCCACTACGGGGAATGGTGAAATATTTCTCTGATTCTTGTGTCGATAACTCATAGTCTGCAAACAAAACAGGCAACACACACATACAAAAAACAGAAGAGGAGGAGAAAAGCATTCACGTTGATAATCAAAAATGCAACATGTCAACAACTCAAACAGTGGAACCACACACAGGAAATCTACTCACACCTTTACTAACCCAACACACCTTTGCAATGGGCACAAACTTATGCTAATAAATGCTCAGTTTGTTCATTAAGCTGAAAGTTATCAATTTTAACCAGTTCCAAACCAATTCTGCCAGGAAGATCTAGAACTATCTGATGTCCAGTGCCTCAAACAAAATTTTTTTTTTTTACAATCGATGTTATCTGTATAAAGAGTCGAGCCAGATTCTCATTGTAAAAACATCTGATTTTTAAGTACTATGACTGCGTCTTTAAAACAATTATTTTCTCTAATTTTCAAGCTCAAATCTGATGTGTATGATTCCACAAAAGAAGTGTGTTTCTGCTTACATGCTAAGTCATGCATAAACAAATACAAAACCTGACTAACATAACCATGCTAAAAAAGTTAAAATACAATCAATGAGAAAAAAAACTAAAGTCAAAGGTAACAAATAATTAATACCAAACTTGTCACAACAGAACAATGCAAATGAAATTCCAAGAATGCTTTCAAAAACAAGTAGAAGAAGGGGGGTGGGGGGAGGGGGGATTTATCTCTGTTATTCATGCACACAATAATAAGCCCTTTTCAAACACCACATTTACTGTTAAATCTAAGTTTCTAGTCAAAAGACAATCAACAAATCATGCAAAATTACCCACAAAATAATGCACAGTCAATTTGTAGACAAAACAACACACTGATGTTTGTTTTTAATATTAGAAACTTAGGAAATCATAAAGGCAATTTTTAATTACAGATAGTAATACCGCGCTGAATGCATCATCCACTGAGGTGCTATCAACTTGTTTTGGAGATCAACCAAAGATGAAGCAGGTCATTCCATTCCTACATGCTTACGTTCACACAAAATGCACACACAATATGGCACAAGCTGAAAACAATTTGACTCTTAACGCTTAAAAAAAAAAATCTTCCTAGCTTTAACATGTAAGGCACACATTGTGAAACTACAGTGCTGATTCGGAAATACGCAACCTACCTCCAGACGCTATGGTGTCCTCAGAGCCTGAGGGAGTACTGTTCATAGTGGCGTATCCGCTGGAACATTGAAGAGAGGTGTGTGAGGTGTGACTGGCAGTGTCGTATGTAGAGTTCAGCGCAGCTGTGCTCTCTTCCAGCTCACGAATCGCTGCTGCAAGCTCCAAACTGTTCTGCTGCATCTAAAGAACAAAACAATAAACACCTTATCAATTTTTACTGCTAATATTAAAGGAGAGTAAACTCTGTCAGTAAGATTATCTGTCACACTGTAACACTTACTACAAGCATACTTTCCGTTTTGAATATTCCAGAAGAATATCAAATCACTAAAAGCAAAAGATGTTAACTGTAAGAGGCATTCACTGTATTAAACAAGTCCTGTTATAAAAATGGCATGCCACTGATTTAGTTTCCCCATTCAAACCATTGCTATACTATTTTAAACTTGCTAAAAATTAAAAGAAACATTTTAGCCATGTGCCCAAATGCTTCTAAAAGTCAGTTAAAACCTTTTTATTTATTTTTGTTAATAGATTTTCCATTCCCAGGCGTTAAACTGATTAATAGTATTAATATTTTGTGCAGCAGGCCAAATTCAGTCCAAATTATTCTTTCAAACTCTGCTTCGAAAATTGGACACCTGATAAATACATAATATGAATCAAAACAGATAAAAATCATGATGGAAAAAGTGCTCCCCAAAATCATCCATCCACTGCCATCATTTTTTCAGCCCCTTTCCTTACCATTTAAAAAAAAGTTACTGCAAAATCTAACGCAGTGTCAAACAAGTCAAAACATCACTGCAAACAAGTTATCACAGCAAACAAGTTGTTAAGTTAACAGCAAAATTTTCTATACATCAAATTATTATACAAATAAAATAAACCGGACTTTTTTTTTTAGTACAAGCAATTGTAGCAAACCCTTTTCTAAAACAAACAATGAAATATGTGCAATCTTTTGACTGGTTAAAATTCTACTCACATTTATTTTAATATTTCATTGTTCTTATATAGCGCTTCTCCAGCTCAAAAGCGCCGAATGATACTACAGGATCTAACTCACGGCGCCCACTTGCTGTTTTTGGTGTATTGGTTGACTCCCCAGACAACAGAGCACAGAGGTGACAATGGATCTAGCGCTCACTGAGTGTATTTACATAGCTAGCACTCGCCTTTCTAGGACATGAGCATTAGGATCTTTACAGTCTACGCAATGAAATGCATGCATGCAGTCTAGACCTCAGCTTATCTCTCATTGAAAGGATGACACATTGCTCTCATCCTAGCTCCCTCACCCCTCCATTTCTTGCTCTCTCCCCCCTTCCTCCTCCTCCCCTCTAATAAAAACACATACACCAACTTCCAATGCAATAAAGAAACCAGTGTTTATCAAATATAAAAGCATCGTAAACTATCTATTACAGGGATGGGCATCTATGACTACTGGTTTTCCACATTGGAAATGACATGTCACCAAACAACAATTAGGCAAACTGTTAATTTACAAATGTGCTAAAGGATACATAAAACTATGAACTATTCCGACATGATGTTATTGATTACAAAATCAAGGACAATTATTTGTTATGCTTTCTTGTGCTATTATTGGTTATTTGTATCATGCAAACTTACACATTATATGGATCATGCTATCAATTATTGTCTTATGCCTAGTCTCCATAAAAAGGTACACAAAAGAAAATTTCAAATTTCATCTACATTTGCAAAAAAAAATATGCGTCCTATATCAAGAAAACAGCAGAAATACAATCCATTTGCAATAAGCACAATTACCCGAGATTAATAAATTTCCACGATTCATTGTGGGGTATAATTTAATCATGCAATATTATGAATATCTGAGGGGAAAGAAAAGCAAAAGCTTCGTGGCTGCATGCATTTTTTTTTTTTTTTTTTTTACAAGCCATTAAAGTGTGCCACTCTCCTGAAACAGGCAATACAACCAAATGCTTTTTTTCCCCATTTTAACCCAAATGCATTATTAAAACACAGTGAAAAAGATAGAAAAATATAGATATAATTTCAGCTCTGACAAGAGACTTAAAAGAGTGTGGGTATCGTTTTGAAAACTTTGCAAATAATGTTATTATTTTAGTCGGGGAGTATTTTTCACTAGCTACATGCAGTAAAATCTTGATTGTGAGTTATGCTGATAATTATGAACATTACACAGGAAAATGCCATGGATAAAAACAATTTCAATGTGCAGTATGCTCACTTCATATTCTTGGAAACAAGAAACAAAAATGTTATAGCAAGACAAGGGAATTATCATTGCCTAGAAAAGAATCTATTCTTTTCTGAACATGTTATTTGTGGCAAAATGAATCATCATCGTCACTATCATCATTATACAGTCCTTGTTTAAATTATGAATTCTGGAATGCAATGTAGCAAATATGAACACAAATAAATACACTTTTGTTCAGGTTCACTTAAACACAGAAAACTAGTAGTATGAACTAGCCTGATTTAATCACCAAGTCTACAAGCACACGTATGTTCACACACATGGTTTAATCACCAAGTCTACAAGCACACGTATGTTCACACATACACACACCCACACACACAACTACCCCCAACTTCAACATAAAGACCCAACCATTTGGGTATGTGCCATCAATGTATGTTTTTTTTAAAATACCCTGGTACAATAATAATCATAACACGATCAACACCTGTACAATGAAATGAAACATGTATTTAAAAAAAAATTAAAATGTAAACAAATTGAATAAATGATAAAACATGGATATAAGGAAATTATAACATTTAATAAACCATAATAAAAAGGGTGAAAAAATAAAAAGAAGATGGAATATTGGTGATTTTATTTTTTTACACATCACTTCAACCACTTTCAAAAGTTTCTACCAACTGGTCACCTCTCATGCTCATGTATGATCAAATAACCCAATGTTGTTGCATACTATGTTTAAATAGAACCATTTTACTGTACAATGACCTATTTTTTGTATATTTTTGCAAGGCCTTGACCTTCAAGATCAACGCAAAAACGGGACAAATATGAAAGATCAATCTTTCATCTTTAAATATAAACAAGTTTGAACTTTATATCTCTCATAGTTTAGGGTCAAGGTCACTTCAAAGCACTTATACTAATTGACCCTGACCTTTGAGTGAGGTTGACCAAATGTGCATAAGATGTGTCTCATTGATATCTATGATACATCAAAGAATCATAAGTTCAATATTAATAACTTATTTTATAAAAAGTGAAATTTTGTGAAAATTTTAAATTTTTTATCTAAAATTTGTTGACCCTGTGACCATGACCTTGAAGTGAAGTCAATCATTCATTGATCATTTACGAGGTCTCATGGATATACAACATCTTACCAAGTTGGGTTGTGATATTTGAAATAGGCTGTGGGATATTAATCCACTTGTAAGTTTTGCACAGACAATGGGATGGCGGACAGAGAAACAGCAGAGCGACAAAACAATTTTTTTTAAATGTCATTTTTGGACTATTTAAGACTCATCGCGCACAGATTTGCAAAAATCTGGAACATTTTTTTGGTTGGTGAATACATAGACACATTGCTATGCATGTGAGTAAAAAATAATAACGTACAAAATACAATACAGCGTGTACAACATCTCTTTTGGTAGAGCAACACATCAGTAAAAACATCAGCACAGCAAACGCAAACTGTTAATGAAATTACACCATTATTTAGCGAAGTTCTAAAGGCTCAGCAAAAATATTAGCCCACATCTGCAGGTTCGCTCAAACATGCCCAGTAAATAAAATAGACACAGCAGGAAAATCCACCTAGTTGCTAATCACTCATAAATTTCAAAGTGTAAGAAAATTAAAATAAATTGTAAGCATTATGTTTTGTTTCATTTATTTTACTTTATACCTTTTTACGGTATCTTTTTTATTTTATACTATTTCATTTCTTTTCTTTTTTAATGTCTTTACTTTGCTCTTTAATTTCTATGAACTATTATGTATGCAAAATAAACTTCGCATGCTTGCCCTGGCCTCTACCAGACTAGCCCAATAAAGGTCCATCAGTTTTATATGAAAATTAAGCAGCTACAATACAAAAATCACTTTCACATTGCTACTGGATACTCCTAAATACAATTATTGGAAAAGGAGCGTAGAAACAAAAAGCATCAGTGTTGTTGTTTGTAGATTATAGTCACACAACACTTTCGCATATAGGTGACTACTGGACCGATTTATACTGACACCAGCGGGCCAGTTGTTGGTAAAGGGGAAAAAAATATGATCACACGTTGACCAATCCGGGATTCGAACCATCGACCTTTCGGTTACTAGCAAGACGCTCTTACCAACTGAGCTACCCGGCCCCTCAGCATCAGTGTTTAAAGGTTATTAGTTTATATAGTTGTGGCCATACAGCCCTGGTCTAGATTGGTGTATGAAGAGGGTACAACAAACACTAGTAACATCCTGCCTGCTGCACCTAACTAGCTGGTGAATAACAAACTGAAAGTAAAGTCTAATTCTCAGCACAACACTCAGCTGCAGCAATAAAAGCCAATTTGCAAGAACAATATGTTTTGGAAAAGCCACCTTGCTATACAAAAACAGTGAAGATTATGTCACAAACACAAGCCCATGCCAACAGCAAACACAACAGGCGCTAGCTGTAAACACATCAGGCAGCACACAGTGGAAACTAGCGTCGTGCAAACACACACAGCCAACAAGCGTCATGCAAACAAAGAAGGAAAACTAGAATCAGGCTAAAACGGGAAGGAGCGTTTTAAAGTAAAGCGATGGGGAATAAATACAAGTGAAAACACAAACTGACAAATTGTGGCCCGAGGGTAATCCTGATTGAAAAAGAATGAAAAGAAAAGAAAAGAAAAGAATAATCTTGGCAGTTGTCTTGTCCGCCTTGTAAAGTGTCTTGCCTTGCTGGACCGAGAAGACCTGCGCATTTCTATTTCTGCCTCCTCTTTTCTCTGCTCCGCTTCACGCAGCGCCGCCACACTCGCAGCGGCCTCCTCCTCTGGCACATCCGTTATCAAACCGGCCGTCACACTATCAAGGCTTCGGATAGCCTCCTCAAGGTCAAGGGCATTGACAGCAGAGTCATCAGAGAGGGTAGCAGGCTGCAGGACCAACAACACAGGCAGGCAGTGAGAGCAGAACAGAACTTCACACACAGCTTGTGTCAGTCAACGCAGCACAAAACATAAAAACACCGACACAAACAAAGCTCAACGCAGTGAGCGCCACAACAAAACATTCACACCAAATAAAAAGCTTCTAACTAAAAAGATACATACTTTAAAGTGTATAGACTAACAAAACAGAACAGAGTTATCTAAGCAACAGCAGAAAGCTCACACACAGATGCTGCCTGGTCTCAATGAAACAATATAGGTATAGAAATGGAAGAACACTCCTTGCTGAATTTAACAAAAAACCAAAAACAATTACAACAAGCATGCTGCTCAAAAGAATGAAATAACTGGCCCAAAAGATCCTCACGAATAATACATTTTATTTCAGATGGTAACAAAGTGATGAGAGAAGAAAACGAGATGAAAGAAGAAAACATGATGAAGGAAAGATGGAGAGATCTAGTCTATGTAAGTATATAATTTCTGCATATTACACTGTGGGGGGAAAAACAACTACTTAGACCATAACAACTTGGCTTTAGCATAACCAGTCTTGTTAATATTGTATTACTTTCTTATTATCAATTAACACAAAGATAAAATGGTGCACTATCAAAGGGTGCTACAAGATGCACAGAAACTTAAACTAGCAAAAACAACTCCACAAACATGGAAAAAGATCGTCAGAGAAAATGTTGCTGCCAATTCAAGTATAAAACGCTACAGTTACAGTACCTTGAATCACTTCAACGTCAAAAGATGTGCGCGTTATATAATCAACATATTACAAACTGCTAAAACCCCAAAACAAGAAAGAGTGCCTCACAGAACGCACATACACTTTGTTATGCTTTGTACAGAATGGAAAGAAAATGAATGAAGATTGAAGAGTGCTTACTAAAGTTCTTGTTTGCTGAAGATTGAATAGCACTTACTAGAATTTCTCTTTTAATGAAGATTGTAATAAATACTATCTCTTTTATTGAAGATTGTAATAAATACTATAAGTTCTTGTTTGATGAAGATTGAAGAATACTTACTAGAAGTTCTCGTTTAATGAAATTTGAAGAATACCTGCTAGAAGTTCTCATTTGATGAAGACTGAAGAGTACTTAAAAGAATTTTTTATTTAATAAAGTTTAAATAATACCTACTAGTGAAGTTTTTATTTGACAGAGGCTGAATAGTATTAATTAGAATTTCTTAGTAAACATGAAAAGGACTAAGAACAACAAAGTCATCTAGAATTTCTTAGTAGACATTAACAGGATTTTAAGAAGAACAAAAATATCTAGGATTTGATCTACAATCTACTAGAATTTAAAAGTAGAAATGTGTCCTCTGGTATCTTTTAATTTAAGTGACAACTCACTTGGAAAACCTACTTTTTAACTGACCTCCCCCCCCCCCTCCCCCCCACATGAGGATTTCCCAAGCAAAGTAGATAAAATATATAACATGCAAATGACAAGAAGTAAAATAACTCAAACAAAACAAATCATAGACTGAACAGACAAAGAGAAGCAATCTAAAACAGCCATGACACAAATGACAAATCTACAAAACATGCAAAATCATACAGAAAGACAATGAAACAAGACACACATTTCTATTCTATGTGACATAACAAAACCAAACAACAAAACTCTAAAGAACATGTTAAAAAAAAAAGAAAGATCAAAATCATAAAAAGATAATGAAAACAGTGGAACTGGTATCTTCTTATACACAAATGCTAAAATCATTTACAATTATTATTCATTTACAAAACCGCATACAAAAATAAAAGTGGTAAAACATCTTCGCTATCAAATAACTAGGTCAGAACTGCTACATAAAAACAAGTTGGGGGGAAATAAAAAAGTTAAAATAAAAATGTTGTTAGGTTATACCAACAGCCTTTCTTAGCGCCGCATGGTTCTCAGATTTGGTTAGAACATAATGCACAACATTACACTCACGCTGCCATTGGACCAAGCATCAGTTTAGTAAAAGGGTATCAGCTGTCTTCATCAATTAGGATTGGGGGGCATTTAGATTATAATAGAATATGCAAATGCCTCCTTGATAAAATGAATGTAAAAACTAATAATAATAAGAATAATAATAATTGTTTATACTCTCAAAACAAAATTAATTGTTCATACACGTAATATTCACACCGTAGAAGTAAAATATAATGTTAGGTTTAGAAAATGGTTGTAAAATGATGGATGCTGTGCCTGTAATGAAGTCTTGGTACACCAGCAATATCATATAATAGGTGCTATTTATGTTACAAGACAATACAAAATCTACACTTCACATAAAATATATTAAAATAACGAATAGTAATTCACAACACAAAATGGTAATAAAACTGCATAGGTTAAAATACAGGTTTTACTTGTGTTTCTTACTAGTGATTAGCAATTTCCACCATGCTTTGTATGCACTTTCTCAGTTTCACCAAATATGCCTTGTGTGCAGTCACTGACACAAAGACTATGGTATACTTGAAAGTTTTTCTACCCTAAGTGACGAAACTAAAATATGAACAAAGATGGGTAAGACTAATACAGGAACTGCTGACTCGGTGCTCAAATAATGAAACAAGAAGGATTGCAATTTTTTTTTTTTTTACATCAAGATAGGACTGGAATTTTTTTCAACTACAGGACAAGACTGGAATTTCTTTAAACAACACACTAAGGTCGTAAGGATGTGTAAGAAAGTAAAATTGTGCAGCTCATCAAGGAATGCAAGAAATCATGTCAAGCTCAAACATGAGAACAATTAAGTCTAGTTTTGTGTTTATTTTTCCATATTATTTATTCATTTATTTTTATTAAATGAGCTGAACAGCAACCAGCAAATAAAATGGTACTCATAAAAGAGTCCAACAAAATAAACAAACAACAGTTGCTAAATGGGAAACTTAACATTTAACTGTTGATACATGTTGCAGTGACTCATCCCATTCAAAATCATCTTGGAGGCATATACATGTAACTTCCTTGCAATGTTTAAGGACAAATAAAGATCTGCATCTGTATACGCATCTAAAACAAGCCAGCAGTTTCCAGGCAGTTGCCTGATCATGCTTTGCCTGATCATGCATGTAACACCTGGAGATCCTTTTCAAATGGAATGGATTTCTAATTGAATTAGTAACGACTTACAGCTTTTTGTTGTTTCTTGGAGGGAAAAGGGGGGAGGGGCGGGGTTAAGTAAAAGAATGAATCCGTATTCTGACAATCACGACAAATTTGCTCAATCTACGATTCAGCTCCGTTTACCAACTGCCGTAGAAGAGTGAATTTGCTCAAATTCTTACCTGATTGCTACCAGATGGTGTGGTTGCCTCCCCTTCCTCTTTTTCTCTAGCGATGCGTTGCTGGATCTCTAATGTGTTGGCATACAGAGGTTGGGGTCCTGGTTAAAATAAAGCAGAATTTTATTTGCATAGGTTTTTCTGCTTGTGTGTTGTTTTATGATCTTACATCGCCAACATTATGTTTTAACAGTCAGTACAATTTCTTTCAAAAAAAAGACCAAACGGACCTACATATTTTTCTTAAAAATCAGGAAATCTTAAAATCGGGACACATAATCCCTCTCCCTCCTCACTTGAATGTTTATTCACTGGGAAACCACAGTTTCTGTTCTCACCTTGAGGCACTGAGGGAGGAGCCACAGCCTTGACCTTGGGCCGTGGGCAGTGAGGGGGCAGCACTGGCTGCATCTTGTTGATGGTGGCAGCTGGACGGGCGTACAGGCCTTGCACAGCAGCGCTATGCGGCCTTGGTTGTGAGCCACGACCTTGACCCTGACCTTCTTCTCCTTCCGACTTCTCTGTCAAGGGTTCAAACAGGTCCGGCTTCAAAGGCATGCGGGCATAGGCTTTCTCAGAGGCCGCAGAAATGGTGTGTGGGCGGGTACGGTCAATCTTGGGCTGGGTGGTGGTGACTGGAAGACTGCTGGTGGAGCCTGTGGAGGCGGTGGGAGTGGAGACAGAGTGGTTAGAGGGTGTGGTAGGGGTGGAGTCACAGTCAGCTGTGTCCGTCCCTGTGCTGTCTCGGTCAGAGTTGGAGGCCTGCCAACACAAATTTCAATAGGATTCAAAACAAATGTCAGTATCTCAGGATAAAAACAGATTAAAGATAACAACTAAAGAGGGGCAAATGTTCTCACATCAAACATCCAATAACCAGCATAGGTCTTTGATGCTAACTTGGAACATGACCAAATCATCAATACTTTTTTTCTTTTTTTTCAAAGAACTGCCTATATTATAATTGTGAATGCCATACAATAAACTTGCAAAACAACACCATATATAATATGAACCATTCTTAGAAACATACATTCCAGTCATTACAATCAAATACAAATTTTTAATACATTTCTTTAGATATTCATTCCTTCTGCGCTTTGTTGGTCCATGAACTGACAATACTGCAAGAGAGAGAGAGAGAGAGAGAGAGAGAGAGAGAGAGAGAGAGAGAGAGGGGGGGGGGGGGTGAGACAGAGTATAAAAACACAACTAGAAGGAAAAAGCCCATATGAGCCACATGCTCCTTATGGAAATCGCAATATTTAACATGAAAATTAGTGCCCAGAAAAAACAAAATGAAACGGTGGCATTAAAATACAAATACCGTCTTTCATCTTTCAATGCTCTTGACCTCAAGATAACCTTGACCTCCAGCTCCAAATACACGTGTGTACTATCAAATAAATTACAGCAAAAGTTGTATTATCCCATCCCCCCCCCCCCCCCTCAAAATAAAATAATAATAATTAAAACCAACATCAACAGTGACCTTTGGATGACCTTGACCTTTAATGACTGTGCCCTTGAGATTATCTTGACCATCACAAGACCTCATGCATTTCTGATCAAATAGCCCAATAATAATAATAATAATACTGGATGCTATATATATGCGCCTTTTGACATTTTAAAAAAAACTACATTTGTTGACCCTGTGACCTTGACCTTGGAGTGAAGTAATTCATTCACTGATCATTTATGAGGTCTTATAGGTGTACACCATCTTACCAAGTTTGATTGTGATAGCTGAAAAAGGTTCTGAGATATTAATTCACTTGCAAGTTTTGCATAGACTGCAGACGGCAAACGGTGGACAGACATACAGAGGGACTGATTTTTTTTTAAATGTCATTTTTGGACTATTTAGGACTTTTCTTGAACAGATTTGCAAAAATCTGGAATAATTTTTTTTAAGAGGATGGGGGGAGTGGAGGGGAGGGAAGGGGGTTGAATACGCAGAGTCAAAATGGGGAAAAAAAAAGCTTTTTTTTTTTAAAAACAAAACTCAACATAAATAAGACGTGTAGAAATAATGGAAGTGAAGTCAAATAAACTGATTATCAAAATTGCCAGATTCCCCAAAAAGACAGTTTACCCCAATACAGAAACATTACACAGAATGAAAAACAACATGACAGGATCCTCTTCCATGGTAAATGACGCCAAGGTGATATTTTTCCTTTCTTTCTGTTGTGAATCACAGCCACCCAATGATCAAAGCCCAACATTTTGAGAAGAAAAAAAAACAAACTCACTTTCACTTTGCTTAGCTTATGTTAAATGACAACCCTACTATCAACCCACATTAACTTATTCTATACTTGCGCAGGCTTTTATCGTTCAATACTGGCTGATTTGTATGAGTTACTAAAAAAAATATTTAAAAATCAAGAACTGTAGTAGAGACCTGAAAGTTTAGGTTAATAAAGAAATTAGAATGGATTAAACAATAATATCAAGTTTGATATAATTATCTTTGCTATTGACCGATTTATTTAAAATTAAAAAAACATACTTGCCTACCCCTCTCTTCCTCTCCCCAAATTTGCACATCCAATTTCCACAGAGTCAGTTACAAACAGTGTAAAGGAGGCAACAATGCAATAACAGACCTATCCATGATTATTGTGGACAACAGTGTTATCTCCCTATAATTGTAGCACGTACCTACAGCGTTTGGATTACTCATCACCTTCATCACTTTCTTCTGCACCAATTTGTCCACTATTAATACTTTTAGCATCCCCTTCCATGTTAGAAGCTCATGCTCTTTGAAAAAAACAGTAGTCATGGCCAGACGAACGTTACAAGCGTGACATCTAAAATAAAAATAAAATAGGTTTTTCCACCTTAGTTTCGTATTCCATGCTGAGTCTACACACTGCAATTTTTTAAACTAGAGGTATGCGTATATGTATGTCAGTATGGAAGCGTTGTGCGCAGGCACTACGCAATAGTTTAGCCAAGTATAACAATAACAACAACAACAATAATAACAATAACAATAATGACAACCTCATCTATACTGCATTTCCTTCTCCTCAGACAAAAAAGTAGAATCCTGACTTTTATTCATTCATAATTCCAAATACTTGGATAATAAAATGAAATGAAACACCAGAAAGTCAAAATGAACTAAGTGCGAAATTTCTCAACAGAAAACGCATGAGCACATAATGCCCCCACTGTCCTAAAGATTTATTTACAAAATACAAACCATTACTGATATTTTGAGGAAGAGTACACAATAAACGTCCACAACACAGAGCACAGCCACAAAGAAGAAAATAATAGATTACAAAGGCTTCTTGTTTTAAGATTTTAAACATCTTCATGTTACCAACACCAGCAACAGTTACAAGTCCTTAAACAAAGTTTAACCACAGGATAATATCTGAAAGTCATAGAAAAAGCGTAATGCAAAATATCTTTGAGTGTAACTTGCAGGCAGACAAGTTACTTGCTGACAAAATTGATAAATGAATACAACAAAACTTCACTATTCCTCTAATAGAAATCACATATATATATATGAAAAGTATTTTAAAAAATTAAATAAAATTTGTTTAAAATATAAATATATATATAAACCACACAAAGAGTTAATATTTTTTTCAGACCTACAAACATGAACACTTCAATTTCTAACAAAAATTCATAATGACTCCACAAATCGTTAACTTTTCTTTGTGGGAACCTCAACACACTACAGTAGCACAATATATTAATCCTTTTTGAGGGAACCTAAGCATACTACAGTAACACAATTTGTTAATCATTATCTGAGGGCACAAAACACATTACAGTAACACCATTGCTTTAAGAAATTCTAGGTGGATTAAAGTACACAAAAAGTAATAACAAGAGCTACACAAAATATGTGTATATATATCTGTGAGCTTGACCTACAGACACATGAGTGGCCTAGAGACACACAGACTTTGTCTATGACATACAATACGTCGTACCTGATACAAGTTAAGGGATTGGGGAGTGGTTGGCCTCATGAACAGAGTGTCCTGTGACGTGAATCCTGAGTCCTGGGACGATACACTCGTCAGACGTTCCGTGCCCACGGGTGGCTGTTTTGTTCGTGATGGATGGTTCAATGGGTAAGTGCGCAGTGGGGTGGTTGGTTGGTTGGTTGTTTGATGGGTGGTGGTGGTGGTGGTTGGTGAATGAAAGAGACAAAGCAAGGCGGCGTACAGAACATAACATGCTTAGCAAGCAAACACAAGACACATAGCATGAAATAATAAATTAAATGTCAGCGTTTTGTTGTTGTTGTTTTCCAAATAAATAAACTTTACGCTGGTTTGGTTTTGGGGGATAGATTAATATATATGTGACTCTGGAATACACCATAGAGTAATACATTGAGTATAATATGGCAAACTCAAATTTTGGGACATTTGAGAAACATAACCATCAATTAAAGTGGGTTCCACATTTCTCATAAAGCTGATTATATTTTGGACAGCAGAATGAAAATGAAATTTAATATTTCAACCAAACATATTTAAAAGCAGAAGAAATTAAGATCCATGCATGCATAATCACAAGGCCATAAACCCACACCAGTAAGCTGGAAGTATCTTTTGATCAGCAAAATAAAAACATTTTACAAGAGAGCTGTACTGACCTGAGGTACTTTATTAATTAATAACCATAGGAATAAACAAGTGTATTGTCCTCGACATTTCTTACTACATTTATTTATATTACATTATGTTTTTCTTTAAATGACTGATGCATTATTGTTTGTGATATAGTAATTAAAATGTTCAAAATATGTTTATAGTTTAGGCATGTTTATCACGCTGAATGTCTAATGCATAACAAAAAGTTATTTTAAAACCATATATAGTAATCTGTACTTATACACAACTCCATGCTGCTCAGCTGTGGAAGCACTCAGCAATTATATAAAACTGTGCATTAAAAAGTGCTGTTATATCACATCAAGTCAAATTTTTCTTGCTAACAAACATTCCACTACAGGCTCAAAACAAAAAAAAACTTAGCAAAACATGCTAACCCCAAATTTCAAATCTGCCTGTTCAAACAAAAACTGCACTGTGCTGTATGCCAAGTCAAACTTGTGCTATCATCCCCCATCTTATAAAATGTTGCAGTGTTATGATCAAATCATCAGACTGTATTCAATGTTCATTCTGGGAACTCTTGACCTATGCTTTTATGTCTTGCCTCCTGCATGAAGATAGGGAGAGGGTGGGAGAAGATAGTGGGACTGGCAAGGCGTGTGAAAGGATTTTTTTCTCTCTCAATTTAACACATAACAAAACCTAAAACAGTGTTGTGTTGGGGTGAATACATAGATTCACATTGCTACATGCATGCGAGTCAAAAAGCAACAAAACCTTGAATGCATTGTACATTGTAAATAAAAAAACATTCTGCAACATCCCAACTTAATGAGCAATTTTTCTATGGTTGCCAGGTGACAAGTTCCAAACTCCATCCAATCATTCAAACAAGAGGCATGACTTGCTGCTACACCCATACACCTACACTTCTTCCTGCAGGTTGGAAACATGATCAGATATCCAAGAAACCATGGGAAGTGATGTGTGGGATATAAAGGCGACATGGACAAGGACCACACACTGACCTGTGAGGCGGTACGTTTGTGCATGGTATGGCTGGGTGAGTGCGACTTTGAGGACCCACTGCTGGAACTGTTGATGCTGTTGATGCTGCACATGGATGACTTGCGCGACCCTATGGAGCTTGGGGAGCTTGGAGGGGAGGGGTGCTGCAACACAAGAGAATACAACACATCTTCACATTTTATTACGAACAAAAATTAAACACAACAATACACCTCTTCATATGTTACTAGCATAATTTGATAACATGTTCATCCAATATTGCTTCAAACTGTAAAAGGAAATTTCCCAAACAGAAAAATAATGTGACTCAAGGTAACACACACATACACACAGCCCAGTTTGTGTTGCAACAAACCTGTTTGACACTAAGGTTGAGGGTGGCCGGGTCAAGACCTTTCAGATCATTGATGACCTGTTCACTGGACTCGGGCAAGGCTTGGGGGTCGCTGGCCTGCAGACACAGGCTGTGCATGATCTCCTGAAGGTGGGTCACCTCTGTCAGAAGATGGATCTCGTGATCCTACACACATTTGTTAAACTACAGTGATAATAAAGTCAAGGAACAAATCCTCACTGACAAGTTCTAAGTCCTAAGAATGTGTGCACTCTTACATTCATGATGAATGCCTGTGTGCACTAACAAACACGTACAACACATTCCAAACAACATAAATAATTTACTGCCTGTCTTAAAAGTTTCCCTTTGTTAGAACTACTCAAGAGATAAGGGTTCAGTGGTGTTCAATTATTGATAGAACATGTGAGAGGTTACAGGTTTTATTGTGCAACAAAACCTGTTGCACAAATCATCTGATAGGAGTTTCCTGAAATATTATATCGTTTAAACTCATTCTTCAGGAGCAGCATACAGACCAATATGTTAGAACAATTGAGTACACCAGATCGCCTGAAATATTACATTTAAAGTTGAGATTAGGGAGAGGGAGATCTGTTAAGCAAATGATTTTGAAAATCATCCAAGCTTACATTGACTTTCACTTCATTTCTTCTCAGTTTCTCGCTTGGGCGTTGGGAGCATGTGAGAAATTATAGACAACTGCCTTCATCAAGGTCTGCAGACACGAAGAACTGCTAAAACCAGAAACCGAACAGTAAAGCAAACAAGTGTTTATTTTAATACTTAAAAACCTTAAATAAATGATCCTACCACAAAAGGCTTGACACAGGTGATAAAATGGCAAAAGCGGCCACGTTCCTCAATCAAGGCTGTGCGCACAGAGTTCTTCTCAATCTCTTCCAGCTGTAGGTACCGCGAGTTCACATCCTGCATAGCGTAATCCAGCTTTGCCTCCATCTCTTTCTTGCCTGAAAAGCACACAGATCATCATCATCATCATCATCATCATCACCATCATTATCAACATCATCATCATTACATTAAATTACTTTAAAGATGCAACATCAAACTAACATGCACTTAAAGAGCTATCATCATGAAACGTAATCATGCATCACCATCACTAATTTCATAAAGCACCATTCCAACAATCAAAGTGCTCTCTCTCATCTCTCACACAACCCATAATCACTCTCATTAACAAAAACCATGCATGGTAAAAAAAAATAATAATAATATTAATAATAATAAAAATTTTAAATTGAAAAATAAAAAAAGAAAATTAGAAGGACAAAGCCCATATGATTCAGATGCTCCTTATGAAACTCGAAAATGGGTGCCCAGAAAATACAAAATGAAATGGCATTAATTTAAAATGCAAAGTAATTCGGACTTTCTATAATCTATGCTCTTGATCTTGAGATAATACTGACCTCCGGCTTCAAATACACTCATGTACTATCAAATAAAGGACAGCAAATGTTGTATTGTGCCCTACCTCACCTCCCCCCCCCCCCCCCCCCAACAAAAAGTTACCTTGGGATGGCCTTGACCTTCAGTTACCTTGACCTTGGGATGACCTTGATCCTAACGTGTCTGATCAAATAACCCAATGTTGTTGCATACTATGGGTTAAATAAACAGCCATTCCACTATATTATGGTCTATTAAATCTTGTTAATCTTATCAAACCCAAGGGACGAAATTGTGGCAAAATTGTGAGAACATCATTATTTTGTACTCAATGTTGTCCCGTAAGCAAGGGAGTAGTACCTCCCATTGTTTGCAGTTTTATAAATGAAACTTGGCCATTATAAATAAATGAAGAAAACGCAGCACCAACAGCATGCAGGGAAAAGTAGCTAAATTGAGAAGAATTGGACAACTGGCAAATATACTGCAGGCTGCATGGAAGGAAACGGACTTTAACCGGTGTTTAGGCGAATGCAAACTTCATCACAGGCTTTCCCCTGGGGACCTGGTTGTGAATGAAAATGGAAGGCGGCACAACAAGACCTTCGGAGAGTGAGCATCAGTACTCTCACCACCCACCAATCAATAGTGAAGTGAAGCTGGCGAAAGACATGAATGGAAGCTGTGAAGGGTCTGGGAAGGAGGGAGGGGGGGGGGGCTTGGGGAGAGGGAGAGAGAGGGAGAGAGAGAGACAGACAGACAGACAGAGACAGACATACATACAGACAGACAATGAGACAGACAGACAGTGAGAGAGACAGACAGAGACCAAAACAGAGTGAGATTTAGATGTGAGCAGGGATAGGAGGTCCAGAGTAAGGGAACAGACCAGAATGAAGGGAGCGCAAAATTGTGATTTCATTACACGCGAAAATGAATAATGCTTGGCTGATTATTTTGATCAATGGTGGTCCCTATCTACCAACCAACCAACCAACCACGAAAGCGCATTGACAAAAATTCTCTACCCCACAGTAGTGCTTGAAAACTGCACAGAACCTAGACTAAACGAGCACTATATTGGGTCAAGGGGTTGGTGGAGGTTCACAGAAACAGATGGTAGACTGTGAGTGGCAAGGCGAGGTACTGCCCCAGGGTTGGAGAGGCAGCCGGTACTGAGTAAATGATGTTGTGGGGACAGTTAATAAGAGATCAATGAGACTGCATTGAAAACCTGAATGGATTCCAAGGTCAGCCTACAGCATAGTTGCAGGAGAAGGAAGAAGAAGAAGAAGAAGAAGAAGAAGAAGAACAACAACAACAACAACAACAACAACAACAACAACAACAACAACAACAACAAAAAGAACAACAACAAGGTAATGAACAACATCATGATGATGATGATGATGATGATGATGATGATGATGATGATGATGATGATGATGATGATGATAATGGACCAATCCTCATCTGACCATCATTATACGAAGACTTTCAAGTTCCTGTTGTTTTACTTGGCAAAAATTATTAAGCTATATTTACCCTCTTAACCTCTTATCGTTATATCACAATAATTGTAATGCAAGACATCAGACGAAGGATAAAAGAAAGAAGGTGCTGGTGTATGTATACTGTACATGTGTGCGAGTGTGTGTGGGTGGGGGTGTGTGAGCGTGTGTGAGAGTGGGTGCGAGTGTATGTGCGTGTGTATGAATTAATGCCAAAAACAAGCGCCAACGCCAACAGAAACATGGCGTTGTTTCCACACAAAACATAGCTATAAAGAATTTGATCACACATATATCTAGGAATGGGAAGAAGGAAGCAGGAAGGTGTGTGCCAACAAGGGAAAGACGAAGCACTTTAAAACACAGTATAATAATCATAGTTATGTACCCCTGATTTTTTTTTTTTAATACTCCGGTCTCGAGAGTGGCAGTTGAATATGTGTGGGAAAGATGTGAGTGTGCGTTAAAAACAATATGCCTCGGAAAGAATTTCGTTTTGTAAAATGCCTGAGGGGGAAGGTGGGAGTGGAGACGGTCGAACTTTCGGGGTTAAGAAGAGTGCAAGGCCGTGCCTCATTTATGTGAGTCAAGGACAGATCACTGTCACACGCTCTCTGCTGCTGTGATCAGCTCGTGCGACTCGCTACTCTATAGTTCGGCACTCTGCTTCCATCGGCGATCGGATTTTTCATAGGAAGAAAAATCGAACTTCTCTGGCACCGCCAATACTACAAACAATTCGCCAGCTTTCTCTTTCTTCTAGCATCTGGGCTTTCGTTTGTGTCAAAAAGGCATGCACGGAAAACATCAAGGAATGCACTAACACAAACAGCACCAACACCCCAACCCACTTCCGTATTCCGATAATGCATTCTTTCATGCAGCAGCCATTAATTTCTCATCAAGCTGCTGTTAGTAAGTTTCCATGCGCCTTGTTAAGCGTTCGTAAAAACTTGGAGAGGGACCCAGGATGAAATGAAAAACAAATTAGAGCTCTTCACAGAAATGTCCCCGCGCAAGCTTTCTATTCGTTGTTGTATTGCCGGAAAGCTTTCCTTTCTATGGCTGAGCACTATGCACAACTTGGGAGAGAGCCAGGGACGTTGATGGGGCGGGGGAATGCACAAGAGAAAACGGCAACAGATTTCCACTTTTAGCTGAATTTGGACAGCCCAAATCCATAATGTCATTGGTAACCACTACCCTTAAACACTTCTTATTCGTTTCCTTTTCTCCTCTCCCAAGGTAATGTCGCCTATGTATATGTATTCTACGGTGCTTGCATCCACAGATCTGGCAGCAGCTAGAGCCGATTTGAAAAACTCAGCAGATACTATCTTTATAGCATTCTGAAAGCACCAACCTACCCTCAGAAAATAAATACAGATATAGATTTCATTTAATGGTGAAGAGTAATAAGTGTAATAAATTATCATTTTTCTTGGGGGCTACAAAACTTACCACCAACGTGGGGTACGCCTTTCCTCACTTTCTTCTGTAATCTCATGGTGTCTGAAGCGGCTTTCTTGATTTCATGCCTGGCTTTCTTGTATTCTGAAACAAGCGACACAGAAAATTAACAACATTAATCATAATTCAATTAAAACTATAATTAAGAAACAAATTATTCTGAACTCCTGGAGAATTTTAACATCCAGAGAGGAAAGTCATTGGAAAGCTTTGTTTCTCTGTAATTAATACGAGAACCTACCCACACCTCCCACAGCGATCTGTCACACGATAAACCCCACAACAAACCAAAAATGTATTGTTTTCTAAGATTCCAAACACCCACGAAGATGTTTATCAAGCAGGAAATGGGGAAAAAATATTTAAAAGATTAAAGTTATCCGAACGACTTGATTCGTTTTTCACAAGTTGAAACAACCCAAGAAAATTTCTTATGGCCCATTTCTTTTACCACAATCACGGTCTATATGAGGTTGCTCATCCCTCCCTCCCCTTCCTTCTCTCTCCTCTCTCTCTTTCTCTCTCTCGATAATAATAATAACCTCTCTCTCTCTCTTGATAATAATAATAATCTGAGAGAGAGGGGGAGAGAGAAGGGGAGACAGAGGGGGGAGGGAGGGAGGGAGAGGGGGAGAGAGAGAAGCAACGTCATATAGTCCGTAATTGTGATGAAAGGAAGGGGACAAAGGAAACTTTTATTTGGTTGTTTCAACTCGTGAAAAACTAATCATGACGTTCGGATGACTTTAATCTGTTAATATTTTTCTTCCATTTCCTACTCGATAAACATCTTCGTGGGTGTTTGGAATCAGAGAGAGAGAGAGAGAGAGAGAGAGAGAGAGAGAGAGAGAGAGAGAGAGGGAGAGAGAGAGAGGGAGGGAGAGTGAGAGGGGGGAGAGAGAAGGGGGGAGAGAGAGGGGGGGGGGAGAGAGGGGGGGGAGAGAGGGGGGGGAGAGAGGGGGGTAGAGAGAGGGGAGAGAGAGAAAGAGAAACAGATAGGAGCAACATCATATAGACAACGATTGTTCGCTCATGATACCAGATACCGTTGTAACATCGCAGCTCGACCGAGTATCTTATTCTGGCCTGGCGCTTTTGCGCATTCGCCATTTCAGGTCGGGCGGCCTTTTCAAGATGTTCTTAGGCGTCCTAACCCTAAACCCTAACCCTCGTGTCCGGGGACATAAATCTAATAAAGAAGAAGAAGAAGAACCCTAACCCTAATCATTACTAAGACTACGATAGCACTGTGCGCATGCGTCGAATTTTGTAATGCGTCGACCAATCAGAATGCCCCCTGTCGCTCCCATTCCAATTAAGATACTCGGCCTTTGACCGTGTCACCCCGTTCAAAAGAAATTTCACAAACAGTTGCTCTTAGCTAAAGGGCCTCTTCTTCATGGATGATCACGGCACGAAGGGTGGACTCATGTACAATACCGGGGAATGTGCCCCCCTGCAAATATTTTTTCTTCCTTTATCAAGCTAGACACTGCCCGGATAGTAGTGGCAGAAATCGCTCCTTTGGCAACACTGGAGTTACAACACAACAGTGAACGAAAAACATATTTCTACCTCCCCTCTAATAATATTTGTGTCTGTGTGTAACCACGGATCTCTCTACATTTATAATAACAGAAAGACTTAAATTTCTGCACTTTCATAAATAACAGGAGATTGGATAGCACAGAATTTCTGACAACGACTTGTAGAATAGGGGCGGGTAGCCAAATGTACATAGTTGAGTGACCTTGGACTACCCTAGGCTAGTAAGGAGAGGACCAGCCTCGTTTTTTAGGGTTTCATTGTAAATAATACGATCGGCATCCGACGACATTTAATTGTTCAACGCTTCAGGTTGTCTTCATTTTCTAGTTCCCGAATCCCACCCATCCCCTTCTCCTCCAGACACCATTCTGTCTTCCTGTCCCTTAACCCCGCATCACAGCCACACGATCTCGCCTTCCCACCCCTCATCCCTCTCTCTTCCCCCTCCCCTCTTCCTCTCTCTCCCCCTCCCCAACCACCCTTCATTCTCCACTTGCTAATCCCTCGAGTCTCTCTTTCCGGCGAATGAACCTTCCGCTCTAGATACGAAGAGGTCGAGCGCGCACATTTGGTCTTTTCACCGACGTTCTCTCCTCTGATCCCCTCTCGTGGCAGTGGGCAGTCGCTATTCACAGCACATACCATCCTCCCCTAAAATCAAAGCTATTCCTTCTTGGATCGGCCCAAAGACGCGCGCAACCATGACATGTTGCCTGTTCTCTGGCGGTTTGTTCAACATCCGGAATCAAATACCTTCGGCATTCCATTCATTTCTAGACGATCCTGCAACCCCCAAACTACTTCACCCCCACTCCCCACCCCAAAATACGCAACCTTTTAACACGCACTCTCCCTCTCGCTCGCTGCTCCCCTACTCACTCACTCATCCTGCGCCATAATTCTTAAAACGAATATATCCTATAAGTTCAACATTTCATGATGTTGTCAAAATAATTACAGAGGTGGGATAAGGTCACAGAGCTTCCTGTCACGTCTCACTTAAACCCGCACTGTAATGGTCTATTCATTCATTTCTATACATTCGTTTCGCCCTAAAAACTCCCGTCTTCTCTAGCTGTAACGTCGCAAATCTCTTTCTTCTCTGAAAAGTCAACAGTATTCAAACTCCAGATGCCATTCAAAGACGATTCAAAGCCAGCGAACAGCACTACTGTACTGAACTAGCACATCTTTCCAACTTTCTAATACTGCCAAAGTCATTGAGACTTCTGTATTCAATGCTCGCTCAAAAGCAGCTGAACGCGTGGCGGCCGTATATTTTCATTCAAAAAGCAGCTGCAGTCAAAGAACGTCCACAACCTTTATTAGGGCATGGCACGCAAAATAAAACAACTTTCCAGTCACATTTTGCTTCCATTCAAAACGTTCAGAAAGTACAAAGTTTTTTGTCAACACATACCTCTTTGTAAATTCCTTGTTTGATATAATAAAGATGCGTTGTACTGTATTATTCCCAACAATTCAATTTTAAAATTCTTCTTTTTTTAAAGACACTCCACCCAAGAACAGGGGAGAACATGAATGAAACCTGCTCCAAAACACTTTCAGTACATTCGTGCTTTAAAATGAACACTTTTAAAATAACAAATATTTGATTCCAACGTATTTATATGTGTTTAAGTTTTTAAATATATAATTATGTATTGCTGAAACTTTCAGTTATTAATATAGTATTTTAGTCCGACTTTATTATATGGCGCCTGCTGAAACTGTCAACGAATATTAACTAACCTCAGACTACTATTTATATACTATAAATGCAACAAGGTGCAAAGGGCGTCCTAATGACCTCCCAGGCGATGTCAGTGACAAACTGTCAAATTACAAGCTGCAGAGAAATGTGTTTTCCAAGTCTAACTTGAGAAACAGACAATCTAAAACCCAAAGCCGACATTTGAAATTTTAACGCTTGACACTTTCTTGTCAGTTCAATTTGCAGTTGTGAGGGTGAATAAGTGAAAGCATGCGAAATTACCTAGAACCTGACACTGAAGTAAGTAGATTCCTATATCTAGGAAGACACGTGGGATGGAAGGGGGAGGGGAAGAGATGGGAAGCGCGGGGTGGAGGGGTCAGTAGACCTATAACGTGTGTTACATAGAAGAAAGGGAAGAGGATGGGAGGAGGTGGGAGGGGGGGGACGTTGGATATTTTGATTTGCGTAACTTCAAGTTACGAACAATACCAGTCCAATACGAGTTCAAAAGAAAAGTACCGTAAATAAGAAAACCAGAGAAGACAGCGTCGTCACTGTGGACACTGGACAAAATCCTGCTTTCCTGTCATAACCCTTGAAAGGCTTTAATAAAAATTCAATTCAATTGAATTCAATCCTTCGGCGCAATACATTTATTAAACCCTGCGCTGTATAATGTAAATGTACAAGAAACTTTAATGACTTGTTAATCTTTTTCAGTCCTTCAACATGTCCCTTTCTAAGGCTACCTTCTGTGCGTTCAAATGAATTTTAAACGCCAACCCAAAACTAACTGAAAAGTGTTTCAAGTCCAAGTTAGATTGGACTAATGACCTCCCATCACTCCACCCTTGGCCCCCCCCCCCCTCTCTGTCTCTGTCTGTCTCTGTCTCTCTCTCTCTCTTATGAAATCATCCTCAGTCCACTTCGTGTTTGCTTTCGTTTGGATTTTATTATGGTAGCCTCCACCCTTCCATCCCCACTGTGTAAGGCCCAAACAAATCTCACATAATTAGATAAATAAATAAAGTTCAGTCTTCCTCTCTAATACCAGCACACAGTTTCACACACTTCGTTCTACACTAGCCCACCAACCTCCTCACCCACAACTCCTCTTCCCATCCCAGATTACACTCTCTCCCCCATCCCTTCCCCCCCCCCCCCACCACCACACAACCAAACTCTACCCTCTCCTCCACAATCCACCTCTCCAACCAGCTCTGCTTCAAACTCTTCTATTTCAAACGATTTTATTGAAACAAATGGTTCACTACGATTTTCTTTAAAGTTCACAACATTGAGCTCCATTTTGGAGTACAACATAGTCGTGAACACTTAAGACAACCACAACTCTCGTTCGTCCTTTCAAACAGGCCCAACATCCGGCCACTACAACCATATCCCATCAAGCAACGACATCAACCACTGCTTGCTGAAAGTTGCGCCAACTCCATGACTTTATTTTACTGCATACTCAATGATATTATTACAATGTTATTCTGGTCTATTTTGTTGTTTGTAAATATAAGTTTATTATTGTGTCCCATCTCTTTACTGATTCATGCTACCACTGAAACTGTATACTCACTTCCAGAGGTGCACGATCGCAAAAAATCCTGACGACTTTCATAATCATAATACAGTTTGTATTGTTGGGTTTCGTTGTGGGATATTCTTCTTAATGCAGAAAAGGAACTCTTCACTGGGTGTTCCCGATGAAGATTCTTGTTAATGTTATCCATAAGGGTGAAATTCGGGTCGCCTTCTCAGGAAAACAAGGCAGTCGCTGTGCAAGTTGTGTCATTCGGGCCATTGGCGAATACGATCCAACAATCCCTCCTAAACTAAGTGACCCTACCAAACCAAGCCTACTTTTATCTTACATTTTAAGGCAGTATTATTATTATTATTATTATTATTATTATTATTATTATTATTATTATTATTATTATTATTATTATTATTATTATTATTATTATTATTATTGTTGTTGTTGTTGTTATTGCTATTATTATTTTGTATCATACTTCGTCGAAAATGAATTAAGAGGGACTGCAAAGCACCAACAATGACAGAGAGCAGAAAACAGTCTAGCAAATGCCAAACCACAAATTCAGCCATGTATTACTAGGGCACTGTTTCGAGAATACGTGCGAGAAAATGCGGTCTTCCCCGACAGTAAATGACCAGTTCAAATGTTGTTTAGCTACACAGATGGCGACGCTGCCATCACAATCATGACTTTTGTTTTGTCTGCACACACAAACGTTGATGGTTTGACCTAGTTCAACTGCACCAGCTCACAATTCGCCCCACCCCCTCCCTACCTCCCTCCCTCTCCCATCCCAACCTTCTATAACGATGTAACTCTCAGGGCCAAATTACTGTAATTTCATCAGGCTCCAAACCAAATGTTGCCAATCCGGGCAGTGACTAAGCTGGTAAAATCGTCGACTGTTTAACTAAAAGGTAAAAGAAAGAAAATATATACAACAAAGCAATGTCCATAAGGTGGGAGGAGGGACAAGGAAGACCACATTGGACGGGAGGTTGGGAAGGGATGTTTAGTAGGATGAAAGCGAAACGATTAAAGTGAATTCGGTGTCGAGACAGACTGTTTGGAAATGTAAAAAAAAAAAACAACAAAAAAAACCGATTATGCATTACTTGTTTGAATGGCTTAATCCACATTAGCATGACAGATACAGCTGCAATGCAAACATACACCGCCTGCCTTTCCCCTTTATAGAGTGGATGGAGGCAGAGGTCGACATGTTTTGTAAGACGTGGATACACTAGGGAAAAAGGAGTGGAAAGTTTAGAAAAGATCAAGCAACCTGTTCAATCCAAATAGTGACACAGCATGTCGATGTGAATGACATGTAGAATATTCATTTAAGTCTATGTGAGAAATCCTCCTTTGCAATGCTACTAGTGCAAATGAAAAGCGCTGTAGGCCGTTAACAAAATGCTTTACTTTCCTGTCAGATAAAAAGCCCCTATTGAGCGGAGGCTTAAAGGAAAGCTGATAAATAAAAACTTCTTTTTTTGTTTTCTTTTTTTTTTAAAGTAACTCGATATCGAAAACGAAAAGGATAGGCCATGGACATAAAACTGTCCTTTCCGTGACATGTGCCTAACATATTATATTGCGTTAGAAATATGCATCTTCGTTTTGTGTATTCAAGTCACTCCTCATACACACACAAACACACACACACACGCACACGCACACACACACACGCACGCACGCACACATATACACACCAACTGTCTCCACTTGTAGGAAAGAGGAAATTAAATATAGCCTACTGTAAAGAAACCACATACGCGCACACACACACACCCAAAAAAGCCCCACTTTCTTAATGACCTCAAAACGCACCCCTAACATTTATTCATCCTTAATAACCATCCTTAAATTTTCTTTGTAGAAAGGATGAAATCGACGATCGAAGTATATAAAAGACCTCTTAATTTAAATGACCACCAGCAGCGTATCGCACGCCCTTCTAATCATTTACTAACTTCGCTAAATCTAATGATCTTAAACTGTCTCACTCTTAACGGTTTCGACTTCGATTACAACTCTCTAACAGAACAAAACCAACTCGTTTATTTTACGTAACTTTTACTTCCTGCTAGTACTTTGTCTCCTAATTTATCCTTAAGACTCCATATGGGATTGGTTTAAAATATTTCACGAAAGAGAGAGAGAGAGAGAGAGAGAGAGAGAGAGAGAGAGAGAGGGGGGGAGGGGAAGGGAGGGGAAGGTGGGAGGGAGAGGGAGAGAGAGAGAGAGAGAGAGAGAGAGAGAGAGAGAGAGAGAGAGAGAGAGAGAGAGAGAGAGAGAGAGAGAGAGAGAGAGAGAGAGAGAGAAACCGACAAGACAAACATTATTATCATAATAATAAAACGTTAAAAAGCAACGTTAAGCACGTTTTCATAGTTCACAATCAACCATGTTGACCAAATAGAGTATTATTTACGAATTGTCACCCCTCCTCACCAAAGTAGAGCAAGAGGTAAAGGATGAGAAGAGGATTGTTGCCCCAAAACAGATAGGAAATAAGAAAAATCCCACAATAAGCACGTTCTAGATTTTTGTGTAAATTTCTGTAATAAAATTCGTTTCAGATTACTCCTACTAGCTTCACAAAGTAGTGTAGTTACTGGATATTTTGCACTAAACTGTAATAACGCCTTACTTAAAAGACTCCACGACAGAAAAACTTTTCAGCTAGCCCCGACAGTAACGCATCACAAAGACATTAGCAGCTGGCTAAGGAAAGAAAAAAAAAAAAAGGAGTAGGATGAGTCAGACGTCTCGCATTTCACGGTCGACCCAAACTTGAAGAGTAAGAGGAAGGAGAATAAGAAAAATAAAAATGAAAAATAGGGACTGGAAGTTTGAGGTAGACAGCACAGACCCCAAGCATGAACCCCGCAGGGGGCGCTTTCAAGAAACAGCGAAAACAGGATGCAATTGAAAGGCCCGTCAATTCGCCCGCTAATCGACCCAAAACATGTGAAAGCTTACCACACTTGACACAAATACTTAGCGCTCTTGCCTTTTTATTGCTTCTCACGAATTAATACAATATTAAAGTCTTAAAGACAGAAGCATGATTCAGCAATTTTATATGATACTAAGCGGGGATAGCTCATTGGTCAGAGCGCACGACTTGTGTAAGTGTTTATTGGGAGACGTGGGTTCGAATCCTGACTTCAGCAAATTATTGTGTGATTGCTGGATATTATTGACCAGTGCCTTGAGAAGCTCTCTGAGCTTGCAAGTGCGCTATATAAGCAATCTGTTTGCTTGTTTCTGTTTACTTCTTATACGCTGTAATCAAAAGAATCAGCTTTCGAGCCTTTCTTCAGTTCCATTTCAACTACATTGGAAAGATCTGTTTCCCCTCACCCGTCCCACTTCCTTCACCTAAAGCCATAATTTATGAACAACCTAAAAGCGGTCGCCTCCAAAAACGGTACATTAATACTTCAGCAATACAATACAATACAAGATTATTGCTTTAGGTCCAGCGGACTCTTCCGAGCCAAATCAGGACCAGTAATACTTCAGCAGAACGGCGACTAATCAGCAACACTAATAGGCTCTAAAACTAAAACCTTTTGTTTTGACCCATCCCAAAGGGATTAGTCGACTTCAAAGACTACATAGTGGCAAACTGTTACCAACGCTTGAGTCGTTTCCAAACAAATAAAACTCAAATTACATCGATCAAAGACTCAAAGGTGACAAAGACAAATTAGAGTGGTGTGTCTGTATCACCTAGTGTTAACTTACTACTAGGTGATACAGCAACCCCACAATCTTTTCAGTAAATAAGATCTCTTCTTCAAGTTGCAAATGTACTGTATAATTCAATGTTCCTGAATCTAATACTTCGTCATTTCTGTATTAATAATACATCTTCTTTAATAAAGGTTGTGGCAAAGAATTTGACTGGATCTCACCTTCGTCTTCAGTGCAAACAGTGCGACGTTACTTAATTTAAAGCTATACTGCACGCGACTTGGGTGACAGAAGACATTCCAAAGCATTTTCAAAACTATGACTACCACAAACAAGATCCAAACTGCTACGCCACCCAAATGAATGAGGCTCTCTATTCTCGATACTAAATACTACTGACCAGTAACAAGAGATTAATGAAGCATTAGCATTTACCTTTTGCATGGTCTTTATCCACTTGCGCTACTACTTTCTTCCAATCCTCCAACCTCTCTTGCAACGGAGCCACCAGGCTGTCTAATATAGAGCTGCAAATAAAAAAACAAAAAGACGATGATTACAATTGTAAAAGCAAAGAAGAAGAAGAAGAAGAAGAAGAAGAAGAAGAAGAAGAAGAAGAAGAAGAAGAAGAAGAAGAAGAAGAAGAATCAACGTATTGTACAGAAAGCAGAAGAGACATTACACGTATTGTTAAAAAACCGTACACCAATACCGTGATAAATGCCCGGGCAAAATGAGCATGCACGTAAGTGCTTGTGAAGGTTTGTGAAACAAAAGCAGTCAATTAAATTAAATGAAATATTCCAATGAGAGTATAAACCGAGGTCTAGTTTGTGCACGCATATTTATATTCCATCCTGCAGACTTCCTGACGCTCATATTCAACACGGGTGATTGTCACTGTCCGATGCACTAATACAACCAGTCTGCACTGTAAGTCATATTCCATCCTGTCCTGGGTAGCGCTGCTTTTGCGGCTTTCGCGCTCTCGTTGAGAAGGCAGCCCGAATTTGGCCCAAAGGGTTGACGAATAACATCCACAACCCAAACATTAAGACCAAATCTAATGATGGCTCGGTCAATATTGTAAACTGTCTGGGTACACTTTCGTTCTACTTTATTATTCAATGTTAAGAAATATTCTTCCGCCCCAACCCACTTACATTGTGCAATTTATATAAAAACACACATTCTAATGGCTTTTCATCAGTCAATCATAACGTTAAAATGTTTTCCTCATTACACTGCGTAATAATAATGGCAAAAATACCTTGCTGTTTGGTCATTTTGCCATTCAACCATAACAAAAAAAAAATGCCCCTTTTCCTCCATTAATTTATATTGTGTAATAATATAGAAAAATACATCGTTGCTTACTCTTTTTATCCTTAAACCATAACATAAGAAAACTATGCAGAAAGAAAATCCATTATATTGATTAAAGAAAAAGATATAGCAGTTCAGTGATTTGATCATTCAAACATAACATGACATTTTGTACTGATATAGAAAAACACAATGCTATTTAGTCATTTCATCATTCAACCATAACTACTGAAACGCTTTCCTTCCTCCCCCTCCCTCCTCCCCCCCCCCCTACACAAACACAACTGCATTAATTACCTGGTAAGCGCCTTGAGGCAAGTTTCTATACTCCTATGTCGCATACACAATCGAGTGAGCGCTGAGCCAATCTCTTTCGTAGCACCTGCAACCAAACAAAGGTTTTCAAATAATAAAATTAGCGCGTTCGTGTTGTTACCCGTCTTGTGGATAATTTGAGAGAGAGAGAGAGAGAGAGAGAGAGAGAGAGAGAGAGAGAGAGAGAGAGAGAGAGAGAGAGAGAGAGAGATGAGGGGGGAATGGTGTGGGAGAAGGAGAGAGATGGAGATGGAGTTAGAATCATAGGCAAGAAATAAGCTCACATGTAAAAAAATAACAAAATTAAAGTCATAATCAATCATAATCGAGGATAGACAGACCAGATAAAATCAGATAATGGGGAAACTTTTCAGTGAATTAATTAAGTGACAATAGCAAAAACTAGCAAAATCAAACAAAACTCATAAACCATTAGATAGATCTAGTCTATCAAATCGGTCATGAGATAACGAAAAGCTGATCGGTGGTCTTTACATTTTTGTTTAATGACTTGATGACGAATGAGTAATGTGTTTAAATTCAAAATCAGATGTTTTGATTTGCTGCATGCAAATGACATAATTCGGGTGAAATGATGTTTAAATTTCAGTGTATCGTTAAATGTAAGCACAGCTCGTGATGTCTAGTCAAAATTATGCTTAACTTTAAATTTATTGTTTTGGTGCAAGCAAGTAAAGTCTAATCAAAATTATTGTTTAAATGTCAACATATTTGTTTTGCTTTGTAAAAACACAAAGCGTCTACGTAGAATGATGTTTTCATATAAATACACTGTTTTACTACAGAGAACATGACACCAAAGTTAAACTATGTTTTTACAATAACCGTTGCAAACATGCCAAATCTAAATGTAAACGTTTTGCTTTGCTTTAGGGAACAAAGCGTCAAGATAAAGATCATATTTGAATTTTAAATGTATCGTTTTGCTGCAGGGCACATCGCGTCCATGAAAATTATTTTGAATTTAAATGTATTGCTTTGCTGAAAGCAATTTTTCCTAAAATGAGATATTTTTAAACAGAAAATTGCCTATTTTGTCGCTATTTTTGAATGTCTATCACTATCACACTCAAACACCCCATCTCCCTCCCTCCCTGCCTTCTCCCCCCCCCCTCACTCCTCTCACTCTCTCTCTCTAATATATATATAAACGTGTATACACTTCCATTTCACTCACATCAATCTAACGATCCCTTCAACGAAATTAATTTTTGAATCGTCAATTCAGAAGATAATCATGGAGTTTGCACAAACCAACGTATACAAAAGTACACGTGTGACCCAGTCGATCACCAAACAAAACAAAATAAACAAAAACAAAACAAAAACCAAACAAACAAAAAATTGTAGACAACTCTCAGTGTCAGCATCCCTCTTGTCACCCCAACAGCCTGAGGGATTGACGATGGTGATGAGCTGCATTTTTGGTTTTTGGTGGTTAAAAGCAAGCCATGTTTCAAAGTCAAATGGGCTGACTAGAAAAGCACAAGTGCTTACATATACATGGCGATCGGTGTGTGTGTGTAAGTGTGTGTTTGTGTGTGTGCTGCGGAAGTATGCTACATGAAGGCCAAAGTACTAAGCACAAGTGGTTTCATTGATGGTTAGTTGGCTTTCTATCGACCTGACCCCATGTCCCGTCCCCTGAACTGCATTAGCAAAAGCGTGTGTGATAATTAATGATAACAACAAGCATAATACAGAATCAACCACACATTATACTGTATTCGTTATCTCTAATCCACGACCTGCATACGCTCACCCTCTCCTCCCATACCGTCCTCCTCCACTCTCACTCTCTCCCTCCCTCGCTCTCCCCCTCACTCTTGTTCACTCTCCCTTCTTTCCACTCACCTTACACCCACCCCACGCGCCCACAAACACACGATTCGGTATCTTTTGAAGTTCATGGAGGTTCGTGCCGAACTTGTTTTCGACAACCACCAACTCCCTCCCCCCCCCCCTTCCACTCACTCATTTACTCACTCACTCTCTCTCTTCCACCCCACCCAGTCAGTCTTCTGCCTCTTCATCCACCAGCTGTTTGGTCGGAAGTTGTCTTGATTCACATAAGCTGTGATCTCAACTACCGTTGGTGCTACTGAGCACTGTACCAAAAATACACACATGATACTAAATCTACACGTGACAACCTGCTGGGAATCATGCAGGAGCCAGTGTGGACTCTAACAACCCCTGCCAGGCACTCATAGTCCAATCCAACAGGCTTTTTGAAAGTAAGTAAATCCTATAAAAATGATATATATTCTAATGTACTCTTTACAGTTGTGTTTACAACTGAAGAAAAGTCCCACGGAATCGAAGGGGTATGAATATGTTTATTTTAACTTTTTAAAGCGAACTATTTTTTGATGCGAATGCATTGGGGAACCCCCATTTTTACCGCCCAGATATTGTTGCGCATGACGTCAGGAATCTACAGCCAAGTGATGAAATGTGCGTAGGTGACAAGGTCAATGGCATTGTTGATACACAGGCTTGGAAGTCTCGTCTCTCGTAAACCTCAATTACATACTATACATACTATACCACGTACGTATGTAGGAGGGGAAAGAAAAGACTTCAGAACCTGTGGTTGATAAATGCATATAGTATTAGTCATCTTATGGCTGATGCAGGCTAACCCCCGTTGGGGTGCCGGGGGTTTCAGTATAAATAGCAATGTAGGCATTTTATATGAATGTTTTGTTGATAACTTATAATGATGTTTGTATTCTATTTTGTTTTTGTAAACGGGGGTTCGATAAGTTCGGGTGAAGCCTCAGCCGTCCCCTGCGTGGGATGTCTTTATTGTAAAGTGACTGGCTGGTGGAGAGCTTTCAGTTTTACCACTAGGGTTGTTTCAGCAGATCTTTTATGCGGATCGGGGGTTGTCCGGTCCTGATTTGGCTCGGAAGAGTCCGCTGGACCTAAAGCAATAATAATGTAATGTAATGTAATGATGCAGGCTTGCAGGAGGCATGGTGGCCGAATGGTTAGAGCGTTGGCTTGCGGATCGGAAGGTCCCGGGTTTGAGCCCAGGTCGGGCATTGTGTTGTGTCCCTGGGAAAGACACTTTACTCTCGTTTCCTACTCCTTCGGATGAGAGTATAAACCGAGGTATAGTCTGTGTCGCATACATTACATCATAACGGACTTTAAATATCCTGACGCTCATGTCCTAGACGGGTGAGCGCCGGTAACAAGAACACACCCAGCATGCACCTTGGTAAAAAAGTACCATAATGATCAACACGATTGACAAGACAAGACAAGGCAATAGATGCAGTTTGTGCATCAAATTCTGCAGTTCAGATCATTGCTGGAAAGGCTTATTCTAGGGCAATTAGAGCACATTTTCTTGTCGAAGCAGCATTGAGTGCAATAGTTGTAAGCACATCCTTCAACATGTCATGGCTGTTGCTCCATCCTGACACTTTGTCCAATGATTACAATCCTAGGAAGGAAAACGATGATTGTCAAGAAGAAGAGTCACTTCTACATAATCCTGCAGATCTTGACATAACAGATGACTTTGATTAGGCTCTTTTTGAATCACTGATGCAGGGCAAAACAACAGCAAGAGATGCTGCAATACATCCTGTATTAGGACGCATTAAAGCAACGTTGGAAGATTTCAAACGACAATGTTCAAGTAGAACGAGCAAGCTATGGATTCAAGAAATGGTACACATCCTTCACACAGCAATATAGGCTGAGAGAACTGGAGACTTCAAGCTCCATCTATCTGCTGTTGCCAAAATGTTGCCCTATTTTGCTGCTTCAGGGCACAACCTCTACACCAAGTCGGCCAGGCTGTACTTACAGCAAATGATGGAGTTGAACAAAACCTACCCAGAAGTCTATCACGATTTCATGGCAGGCCATCACATGAAAAGGAGAAGCGATCGCTATAGGGCTGGTCTGTCGTGTGATCTGGTGATTGAGCAAACATTGATGAGGACGCTGACGTCAAATGATGGCCTAACTAAAGGGCGCGGAATGGGCGAACGACAAAGGCTTGTTTGGCTTCCCTCTATGCCTGCTTGTGCAACAGCAAACCAATGGATGCAATCCTTGCCGCAAACAGAGTTCACAACAAGTGAGCAGCACAAAGATTCTTTTGAAATAAGGCAAGAGAAAGACCACAAAGAAACTTTGACAGTCATCAACTATGTTTCATCAAAAAATCCGTTTTGCGCTGACATGAGTCTTAGGTCTATTGCTACTGGCCAAGCAGCTGACTCATCTGTCAATGCTGACCAAGCTGTTGAAATTGGTCAGCGCATTCTCCAAGGGATGACGGGTCAATCTCCAGCTGACGTGACGTTCAAGAAAAGCAATCAAGCAGTCACAATGACGACAAAAACTGGAGTGACTATTGGCCAGGAAATGGTGCAAATGGATCCGCAGTTATTGTTTCAAAGGTTGGTGCAAGTCGCTGGGAATGATACCAACAGGCTCGAAGAAATGTTTTACTATGTACTGGCCAATGTACCTGCCTCCTTGTTTGATGCGACAGGATTCCCCAGAAAAGCCAACAAACATACACTTGCAGGATTTCTCTGGTCTGCTGTCAATGAAACTGCATCCTTGCCAAGAGAAAATGTGAAATACATTCTCGATGGTGGATCCCTTTTGCATCGCCTTCCATGGCCCAGAGGGTCGTCCTAAAAGATCTAGCAGAGATGTATGTCAGCTTTGTTACTAGGAATCATACACTAGCTACAATCATTTTCGATGGCTATGTTGATGGTCCAAGTACCAAAGATGTTGCCCATCTTCGAAGAAGCAAAGGCATGGTTGGGAGACATGTAGCCTATGATCCTGACAGGATCCTCTGCGAGACGAAGGAAATATTCTTGGCCAACTGCGAAAACAAACCGGAACAACAGTCTGTAATAACATTCTTTTTGCCCATGCATTCTCTGGATACGACACGACATCTCATCCCTTCAACATCTCAAAAGCACTCACAATCAAGAAGCTTGATTCAGGAGAGCTCCTGGATGAGGCTAGAGTATTCAATGATAAGATGTCAAGTCATGATGCTGTTGCAGCGGCTGGTGAGAGGGTATTTGTTCACATGTACAGTGAAAAACGTTCTGATACCTTGACCAAACTGTGGTTTGTCAAATATGAGCAAAAAGTGTCTGCAAGCCATACACAAATCCAAGCTAAAGTGCTCCCCCAACAGCAGCAGCAGCTGAATTCCATGCCTACAGAACATTCTACCAAGTCCAGGAGTAGCTGAGTCTAGACAGAGACCATGGTCTATCACCAATGGATTGGGAATGGAAGTTACAGGAGGGTGGGCTACTTCCAATCATAACTAATAAGCCAGCTTCTCCATAGGATATTTTGAATGTTATCCGCTCCTGCTGCTAGAAAGACTGCTCACCTGGCAGATGCAGATGCAGAAAGCACGGACTTACGTGCACCATAGCTTGTGGAGAATGCCGTGGAGTCAGCTGCACAAACTCTGTGGTTCAGCTGGATGACGAGTCGGATTTTGAGAGCGACTAAGGTAGACCACTTCTATATTCTACTGGAAAACTAATCAATTTCCTGGGTTTTTCTGTTTTTCTTTATTTCGTGTGTCTTCCTTTTAACTAATCTTTTTTCTCTTGTGAATTAAATAGAAGTCGACTTTTACAATCGAGATCAAGATTTTTAAGATCATCGGAATTTCGCATTTATACCCCTATGTTAATTAAATTTTAATCCACAGTCAGAACTAAAACTGACACAGAAAGCGTTGAAACAGATTTTCGGACTGTATATGTTAAGAGCTTTCATTTGACATGCAACATGATATGGTTTTGAATTAAATGTTTATTTCAAGTAATCTCCCTTTCACGTTTTGAAGTGTGAAAAAACATAAACACCAAAAATCATGTTTCAGACCCCTTTTTTTAACTGGGACTTTTTATAGGTATTTCCTCATTGCTTAAAGAATATTTTTTACTGCATAGCATTTTTATAGGAATTAGTTGCTTATTTGGCTATTTATTTCATTACTGGGACTGGACTATCAGTCGATATCGGGGTATATAGGGGAAATGAGGTGAAGACTAGCAGGAAGTGAGATGGAGATAGAGATAGAAAAGAGGTCACATGTCTGAGGATGGAAAACAGAGGTCAAAGATCTATTTCAGTTTCAACAGATGTGCGGTGGTGAGAGATGGAGAGAAGGATTAAAAAAAATGGATGCAGAATGATTCTAATATGTAAACCTGGGGTTGGGAAAAGAGACGTGGCGGTGAGAAAGGGGCAAAGACAAAGATATCGCCTAAGTATGAAAGGTTTGGAGACGAAGAGGCAGTGGGTGGTGGTAAGGGAGATAGATGGGGAAAGGGGAAAGGTAGGGAGAGAGAGGGGATGGAGGGAGAGACAGACAGAGAGAGAGGGGGGGATGGAGGGAGAGACACACAGAGAGACAGAGAGTCTGAGTCTCAACATTTTATTGACATGAGGGATTAAGATTTTACGCGATGGGCTTATTCTCACAAAACCTGTCCTTCGTACACACGCATTTACGCACACATTCACACTTACATACAATTATAGAAGTATGCAATGTAGATATAGAACCAATGATAAGAATTACATAAAAAAGCACAATGCTCAAACATAACACATAAGATATACATAATATAAATAAGCATAATTAAATAAACACAATATTATTAAGACAAAAGACAATAAAATTAGTGGAAAAGAAACGAGTGTGCAATCTATTCAAAGTGAGTAGACGTAATATGTGCGGCATAGAAGAAAGGATCAATTGTGCATGATAATATGTCAGGAAACAGCAAGAACACTGGTAACAAAATATACATTGGCTTGAGCATTGACATGTATTGCTCAAGGTTTACTTTAAATGTAGGCAGTGAATTGTATGACTTAACGTTCAGAGGAAGAGAGTTCCAAACTGCCGAGCCTGAGAATGCCAAACTGGTTTTATATAAATCAACAAGTTTCAACAGGTGGGCCGTGGTGAGAGATGGAGAGAGGGAGGGAGGGAGGGAGGGAGAGATGGGGGGTGGGTGGGTGAGAGAGAGATATAACACTAGGACTATGATTGCCACACACCCTGTCTACAAAGATCTTACAATTATTACTGAAATCTGTTTCTTAAGCAAGACTACTTGCCTCCAGTTTTCCATACAATTCTGTCTAGGAGGAGTAGGGTAGCTTCAAACTCTACACAGATGAAACAAGATGAGAACCCATAAAGAGATGTGATGGGAATTCATGGAGAGGGGAAAGGAAGGTCATGTAATAGAGGGGAAAGGGTGAGAGGAATGTCATGTAGGGGACTGAATAAAGATTCCAGCAGGACGCTGCTGCCAGGTTGAGTCAGCCAGCCTCTATCTAAAGACCGCTACAGCATTTCGCTAAGCTCTGTACATATCTTGCCTGCCAACAGCCCAGCTCCTGATCTCTGGATCTTCTGCTCTTTTGCTTTTTTCTTCCTTCGAAGTAGAACGCACTTGTCACCCTTCACTGCTTCAACTCCCTCTCCCTTAAAGTATCCTCTCTCTCTTAAAAGTATCAGAGATCAGCTGAATTACTTTCTCTGAGTGCTTTTTTCACTAGTTTGACAGTCGATGCACAATTTCAATGGTTTGATTATTATTGTACCGTGTTTTTATGATCATACCCCTACGAGCTTTCCGTGACTCAATTACATTTACATTCGCTAGCCTGCGTGACGTGAGGCGTTAGGCCATTCTCTGCCAAAACTCAAAATACAAACTAGTATCGATGACAGTTCGACATCAAATTAAAAGTATTTGCAACACGATGACGCCCAACTATTACGTACACACGATGCGACCCCAGCCTTGGGAACACAGAAGAGGGGGGGGGGTGAGGGGGGCGGGGAAGAGAGAGAGAGAGAGAGAGAGAGAGAGAGAGAGAGAGAGAGAGAGAGAGAGAGAGAGAGAGATGAAAAGAAAAGGACAGAAGGCCTACATGGGCTTCATACTTAATATGTCTTCCAAAAGATATGTATGACATCGTTATTATACACAAGACAGTAAGAATGGATACTATTAGATTACCGCTGACAGTTCTATCTTATGACATTGTGCATTACAGTCATAGACGTACTCAAGCACCTTGTCCTGCCTACTTCTTTGTTTTAAGGTGGCAGAGAAAAACAGCTTAACTGTAAATATAAATTATGAGTCGGGGACAAAAATAACTGTCTCAAGTCTCCGAAACTAACACGATAAAACGTAATCCCACCTGGGATTGTGCCACCTCTATACAATCGAACTTAATCTTACCGACTCATCGTATTGTTCTGGCTATTTTTACCACAACCGATTCTGGAGCTCGGTGACCTTATGCATGCATTCAGTTCGTTGAATGCAGGAAAGTCGCGTGTACAATGAGAGATGAGTGATGATCGTGTGCAAGATTTAACAACTCTCTTCTTGTTTGTGTGGTATTAATGCTTGGAGTTTAGACTGCTGCAAAATGGCCAATCTGACACTCAAACTGATGCACCCACTGACACCGCATTGCAAGAATACCCCAAACTGAATCGAGACTGAAAGCGGTTGGAAACAAGAAGCTGTTTCTCAAGATCCATTAATATTTATTCCACGCAAGGCTCCTTTTGAATTATAAATTTTGATTACTTGTTTCTTGGTCAAAAGACGCAAATCTGAGGCCAACAGCTGGCCCGTGCTGGAGTGGTATTATAATTAGATAGCCAGGCGATATTTCTACTAGTTTTGCTAGCTCGGAAGTCCGCTCATTACTGCTTTTAATTTTCTGATGCGCTTCACAGCTGGCCTGGACAGTTACAGCATGCAGCAGGTGCCTGCAGGGTCAGTTCTAAGAAAAGCACATGCATCTGGCCAGAGGATTCCGGTATCACACTCTTGACCAGCGCAAGACAAACGTTTACCTGCCCTATCATTCAATTCAAGTGTATTCTCATTCTGAGAATCAGAGAATGCACTCAGCTAATGAGTGTGAACGTGAGATCTGAGGAGGACTAATAGTAAAGCCCTTGATCTTCAGTTTGGTACCGTTAATCGGTCTCAAGGTGGTAGTCCGCTCGACGCTCCTGCAGACCCAAGTGAGAGGCACAGAGCTAAGAAAACAGCACTCGAAAACTTTCTTGCTACAGTTTCAGACCTTCCCCGCTCTCCCTACCCCCCCCCCCTCCTACCTCCCTCATTCCCCCTAGTGATTGCACGAGTAATTTATCTGGTCTCATTTGGGCCTGATTGCTTGCTCCCGTTCGCCCCTTTAGTCTCCACTATCAACAATCCAGAAAGCGCACGGTACTGTATGAGTTACACCGTGGAGTCAGTCACCCGTCTGGGAAT
The DNA here is from genome assembly GCA_036898135.1 of Oncomelania hupensis. Taxonomy (NCBI): domain Eukaryota; kingdom Metazoa; phylum Mollusca; class Gastropoda; order Littorinimorpha; family Pomatiopsidae; genus Oncomelania; species Oncomelania hupensis. The sequence goes on from CM072519.1 coordinate 28,147,677, forward strand.
GGGAGCTTGTTTCCTTGTTGTCCGAAACTCTACAGGGATCTAGGTACAGTACCACGCAAATCGTTGCAGCTGCTAACTGCTTATCATGCAACTCCTGTGTGAGCATCAGTACCAATTAAAAACGTTAATCTGAGGAATTTAAACAAACACATATTGGCTAAGCACTTGAATTAATAAAATATGTTTTTCGGTGTGTTTTTCTCGCACGATGAAAAGCAAAAAGCTACGTGTAATAATTGTCACAGATTTTACCTTGTTCAATTCTATCCTATTCTATCCCGTAACTCGGAGGTCGTAGGGCCACCAAAGATGATCGTTTAACCAGCGTACTCCATCTTTCCCTGTCCTCACCAACCCTGATTGTTTCGCTCAGTGTCAAACCAGTCCATTCTCGAATGTTGTCCTCCCACCTCTTTTTTCTGTCTCCCTCTTCTTCTACCTCCTTGCACTGTGCCTTGCAGGATGGTCTTTGCAAGACCTGATGATCTGGTGACGTGGCCATACCATCGGAGTTTCCGTTTTTTCACCACTGTGAGCAAATCATCGTGTTGTCCAATGGCTTGTGTGATGGTCTGTCGGACTTCGTCGTTGGTGATGTGCTGGGTGTAGCACCTCATCTCCATGCTTTGTATTCTTCGTTGGAGATCTGCTGTGAGGGTCCACGTTTCGCAAGCATATAGAGAGATGGAGATGACAAGTGAGCGCAGCAGCCTTACCTTGGAATGTAGACTGATGGTCCTGTCTTTCCAAATTGGCTTCAACCTCGCCAGGGCAGCAGTCAATTGTTCAATTCATGATCGCTTTATTTAGTATGTCCTGGTTTCTCAACAAAAAAACAATCTGCGACCAAACATGTTTCAAGATACTCAAAGAATATGCGATAAACTATTTCCCTGGACATATTGTGCTTTCGAATAATGTTCATTAGTAAGATAACGTAGGAGAGTAGAAGAGAAAAACAATGTGCTGTATGTTCAGTCACCACTGAAGTAGCCTAACCCTCAAAGCGGCACGAGAAAGAGAGATTGAAAGCTTTTAACTCTGTTAATATTGGTAGTCAGTCGAGCAAAGATTGAACTCGCTAATGTTATTACTGCGGTCCCGCTAATACCATAAGTTATTATATTACTATTGCGGTAAGAGGGTGCTAACCTCCAACATCCCAAGTTTTGAGCACATGCCGACATACAAGACTATAATAACAAGAAAGCACAATGAATACTATAGCCATGTGTCTACTTATTGGATGCCCTCTATCACACCTCCTTGATTATATTCTGTTTGTAAACAATCTGATGAACCCTGTGTTTATGTGGATGGCGCTGTCACAGTTACAGAAGAACGTGAGTAATCCAATGCAAATGTAAACCATTAACTCCTTCCACCACGTTAAAAAAAAAGTCTCGTTATTGTTACAATAATGAGAAAACAGTGGTATTTAAAATGAAGGGGTCGCTCAAAATCCTGAAGAAAGAACAATCGTACTCTTACAAAAGAAGTACTCTATTAAAACAAGTACCTAAGTCCTAACTGACCCTGTAGGCATTTGGTCTAATTTTAATCGCTATAATTTAGTATAAAACAATAGGTTCAAACTATATCTCTGAATGACGCCTCATCCAAACCCCCCAGCTTTAAAGGGCAAAAACAATGTGCTGGTAATAAAAGTAACCGAATGAAAAAGTAAGAAACATAAGACAGCATTGAAGGAAAGATATATTAACCTTCACCGTGATTGTCAACAACGTATATCTTGGAAGGGTTGCTGAGGACAGAGATAGATAAAGTACGCTGGTTAAACAATAATCTGTAGAGCCCCAACGACCTTCGAGTTGCGGGATAGGATAGGATAGGATAGGATATCTTTAAGTAAAGTTTCAAGGACCCAGCTGACGACCTAAGACAAACACTTATAATCCGTGGCACAAACTGATCCCATTAAGGCGAGGCGTTGAACTTTGGTACCGAAGTGACAATCGATAGATTACACTATGTTATTTAACTTCGGGTCCTCAAGAATTGTATCATGCATGGCCAGCATGTAACAAGTTGGCAGGGCTGATCAATAACTCATGAATACAGTGCTCCTGTGTCAAAACCTGCATGGCTTTCTTTCTTGCTCTCGAGCTGGTCGTTCGTCTCGTGTTTAATATATTCACCATTTAAGGACAGACACATTTGTGAGTAGCTATTTTAAAAAATAAATAAATAAATACAAACTATAATAAAGGTTTACGATAACACTGTCTTGGTTTTACGTATTCATGCCATTTAAAACAGATTCGATAACAACCTGTTGACTTGTACATTAATCTGGAAAAAATAGTGCCGCCTCTTTTCAAGGGAATCATATACAAAGAAATAAAGACAATGCTGTCTGTCGTCTGCCTTCAAATAGAGAGAGAGAGAGAGAGAGAGAGAGAGAGAGAGAGAGAGAGAGAGAGAAGAGAGAGAGAGAGAGAGAGAGAGAGAGAGAGGAACATTTGAGGTTTAATGTCTACATCCACCATTGGCGATATGGCAGACTGGGATAACCATCCCAGGGAACAAGGGGTAAGGACCTAAAACAACACTGAACCATCAGAGCAATCATACTCTGGCGGTTCAGTGTTGTACTCTGGTGGTTAAGTGTTGTTTTAGGTCCTTACCCCTTGTTCCCTTGGATGGTTATCCCCGTCTGCCATATAGTTCGAATATAGAAAAAGCACTAGGATTACTACACTGTGAATGAACGCCTATTGGGATAAAAACCAACCAGTGGGGTATAGTTGTTTAAAGGGTCCAAAGATCACACATTTCAGCGTCATAGATCCTTTTTCAAATCCCCAGTGTTGAATTGAAAAGGAAAAATAAACTCACTATCGATTCACACACACACACACTAAATATCTTTTATACCCTAACCCTGGATCTATCAAGTGTATTACATAATGGAGGTGGTGGCCGGAGAGGAGAGATGAGTACATGGTCAAACGTAATTTTAAAAAAAAAACCGGCAAAAGTAAAATGAATCTTCAGGACAAGCCGGTATCATGTTATCTTATGGCCAAACCTAATTACTGCTAGAGACTAGTAATGGTGGAGTAATAACAAGCCAGTACAATCTTCGAAATATAAATTAAAGGACAATGCATAAGACTAGAAAATAACATAATAGCAAACTTAAGCCGATAATGATTGAAAGTAACAAATTCCTTCATGCGTGATCTTGTTTACTTATATTATAAACTTCTTCTATAGTTCAGTACTTATATCATAATAACAACACACTTTTTTTATGTACGATTTTCTTCATAAATGTCTTCCTCGTTTCAACTTAAAACCTAGCACCGTAATGGCGAGGAGAGATCCAGAGTTTATCAGCTCTCCAGTGACTTGAAGCTTCCTGTGCTTTGCTCACTGTCCTGGTTGGCTGGAGCAAAAGCGTTAAACTCTATATTGTACAGACGATAAGAGGACAAACTGTAATAGGACTTGGCTGCTTAATGCGATAGGATTAAACATGAAATAGGACCACTGTGCGATAATAGGGTATCATCTTCTGCCCCTCGCTGTGAGCGCTTGTAAAGACTGCAGGCACATCTAGGCTACACCTATTAAAGCACTAAAGTTGACAGTCGACTATAGTTTTGTTCTTGGGTTTAAAAAAAAAAAAAAGCTGAGTAATACGGTAAGGTGAAGCAGTTCGTTCAGCTTCACACGTTAATGCCTGCAGACAGACAGCTGCAAGGTGACGTCTGGTTCTACCGTTCCGCACTGCCAGGTGTAACTGTAGAACGTGAAAACTCCTTAGTGCAACAAAGCTGTGAGAACAGAAGGATGGTCACGGGGGAGGTGGCAGTGGTGGGGTGAAGTGGGTTGGAGGTGGGGAGGGGGGTGGGGGTGGAAAGAATGTTTTCGTCGGAAACAGGAGTGTTGGAAGAAAAAAAAGATGGCAGTACAAAATCTAGGCCTATCTATGTTCATCATAGGCGTAACACGCACACACACGCGCGCACCCACTCTATACACACACATACATCTTACCACACACACTCCTTCCTTACCCCACCCCATTCCTACACACACACAGAATGCGCACGCTGGACTCAACAGGCTAATGCTATGAACGCCTCTTGCGCCAAGCTTACGAAAGCAATCGCTTCTGATGTTATTTTATACAAAGTGGTGTGTGCAACGAGACAATAAAACTTCGAAAGAAAGAAAATCCCAACAAGACCTTGTGCACACGTCACAAACATTCTATTTAGAAAACACTGGTGTGTTTGTGCATGTGTGCGCCTTAGTCACGCAGGCGCAAATAATGCTGTTGAAACAAAATGGGCGTTGTGGTCATGCCTGCTAAACACCACCACTTCTGAAAACGGGACTTAGGCCTGGCAATTACATCGGGATTGTTATTTTCAACAAGCAAGTGACGTGCAATTGGCAGTGAACCATAAATAGAAATGCATGTCAATTGTTTACAGCACAGCTTACTTGCAGCTGTAGACTGAATCTCTTAATAACATCAATTAGAAGCTTTATGCATATAAAAAAACTAATGGTACTCGTGTTTTCTGGTTATTTCAAACTGGAACATTGTTCCTAGTATTGCGGACATGTTTTAGTGTAAACAGAACTCATGTTTGCGTAATGCAGCCCTTGAGGTGGAAAAAGTGCTATTTAAGAACGCTTAAATAATAAATAATAACATAATACATTTATTCTGTGATGTTTATTTATTTCCATGAAGTGATCGCTCGATATCTTGTAAAACACAAGGTTGTACTGACATACCAATGCCACTAACCACCACAGACTTACTGTCACACGTAAGAGAACTTTGAGTTTCAACGTTTAAGGAACAAGGGGTGATCGGCGCGTTTTCCTTCACCTTCCCCGAGGTAATTGACCATAAAGACCATTCCACCACGAAAAGTACTTATCGAAGCGCTAAGATGGGAATCGGGGACGGCAACAATAACCTGTCACAGAGACAGTGGTCATGCTAGCCTGTGGGGTAACTTGCAGTATTTATTATAGTTTTTTTGCTTTAACTATGATGCTCCAATGCTTACTATATCAGGCGTTCATCTTCGTGTCAACACCGCCCAAAGAGCCAAGTTCAACAAACGTCTTGTTATTGCAGGTCGTTTACACAAACTATAAGTCGGAATAGGCGTTGGTAAGTACGCTGTCTAGTACTTCCTTCCCCTGTTCAGCAAGTGCGTCCGCAAATGATTGTTGTTCTGCATACAGCTGAATAGTCTGTACAGTACTCTGTAGACAAGCTACATGAACATGAACCCTCATCCTCTCCAACACTGAACTATTATTGTTGAGGATGTTATATTCCTATCCCATCCGATACTGTAACTCGAATGTGGTTGGGGCACCACAGATGATATGTACGTTTAACCAGCGTACTCCGTCTTTCTCTGGCCCTCATCAGCCCTCATGGCTTTACTCAGTGGCAGGCCAGTCCATTCTCGAATGTTGTCTTCCCACCTCTTTTTCTGTCTCTCTCTCTTCTCCTGCCTCTTTGCACCGTGCCTTGCAGGATGGTCTTTGCAAGGGCTACTGCACTGGTGACGTGGCCATACCATCGGAGTTCCCGTTTCTTCACCATATTATATTATGTATATTATAATTCACAGTCTATTATTGCTTGTAAAGCGTTTTCGTAAGACTCAATCTGAGTTTGTGACGAAAACATCGGACTTTAGTATTGTTGACAGCCACCGCAAAATTTATGATCCACTAAAATAAATTAAAAGTTAAAATAGCAGAAGTGTTATTACTTCATTGACATAGTTTCTGCTGCATATGGCATGTGTTTACACCTTCTTTTGTTGTCGCAATAACGAACACATATTTAGTCATATTCCATCAACATAAACATATTTAGTCATATTCCATCAACATTCGGTTTAGATGGTTAAACGGATTTAGTTTAAAAACAAGTAACTTTCTTGAACAGTTTTCATTGCGGAAATTCGCAGGTCAAACCGTATTAAAATTCATCTGCAATACTTTCAGTAAAAACGACATCAGTTTTCTCCTCAGAATCAGAGGTAAGCGATCAGATCAGATCAGATCAGATCAGACCAGCCGACGTTGGCGACAGTAACAGCAGTGCGACAAAGCAAAGGAAATGCATGTAATATTATTATATACAATATAATATATACTGACACTGTTGTTGGACAAAGTTTCTTTGTTCGTAGGATGCTTATGGTTTCAAGTACCACAGCCTTTAGTCTGAGCAGTCGTTCCTAAAGGCTAAATCAGCAAAGTGTCCCCGTATTATTATTATTATTATTATTATTATTATTATTATTATTATTATTATTATTATTATTATTATTATTATTAAATTATATGCACATCTTACAAGATGGGGCGAGTCCATGCAATTCACAGTCGGATTTGATTTTACAACTGCACCCCTTCCAAAAAACTTCAAAACAAAAGCGCTCTTACTGAGTTCGCGACATACAAACCCGACCCATGCACGGTTTATAAGCAAATCATACAGAACCACCTCTCGAACATCTTTTAAAACATATTCAGAACCAGAAAGAACAAAAGAAAGAAAGAAAGAAAACATGCAAAAGTAAAAATATTCCGAGGAGCTAAGTTCCTCAAAGAGAATAAACTGTAGTTGTTTAGGGTGTTGGAGGGGGTGGAAGGGGGCAAAGAGGAGAGGGAGGCTGAGTAAATAGCGGATGGGTCCCTTAATTAGATAGCCAAGAATGAACGATACAAACATACAACGTCCTAAATAAACACATTCCTTTCAATACATTAAAATACAGTCCTTTCAAATTTTCAAAACAAAGGGATGTTTTCATCCCCACTCCTTCTAACCTCACACCCTCCCCCCCCCCAACCAACTCCTCCCACCCCTTCCAATCCTCCCATAACCTCTCACTATCATCCAACACTCGATGATCTCTATTCTACAGAACAAGTATTTCAATAGTCAAACCGTGCAATCAAAATAAAACTAGCTTTATCATGCTTCGCCCCCAAGGCGGTCTATCCGTTTAACATACACGGCGCTGAAACATCAAACAAAGAGGCTCTGAAAGCTTAAGGTCAAAGAGGCCATATGGTATCGGCTCATCGTCTGCAAAGTAACTGTTTTTTAATCACAAATCTAGGTGAAGGCACTTCACTGCAAGAACGCCAACAGCAGAAGGCACAGGGCCTAGAGCATTAACCAAGTAGAAAGTGGATCCTTAATTAATCGCGTAGCGGTAGACAACACACAGCCATTTGTATGTCTTCTCAGTTATAGGACTGTATTTTTCGATGTAAATGAAGGTATTTTGGGAATAAACCGTTTGACCGGCAGAATCGTTTCGTCAAAGAGGAAGTCTGATCCCACCCTTGCAGTACGCTACTACTGCTACCGCGTTGCTATCGAGAATCCCCTTTTGCGGATCCACTTTACTTGCTTAGTGCCCCATGGGCATAAAGCTACCAACTTTATCACTAGCCAACTTGCAATCTGCTATACTATTGTATTACTCTTGGACCTGATAAAGCTTCTGAGAAGTGTGTGTGCAAGTGCAAGGGGTGTGTGAGGGGACTAACGGAAGTATGTCAATCTACGTATGCTGAGAAATTATTTTTTTTAATGATTTTAAAACAACGACAAGGCGAGGAACAGCCTAGACAGAAATGGTATAGTTACCCCCGAAAATATAGTAGTGTACACCTCTCTGTGTGCTCAAACACTAATATTATAACTAAACTTCGTTACAAAGAATTAATAATAAATTAAAATGTTTCAGCTGCTTGGTGCTAAAGAACTTCCTAAATCTAAATTTTAACAAATCCATATTATTCACACTGTTCTCAAATTTAGGGGTCCATTGAGGAAAGGGGGGTGTCACTTATTTTATAGAGAGCTATAAAAATAGTAAAGGTCAACTTTTTGTTAAACATCTACAAAGACGCCAAAAGATGTAAATCTTCAAAAGATACTGGCAGTGTCTGTCTCTATTAACATTTGTTTAAAACTCGATGCTGTTGTTGAAAAGAAACTGTATGTGCCATGTCACATCAATGAGCAAGGTTTTATTATATTAACAATGTCGGTGGGTGCGTGCTTTTTCCTAAACCAACCGCACTTGTCTAGTGTTCAATGATTCTGAAGACAACGATTGCTAAATTTCAATAAGTGCAATCCCTGACAATAATTAATATCAAATTTTCCTTCCAGCCCAAAGTACAACTTGTGGCACTAAAGTAGTCTGTATAGCGAAATTCACGGACACTAGGGTACCTCGACCCCAGGAGGTCAAGTTTGGCGCACGAGCTGGTTGTCAAGGCTCTCAGCCCTTATCAGTGGATCTTCAAAAAGGGAAGAGTGTACCGACAGTATACAACCACCAAGATTGTATACGAGTATAGTCAAACCTAGATCACTAGGCGATAGGTGTAGCGGTACACACCCGCGGAAGGAAAATATTGATCATCGTGTAAAACGGGCGATTTCGTTGTTCTTTTCTTCTTCTTCTTATTTCACAGTGTGTGTTCCCCACCGCCGTAGCTCAAGTGGTACAGCGTTCGTCTGGCACACCGATGATCAAGGTTCCAATCCCGTGTTGAGCGATATAAAATGGGGCCATTTTCACTGTACATTATAGTAGTATGATTACTCCGGTGGTTCAGTGTTGATTTAGGTCCATACCCCTCTTACACCCGTCTGCCATATCGCAAATGGTGGATGTAGACGTTGAACCTCAATGTTCATTCATTTACAGTGTGTGCGGGGTCAAGTTCAGCAGCCAAACGGCGCCGTTGAATTACCTTCTTAAAACTGTGTCAGGATGGAAGTTCAAAGGCAACCGTCTGGGGTGTTCTCCGCTTTCTTAATGGCTATCGGATGGGTGGAGGGGTGGGGAGTGGAGGGACGCGAAGGGAAGAGAGAAGAGGGAGATGGAGCGAAAGAGAGAGAGGGGTGAAGAGAGAGAGATTAATGAGATTGTTTTGTTTAACCAATTACGCAATAAATTGTTTTGTTTAACGAATTACGCAACAAATTATAAACCCAGGAGAACATGTTAAACAAGTTCCGGTCTACACAGGGATTAATAAGTTAAATCCTTCCTTAACCTCAAACAAGCCTAGAAATGTATTCAGCAGACCACCAACAATTCAGGCCACTCAATGATGTAATTGCCACACAAATAAATATCCAGACCAGGGTCAAAGACCATATACTATAGATGCAACAAAGCAAACAGGCAAATAAACATCTCTATTACAACCATAAAACCATTTACATCCAAGCGTCGAAATTAAGAGAAAAAAAAAGGCAATATGATACATTCTGTAGGACCCTTCCTCTGAACGTCCTCTATATTATATTGAGAATGAGAATGACGAAGCGACATTCCGTGTGTCGAAAATACAAATCTTCTCATCCATCTCACGATGTTACCGTACCGGCAATCACGGTTATACTGTGGTCGTAGTGTAGAGAGACGGCATTGTGCAAATGTCAGAGAGAACAAAGACTATATAATAGGCAGTGTACACGAGTACGATAAAAACTATGCAGCCAATAATAGGATAGAACAATCCAATTCCCCCATTTTGCTTATATGCGGTACAAATCTATCTCTATTCTCGTCTTAATCCAGGTGCCAAGCAAAATTACATAACTGTGTGATTCGACTAGATAGCAAATCTATCTGCCAAAAACTGATGATTTATTTCAGGTAACCGCTAGAAACAATGTGGATGGAAAAAAAAACAAAAAACATGAACATTGAAGCTGAAATGTAATCGTTCTTCTCGGACAAAAGGCATTGACCACCAAATGCAATTTTACTGAAAATTTCATTTGAGATACATTTGTATAAGAGATGCCATGGTGCTATTCCCCCCTAGGCATGTTTTGCCAATAAAATAGCCCTATGCAAACGAACAAAACTGTCATGGACCTGCCTGCGCAAAAATAACGGCTTGAATAAAGGCTTAATTGTGTAAAACTTTAAGGCTACGGCGGAAAGCGGGAGAATAAGGGGAGGAGGGGGGGGGTAGAAAGAGAGAGGATATAGGTTGTTCACGCCTGCTGGCATTACTGTGGATTACACTGACACTGAGAATCGGTCGTGACCTTCTGATGACAGCGAGACACACTGCTTGGGGGCTTGGGGTGGAGGTGGAGGCAGCGCTGCCCACAGCTGTAGAAAACCACTACTCTATAAATCACTAAAACATGATCATGCAGATGAACAATTATGTTACTAAGCCCCCAACTCGCTTAGTGAAACAGTTTTTGGAATGATATAGAATCTTAAATGAAATGTTTACAGTATAAGCTACTAACTGCCACATTCAACTTTTTTAATTAAGCATATTCTTAAATGCAATCTTTTTACAACATTCGCCGCCAATTAGCTTCAAAACGTTTGGACTCATAGGATCAAGAAAACATGATTGACAACAACCTCAGTCGGCTAAAACTGAGTCAATCCACTTATAATTATACCTTTAACTGTTTTAAAAGACTACAATTCAATTGAAACTACAATATAGACTGCTGTTTGTTTTATAGTGTTCTTTACTGCCGTTGCTTTATAAATATTATTTTTTATCACTTATATACAGCGCTTTACCAGCTCAAGAGCTGCTCAAGACGCTGGTCGATAAAGAATTTAACTCAAGCCGCCCGAGGCGCCCACCTGCAAACTTTGGGTGCATAGTCTGAGGCCCAGGCGACTGGTAATAAATAAATGTCAGAACTCTGTACTTGATGACATCCTCTCTGTACTTGATGACATCCTCTTGTGGGTTGTGTGTTAGTTTTTTTTCTAAACCTACAGGGCTACCCAGTGCCAAAGCCACACAAACGCTGCATACAACCATGTGTATGCACTGCGAGAACGTAGAGTATCGCAGACCTTTGGAACACATTTTTATCGCATTATTTTATTTAATTCTAACGCATCCTGGTGGCTCTGTTTTGCTTTGTTATTTTTTGGACACTGTTTTGCTTTGTTTTTTTTGGGGACACTTTATTGTCACTTTTAATCGGGAAATTCTGGGCCGCCTCCCCCGGGGAAGGCATAGTCGCAGCCTGTGGTGCGCCCAAACCCAACCTACCTAATATTAGTTGTGCTTTTGAAGATGGTGTTGGGGGGGGGGGGAAGGGGGGGGGCAAACCGGAGTACCTTGAGAAAATCCCGATACGGTGCCCGAGTCCAAAGTAAATAATAATCGGAAAAACATAAGGCCCAGAGGCGGGATCGATCCCGCACCTGTCAGGCGCCATTGATTTCTAACCTGTGGACAAGGAAGGCTACAATGCTCTGAACCTGTGTAACAACATGTATTGCAAAATAATATTACTTGTGCCAATAATCGCGTAATATGACCAAGACCCTGTCAATCCAACGACGATATGCTCAATTAGTGCAATGTTTGGAAGTAACGTACCGTGAATACTACAATTTTGCAACAGTAGTCAGTACACTAATGTACATAATGCCCTCCCTCCATATCCCTTCACTTGGCTGTATCAGTACAACTTATGTTAATCTGATGAATAAAATTTGATACAACAACAAAAAAACCTTCACCCATCCACTCATCTATAAAAAAGTGTTCATAGTGTATAATTCAGCAACTGTTATTCTATACGCTGAAATTAATCAATGCATACGAAATAATTCGCCGAAAGTGAAAAGGGTGCAAAAATTGACGTTATAACTACAGCACCACCGAGGTAACTATAAAGTTTAGAGTGATTCTGGCTCGTTACTCAGCTGTTCCACAAATCGTCACACGATCGCTGGAATCAGAAATAGCATACAACAAGAATGACATCAAGACTGTAAATAATCAAGATCGATAGTGCCAGCCACGGTGCTCTTTTGTTGCTTGCTGGTTACATCAATGCTACAAATGGCATAGCAACAGTAACGACGAGAGCTAATGCTGTCGCTCTCTGTAGCTTGGAATGTGGTTTAATGATTATACGCCTTATGAATGATTACAGCGAATCCTTGTGGAAACAACTTTTTTGTCCCCTAGGGCCGCAGCCTTCAGTATGTAAAAGTTTGTAGCCATACAGCTTAATAAATTAATGATTTATAGCTCAAATGGATGAGGGAATTCCGGATCGTCTAACCTGCAATCAGTTTAAATGAAAGTAGAAGGAAAGTTGAAGGAGGGGGCGGTGTTTTGGGAATACGTACAACATTTAAAAGTTACCCACTGGGAGTCAAGTAAAGTTTCAATTTCTTCGTTTTTAAACATGAAAGACATAACGATAGCAACAGTTTACAATAAAAGTTGCAACGTGTGAACTGAGTTGTGCTGCAGCACTGGGCTACACCAGTTCGTCAGGTCCCCGAAGGTCAGCTGAAACACAAACACGTAGGACAGTCGTGATCACTTTGTTTCCTGTCTAACCTCGGTCAGCGTGTTTCCTGTGTTGAAAACAAAACATTGACCTCTTCATTCCATGTTTTACCCGACTATATAGTTAATCTAACACTAACGAGCAAAGTTAAATGGGCGCACTTTCCTGTTTTACCAAAGACTTTTTACCAAGGATTGTTAAGTTATTATAATGCGTACGTTTGATTCTTTCAGACTCCAATCCAAATACTTTTCCATACTCAATACTGCGTGCTCTTCAGGTAACACATTTATCCTGCCTGTCCTCGTCTTTCAATGGCCAATTCTTTTGAAGTCTTGTAGACTACTAATGCCTTTACACTCCCGGCCCACGTCTCACTGAGAACCGAGAAGGGTTCCCTTGCACAACGAATGAGATTATGCGCAATACAGTGAGCTTCTGTAGTCCCTCCTTTTTGCAATTCGGCACAGAGGTGATGTGTGACAATGTCACTTCTGTCTTCAACCTCGCCTTCCTCACAGGCATCAAAAAATGCGAGACACAAATCAAAGAGATAAGACTCCTGCAAATTGCACAGGGCAAAGTGAGATAGGTCTTTCGGATGCTATTCAAGGAAAGTGAAGAGCGGTAAATACACAAGACATCGGAGTTGTAATGAGATTAGAATTATGCTACAACAGCCAACCATTATTTTTCTTACTACATAACTACTTAATAGCATTTCAAAATAGAAAGTGTTTCAAAATAGAAAGCTTCATAAACTCCGTGCTTCGAGTTTGAGAACATGGCACGTTTCTGTACCAAGCAGAAAACATTACTATCTTTGTAGAACAGTACTGGGTGAGACAACCTATAGCAGCAACATTCAATATAATTAGCATGATCACTTAATACATTTATTACAAACTAGTGGTTTTTGTACCCTGGCAAGCCAGGGTACACAGGTTGCTGTTTAAAATGTAGACAGAGACAACTGTTGTCTGCGAGTTTCATTTGGACGATGATACCTCCCCATATCCCCCTTGATACCTCCCCATATCCCCCTTAATACCTCACCATACCCCCCCCCCCTGATATCTCCCCGTCCCACTCCCATGATGACTCACAATACCCCCTTGATACCTCCCCGAACCCACTTGATACCTACCTATACCCCCTTGATACCTTCCGTACCCCCCTTGTAACCTACCTGTACCCTCCTTGATACTTCCCCGTTGATCGTTTCGCAGGTATGGATGAAAGGAATCGACCATCACCATACCCCCTTATATATACCCGTATCCCCGTTATGCCTACCCATGCCCCTTTAAACCTACCCGTAACCCCCTTTTACCTACACGTACCACCCCATCCCGATCCTTGGTAATAATAATAATAATAATAATAATAATAATAATAATAATAATATTGAATATAGAATAATACAAATAGAAATCATAAAAAACACCAGGGTTTTAAAATAAAATTTGATATAAGATATTATAATTATAATAATAATAATTATTATTATTATTATTATTATTATTATTATTATTATTAGTTTATAAATAATAATAATAATAATAATAATAATAATAATAATAATAATAATTATAATAATAATAATAATAATTATAATAATAATAATAATAATAATAATAAATAAGTTAAAAGCAAAAAGCCTAAATTAAAAAGGAAAATATCCGTATTGTAGTGTTAAAAAAAAAAAACATTAAAAAAAAAATATGGCCCACCGGAGATTTGAACTCGGGTCCCCTGCACGGCAGGCAAATGTCTTACCACGTGAGCTACGAAGCTTTCGTATAAAAACCATCAATTTTTTGGTCTATATGAGAAAACATGCTGAAACCTCGATTCGATTTTTAATTAATCAAATTTAATTAGTTAAACACAAAATTGTGTAAGATTGGTGACATGAGTGCAAAAGTGTTTTGAATGGAAATAAAACAAAATTTGCGGTATTACGAAACGGCAAGTTCTTGACACGGGTTGAATCGAAACCGCGCGCGGAATGAGGCTATTGCAGTTTGTGGACATTTTGTTTATTTATTTATCTCAGAAACGGTTAAACGTTCGGTAAGGAAATGTCGGCTATAACGATTTCGCAGGTTTTGAGCGCACAACAGGCCGAAACCCAGCACCCAGCAACTGCCCAGATCAGCGTCCATACCGGACAAACTTTACAGTAGTGTCGAAGAAGGACTTCCGGCTAAGCAATTTATATATATAGATTTGAGATATATATCTGGTATTTACAATTATGAAAACGTCAGTCTAGCCTATTTCAAGGTAAGTAAGATTAGTATGGCTTCTGTTTTAGGTTTCTTGGTATTAAATTAGAAACAGATCTTAACTCAGCACAGCCGCCTGGTAAAGAAGCATGAAGTATTTTTAGTTCAACAAAAGAAACGCTATCAGCAACAACAACTTACATTATCAGCAACAACAACTTACATTTTATGGTAAAGAGTAACTAACACTAGATTACACTTTTGTGGCTAAATTAATGTTCTGTTCTTAAAAACTTGAACAAGCACACAAACACACCCTCACAAACAAACACATTTAGATGATGACACCCATACCGTTTTGCTCATGCTTTCTGGGTGGAAATGTTTATCAGCTTAATACCTTTTCATTCATTCATTCATTGAAAGACATATAATATCTAGACTAAAGCACTGGAGAAAATCCACTACTGGTTCAGAATATACTGAATCATTCTAAAGAAGGACAAATGTTTCAGTATTGTTCAGTAGTAGGGGTTGGGTTGAATTTGAGTGTTCAGACAGAAATTTTTCAGATATATTTCTCCAAATATTATTTACTTTCGACTCTGGCAACCTCTCGGGGGGTTTCTCCGGGTGCTCCAGTTTGCTCTCCCAGCAAAATTTTAATAAAAAAAACCAACACAACTAATATTAGGTAGGTTAGGTTTGGATGCGCAACAGCCTGCTACTACCTCTTCTTCATGGGAGGCAGCCCAGAATTTCCTGATAAAAAGGGACAATAAAGTGTCAACAATCACAAATGTAAAACAATCCCAAAAATCAAATCAAAACGAAAATCCTTAAGACGAAACAAATGAACTTATTTATAGTTGTAATGGATTTGACAGTGACAAAAATCTCGGGGAAATAAATGTATAAAGGAGGAAGAACATCGGATTTCAGACTAAGTAGTTATCCTTATGCGTCATGCGAATAAAACCGATGACGATGTAAATGTTTACAAGGAAAACTACTTGGAAAAGTTAAAAGGAAAACGACTTAGAAAAGTTAAAAGGTAACGACAGTGTGCTCGGTGGGATGCAACTCGCTGCGGGAAGAAGATGGGAGTGGGATGGTCTCAGGCTAGGAGGAGGGATGAGAAGGAACAGAGGATAAAGAAATAACGGTTGGGTTCAAGGACAGGGGTAGGGACAGATTGCGAACGGCTGGTTGTGTGTACCACTTGTAGTATTCAACAGGGACGATCAATGCTTTGTAATGTTGACACTGGAAGCATCATCATGCATAGCACCGGAATGATGAGTCATACTCACACTGTACAAGGCAACTAACAAAGCTGCCTAATTATTATATACACATTCCCTTCTTGTTATGTTCATGCACATCCATATTTTATTCCAAGGAAGAGCGAACACTTCCTCAATTAATATTATTTATACTGCAGTTTAATGGAAAAAGAAAAAGGAATATCACCATTAACAATAAATGTAGCTAAATAAATAACATAGGCCAGGGAGGAAAAAGCACAACATCCTGTCCAGGACATGATGCACAATTATCAACGACACATTACCTATTGTAAAGCAAGGAAAATAAGTCCAAAAGTACTACGAAAACGAGGAAAGGAAACGAAGAGCTAATGAATGGCATGCAACATCATCCAGCTATGATGCATGGTCAAGTTTGCCACAGAGATCTATTCAAACTTGCAGTACCAGTTGCTATGCAAGTGTCTTTGCCGTTCCAAGAATTCCTCTCTATTTCAGTTCCATTTTAAGGCCACCAAAATTAATTCTACGTCTATAAGTTTACTGCAAATAAGAAGAATGGCCAAGTCAATGAAGTAAACTGTGTATCAGTATCAGAGACATCTGAGGCTTCATTTCAATCCTAGGTCTTATAGACCTCTGACCTAGCATTGAAATGAAGCCTCAGATGTCTCTGATATTCAGCATGGTCAATGATTATTATTATTATTATTATTGTCTTGTCTTGTCTTGACCTGACCTATCCTATCCCATCACTCGAAGGTCGTTGGGGTACCACAGATGATCGTTTAACCGTAACTCCATCTTTCTCTGTTCTCTGCAACCACCTTACATTACCTTACCTTATTTTATCTTACCTATGAGTATCCTATCCCATCACTCGAAGGTCGTTGGGGTACCACAGATGATCGTTTAACCTTTTTTTTTTAACCGTTACTCCATTTTTCTCTGTTCTCTGCAACCCTCATGGCTCAGTGTCAAACCATTCTCTAATGCTGTCCTCCCATCTCTTTTTCTGTCTCCTTCTATCCGATACTTCTTGTTCTTCTGTAAGGTATATATGCCAGACTTGCTTTGGATTCGAGAAGACCTTGGGCCATTTAACATTGTCAGCAGTTCAGTCTGGTAAGCCTTCTTGCTGTTGTTCTTGTTCCGACTATTAGTTACTGGCACATTCAAATTTACTTCGTACTGCTATGGACGAAGAACATGTCTACAAATGGATTTTACCCTTCATTCGCACAATACAAATGCATGAAATAATGTACATATGAACCTAAATCAAAGACTCATATGGGAAGCCAGTCCATTCTCGAATGTTGTCCTCTCACCTCTTTTTCTGTCTCCCTCTTCTTCTGGCTCTTTGCACCGTGCCTTGAAGGATGGTCTTTGCAAGGCCTGATGATCTGGTGACATGGCCATACTATCAGAGTTTCCGTTTCTTTACCACTGTGAGCATGTCATCATGTTGTCCAATGGCTTGTGGGATGGTCTGTCGGACTTCGTCATTGGTGATGTGCTGAGTATAGGAAATGCCCAGAAGTCTTCTGTAGCACATCTCCATGCTTTGTATTCTTCGTTGTAGTTCTGCTGTGAGGGTCCATGTTTCGCAAGCGCATAGGAAGATGGTCCAGAAGTCATCTGTAGCACATCTCCATGCTTTTTATTCTTTGTTGTAGATCTGCTGTGAGGGTCCATGTTTCGCAAGTGCATAGGAAGATGGAGATGACAAGGGAGCAAAGAAGCCTTACCTTGGAATGTGGATTGATGGTCCTGTCTTTCCAAATGGGCTTCAACTTTGTGCAAGGGCATCTGACATGATGTGCTCTAGGAAGATGTTGATTTGTTGAAGAGTGTTGGAGACAGTAGGCATCTTTGACGCTCACCAATTGATGTTCTGAACCAGTTTCCGGTGGCGCTGCTGTGGAGGACTGCACTGGTAGCCTTGTCATACAGGCTTTTAATGACTTCAATAATTTTAGGGCTGATGTTGTTATACGCTCTCATGGTTGCCCACAGAGCTGCATGCCAGACTCTGTCAAACGCTTTTGTGAAGTCTACAAACACATGCTAGAGATGTTGTTGGTGCTGTAAATATTTCTCGCAGATTATTTTAAGGTTGAAAACCTGTTCAGTGGTACTTTGCCCTGCCCTGAATCCTGCGTGTTCTTCAGCTATGATTTGTTCAGCTTGGGGTTTCAATCTGTGGAGTATTATTTTCAGAAGGACCTTGCTGGGATGGCTGATGAGGCTGATGGTGCGATGATTTTCATACTCCTGAAGGTTACCCTTTTTGGGAAGAGTGATGACAAGCGACTGGGTCCATAGACATAGTGTAGGTCACTCCCCATTCTGCCAGGTGTTACAGATAAATGATGAGGGCATCAATCATCGTTTGTCCTCCTGCTTGAAGCAATTCCACGGGTATGTTGTCCACTCCCGCTAATATCCCCTTCTTCAGCGATTGCACCTCTGCCTCAACTTCTTCCCTGATCATTAGGAGGATTTCTTCTTCTTCTTTGTTCTGCTAGAACTGATGACGATGTGTCTCGGTCTGGTGTGTGATTGTAAAGGTCATAGCAGTACTCTGTCCATCTATCCGAGACTTCTTGTTCTTCTGTAAGGCATATGCTAGACTTGCTTTGGATTCGAGGAGACCTTGGGCCGTTTAACATTGTCAGAAGTTCAGCCTGGTAAGCCTTCTTGCTGTTGTTCTTGTTACGATTATCAATTACTGGCACATTCAAATTTACTTCTACTGCTATGGACGAAGAACGTGTCTACAAATGGATTTTCTCCTTCATTCACACAAATGCATGAAATACTGTACACATGAACCTAGATCAAAGACTGATATGGGAAGAACAAAATCTGTGCAAGTACACAAACTTTGAAGAGAAACAGCAGTCAGCTGATTTGGCAAGAGGCCACTGTGATAATCTGCCCCACCGGTTTATAACCCCAACCCGAGTGCCTGCACGCGGCTTCGCAGAAGAAGTACAGTGATTAAAAGGGGTACTCTGAATGTCTTTCCTACTCGGTGGGAATACACTGAGCTTCATATAAAAGCCAGCAATCCTGGTTTGGGCTGATAAATAATTGAAAGATTATTGTAATCTTCTCCATTTCCTCTTCAGAGATACTGACATAACGCGGTGTGAGGATGTTTTCTATCTTGTAGCACCTTCTTTTAAACTCTAAAATTTCATTCACTTCACATTGCCAATTATTTCTGATTCCAAACTAATCATCACACCAACAGTGAATAAATTGTCTGTTTTTTGTTCAGTTCATTCATCACAAAAACGTGTAATAATTAAAAATTAAATGAAAACTGAATGAAACAGATGCCCTGACTTGAATAACTCCTGTCTTCAAATCTGAATAATTTTCCCAAAGTTCTGTACTATATTTATTATGTACATGCTCATAAACACAAATGTTTTACTTCACAAACTGACAAGGTAATAAGAAAGCCAGACCTCAAGTGATAAGCTGAGCTCAGTTGTGAAAGATTACAAACCTTGAATTGCATTTCTTATCGCCTCTAAAGCTTGCAGCGCTTTTAATTAATGGGAAGCCTATCTTAAAATTATAAACATGGCAGACAAAATGCCAGACTGTTGCAACCAGAAACAAACACACTACTGCTTCATTACACAACATAATGTACCACGTAGCTCTACTAAACTTCCATTTGCATCGACAACTAGCTTTGTAAACCGTCCAGACTTGTCTTCGGTGTTCATCAGTTCTAGGCCCTGTTCTATTCACCCTCTACACATTTCCTCTTTCTCAGATCACCCAAAACTACAACACTTTCCACCATGCCCTGTTCTATTCACCCTCTACACATTTCCTCTTTCTTAGATAATCCAAAACTACAACACTTTCCACCATTTCTATGTAGATGATACACAGCTCAAAAGCAGTGCCACTCCTAAAAACCTTCCAGTTATTCTGACCAAAACTTCTGACTGTTCCTAAAAACCTTCCATTTATTCTGACCAAAACTTCTGACTGCTTTGAAAACATTTGTAACTGGATGACTGCCAACAAGCTCTAGCTCAATGCTAACAAAACTGCTCACAGGTACCAAACACACAATATGTCTTCATTCCCTGTAGACACTGTCACTCTTGGCCAAACCATTATTCCCATTTTATATTCTGTTAAAAATGTCAGAATTCATCCGCAAACCCTGTCAAACATGAAAATTTCAGCTCCATAGAATAGGCCTTGTCCCTAAGCACCTGACCACTGACATTTCAGCCTCCTGTCCTCTCTTGTGCTGTCATGCTTAGACTACTTAAATAATTTCTCCCTTCCTTTTTTGTTCACCTGCTCCAACGTGTTAAGAACTCAGCTCCTCGTCTGATTCTCAAAATAATAAAAATGTGATCATATCACACCCCTCCTACATTCGCTCCACTGGCTTCCTGTATCTCAGAGGATTACCTACAAAATCTTTACTTTCTGTTACAAATGCGTCCATGCATTAGCCCCTTCATACGTCACCCAGAACATAGAATCTTCGTTATTATTCTGACATCTTAATGCTACAAATACCCTGCTACAAACTCTTCTCTTCAGGCTGATCCTTTTTCAGTGCTTGGTCCTTCAACCTTGAACTCTCTTCCTACCTCTCTTTGCAGCTCTCTGAACATAGCCACTTTCAAGTCCAACTTGAAAACTCATCTCTTCCTTATCTCGCCTCCCATCACCATCATCATTCCTTCTTTTCTGATTCAGACCACTGCCTTCACACCTAACACCCAGAGCTCCCTCACTCCTTAGCTGCTTTCCTCCTCCCCATCCTTTCCTCATCTTTTACAGTTTACTTGTAAATATTCTTTTTCAAGTTTGTATTATTTCATGGTATAATTTATGGGTGTATCGTTTTTGTTTCACTTCTTCTTGTAGGTGTTTTGATGTTAACGTTAAGTATAAATCATTAAATGTGTGATTATTATTATTATGGCTATTGACGCCTAATCTAAACAAAGCCCTAGGCGTTTACAAAGTCAAAAATTTACAACTAATCAAAAAGAAAACATACAAAGCAAGAAAACAAGATAACTTTTTCACTGATAACCACCATCTGCAACGCACGCACACATAATCACTTCTATAATAAACACCAAACATACTCAAAAACAATCAAGATTAAAGACTATGATGGAAACAAATAAGTTTTGAGATATTTTTTGAAGGTTGGCAGGGAGGGTGAGTGACGGATGAAGTGGGGGAGCTGGTTCCAGGCTTGATAAGAGAAAGACCTTTGGCCAAAAGGTTTTGTCCTGAAAGTGACAGTGGGGATCATGAAGATATGAGAGTCTGCAGAAGAGCGAAGCTGACAAGATGGGGTGTAGAGATGTTGTTGTTGTTTGTAGATTATAGTCACACGACACTTTCGCATATAGGTGACTACTGGACCGATTTATACTGACACCAGCGGGCCAGTTGTTGGTAAAGGGGAAAATAATATGATCACACGTTGACCAATCCGGGATTCGAACCAGCGACCTTTCGGTTACTAGCAAGACGCTCTTACCAACTGAGCTACCCGGACCCTCTGGGTGTAGAGATGGAGTAGGTCAGATATATATTGTGGGCCAGAAACATCAAGGGACTTATAGCAGAGTGTGGCAGTCTTGTGAGAAATTCTCTGTTGAACAGGAAGCCAGTGGAGAAAGTGTAGAAGAGGGGAGATGTGGTCAAATTTAGAAGAGTGAAAGACAAGCCTAGCAGCATGGTTCTGGACCCTCTGGAGCTTAGAAATAAGATAGTTAGGACAGCCTGAAAGAATAGCATTGCAGTAATCTAAACGAGACAGTACAAAGGCACAGAGAAGAGTCTTAGTTGAATCTTCAGTAAGTAAATGACGGATGGATGATGTATATTGGCTTTGCTAGAAAGCAGACTAAGTAACTTTATTTATTACAAATGCAAGACTCAAGTTGCAAATCATTCAATGACCAACAAAGCACACTTCCTATTCAACAAAATTCTAACTGCAAAAGTATTGTATGTTGCATAGAAACACATGAAATTTGCCACACACTTTCAGTGCCTGTCAGTGTCAGTGTCAGTGAAGATAATGAGGATGACAATTTGTTAAGTACTAGTTACAAAGCACTGTATTAGTCATTACTGATTACAACTGAGAGCTGATGGAACACCTGTTGAACTATTACCCATTGACACAGACAGAGTAATAGAAATTTTATTGCAAATGTCGACATACATACCTCACCTGATAAATAATTATTGTGTAGGCAGTTAAATGGCGTGATGATGGATTTCACAGTGAGATAGACTGTGAGAATAAAATATTCCTCCAAAATCTATTCATTTATAAATCACAATAAAAGATGCATCAATATTATGGCGCTGACAGAGGATTGGATAAAAGGAATACTCCGAATAGTGTTAAAAGTGAGATCAAAATTTCAATGAATATAATGTCTTACCTTTTGAATTTGTGGCCATGTCTGCCACTTTCTGAAAAGCTTCCAGAAATCCACTGATCGCCACCAGTGTTGTTCTGGAAATAACATTAAATATACTCATATTTCATTCTGAAGAAGACAGTTTGGGAAATAAACCAGCATTTGTAAAAAGGTAACTATAATATATCATGAGAATTATCTTTCATCAATTAAATTACATCCAAATTAATACCTTATACGTTTCAATTCAATTTCTACTTCTAGTTCTAGCACAAACAAATTGTCCATATTAAGTTGCAACTTACATTTAAATTATTTCTGTTGTAACAGCTACAACTACTACAACTACTATTCAACATCATCATCATCATGTTCATCTTCATCTTGTTCATGGTGTTTTTGATACTAACTCACAGAAATTTGGCAAAACTTACTTCAGACACTGATGGAGCTTTGTCGCTTTGTAGGTAAAATCCTCCCATATTGGTGAGCTACTCTGTGAACACACAAAAGCAATACACATGCAATAAACACTTTGGCATACATAATACAATTTTCTTATATAGTTTTATTATCTCTTACTTTTCATAAAAGGATGAGCATATATTATGACTTCTTAAATGAATTAATATTTTCACTAAGCTCCAGTCCAATAAAATGAATTCATCATATTAATTTAAAATGTAATGATTAATGTTATTACACTTTTAACTAATGTAAGAAAAGAATCATTTTGAATTATTACTGAATTACTATTAAATATTAATATGTGAATGTGATTAATAAAGGGGTGAACAGTATCGATTATGAACAGATGTGCCCTGGGAGTGCTTTGCAAACATCCATGATAAGATGTGCCCTGGACTGAGTGGGAGTGCTTTGCAAACATCCATGATAATGAACCATAATCATGTTTGTGTGGGGGTAACAAGGAGTGTATCAAACACCTTGACTATTAATACCTTCTTCTGTGACAGCTGGCATGCAGGATCTTACATAAAATTTCATCCATGAAATGACACAAATGTTTCTTACAACCCTTCCCTAAATTATTATTCATTAACTTGGTCAAGACAAGTCATTTTGTCATTTTGTTAATTCAAACCTAAATCATGTACACATGTAATGTATACACAAAGACAACATTTAATACAATTTTTTATTTGTAAAATATGCAGATTCAAACTGAACAAAAAAGTGTGCCCATTCTACCACACTTCACCCCACCATTCAAAAGTACATAAAAGTAATAAAATATGAACAGGCAGCAAGCATCCTGTTTTAACATCTTCCATCTCATCAACTTTAATACTTTTTTTATTTGCCCTGTTCTCGCACTGCCTTGAAATGCAAAGCTATCAAACTGTACACTGCTGGATTTCTATGCAATAAAATATTAATTTATGGTTCTTCCTCCCAAAACATTGTTCAGCAAGTGCAAAATATTGACACTCAGCAAGTACAAACTGGCTGTGCAGCATCAATTCAATTCAGTTTATTTTCCCCCAAGACTTCATTGTTTGTAATGTTATGTAAATTCTTAAATGTAATATTAATAATACAGTAATAGTAATATTAATAGTATAATGTACTAGAAGTCAATAGTGGTTTATCAATCATTCAAATAATTCAATGGTGACTTCAACTTCCATAATTATATAAAGTTATATCTATCATTAGAACTTAGAACAATAGAAGCCAATAGTGGTTTATTAATCATATTCATTTAATGGTCATTTGAACTTCCATATAATACATTAGATTCCATTCCCCCACTCCCCTTCCCTTCATCCCCTCCACCTCCCTTTACCCTCCCTACCCACAACCATTGATGGTATGCAGCATGTATGTAACAACAACAAATACAATTTAATAGCCTAACTATAAAATGTATACATTGAAAGCAAGCCATTTTGGAACATAGATTACATTTTATGTTTTATCAGCAATAAAATCCTATTAACCATTTACTTAGGCTGATTTGAGACTATGAGAGAATCATTGCACCTTTTTACATACACCAGTCACAAGTTGCAGTGAAGCTGGGATTTTTTTGTAGGTCTGTAATAATTCTCAATCTGTAAGTGTAAATAATTTTATATTTCAGAGTGATAACAAAGGTACATGGCCCTGTTTCTACCTCCTCCTTGTGATCATAAGGTAATGTTGTCTTTGAGCAACAGGACATGTATCTAAAATGTAAAGGAGGTATTTTCTCCAATTGGCATAGGAAATAAAACACATTAAATGATCATAACCATGTTTGACACTTCAATGATGATTCTAAACATTCTCACTCCCAAACTTGCACATACACTCTCACAGTCACACACACCAGAATGCAGATGTGGTTTATACATCACACACATGTATTTGGTTTAATGTTAATTGTTTCAAAAATTATATTCTCATTACATTTAAATTAAAGCTTACTGTTTTGACTGTCACTATGTCATCTGCCAACATAATTTTCTTTCTTTGTGTATTTATAATCATACTACTGATACTATTATTCCTGAATTTGAAAATTAAAACATGTTTCATACATGATTTAATTCTTACCATCACTATTCTCTTTTGAATAAAAGACTGACTTCTTGATCGATAGTGCCCACCTATTTACACTACTGAAGCTCTGCAGACTAATCAATAATCAGCATTATGCTCCTGGATAGAGAGGGTCATCAGTATGCACACTTTTATGCCTGCTACTGAATCACTCAATCAGTCAACGTTTTCAAGAACTGTATAGACAGAATATTTAAGGATAGCATCTACTCCACAAATTTTGAGTCTAAAAGGGTTTTAAATTGGTTAGCACTGAGGCCAGAGGTCCGAGTACCTCATCAAAATTTAATATGAGGGCCAAAGGCTGTTAGTATTAGCCTATAGCAATATATGCCAAACCATGCTATGCTAGTATGATAAGTACACAAGTTCGTTACTGAATACCCATTTCTGTTCCGCTAATTTCTAATCCCTTTTTATTTGTTTGTTTCTGCCCTCACAAACACAGCTGATCAAGAATACAAACAGGAATCATCTATTTTAGGAGAATGAGTAATCACTTTGTAAACAAAACAAAATACTGTTTTATATATTATCTTTTACTGTTTCAGCCTTGCAGTGACAGATCTGACAGACATCTGGCAAACTAAAGAGAAGCATAACGACTCATTTTTCATATAAATTATAAGAGGCCTCTTTCTTCTCCATGCTCAAAACCCATCCTTAACTTAAGCTTCCAACATTCCCTCTTCTAAAGGGAGCAAAGCATTTCGAAAAGCAACTGTGACGGCTCACCCGCAGGTCATTGACAATCGTCTGAAACAGGTTTCCAAGAATACTGCAGTCTTTTTCTGCACTCTCTAGTATATCCATGATCACAGCAAAATCTTGGCCAGGAATCCCTGTTACTCCAGAGAAAGAAAATCAGATTGGAGCTTAGCTCCCACACGTAGCAGACGGCTTTGAATGCACAATAACTTCTCCCGTGAATGAGCACAGTTTTTGGCACAAGCAAACTCCACAACAAATGTAAAAATATCCACAGAAATCACGTTCCAACCCTAGCATGGTTTTGGGTAAACGACACACACACAGTCATGATTGTAACACCTAATCTCTTTGCAAACACAAGAAGATTTTAGAATGATCATCGAAAGGGGAGAAAATCCGTACTGTCGTCGATGAACCGATAGTTCGCCTGTAAGAAAGATAATGGCGGCGTTCGCACACTCAGCGCACGCGCTGCCGACTCACGTGACCATAGTCCCAGCTGATTGGCTTGAGCTTCACAGAGCAGATGAGAGCAAGGGTGAGAGGAAGTTAAGACACTCGACAAAGCAGCATGAGAATGTTTACTTTTGCATTTAATGTTTTTATAATTGAATACAATGGTTTGTAGGAAGACACTGAATCAATGCAAGTTCAATACTTATCTCGAGTTATATCGCGATAGGCCTAGTTTTACATTGATATAAAAGATATATAACAAAATTTTAAATTATATGACACTTTGACAAACCGAACTTGAATACTATTAATCATTTTAATAAAGATTGTATGTCAGTCCCATGTATGTATGCATTATGTATGCATGTCTTATTATCATAGAATGCGTGGAATACAATAATTAATTTCCGAGCTCTGATATTGTTGATATAGATATAGCATCCATTATTATTATTGTTATTGTTATTACTGTTATTGTTGTTATTATTATTATTATTATTATTATTATTATTATTATTATTATTATTATTATTATTATTATTATTATTATTATTATTGGCGCTTTACAAATACATCATTATACTTGGCTATGACACATTATCATCATCGTTATCCTCATTGTCGTCGCCATTGTCGTCCTCATTGTCGTCATCGTAGCTGTCGTCCAGTTGTCGGAATTAACACAACACGCTGCATCTCAGCAAATGAGAAAATGTTTGAAAACAACTAAAAATGCAGAAAACAAATGAGCCTATTACAGTCAACATGGCAAACAGGCTATATTCATACGATGCGCATCTTCATTAATAATGGTGGAAGTACCATAGACAAATCAGACAATGGAATCAATATACACTTTATGAATAGGCTTATAAACTTGTGCTCCAGCAGTCTGTGATCAATAAGCGTATAAACTAATACTCACATTGGGGACCAATAAAACAATTTAGTGCGGCAGCCCACATGTGGATTGGAAAGAAAACTTTTATTTTGTGGATCAGTCCCACGCTTGTTGATACTAAAAACGACAGAACAGTGCGATCGAGCGGGGATAGAAACCTTCAACGACCTCTTTTCTTCACATTTTCCACTTTAAATATAGCAGCAGTAGCAGTAAGTTTAAGCAGATTCATCATCATCATCATCATCATCATCATCATCATCATCATCATCATCATCATCATCATCATCATCATCATCATCATCACAATCATCACAATCATCATCATCACAATCATCATCATCATCTTCTTCTTCTTCTTCTTTCCCTCGTGGGGGTGCCGGGGGTTTCAGTATAAATAGTATCCCCACTTTCTGGAAATTTAGTGCTTTAAATTCCCACTGTCGCTGTCTTCCTCCTTAATTTTGTTCTTTCTCATTCCTACTCTGTTCTATCAATCTACTATAGTATCTTCTTCGCTATACCAGTCACCTACCTTTTTTCTTGAAAACTCTTCCGGGACAAAACTCCTCATTTGTGTGTCAGGTCTGTTGGATCAGCTTGGGAATATTGGACGCTTTCTGCCAGGTTGTCACTGGGGTTTCTTATGATGTTATTATTTGGCAATGTAGGCATTTTATATGTATGTGTTTTGTTGATATTTTATAATGATTCTATTTTGTTTTTGTAAACGGGGGTTCGATAAATTAGAGTATAGCCTCAGCGTCCCTTGCGTGGGATGTCTTTATTGTAAAGTGATTGGCTGGTGGAGTGCTAGGGTTGTTTCGGCAGATCTTTTATGCGGATGAGGGGCCAGTCCTCTTTCAGCGAAGTTGTGGTCTTGATTTTGTGGTCCTGATTCGACTCTTTGCAGTCCGCTGGACCCTGTAAGCAATGAATAACTAACTTCTTCTTCTTCTTTAGTAGCAGTAGCATCATCATCATCATCATCATCATCATCATCATCATCATCATCATCATCATCATCATCATCATCATCATCATCATCACCTCCACCACCACCACCATCACCACAACCACCACAACCTGAAGCAGCTGCAACAACATAGCCGTCATCATTATCATTATCATTATCATTATCTTCTTCTTCTTCTTCTTCTTCTTCTTTCTTCTTCTTCTTCTTCTTCTTCTTCTTCTTCTTCTTCTTCTTCTTCTTCTTCTTCTTCTTCTACTTCTTCTTCTTCTTCTTGAGGGATGACTGCCCATGTATGAATGTACGCGTGTTCGTCAATGTGTGTGTATATAAGTTAGGAGGAGCAGTGTGTGCGTAATTGTGTTTATAAGTGCATACTGAGACATGATGTTGATATATGTCTCTAATTTTAAACATTATTTGTATGTCTAAACTTTTTAAAGTGGCACGTGCCTGTATTTTGTGTTCTCTCAATTATAATATTCCTGCTCTGTTTGTTTGTTTATTTGTTTTATAATATAAGTTGTTTTGTTGTTGTTGTTGTTTTATTTCACGCTCTGGTTGGATATCTAACGTTGAATGCTTGATGTATTACTGTTTTTTGTGTGCCTTAACGTAAACGAAGTAAACTAAAATGTTTGGTTTTGTGAAACCTGTTTATACATGATTAGTGTGTGTGTGTATGTATGTGTGTGTGTGTGTGTGTGTGTGTGTGTGTGTGTGTATGTGTGTGTGTGTGTATGATAAAAGAAACACAGGGAAAAGAAAGCGTATTAGTGTCACTGTCAGTAGTGGTCCTTCTGTTCAGGTTAGTGTAAAGTATTCCAGACAAAATCACCTATGTCATTCAATCCTCTCCAATGTCCACGTCATGCAATTTGTATAGCGCAACACTTTATGTTGCAGAGACGTGCATGAGGCAACAAGATAGTGGAAATTACACTTTTTCTTGATGCACTGATAAAAGTTACTGGTTATAGTATGATTTAATAGTTAGTGAACATTATAATAATGTCATTGTATTATTATTTGGTCGCCTAAGTGTGGCGTGAACAGTGTTCACTTATCCTGTTCTTGCTGTCACGCTGTTTGGCTGTATTTTTGAACTTGGCTCTTTATTTGGAAATGGTGAATAACTCTTTAAAAAATTGACACAAAATTGCCTGATGGGAATGGTTTGCTAATGTTATCGATACTAGTTATTTTGGAAGGTGTGCAACAAAATCAAAACTAATAATTGTACTACTTTTTGCTTTTTTCTTATTTTTTCAGCAAAAAATTGTTCAGAGTATACCGGATGTATTCGACCTTTTAAGAATGTCAATGATTTTGTCTGAAGCAATAATTTGTTATTGTTTCATATGTGCACTTTACCTAGGCCTGTTATGTAACACTGATTACGAATCGGGGGTATATAAGTGAGCAAATGTAGCATTCAAAATGGAGTGTTCCCTGGAACTATATAGCATCCCTTGCCGTCCCTGGCCAGGACTTGGGCAGGGATGGCGAGGGTTTTGTAATCCAGGCGAACTCTCCCCAGATTTCCCGCTTGCGACACATCACTACTCCCTAAACCGGACACTCGTACTACCTCCCTGACCCCCGGATCAGTGTTGCGGGACGTCGCAACACCCGGTAGTCGGTGGGTGTTGCGGCTGCCCGTAGCATTGAGACGAGGGTCAGGGACGGGTGCGAGTGCCTCGGTGGGGAGTCGTATGGTCCAAGTCGGAAAATCTGGCAAAAATTTTTTTTATCAACTTTTAATCCTCTATCCAGTGCCACATTTTGGAGCATTTATTTTGATTAACAACAAAGTTCTGTGAGTTTTAAAAATAGTTTTCATTATGTAACATCATGTTTTTCAGTTATGTTTTTCGCGATTTGTACATTGTTTTGTAGCATTTGTTATTGCCATTATTTGTAGAATTCTTGTAATATTTCTTACTTGCTATAAAGCATATTTCTTCAAACAAAACAACTTACACTCTGTTTTATTTTGAAACACTCAATGTCAATGTGAAAAGGATAAGTGAAATGTGTTATATTTGGGTCCTTTAAAAAACACTACATGTGATTTTCTTAAAGAAAATGTTTCGCTAACTTTTAATAATAATAATAATAATAATAATAATAATAATAATAATAATAATAATAATAATAATAATAAATCATGAGCCTTTTATCGCATTGTAAATTCCCTCATGGCTTCGTTCAGTGTCAAATGTTGCCCTCCCACCTCTTTTTCTGTCTCCCTTGCAGGATGGGCTTTGCAAAGCTTGATGCTCTGGTGACGCGGTCATACCATCGGAGTTTCCGTTTCTTCACCCCTGTGTCCAATGACTTGTGTGCTGGGTAAATTCCCAGAAGTCTTTTGTAGCACCTCATCTCCATGCTTTGTATTCTTCGTTGTAGATCTGCTGTCTATGTTTTGCAAGCATATGGAGATGACAAAGGAGCGCAGCTGCTTTACCTTGGAATTGGAATGTAGACTGATGGTCCTGTCTTTCCAAATGGGCTTCAAACCTCGCCAGGGCAGCAGTTGTTTGTGCGATCCTGGAGAGGACTTCCTGTCGGGACCCGTTGTCTGATACAATGGCTAAAGTACAACCACTGTGCACAAAGATCACCTGGACGGTTTTATGTGATCAGTATCATTTTTTTCATCACAATCGCTCTTGAGCAAAGCTGGTTTTGATGTTTTTGGATTGTGGACGATCAAATAAATGGCAAGGTACCTAATGTTGTTGTTGTTGTTGTTGTTGTTGTTGTTGTTGTTGTTGTTGTTGTGATTCATATTCATTTTACAATTAGCATTTACTATTAGCAAATTACTATTCTTTTTCCCATGACGCATACGACCGCCTTCAATTTACCATATCGTCTTCCCTCTCTTTCTCCTTTTTATTCTTCTTCCACCTTCATCTCCGTTTTTCTTCCTCCTTCTTCTCCTTTTACTTGTTCATTCTTCTTCTTTTCTTCCCTATTTCTCTCTCTCCCTCTTTCTTCTTCTTCTTTCGCCTTTTTTCTGAAACCTTCTTCCTCCTCGTTCTTCTGTCACCTCTTTTCTCTCTTCTTTTCTTCATTATACATGTTCTTCTACCTCCGCCTCCTCCTTCTTGTTCTGCCTCCTCGTTTGTTCTTTCTTCTTCTTCCTTTTTTTTCTTCTTTTTTTTTCTTCCTAATTCTTCTAATTAGTAATGAATGTATATTAAAACCTGTTTAATTTAATGAGTTTTAAATGAGCCTTTGCGTGCGTGGATGATGCTAATTGCTGGTAATGCCATTTAATTATATATATTCTTATTTATTTATTTATTTTATTTTATTTAAAGTGAAACGCTTTTTTTTCGAGTCATGGAACTAATTTTTATTTTTTTATATTCCCTCTCTCTCTCTGTCTCTCGGGGGTAGAATCCCCACTTTCTGCAAATTTAGTTCTTTAAATTCCCACTATCGCTGTCTTTCTCATTTGTTCTTTCTCATTCCTACTGTTATTCTATCTTCTTTTTCGCTATACCAGTCACCTACCTTTTTTTCTTGAAAACTCTTCCTCGTGTGTGAGGTCTGTTGGATCAGCTTGGGAATATTGGACGCTTTTTGCCAGTCGGTATTATGTTATTATTTGGCAATGTAGCAATGGGACAATGGCAATATGTAAGCTTATTTTATTAGCGTCCCCTGCGTGGGATGTGACCGCCTTCAGTGTTACCACTAGGGTTGTTTCGGCAGTCCTCTTTCAGCGAAGTTGTGGTCTTGATTTTGTGGTCCTGATTCGGCTCTTTGCCGAACCATGTAAGATAAATGAATATGGATGAATTCTTAGAACGATTATTTCCCTTGCCAAATGTGCGCTTTGACGCTCTTTGATTCAGATGAAAATTGTATTATCATGTTGATTATTGAACTTGAACTTGCTGATCTGGGACATTCTGTGTTTGCATTGTGGGTTGAGGGTGGAGGATGCCAGTGTAACTGCAACTGAGATAAAACGTTTGTTTGTGCGTGCGAGAGAGAAGAGAGGGGGAGAGAGAGAAAAATAGAGAGAGAGAGGGAGAATAAAAAATAAAACATAAAATAGAATAGCCAATAAAAATAAAACATACAAATAAAAACAGACGCACTAATCAAGAGAAATGGAGAGACAGAGATGGTGAGAGACAAAGATGGTGAGAGACAGTGTGAGAGTGCATTTATTACATGATTACTTAAATATGTTTAACAACATCAACAACAACAACAATAATAATAATAATAATAATAATAATAATAATAATAATAATAATAATAATAATAACAATAATAATAATAACAAGAACAACATTAATAATAATATCGAAAGTCGTTGAGGACAGATGATCGTTTAACCGTTTAACTCCATTCTCGAATGCCGTCCCCCCCAACTCCCTCCATACCTCCCTCCGCCCGCACTGTGCCCCGCAAGGCCCGACCCTCCGGCGACGTGGCTATCCATCGTAGCCTCCGTTTCCCAACGTGTGACGGCCCTTCGGACCACGCCGTTGGTGATGTGCTGGATATAGGAAATGCCCAGAAGTAGTAGTAGTAGTAGTAGTAGTAATAATTATTATAATAATAAAATTTTAATAATAACAACAACAAACAACAACAACAAGATGGCAAGCCATTCAATGTATCCCCAGCCACTTGCATACAAAGCTAAAAATCAGCATAAAGTCAATTTTCGCGCCTATGTTGTGCCTCGGCTTTATCCTAAAGTATCAAAATTAAAAACATTCAATGATGCTCCACTGTCTGAACTATCTGCTAGTGAAGGCATTATGAAAGTTGGTTCAGTCAATTTAAAGCAACTCAATGACAGGTCATATAGGGAATACCCAGAAAGCTTCCGTATAATAATAATAATAATAATAATAATAATAATAATAATAATAATAATAATAATAATAATAATAATAATAATAATAATAATAATGTGTGCTCGGGTGTGTGTCTGTGTAAGAGGTAGTGAGTTAGTGTGTATATATGTGTGTGTTCAGAGATGGTGTGTGTGCGTGAGTGCCCGCGTTGGTTCAGAGATGTCTGATGCTTGCTTGATTTTTAAGTTCAAATTAAAGGTTCTTTATTATGTTAATTTGTTAAGGGACAGATTAGACTTTATAATTAGTCTAAAATCTTTATCAAGTTTCAAAGAGTTTCAAGTCTCTCTCTCTTGATTATCTCTCTCTCCCTCTCTCTCTTTCTCGTAAGGTTACGGTATCTGGTATAAATGAACGGTATGAGTTGTTGGTGCTTCAGAGCCGAGAAAGGGTCAGGATTCTCTGTTATTCGAGCCGATGGTCTTGCCTCACCGGAACCTACACGTCGCCTTGGTGCATCCCTGCTGCGATTTGGACTTCTGTCCATATTTGATCTTCGAGCCTTGTTGTGCACCTAACCTCTTTTGGACTCTCGCATCTTGAGACAGTCTTGCCGCTCCTCTACTTGTCTGTTTCGAGATTGCGCTTCAAGCTGCGACTCGACTTTGCCGCTGGACTCGCAGAGACAGAACTGCTGGGCATCGGCTGTGTCTTCAGCGCTCCTGCTTTGACTGTGAGCCCGTCCTTCACTTTCCTGTCTGGACGGCTATTGGACCCTGCTTATTTGGTGAATATCGAACATTGATATTTGTTGCCCGCCTGCCCCTAGAGTGCCCCATGGGAAGCCGTCTGTGCTTAGTTCCCTCCCAGTGGGTTTTAGCTTTAGCCGTAGTAACTTTAGTATTGAGTCCTGGACTCTTAATTTTAACTGCTGGTTTTAAAAATTTTTTTACTAAGTATAGGGTAGGTCCTCTTCTAGTTCTTTGTAGATTTTATCCATTTTACCCTACTGGTATCCTTGTTTTCTTGGTGGCAAGCCCAAATCCCAACGCGGTAAAGGTTTGCTCGGGGGTCCGCGGAAAGACTCGCCGGTTGTGAAGAGCCGTGTCGACGCCTCGGAGTCAGGGGCTTGTTCGTCCGAGCCGCTTACATGCCTGACTTCTATACCCATCGGTGGCGACCTGGTAGCACCTATGGGAGAAGGTCCTGCTACGCCTAGCAGAAAGAGGTTGTGGGAGACTCTCACTGATTCTTCCACCCCTCCTTCGTCTCCTTCGGAGAATACAGTCAAAACCGCGTCGTCTGGCGCTGTGTCCTCGCCGGACCTGGCCCCGATGGACGTTGTTATTGAGAGCGTTTTGCCTCTCGGGGACGCTGAACACCTGGTGTCCGCTCCCCGAGTAGAGTCGCAGGATATTGTTGACCCTCCTGAGTCAGACTGGACTGCCGTGGTTGGCAGGCGCGGCGCTAGACACAGGGCTCCGCTGCGTCCTCCGCCTTTGCCCAGTCACGGTCTCTGTAGCTTCCCAGTTGTGGTTAAGCTCTCTGAGAGCCAGGACTCCGTGTCACCTAGGTCGCTTAGCTGGCGACGCGTCGAGATTTTGCGCGCGGCGGTTGGGCCCGTGGACAGAGTACGGCCGCTTGCATTAACTGCTTCACAATGTAAAGCCGAGACTCGTTTTTGCCTTAACTGCTTAGGCAATCACTCGGCTTCCAATCCTAATTGTCCCGCCCTGAAGGAGCGCGCCCTCGCGAACGAACTCATGGCATCTCAATACATGCCGCGGGCCCAGGCCTTAAGCCAGGCCCGTCAACAAATTTCTACCCGTTTTGCACCTCGTGCTCCTGCTGCCACTGCGGTGGCTGGTCCCCCACCGCTGCCCTCGGCTGATCGTCCTGGTCGACCCTCTCCCCTTGTACTTCCTGCTGCCAGCGGGATTTCGAACCTCCCTGAGGGGCCGTCCGCGCCTGTTCCTGGCTGCCACGACCCTTGGGACGCAGTGCGCAGGTTGGAGAGTGTGGTCGATCAGCTCACTCATACCGTCGCCGGTTTGCTGGATATGGTCCGAGGTCTGGTTGATCGGTCCCAGCCGCTGCGCAGCCCCGTTCTCTCCGAGTTTGACGCTCAGACTGATGCCGGTAACGCTAGGTGTGACGCCATGTCACAGACTCCCCCTCGGGAGGAGGTATCCGGCCTCCCGGTTCGGAACACGGCCACTCAGTCAACAGTGGACCATCCGGTAGAGAATTCCTGAAACAGTTGGACGAGTATGCCTCTATCCTTATTCCGAACTTCAGGGGCTCAGAGATTGACTTTGCTAGAGATCTCTATCGGTGGGTCTACGACTCGGGTTTGGCCGAGGACTCTTGTCCAAAGGGTCCCCCGTGGAACCTCAAGCAGAAACCAAGGTGCCCTAGTTAGGGCCTATATTTTCGCGCGTTCTTACATTTTTTAACTTTTTAAATTAAAACTTCCATTTTGGCCTCAATGGCCCCGGTTTGTTTTCGTATATATTATGTAAACGTGTTTTTTCTTTGAGTTTTATAGTTGGGCGCTATTTTGCCCTTAGCCTATTTCCTGTAGTTTTCCTTTTAGCTTTTTTCCTTCTATATTTGTAGCTTGTTAGTTGTACATAGTGGTTAGGTTTTAATCGTGGTCCTGAGGGATTTTATTTTTAACCTGCTTTTATATCTGTCTGCCCCGTCTCTGCTTGTACTGTTCCACAGACCTGGTCTGCCACTTATATAAAAATTTGGTTTTTCCCCTTCCTCCGGGATAACTTCCATAGCACCCCACCCCGTAGTTTAGCGTAGTTTTCCTGGTACGGCCTTCATCCCCACCGGGCTCTTGACTGATTACTCCTTCTTCATCTGGTGGCGAGTCCACCACACACCTTCGATGTCGCCTTCGAGCGCTCCGACACTACACATCTCGTCTCTACATTTCTTCACCTGACTTCTTAAATTATTGATCGTCTTCTTCACGTCCCACATACGCTACGGTGTCTCGGGACTATAATCTACTCAACAAACATTGGTGCTTTAAGTCCCCCATACGCACTGTGTTCGGGGACGTTAATCTATCCACAGACAGACAGTTGGTGCTTTGTCTTGCATGCCGCAGAGCAGGGAGTGGGACAGAGAGAGAGAGAGAGAGAGAGAGAGAGAGAGAGAGAGAGAGAGAGAGAGAGAGAGAGAGAGAGAGAGAGAGAGAGAGAGAGAGAGAGTTGGGTAAAGAAAAAGTATATAAAACTGTACTTACATGAACGATCCTGTTGTTTAGTGCGTCAGTGTGATTATTTACACATTGGAATGTTTGTTTATTTGTTTATTTATATTTTTATTTATAAAATACAATGTCTATGAGTGTTGTCAATGTAAGTTTGTATAAAGCTTTTTTATATAAAATATATGTAATCGCCTGTGGAAATTTAGGCCTACTGTTTATTCGATTTCATTGTTTTACTGTTGTTTCTTTATGGATATTTTATTCACACTTTTGTATATATATATATATATATATATATATATATATATATATATATATATATATATATATATATATATATATATATATATATATATATATATATATATATATATATATATATATATATATATATATATATATATATATATATATATATATATATATATATATATATATGTCGTCTCGAATGACCTTTGATGCAGACGTTAATAAAATATACTGCTATACTTCTTCTACTTCTTCTACTTCCTAACTTCAGCATCATGTTTTGAATGTACTGCTTCAATTTCATGTTGCAACACGGGCAGTTTACGTGTGCGATTGTCTTACGTGTGTGATATTTTAAGGAAGGTCTCGCCGTTTGACGTTTTAAGGTAGGTCTCAAGCAATTAATCGGCAAGTTTTAAACAGCACACGGGCGATAATTCACCTCTCCACTGTGACGCTTAGGCGGAACGTTACCGTCCTTGTAGTATGTGACTCACTCAGGCAGTGCGCGAAAGGCGTGTCACATTCATTATGTTTCATTTAACAGCACTGTACAGAAACGAATCTATCACTATCTAAACACGCACTTCAGATTGAACTTCAAAAGTGGCCACAAGGGAAATCAGTGTAGCTTGCGTTTTGACTTGTTAAATTAATGGCTTAATTAGTCTTCATGTTCATTTAGTAGGTTATACAAAAAAGTTGATTTGACGAATTCTTTTTTTCTTTTTTTAAGATAGCCTAATGCAAAAAGAGTGATTGGCAGAAGAAGAAGAAAATACTGAAATACCGACCGGCTTTGCGAGCTAGACTACTGACTAATCAGCGGACTGCCACGGAATGACAGGCCATTAATTGGAGTACCTACATACCAAACGTTATCCAAATCAGTTAAGCCATCTTTGAGATATAGAGCGAAACGTGTTTAGCAAATAAGTGACCTCAAGAGGCCTTGAACTTTTTGAGTTGGCGCAAACACGGTAGTACTGCCGTACGGGCCATTACCTTAGGTAATGTTCCTATGAAGTTTGTTCAAAATCGTTTCAGCGGATCTTGAGGAATGACGTGCAATGGACCGACCGATCGACAGACAGATCGACTGGCAGATTTCAAGAGAAGTCTGCAATTACAAATCTATAAAAATCAAAGTATGCGGTAATGTTTATTTTACCCAGTGGAAACCAGCACATAAGAGTAACCTCACTCGCTATTACTTAACATTATTTATTTTACGCGACCACGTGCCTATTGAATAACTGAAGCAACCACGTAAAGCAAGGGCATAAAATATAGGTCTAATGCAATGTATGCAAATGCATAATTATGAAGATGACAGGAATGTACACTCACCCATCTATCACCATCCCCACCCTCCACCCATTTCCTCTTTCCTTACCCCCTTACCTCCTCCCCACGCCTTAAACCATCCCCACCTTTCTTTTGAATTTTTGTGTTCATTTCACATTTTTATTTGGCTTATTCAGTTTTTGGCGAACTTAACAGGACATTCATTTACACAATTTATAGATAAATTTTAGTCCTAGAAGTGGGGTGAGGGCTGGGAATGGATAGAAGAGAGAGACGCTAGTGGCTATCCTTTCGTGAAAACCGGTTTGTGTGTGTGTGTGTGGGGGGGGGGGGCGGGGTGTTTGTGTGTGTGTGTGTGTGTGTGTGTGTGTGTGTGTGTGTGTGTGTGTGTGTGTGTGTGTGTGTGTGTGTGAGAAACTCGCGTGCGTGTGTGAGTGGTCAAAGAAGGTTAGCTATTGCTTGTCAAAATGCTTCATGGCCAAAGGCCGTGAGTCTTTGTACCTCTGTCACGAAAAGGGACTTCAAGAATTTGCGTGTGTATAAGCGTGAATCTGCGTGTTCTCCCGTCTTCTCTAACTCGTAATACGGAACTAATCGTCACACCCTCTATTAAACACTTAGCCTAACATAGTTCATTACATGGTTAACAATTCAAATACAAAATGTACAAGAATCAAATGGAATAAATAAACTGCTTGTACTCACGTTAAGTGTTGTAGAATAAATCCGCCGAAAGAAATATATGTAATTAATAAAATAATATCACAGCCTTAATCAGAGGAAGTAAACGATAGCTATGTATGAAAAGTCACATATACACAGAGGAGGAAGAGAAGATGCAGGAGGAGAATAAGGAGGAGGAGGAAAAAGAAGAAATATGAAGAAGAGGAGTAGAAGACGGAGGAAGAGAGGAGAGGAGAAGAAATAAAAAAAGATGGAGGATAAGGAAGCAGGATAAGGTGGTGGAGGAGGATGAAGAAGAAGAAGCAGAAGGAGGACAAATTAGGAAGAAAGCAGAGGAGGAGGAGAAGAAAAAAGCAGAAAAAGGAGGAGGAGGAGAAAGGGGATGGCCTCGTGGCGCAGTGGATTAGTCGCCGGTTTCCTATGCCGAAGGTCGCGGGTTCGATTCCCGCAAGGGGCGAACGTATGTGACTAAGGTACGAGACTATTGAAGTCACGGAAGGCTTTCTCCGGGCACTCCGGTTTCCTCCCTCCCTTCAATAATGGTACTGGACGCAGATAGTATAAAATCTCTCTCCCCCCCCCCCCCCCCTCAAAAAAAAAATCGATTTTCTTTCCGTCTTCCAATAGCGATATCCCTGCCTTTACACGACCTGTTTGAGTGATGGATGTGTATTTGTTGCGTTCGTGTATCGTGTACAGATCGTCGCGCTTTGAGCCTGATTGATTTGGCTATGATGATGATGATGATGATGATGATGATGATGATGATGATGATGATGATGATGATGATGATGATGATGATGATGATGATTATAAGAAGAAAGAGGAGGAGGAAGAGTGGGAGGAGGAAGAGGAGGAGAAGGAGAACAAGAACAAGAATCCTCGTTGCGTTTGCAAGAATTTGCAAGAATTGTATTCTTGCTTCCTAATGCAAAACAGTAGGCTGACTTGCGTGGAGAGAAGACTAGGAATGGTGTTGATTAGTCTAGATGTAGCGGAAAGGGAGGCGACTGGTTGAGGCTTTAGGAGAGAAATTGTCTACCTTGACTTTTTTGGTTAGACTAGCCTTGGGTGGCTCCTGCTTTGCAGAATCCTTTGGGTATGCCATTGGGTTACGCAGGACAAGGCGACACGACATTTGTTCTCCCCGGCTGACCATTCGCCTGCTGTTTTTGGTGGCGAGCGGGACCACATTGTCGGCAGGCATTTTATGCGACTTTGCAGTAGAGTGCGTGGCACTAGTAGCCGGCAACCCGGTACTCATAACCACGCTTCACCGCCTTGCAGGGCAAATATTTTTATGTCCCTCTGTTGAGGGATAAAATGAAGATAATTGCTCGGGTGGAGCAATGTTCTCAGGGTCGTGGCCGAGAGACGGGAGTCAAATGCTCCGCTCGGCTACATAGACATAGTATCAAAGAGCTTCCAGGGTACACTCAGTCTTTACTGTATAATATTCATTAGTTGGTATCAGTCATCTAGATGAAAAATTGGTGGAGGGGGAGGTGGATCACTATGAAGAAGAAATTCAATCCTGTTACCAGTCAAACGAAGAGGAAGAAGAAAGAAAGAAGTGGCAGGAGAAGAAAACGTCAGAACGAATTACGTTCATCATGAATCATGACCAAAAAAATGATGATGATGATGATGATGATGATGATGATGATGATGATGATGATGATGATGATGATGATGATGATGATGATGACGACGACTATAATGCTAAATACACACGCGCGCGCACCCACACACACACACAAACAAACACACACCCACCCGCACACACACACACATACTGTAAATCACGATATAATCAACACACCGTGCACATATTTATTTTGAAGTACTTTATTTCGTGTTCTGGGACAGTGACACGTATAAGGGTAGACATGGATTATTACAAATACAAACACTAGTATTGGTAACTATACTTATTGTACAACAACAATAGATAGCAGTGGCCCAATTAATGATTTGTCATTGTAAATTACAGTATCCAATTTCTGTATATTTCCATTGTGCAGTTAGGTATACTATACATTTTAAAACAGAATGAGTATAATGATTGACTTTTTTATGGTGATATTGGTGGTGACGGTGGTGGTGGTGGTTTTGTTGCTGCTGCTGATGATGATCTTGATGATGACGACGACGATAATATATATGCAAACTTTTACAAGTTAAGTAAAAAAAAGAAACTCTTAAAATTATAAGTAATAAATAAATGTAAAACAACAACAACAAATTCTAAATAAACAAACGCTAACTGAACAGTTCGCGTGTTACTTGCCAGAAAATACAAGAATATCCGATAGCATGTATCTTAATTGCACAACATGTACAGTACAATGAGCATAACCACACCATAAGCCAACAAAAAATAAGAATAAATCTTGCACTACAAATACTATAGTCCTATTTTGGAGGGAAGGGGGAGAGATTCCTAAAAATGAGAAGAAAAAAAAAACAGAACTAAAATACACACGTCTAAAATAATGGATTAACTGCAAACAGACCAACTGGAAGGACAAATCGGTGTGGAATGCCCCTGACAATATCACACATCCCTAAAATTGTTAGCAATTACATTTGGAGAAATGCTACTGAACCGAAAGTGAAAGTAGAAAAGGGAGAAGCAATTTGTGGATCACATTGGTTAAATGGAGCATCCCCAAATTTTTTTAAAAACAAATATTTATTTATTTACTACATTCAACAAATAAGTTATGCTTAACCGTATGTTTTAGCTATGTAGCCTAATTTAATGTATTTA
The DNA here is from genome assembly GCA_036898135.1 of Oncomelania hupensis. NCBI lineage: Eukaryota > Metazoa > Mollusca > Gastropoda > Littorinimorpha > Pomatiopsidae > Oncomelania > Oncomelania hupensis. The sequence goes on from CM072519.1 coordinate 28,188,685, forward strand.
TTGATTAACATATTTATTTCAAAAGAGGGGTATGGACGAGTGGGTATCCCGTTTGACATTCTATGGATGCTGGAGGACAGCGCCACCAAGGTCTAAGTGCGAATACGGCACACCAATCCTTCCAGTGCTCACAACCACAAAATTGGCAAATGACAAATAATATGTACATAAGAGACACAAAAAGACAAAAAAGAAGAAAAAAGAAGTAAAGTAACGATAAAGGAAGAAAGTGTTGCTTTTACAAAACAAATGTCACTACTTATTATACCTAGCACACCTACATACAAATTGAAATAAAATATATTGGAAACAAATTATTTTATTTTATAAATAGGCGTAAAAAGAATGCTACTATAGAATTTTATATGTACACTGGTCTCCAATATGGCCGCAAAACAATGCCGACTGGTATGTGCTCATAGATTCACTTCAATCTGTTTCCAAGAAGGCGTTGTACTGTGCAGCTGTTACCCCATCACTCAGTATATCTGCACTAAAAATCCGGTATAGGCCTAGTTGCACAATCATTCAGTACATGTAGGTAGGTTCAAACATGAGGCATAGCGCAGTGGGAAGATCTGACCGCAAAATCTCACCTAAGGGAGGAGAAAAGGCAACATACAATATTATTTGTTCAAGCGAAAACTTTGCACTTTATCTATCCTTCACCACCCACACCCCTATCCCCTCACCCAACACCTGCATTTTAATTGGTTCCAGTTCCCATTAGGAGACCACAAAGTATTGTAGTAATTTCTGTTCCGTCTTACAACATCAGAAAGTGCAGACTATATATGGATTGCAATTCTCCGCCTCCAGCCCCCGTTACGGAATCCAAACCGAAAGTAAATTAGCTGGTTTCGGGTTCGGACTTACAGAAAGTGTGTGGGTAGACTGCAGCCCTGAACTACCGGGAATCAAACCCACGATCTCGGGAATACGAGCTCGTCACTCTACCAACTGGGCTGTCGCGGATCCTAGTAGTAGTAGTAGTAGTAGTAGTAGTAGTAGTAGTAGTAGTAGTAGTAGTAGTAGTAGTAGTAGTAGTAGTAGTAGTAGTAGTAGTAGTAGAATATTGTTTTAATATAGCGCACTTACAAATTCAGAGCACTTCTCAAGGCGCTGGCCACTAATATTCTGCATGCACACAAAAATTAGCTGAACTCAGGATTCGAACCCACGTCGCCCAAGACGCACGTACACAAGGCGTGCGCCATGACCACTGAGTAGTAGTAGTAATAGTAGTAGTAGTAGTAGTAGTAGTAGTAGTAGTAGTAGGAGGAGGAGGAGGAGGAGGAGGAGGAGGAGGAGGAAGGAAACTAGCTTTGGCAAAGCAAGCAAATTCATTAACTCCACCCACCGACCCACACACCCTCCTGTTATGGTGGACGGAAAGGTTCATTCACTCGATGTGGAGACACGATGCAGCAATATTTTTTTTTAAAGTATTGAGTAGGACCAAAGAGCTTATTACGGATCATCATATCTATCATTAAGCTCTTTGGTAGGACTAGCAAACTAAAACCAAAAGAAGAACTTGCTAGGAATAAATAACAAATCTCCGGGTCTCCGGCTCGGTATAAAAATGAAGACCGCAACGCTGTGTTGGCCAACACAGATGTCGAAAGTGTCGTGTGACTATAATCTACAAACAACATCTGTGTTGGCCGCGCAGGTTGGAACGTCAGTTAGGTTATATGAACAAACTATATAAGCAGTTTGACGTTACTTCTTGCAATAAATAAGTTAATCAATATAGTTTACAAAGTAAAAGTGTGCAATTCAGCAAGAAGATCGTGAGATTGTAATAGTCTTGACAAGGCAATATTTCTGAAACTAAGAATATATTCGCTTATTTGAAACTTGTGGACTGTGCACTTTGCAATAACCTATAGTAGTTTACACCTATTTTGTTGTCTGTATCTTGTACTAGTGAGTTACCTTTAAACATACGACATAACCATTTGGAGTTTAGCATCGACAATGCCGTTTGGTGAATACAGTGGTTGGGTCACGGTTGTTGCGCTATTGGTCGCTTATTATATTCACCATCTACACTTCCAACATCAAAGTCAGATTATTGCACTGGAAAAGATGCTTGCAGACGTCGAAAGAAAAACTTCTAAAACTGTGAACGAACTTCAGGTGGACGTAAATGCCCTGAAGAAGGACACGGCTGATGCATCGACAACGAGGCGTGATGTGGAAAGCCTTAAAATCAAGATCAATGATTTAGATACCAAGGTGAACAACTTAGTTAAAGATGAAGATGACCTTCGGGTAAGACTTTCAAAGTTCCAGCAAGACTTGCAACAGGCCAAATGGGCGATTAAAGACAGAAATCCCATCGTAGGTCTTTTTGAGGACCTGTTTGACTGGATTACGGGACGTAAGAATCATCGCAACCTGCTAACGTAGTCTGCACCCAGGATATCGAGGTGAAAGTCACCCAGGTGAGTAGAGTTTTGAAATTCACGAAAACTTAGAGAAAGAGGAACACCGTCGTTCAGAGGTACAACGCTCGCTTGGCGAGACATGGTTTGCATCTCCAGTGAGGGTAGACTTTTCTAACAAGAAGGCGACGATAACGATAAAAGACAGCGAGAAATGCGTCAGAAACATACCTGTTCGGTTGTGGTCGACATCGGATCACACCGGAAGCTTTCCGAATGATCATAACATACAACCTCACCGGACTCAACAGGTAGACAAAGTCTGCATCTGAAAATTGGTTGAGCCAATTTTGATAATTTATTTTTCTTGCAGAAAGTTGGGATAGTGGCCTATCATTCAGATGTTTTTATTTTTGCTTGGTGAGGATAAAGCCGAGTCACAATATTGCCCCCAAAAATGTGTATTTTTCGCCTCTGTGCGTGAGTGTATGGAAATACATTTGAATGGCTTGTCATCATTTTATTATTTTTTTTTTTGTTCTTTTTTTTTTCATGCAGGGCTTTGAAGTCATCAGGCATTCACCAGCTCATCTTCGACCACAGTGTTTTCATCAGCCATTCATCATGAGCCCGACGAAAAATGACCTTTTCATAAGAAATGATCACAGTCCAACCGCAAGATTTGTCATTCGTTCATTATCAACAAGAAATGTGTCGTTTTGTTTAAATAAAAATTTCTTCATTTTATCGACCAAAGAGCATATTATATGACATTCATCATCCGATGTACCTTGTAACATTTCATAGTTTATATATAATTCAGTAGAAACACTTTGTTTTTGGTTTTTTTAAATGTATCAAAACACTTTGTTTTTTTAAAAATGTATCATACATTCCAGCAATCAAAATTATCCCTATTACATTCTTGGACCAGCTTGGAAAAGTAGAATGAAATATTATCATAGTTTGTGGTATTGTTCTCATCCTCAACAATCAGATACTTCTAAAGTAATTCTGAGGTCATTTGTTCAAACTTTCACACTAGACAGTATGATTGCAGAAGAGTTTATTAACCCACATTATTGAGGTGAAAGCTCTCAATAAGCGTGTATGCGGCTTGAAGAGATATTCGATCCATTTCTAACGCCACTTCGCGAGTTTTCCTGGGATGGTAATCCTCGTCTGCCATATCGCCAACGGTGTGTGTAAAGGTTAAACTTCAATGAGCATTTCACTGACGTTTGTTTTCCCTGTATTTCTGCAGCGTTTTTCATAGGAAATTCTTCATGGAAATCATGCCAAGCTTTATTCATACAATGTTTGTTAGTTAAATGCCGGCAATTTCCATTTGACTTTTTTTTGTATTTTCAGACTTATCTGAAAATATTTTGAAATAGTCGGGAAATGAGAAGAGGGGGGAGGGGGGAGCGAGGAGAGAGAATCAGAACGAGCCAAATGTCCGTCTGTCAATCGGTTCGTTGGAAGCAACTTCTCAAGAACCAATGAACGGATTTTGATCAAACTTCATAGGAACATTACCTAGGTTAGTGGCCTGCCTACCGTGCCATCATATTTTCGCTACCGCAAAGGTCGAGGTCACTGGAGTATTTTTTTTTATAAACACGTTTGCTCAATGTCGTCAAAAGAAAAAAAGGCTTATGGGATTTGGTTGTTTTGTTACACAACTACTTAAAATAATGGGCCATCCTTTAGAACAGGCATGTTGTCGGTCAGTCGGTCGGTCCGTCGCTCCTTTCACATTATTTGTTCAAGAATAACTGAACCGAAATTCATAAGTTTTACTTTGGGGATACTTTAACTACAGCACGTTTGATCAATCGTGCAGTATTGATACTGTACCTTTCAAAGAGATGTATAAACTAAAATCAGTAGGGCTTAGTGGACATATTTATATGTATATAAAAAGTTTATTACATGATAGATCTATATGTACACGAATTGGTAAAATCTATTCCACATTTCAAACTGTTAATACCGGTATTCCACAAGGCTCAATAATTGCACCTCTTTTATTTACTTTGTTAATATATGACCTACCTAAGGTTTTATCGAGAAATACCCATGTGGTGCAATATGCTGACGACATAGCAATGTGGATGAAGGTTAAATTAAGAAAGCATACAAATAAAAGAATTACTACTTATGTTAAAAAAAATATATCAAACTGAACTCAATAATTTGTCTACATATATGACAGAAAATGGTCTGGAATTATCCGGGGAAAAAAACTAGTTTAATGTTATTTAACAACGGAGAAAATCCAAAATATTTACCAGAGTTAAAACTTGACAACCAAATGCTTGCTTATAAACAAATTATAAAATTTTTGGGTGTCTATTTTACACCAAAATTAAGTTGGAGATGTCATATAGAATATTTAATCAATAAAGCAAGACAAAGATTAAATTTAATGAAAATAATAAATGTACAAGCTTGGAGTCAGTATACGAAGACTTTATTATATTTAGCAACTTATCTAGTTCGATCGAAATTGATATATGGTCAAGAGGTGTATTTTTCAGCTCCTAAATCACTCTTAAATAAATTGCAGAGTATAGATAGTAAAGCAATAAAATTGGCTCTTGGCGTACCAGTGCATACAAATACGCAACGTTGTTATATTGAAGCAGGCATACTTTCTTTATCAGATCAACGTAAATTAGCTGCTTCAAAATATGTTCTTAGAAGTTTATGTATTGACAATTCTGTAGCAGATGAAGTGTTATTATCTTCAAAAAACGAATTCCCCAAAATATCAAAATATATTCCATACATTCAGACTATTCATGATTATACAGAAGCAGTGATGATAAATTGTGGTATTAGTATTAGTAATGTAAAATCTGTTCCTGCATCACCCAAAATACCCCCTTGGGAACACTTACGGGCTAATTTCCATATAGATTACACAGATTTACATAAAAATGAAGAAATAAATATGTTAGCTAATAGTGTAAAGGATCGTTTAAATTCTGTTTACTTCAATAAATTACAAATTTATACAGATTGTTCACTACTTGAAACTTCTGATGCTGGTGCTGCATATGTTATTCCAGATCTTAATATTGAAAAGTCTTTTTATTTAGGGAGAAAATTTTCAATCTTTACTGCAGAATTATATGCTATTATTATGGCTTTGAATTGTGTTCTTACATTAACATTAGATTTGTTTGGTATAGTGTTATGTGTAGACTCAAAATCTGTTTTGTATGCGCTACAAACTTGGAATTGCTCAGTTAGAAGAGAAATAATTTTTGAAATCAAATATCTTTTATACTGTTTATTAATTAAAAATGTTACAGTTGATTGTTTGTGGGTTCCCTCTCATTGTGGAATAAAGGGTAATGAATTAGCTGATGAACTAGCTAAAGATGGTGCAAATAAGCCTACTGAAGTTAATCATAACATGAGCCTCTCCTACTATGAATTGATCTCAATAGTAGACAATTATTTTCTTTAAAATGTACACAATAATATTTTGTCTAGCTCCAGACATTTGACAAAAATTGTCTACAAGTTAAAATTAAATTCATGGAAAACTAAATTTTCTAAAGACGTTAAATGTGTATGTTCAAATGCTCTGACTGTAGAACATTTGATATTACATTGCCCATGTCTGAACAAATTATTTATAGAAAATAATATTTATACTGTTATCACACAGTACAATGATGTAACAAAAATATTAGCTGATAATGAATTGATGCTGACAATCGCATCTATTATATCGTGTACACAGATAGAAAATGTATTATAATTATTTTATTCCATGTATTTTAGATGTTAAGATGATTGTGCTTCTGTGTTAGGTTACATTGTTTAATCAGTAAAAATTCTTCTGGGTTTATTGTTGCTGCTGTATTCTTTTTCTTCAATTTCGTTTTTTTTTCATCATTATTATTTATGATTTATTTATTTATTTATTATTATTTCCTTTTTCCACCTTATCATTTATATTATTTAGTTTCTTTGTTTTATAGTCTAAAATCACATAATTTGTGAACAGACTTTAAATAAATTGATTGAATTGAATTGAATACTGTACCTTTGTACATTCTCAAAGGTCAAGGTCTTTGTGCTTCACCATTTTGTAACCACGTTTTGCGCTGTATATAATACATTTGCTGATCCTATTTAGATAATGATTTGCTTGCAGAAAGTTCCGATAGTGGCTACCGTTCTATGTTTTCCTTTTACTTCTTTAGGATAAAAACCAGTCACAACAGTGACCAACAAAATCAACACATTTCAAAATGCTTATTTTTCCACTATGTGTGCAAAATTTATGTTTGAAGGACTTGCATATTGTTTTTTCTGTTTACTTCTAATTCTATATACCTTTTCGCGAAATTCAATGTATTTTGTGTCTGTAGAGCCTGTTTAAAATTAGACTATAACATGTCTTGGTCGTATTTGTAAATGTACTAAGTGTTCGTGATCAGCAGTTAAATTGTCATCACGTTTTACTTAGATTTTTGATGGTTAAGGATTTATTTAGGGTTTTATCACAATCATTAGTATTAATTAAACGCAGTGTTTTGCCTTAAAACAATCTACAGTCAGATCTATCATATTCTTCTTCTCTGTGTTTGATGTGTTTGTAGGAGTGCCTGCGACATGTGAGCGTGTATGTTGGTTACAGATCGCCGCGTTTTGAATCTGATTTAGGAATAAGGCGCGTAAAGCATCCATTATTATTATTATTATTATTATTATTATTATTATTATTATTATTATTATTATTATTATTTTTATTATTATTATTATAATTATAATAATAATAATAATAATAATTATTATTTTTTTAATTATTATTATTAGTATTTTTTAAATAATAATAATAATAATAATAATAATAATTATTATTATTATTATTATTATTATTATTATTATTATTATTATTATTATTATTATTTTTATTATTATAATTATAATAATAATAATAATTATTATTTTTTAATTATTATTATTATTATTATTTTTTAAATAATAATAATAATAATAATAATAATTATTATTATTATTATTATTATTATTATTATTATTATTATTATTATTATTATTATTATTATTATTATTATTATTTTTATTATTATTATTATTATTATTATTATTATTATTATTATTATTATTATTATTATTATTATTATTATTTTCTCCACTTTTTCTTCCCCCACCTCCTCCTTCTTCTTGATAATCTTTCTTTGTCATTCTCTTTCTTTCTTCGTGTCTATCTTCCTTTCCTTTTTCTTCCTTCTTCTTCATAATCTTTCTTTGCCATTCTCTTTCTTTCTTCCTGTCTATCTTCCTTTCCTTTTTCTTCCTTCTTCTTCATAATCTTTCTTTGTCATTCTCTTTCTTTCTTCCTGTCTATCTTCCTTTCCTTTTTCTTCCTTCTTCTTGATACTTTCTTTGTCATTCTCTTTCTTTCTTCGTGTCTATCTTCCTTTCCTTTTTCTTCCTTCTTCTTGATACTTTCTTTGTCATTCTCATTCTTTCTTCGTGTCTATCTTCCTTTCCTTTTTTCTTTCCATTCTAGTCCTTTCTTCTGAATTTTGTTTGTCCATTTTTCTTTCCTTCTTTCTGTCTTCTGCTTCTCCTCTTTCTGTCTTTCTTTCTTGTGCTTCTTTCGTTATTTCTTTATTCTTTTCCTAGTTCGTGTTGCATTTTTCTCAGTCCGTCTACCTTTGTTTTTTTAGCCTAATACTTATTTATTTGTATTCTCTTCTCGTTCTTGCTTGTTAATTTATAAATCGATTGGTTTCTGTTTAAATGTAAATGCTTATGAGACATATTTTCAAAATCTTATGCACACTAGTAAGAGGTTTATGGCACTGTGACAGCTATGGCTTTGAAATGTTGGTGTGCTTGTGCAGAAAATCGTCAACTTTAAACTACAGATGCGCTGCCCAAAACCTTATGAAAGGATGGAATATTCTGGATGACATTTAAATACCAGTTGTCCTCCTTTCAAATGTAAAAGCTAGAAGGGCAAGGCAGGCCCCTCATCACTTACAATATGCTTCTTAAGGAATCTATTCACATTATACTGTAGGAAAATTAAAATGTACAATTAGAGATTGAAGTTTTTTTTTTTTAAATTAAGCAAACCTTGGCCTCCATATTACTGGGAACACATTGAATAAACTAAAACGGACGTTGTATTATGTTTTAAGAAGAAGGGAACAAAACATGAACCTTGAGATGAACTTGACCTTGGGATGGTCTTGACTTTCACGTGACCTTTTATGCTTGTACGTAGGATGAAATAACCAACGTTGAGGCATAATATGGGTTAAATATGAGGTCACTCCTTCGTATAATGAAAAAAAAAGAAAAAAAAGAAAGAAAATATTGTGGCCTATTATGCTTTCTGCAGGTACTAGGTGTATTGAGCATGTACGGTGACGTCATTAAAAAAAATTGCCCCGTCCATGATTAATTGGTCAAGTGGTCGTTTTTGTTTGTTTGTTTGTTTTTTGGGGGGAAGAGGGGGGCACATCTCTGTACAGGTCTGTGAACAGTCAAATCCTACACTAGCACGCGAACTATTTGGCCCATTTGGGATCTGCTGTCACTGCCACTGATGATTATGTATATCGTACGTGCGCATTCTTCCCAAATCACCAATCAGGCTCAAAACGCGGCAATATGTACCAACATGCACGCTCACACGTTAATGTGGTGTAAAGGAAGGGAGACTGCTATTAAAAGACGGAAAGTAAACAGAATGTTACTTTGAAATTTGTGAATCCAATACCAATACTGAAATGGAGGTTTAGGGGGAGGGATACTGGAGTATCCTGAGAAACCCATCGGTGGTCTGAAATCTCGTACCTAACTCGCTTAAGTTCGTCCCCTGCGGAATATTTATAATCCTAATGTAATCCAGATACAGCACAAGTTCAGATAAGGTTCCCATTACAATTATCTCTACCAAAATAATGCAGAATAACAGAAAATGCAAAGCACGATTCAAACATACCTTCTCACTAGCTGTATTATTCAATTAAATGTCGAGGAACAAATCTCTTGAAGAATCCCACAACGCTAGAAAGGGCATCCCAAATCGGGTTGCGGTCTCTAACACGCTGTATATCTCGTTGCAGGTTTTCAATATTGTCCTGCAGTTGATCGTACGTCTTGAGCAGGCCAGCTACTTTGCTCGACTCCAGATCAAGCCTGAGAACAAGGTTTCTCAATGACTGAAGATCTTTTGTTGCGGCTTTCAAAGCATCCACATCGATGCCCATTGATTTTATTTTCAAAGTCAGATCGTCTGCTGCTGTCTTGACACTTGTTAAAGTGGGCTTAATGTCTGATAACTTGTCGTCTGCTGCCTTTTGTCGACTGTCCAATTCCACCAGGGATTTGGTCAATCGGTCAAGAGAATCTTGAAGTTGCTTTTCTTTCTGTGTGACGGCATCTTGCTGCTTGGAAAGTTTGTCTACAGATTCTTGAAACTGTCTCGCCGTTTTCTGGATCGCCTCATTTTGTCGACTGTCCAGTGTCGCCAGTGATTTGGTCAATCCGTCAAGAGAATCTTGAAGTTGCTTTTCTTTCTGTGTGACGGCATCTTGCTGCTTGGAAAGTTTGTCAACAGATTCTTGAAACTGTCTCGCCGTTTTCTGGATCGTCTCATCTTGTTTTTCTGAAATCTTATCAAGTCGCATTTGGTGAATTTCCTCAACATTCTTAAGTTTATCTCCCAGAGACTCCAGCCTCGACTGTAACTGGAACCATGTTCCAGCCGTTATAGCAAGAAGCACAACAAAACCTGGTACTCTTAGGTTTGGGATCAAATCCATGTTGAAGATGACAAACGAGGGGCACAGACCTACAACAACTTCGTCGGTGCTACGCTAAGCGGAATGTGGCTAACGACAGTTGAGAACAATAATTATAAGTAGGGGGATTCACCTAGTGGAGATTTCGGTTTCGGTTTGTTCACCTGGCGCAATGCCCCCTACCCACTACCCCCACTCTCCCTTACATAAGAGAAACAGAAAGTAAGATAGCTATATTTATTTCAGTCTTACAATATTCGTATCAAAAAGTGCAGGCTATATCGATTGCAAATCTCCAGCTCCAGCCGTGTAGAAGACAGGTTGCAATCCGGCCACCGAGAATCAAACTGAGCCATCTCAGGCCCTAGTAATCAATCTCTTCCTTTGAGAGAGAGAGAGAGAGAGAGAGAGAGAGAGAGAGAGAGAGAGAGAGAGAGAGAGAGAGGGATGTTGTTAAATATAATACATTCTGCCATTGTCCAACACCATATGATATTCCAAATGTTGTATCTATTACATGTCAATTGGCGAAATAAATTTATGTTATCCTGTTATCTGTTACATTGTCACATAGAAATTTCACATGGTGATTGATTGATTGATTGATTGATTGATTGTTGCTTTACGTCCAGCGGACTCTTCCGAGCCAAATCAGGACCGGACAACCCCCGATCCGCATAAAAGATCTGCTGAAACAACCCTAGTGGGAAAACTGAATGCCCTCCACCGGCCAGTCACTTTACAATAAAGACATCCCACGCAGGGGACGGCTGAGGCTTTACCCCAACTAATCGAACCCCCGGTTACAAAAAACAAAATAGAATACAAACATCATTATAAATTATCAACAAAACACATACATATAAAATGCCTATATTGCTAAATAATAACATCATAGAAAGCCCTAGTGACCACCCGGCAGAAAGCGTCCAATACTCCCAAGCTGATCCAACAGACCTCATACACAAACAAGGAGTCTTGTCCAGGAAGAGTTTTCAAGAAAAAAGGTAGGTCATTGATCTAGCGAAGAAGAAGATAGTATAGCAGAGTGACAGGACAGAGCAGGAATGGGAAAGAGCAAATGAGGAAGACAGCGACAGTGGGAATTTAAAGCACTAAATTTCCAGAAAGTGGGGATACTATTTATACTGAAACCCCCGGCACTCCAACGGGGGTACTGTTGCCGCAGTGAATCGGTCATGCCTATAAAGGAAAGACAGGTTTTCAACTGGGGCTTTCACTTTTCCCTTTATAGGTTAGAACAATCTACAGTGGCAAGATTGCTCATGACCCCAAGGGGTTTCACATGGTGATGGTAATGGTGATGGTAGTAGTAGTAGTAGTAGTAGTAGTAGTAGTAGTAGTAGTAGTAGTAGCAACAGCAGTAGTAGTAGTAGTAGTAGTAGTAGTAGTAGTAGTAGTAGTAGTAGTAGTAGTAGTAGTAGTAGTAGTAACTAACATAGTAACATTGGGGACTGATCGAATGTCAATGGATGACAGTGCACGTAATTATTATTATTATTATTATTATTATTATTATTATTATTATTATTATTATTATTATTATTATTATTATTATTATTATTATTATTAAAGTAAAACCTCCGTTTTACTACCTTTAAATTGCCATTAAAACGAGGTCTTAAATTGGAGGGGTCTTAAAAAGGAGTTAGGACATTTTCGAAAAAGACATTTAGAAAATTAATTAAGTAAAATAAATACATGTACAAAATGTACACATACCATTAGGTATAGGGAACATCTACCATCTTTCAGAAATATAGATTAAACTCTGTCTCACAACCAATACTGTCAGTATTTTCCTGTTCCTCATTTGTTTGCATGATTCCCCCACCCGTGCATGTTCTCTTAGTATGTCACTTTAAACACCAGACATGGTGTCGGCAAGATCTGACAGGCCCCTGCTCAGGGCAAATCTGGTCAGCTCCTTAGAGTATTTCAAGCTGCTTTAATGCATCGTCTGCTGTTAAAAGTTGTAAACTGTTTTCTTCAAGCGCACAAATATAGTATTGCTTTGGAATCTGAATTTTTCAGATGCTAGGTCGTAAAATTTAATTATTTGAAGGTCGCAAGTCGCGTTTTAGAGGTAGTCGTTTAAAAGAGGTCGTTTATATAGTACAAAGCATCGGTGAATTTTTTTCCGGTCGTATGTTGGAGGAAGTCGTTTAAGAGAGGGTCTCAAAACGGAGGTTTTACTGTATTATCATCATCATCATCATCATCATCATCATCATCATCATCATCATCAACATCATCATCATCATCGTCATCATCAACAACACAAACAAAAGTGCGATAAAAGGCTCAAGACGCAGAAACAAGCTGACATGACATTAAGACTCGGGTTATAAAAAAATCCTATCCTATCCTATCCCGTAACTAGAAGGTTGTTGGGGCACCACAGATGATCATTTAACCAGCTTACTCCATCTTTCTCTGCCCTCAGCAACCCTCATGACTTCGCTCAGTGTCAAGCCAGTCCATTCTCGAATATTGTCATGCCACTTCTTTTTCTGTCTCCTTCTTCTTCTGTCTCCTTGCACCGTGCCTTGCAGGATGGTCCTTGCAAGGCCTGATGCTCTCGTGACGTGGCCATACCATCGGAGTTTCCGTTTCTTCACCACTGTGAGCATGTCATCGTGTTGTCCAAAAATTTGTGTGATGGTCTGTCGGACTTCGTTGTTGGTGATGTGCTGGGTACAGAAAATGCCCAGAAGTCTTCTGTAGCACCTCATCTCCATGCTTTGTATTCTTTGTTGTAGGTCTGCTGTGATGGTACATGTTTTGGAAGCGTATAGGAAGATGGAGGTGACCAGAGAGCGCAGCAGCCTTACCTTGGAGTGGAGACTGATGGTCCTGTCTTTCCAAATGGGCTTCAACCTTGTCAGGGCAGCAGTTGTTTGTGCGATCCTGGATAGGACTTCCTGTCGGGACCCACTGTCTGATACAATGGCTCCTAAATATTTGAAGCTATGCACTGTGTTGAGGGATTGACCTTGGACTTTGATGTCCGTGTTGATGCCATTGGTGTTGTTGGTCATCATTTTGGTCTTCTCTGCACTTATTTCCATTCCATAGGCTCTGGAGGTGGTGTCAAGCCTCTGTACCAGATGTTCAAGTTCTTGTTCCTCTCCAGCCAATCCATCAATGTCATCCCCAAAACTGAAGTTAGAGATTGCTCTACACCCTATGCTGAATGTGCCTTCAAACAATCAATGAAGTATGCAAACTGAAACCGAAAGGACAACTTGACCGGGAACACATAGAATAGACGTTGTATTATGTTGGAAAAAGTATATCATATTGAGATGAACTTGACCTTGGGGTGACTTGACCTTCACGTGACCTGTGATGCTTATATGTAGGATGAAATAACTTTGATGCATACTATGGGTCAAATATATGGTCACTCCTCTGTATAATGTAAAAACAACAACAAGGAGATTAAGCATGTGGCCTATAATGCTTTTTGCAGGTGTATTGAGCATGTATGTATGGAGCATGTAAGCTTATGTATTGAGCATGGTGCATGGTCCCTGACATACACGTGTTACACTTTCTTTTGTTGTTGAGTTGCTACCTAATTGTACTTAGATCAAGCTGTTGCTATAACTGCTGTAAATATACATTTTAAGAATAAACAGGATTAGAATAATATTAACAAGAATAAACGACAAATAAAATAAATTATAAATATCTTTATCTCTATCCCTATCATCATCATCAAACAAAATATGTACATACCACTTCAGTGTGAGGTAGGTCACAAAATGGTTCAGCACAATATAAAATGTCTTTTCACAAAATAGAAATACTCCTAAAAACTGGTAACTAACACTAATGCTGTGCAACAACGCTAGGCTGTTGCTTCTTTGACGTCTAAATAAAGAGTGACACAATATAAAATGAACTCTTCTACATAGAGCGGGAATGAGAGGAGTGTAAGGATTAAGGGGAGAGGTGCACTAACGAAATAAGCAGAGGTATTCTCGCCCAATTTCCGGTCTTGTTATCATGCGCTAATCATTGACACTGTGCTTGTTTAGTCTACGGGCTGGACAGTCCCCGCTTCTATCAACAATGTATGGCGTACGAACAGGGTCAAACGCGCGATGAAAAGTAGTGATGCTTTGCATCGATACTATTCTCATAAGGATCTATCCGTTTAGGAAAGTATCGCTACTTTTCTCAAAAGGATCGCACATTTTCTCAAATGGAACGCCAATTGCGAAAGTATCGATGCTTTCTGAAAAGTATCGATACTTTTTAAAAAGTATGGATACTTTGCATCGATACTTTAGCTCGAGCAGTTTCATCGCGCAGTTCCGAAGTTTACCGAGGCGAAACACTGTTTCTGCAAAACTGAAATCGGTCAAGCTAATGAAATAATATACATGTATTATGTAACATTCCGCAGTTCCAATTGTCCTTTGCAGTGCAAATTAATTAATAAATATAATTTTTCCAAATAGCTAAATATAAGAATTAATATTAGTTAATAAATAATATCTACATCCATCTTCCCGCCTCAAGTAAAGCAAAACGAAAGGAAAGTAAGCAGATTGGCGTGATTGTCTGTTTTGTGTTCCGCTTACTATAATGGTAGCTTTAAGCCAGCCCAGAAAAATTTATATGATCGTGCCTCCAAAGCTATGTTTTCCCTTTTAAGAAAAATTAGAAAGCTTATGTTACCACTAGAAATTCAAATTGACCTGTTTGAGAAAACTATAGTTCCTATTCTGTTATATGGTTCAGAGATATGGTGTCCTCAAATGAGTGACCTTGCCACTAAACTGCAACTGCGTTTTTATAAACTAATTTTAAAGCTGGGTAAGTCTACTCCTTCTCAAATGATTTTTGGTGAATTAGGGCAAGTTCCTCTGGAGTTACAGGCAAAGCAAAGAATGTTAAATTTTTGGTATAAGCTTGTTCACCCTGATAACAGTAATAAATTGTCCAGCGTTATGTACACTTTTTTGTTTCACCTTGATTTGCATAAAGGTTATAAATCTTCATTCCTCGATTCAGTGCGGAAAGAGTTAAATAATCTAGGACTTGGTAATTTTTGGTTAAATCAGAAATCAGGGGCTAACCAATGTTATGCCTTCTGCTTCAGTTTTTAAGTGTACAATTAAACAACGCCTACATGAACAGTTTATTCAAGGCTGGTTCGAGGAAATAAACAATAATGAATTTTACTATAATTATCGAATGTTTAAGCTACATTTTGAATTTGAAAAATATTTGCATGTTCTACCAACAAATCTTGCAATATCTGTTCTAAAGTTTAGGACACTTAACCACAGAATGCCAGTGCAGAGAGGCCGATAATTTAACATTCCTAGACACGAACGTGTATGTCAAAAATGTAATAGTGGCGATCTTGGTGATGAGTTTCATTATTTATTTTTGTGTTCACATTTTTGTAACTCGAGAAGAGATTTATTAAAATCATATTATTATAGATATCCCAATGCCATCAAATTTCAAGAATTATTGTCATCTAACAAAAAGTCAGAATTATTAAAGCTTGTAAGTCTAATGAAATTAATAATTAAACAAATGTAACGTTTTTATCCCATGTCAAAAATTAATATAGTTCTGATGTTGACAGGTTATGAGTAATAAAAATTATTTCAGTAGTTTGTCATTGATGTGTTTAGGTTGAATTGTATTGTTAGTTATGATTCATAGTTGTTGTCCCCAATCAAGTTCTTTTTTCTTCTTTTCCCCACTCCATGCCTCCCCCTGCCACCTCCCCCCACTCCACGCTATCCCGCTGTATAAATAAATAGTTTAAAATTTTTATTTTTTATTTTTAAATCTAAAATGTTAATTAATTATTGTGCATGTTTGTGTATATTATTTTAACCATGTCCATGTGCCCTTAATGGGTTTTTCTGGAATAAAATTTGCCTTGCCTTGCCTTGCTTTAGTTCCGATCAAACTTTTGGAAAATTTGCATACTGTGTATTCGGAAGAACTCGGAAATGCGGGATGAAAAGGATCTATCCTTTCGTAACGGAGCGATGCAAAGTAGCGATACTTTTCAAAAAGTATCGATGCAAAGCATCGCTACTTTTCATCGCGCGTTTGACCCTGTTCGTACGCCATAACAATGAGCCCAGCGCACAAGGAAATAAATGTTTGACATTGAAAATAAACCTCTTACATAAACGCACCAAGCGACATATGACGTTTTAGCGGATGTTACACGTCATAATTGGCCGGCGTTCTTTGAAGTTGAGCTGTTACATGTCTAACATGTGTAGGCCGATTGGTGAGTGTGAGTAAACGAAAGAAGAAAGGAGGGAGGGGGTGGGGGTAACAGGAGATTGAGGCGTGAAGAGGGCAGGGATTGATATTGGAAAGAAAAATAGGAGAGAATGCATCTTTATTATTATTATTATTTATCATTCTTATATAGCGCTTTTTCAGCATCTTTGGGGTAAATGACGATTATTATTATTATTATTATTATTATTATTATTATTATTATTATTATTATTATTATTATTATTATTGTATCACTTTGGTGGAAAGACTTTAAATAAATTATTATTGTATCACTTTGGTGGAAAGACTTTAAATACATTAAACAACTTCTTCTTCTTCTTCTTCTTCTTCTTCTTCTTCTTCTTCTTCTTATTATTATTATTATTATTATTATTATTATTATTATTATTGTCCTTTATTATTATTATTATTATTATTATTATTATTATTATTATTATTATTATTATTATTATTATTATTGTCCTCTATTCTTCTTCTTCTTCTTCTTTTTATTATTATTATTATTATTATTATTATTATTATTATTATTATTATCATTATGCTGTTGCTGCTGCTGCTGCTGATGATGATGATTAGCATGATCATTAGCATGATGATTATTATGAATATTATGGATATTCTGAATATTCTTCTTCCTCTTCTTTTTCTCCTTCCTCTTCTTTCTTCTTCTTTTCCTTCTTCTTCTTCTTCTTCTTTTTTTTTGGTCGTCCGTGGGGGGTGGGGGGGGGTGGTGCACGTGCACCCGTTGCACCCCCCCCCCCCCAGATCCGCCCCTGTGTAACAGTAGCACGCAATCTGTTTGGTCTGTTTCGGATTTGCTGCCATTGTCACTGATTAATAGGCAAACAACCTTTGAGTTACAGGATAGGATAGGATAGGATAGGATAGGACAGGATAGGATAGGATAGGATAATAGACAAACATAAGCTGGAGTCGTGACGCTATACATGACGTGTGAAATATTTCTAACAAGTGCTGGACAGTAAAGGGTGCAAAGTTCCCTCGCGTGGACTTAGGGAACTGGGATCATTTAGGAGTTCATCTGTTACGTAAGAGGTTCGAATCCCGTAAGCTTAGTGTTTATTTATGACGTTGTAGAACCCAATAGGGTTTACCACTTCGGACCATGCTCCATCGTCTGCTATGCTCCAGTAAATAATGCAATATTGTCTTGTAAACAAATGATTCCACACTGTTCGTGTACTTCTGTTTTGGCACTACTGTACTTGCAAAGTTCCCTTCCAAATTTACAAACGAACCATTCTATCCCATAACTACCTTGGCCACCTATGTCCATGGTAATCTATATATGCCAGAAATAGACATTCCTTGATCTCAGTGGCTGTCGATTGGCGAGGCCGTGCTTGTAAAGAAATGTTGTTTACTTTTTGTTAATATAAAACGATCTTATATATCCTTACTAATCATTTTATTTAAATCATGAGTCTATTCAATATTTTAATTTAAAATATTTGACGTTTTTAGTATGTTCAATGTCAGTGAGTAGTAGCACGAAGACGTCACTCGATATAAATAAGTTTTGTTTTAAGTTTAAGGCATCTGTTCACTCTAATTACAATAATTTATGGTAAAATAATAAGGTAGTTAACTTCATAAAACTGCGTCTATAAAAAATAAGAAATATTCCATATGACAATAAGAAATATTGCAAAATAATGTACAAATCGCTAAAAACATAATTGAATAACATGACAGTAGATAATAATAAATATTGTTAAAACTCACAGATCTTCGTTGCAAATTAAAATAAATCCCCCACAAAGTTGTTAAAGAAAACAAACCCACAATGTTGTTAAAGAAAACAAAAAAAAGCTAGATTTTCCGACTTAGACCATACGACTCTCTACAGAGGCAATCGCCCCCCTTCCTGACCTTCGTCCCAATGCCACGGGCAGCCACAACACCCACCGACAACCGAGTGTTGCGACGTCCGCAACACTGATACGAGGGTCAAGAAGGTGGTATGAGTGTCCGGTTTAGGAAGTAGCGATGTGTCGCAAGCGAGAAATCATGGGGAGAATTCGCCTGGATCGACAAAATCCTCGCCGTCCCTGGTCAGCCCTGGCCAGGGACGGCAAGAGAGACGATATAGTTCCAGGGAACACTTCGCTTTGTGTATTACATAAGCTCACTTATAAACCCTCTATTCGTAATCATGTTTACATTACAAGCCTAGGTATAGTGCATGTTTGAAACAATAACAAATTTTTGTTTCCGACAGAAGCATAGGCATTTTGAAAAGGTCGAATAGATCCTGTATCATATCCTGTCCTATCCTATCCCGTAACTCTAAAGTCGTTGGAGCACCACAGATGATCTCTGTCCTCAGCAGCCCTCAAGGCTTCGCTCAGTGTCAAGCCAGTCCATCCTCGAATGTTGTCCTCCCACCTTTTTTTCTGTCTCCCTCTCTTTCTGCCTCCTTGTACCGTGCCTTGCAGGATGGTCTTTGCAAGACCTGACGCTCCGGTGAAGTGGCCATACCATCAGAGTTTCCGTTTCTTCACCACTGTGAGCATGTCATCGTGTTGTCCAATGGCTTGCGTGATGGTCTGTCGAACTTCGTCGTTGGTGATGTGGTGGGTATAGGAAATGCCCAGAAGTCTTCTGTGGCACTTCATCTCCATGCTTTGTATTCTTCGTTGTAGACCTCTTGTGAGCGTCCATGTTTCGCAAGCGTAAAGGAAGATTGAGATCACAATCTTGTAACTGAAAAAAACAAGAAACAGGCACAAGTAGTAAAATTGTTATTTTGGTTGCATACCTTCCAAAATAACTAGTTTCGCTAAAAATAGAAACAATTCCCATTAGCCAATGTTGTTATAATGTTTAAAGAGTTATTTACCATTTCCACAAAGGATCGAAGTTCAAAAGCGAGGCCAAACAGAGAGGTGTGTGGCCAGAAAATAGTAAGGGGTGAATGAATACTGTTCACTAGACGCCAGCAACTATGGTGTTATTCTTGGGCAACCAATTCATAAAAGAGAAACATTATAAGCCCTAATAACTCATATCGGTGCCCCAAAAAAGAAGTGGTATTTACCAATATCGCGCTGCCTTATGCATGTATCTGCGACAGAGAGTGTTGCTACACAAACTGCATTCAGTGTACATTGGATTGAATTGAAGTGGATTGGATGACATAGGTGATTGTCACTGGAATACTTTACTTTCACCCTGTATAGGAGGACTGGAGGACCACAATTGATAGAGACGGTAAAATTTTATACTTTAATCTGTTCCTTCTAATAACTTACCAAGTCAAGAAAATATTTATAAAAAATTAAACGATTTTTTTTTTTACGGAGTCATCACTAAGTCTATGACGTCACTTGATATGCACAAGTTTGGTTTTAGATTCAAGGCATTTGAACACTCTCATTACATAGAAAGTTTAAAGGAAATACAAACACAACAACACACACACACCACACACACACACACACACACACACACACACACACACACACACACACGCGCATATTACAACACTATGATTACGTCAATCGATTTTTATAAGTTTGGTTTTATATTGGAGGAATAGGTAAAAGCACATACCAATTTTGAACTGACTCTCTCCAGTAGTTTGGGAGAAAAAGCGATTCGAAAACACACACACACACACACACACACACAAACAAATGACGATGATCACGTCACACAATATGTATACATTAATCTTCTACATACCAAGTTTCAAATAAATCCATCCATTAATTTAAGAGAAGAGTGCGCACGGACGGACAGAGCCAAAAACAATAGTTCCCCAACTATCGCTCGGGGGAACTAAAATGAGGTTTTCATAACACTGACCTCCCACCGTCACCCTCACCCACCCCTCGCAGATTCCTCCTCTCCCCATCTCCCTCACCTATGTTCTAGCTGTCGATCTTACACGGTCTACATTTTGCACACGAATTTGGTGAATGTCCCAAAGGCTTTACGGCACTCTCTTGTTCAATCCCCCCCACCCACCCACCCCCCCAAAAAAAAAAAATAAAAAAAAATAGAAGAAGACTAAAAAAAAGAAAATAAAATTTCTTCTACTTCTTCTTCCGATAATGTCCATCATTCTGTGGACTGGTACAATTAGTGACACACAATGTTTTCGTACTGCTAATTTAGCCTCGATTAAAAAAAGACAAAACCAACTACAGTATAATACGGTACATTTAAACGTAAGCCCTCTTTCTGTTTTTCTCTCGTTTAGGAGCGAGTGCCGAATAAAGACGTCGCTTATTAATGGATTAGCGCCTTGGGCTGCACTTCGAGCTATAATATGAACAACAATAATAACAATTCACTGTATATGCACGAGGGACTAGTCTCTTCTTCATACCGGCGATATTACCAGTTAATTGTAAAGATGTTGGCGATACACATTGTTAGTAGGCTTACGAAGGCTCTCACATTACACAACGAACACAGCTTGCATGTAAACGTAGTCCGCGATGGTTTATTGTTTGGATTTTTCAGTCTTCAATGTTAGTTACACGGGTGAAACTCGGGTCGCGTTAAGCTATAGGCCTATACATTATTAACAATATTTATGCTGTAGGCTTTATTAAGTAATTTATACTTCCTATAGATGCTGCGCTGCACACCCACTCTCACTTAATCTCTCTCCCGCCCACACATACACACACACACACACACACACACACACACACACACACACAAGTGCGCGCGCGTATCCATCCTACTGAACATCCGTGCGTCACACTCTTATACAGAGTATCCCAAACAGAGTTTATAACCAAGCAGTCACCCTCTGGATCCCGAGGAGGCCTTGGAGATTCAGTATGGCAGATTGACAGATGGCATGCAGTAGGATTAATAAATGTGAACTCCTCAACTCCTACATAGGCTTTATGGGGAAGAAGAAGGTAAGCTTACAGGTACATACAGAATAATATTTCGAACTAATCAGCGGTGTACGACTACAATATACAGGTCTGCTTGGTTATTAAACCACCTGGTTATTACACAAGTTTAAGCTATAACCTTGAGGCCATATATATTGTGACAAGGCGTGCAATAGCACCTCTGAGCTAGGCTGCAAGCATTCCACACTCACACTCAGCCAGCCATCATTTCCACCCAACCAGCCATCTCTAGCAGGCTCGCTCGCCCAGTCGCTTAAGCCCCGCCCCCCGGGGCATCGCCTTAAAGCCTGCCACAGAACCTGACATAGTGTCAGTCCCAAGCCTTCCTGCCTTGAAGTCACAACCTGTCCGAAGACACGTCTCCATCACCGAGTGACCTCTGAGCTTCGACAGTACCCGTGTGCTTCCACCCGTCTAAGTCAAGGTAAGAGAGGGAACTTACTCTTTGTCATATAGCAGACCCATCACCCGTCGTTCGCCCATCATGTTCATGCGTCCTGTCGATATGTATGTTCATGTTTATAGTTTTGCCTTGATGTGTTGCTGTGACTTGTATTTATCCCTTGCACATATTTTCTACCTTGTATATGACCCATGACATGTTTGGATTTATGCTTGTATGCTCCGTTAGCCCCATGTGTAAATACCCCATGCCATGCTGTCCCTCCACATAGATTAAAGTCCCCACTATAACCCCTTTGCCCTGTACCCCTCCATTTGCTTTCCACCATGCTCCCAATGTATAAATATTTGCCCGGTTGCCAACCCCCTCCTAATGCGCCGAAGGTATCATATACTAGCGGCTGCCAATAAACTCCACTTTGGCCCAGTAAATCTAGTTGCATTGTTTGACTGTTGGTATATGCACTGGCTCAGCCTTGACCGGTCAACCAATTTGAATTCTGAGAAGGGTGATCGTACCACAGGCCCTGAACCCAGACTATCCCTATCCCCCGCTGATACAGAGTCTGTATTACATTACAGACGGGTTCCTGTACCGGGCGAATCACCCCGGCCTTGTATCATCTCCCAGTCGCTGACCCGCTGCAGGCCCCTGACATCCCAGGAGGTCAATGAGAAGCGTGACTCGGGACTTCGCCATTTTCCAGACGGCTAGCTACGAAAGCCGAATTCCAGCCCTGTACCATATCACAAGACAATCACTCGTGATCGATGCGTCACCGCGCGACCAACTGACCTGCATCATCGCCCCCACGCCACCGTGGTAAACAAGCCACCCAGAGTATCCTGGACCTATCGCCGCTCTGCAGTACCGAGCTAAGTGATTAGCCTACGAGAATCCCCACTCGCCAGATTATCAGAGAGACCCCTGAAACCATACAGATACACTCTCGCCCTGTGATGAAATCAGTCTACAGTAGCTCTAGTACCCCAGATATTGACTACCCAGAATATCACCGAACTACTCCTTACTGAGAGACGCTTTGCCAATGACTCACGTTAGAAGTATTTGACCCAGACTCCCCATTTCAAATTAATAAAAGTAAATAGTTATAGAAATTGCAATTACCCTGACTGGCCTTTGACTTAGAATTTCTTAACTAGTGTAAGCCTACCCTCCATCTCGTCTATTCCCTATCTGTTCCTCATTTAATTAAGTTGGCCTAGCATTAATCTCTTGAATGTCATCGCACCATTAACCTATCAAAGGAGGTAATACAGCGCGAGAGATTAAGAGCTTACCCCCATCCCCCAACCCCTCTCTTCGTGACATATATGCATGCTATGCATGTCCTCGGGCACGAATCTATATGTTTTTTCGTACATGAGGCACAACATAACATGTTATGCGTGATGACATGTATGTTGTTTCGCCGTTAATCGCTGCAGC
The DNA here is from genome assembly GCA_036898135.1 of Oncomelania hupensis. Classification (NCBI taxonomy): domain Eukaryota; kingdom Metazoa; phylum Mollusca; class Gastropoda; order Littorinimorpha; family Pomatiopsidae; genus Oncomelania; species Oncomelania hupensis. The sequence continues at coordinate 28,211,960 of CM072519.1, forward strand.
AAACCGGCACCGCCATTCCGTATACTTTGTATGTTAGATCTAAGGCATCTTAACTTACATGGTGGTAAACTCAAGCCTCTGCTAATCTAATGGTTTTGTGCTTTATGCAGGGATGAGGGAAGGGGAGAAGGGTAGAGGTGGTGATTTGGGAGGGGCAAATTCAGTGTTTTATTTGTTGTACCGTATTTGTAGTCCCATTGACTACCCACCTCCATCTTTCCTGTTTCAAACGTCACTGAACCGTAGGAAAAGGAGTCTCTCTCTCTCTCTCTCTCTCTCTCTCTCACTATCTCTCTCTCACTATCTCTCTCTCACTATCTCTCTCTCACTATCTCTCTCTCTTAAAATCTTAAAATGCATGCATAATTGTACCACCAGATTATTTCATATACACTGGGTTGTTTGTTAAGTATTGTGTAATTGCAACACCAATATTGATTGTCACATAACTTTTTGGTACGCTGCATATTAGTTCTTATAGTTATTTGTTGTGTCGTGTTCTTATATTGTTATTTATTATATTGTTATTTGTCTTGTCGTTGTGATATTTCACTAAAAATGGCGGAACGTGAGTATGAATGACACGAGGAACGATTGGGCCCTTCTGGGCTGTCTGGTACCCAAACCCACCCGTTTATCAAAACCAAACAACCAGCAATCAGTAACTTGATTACCAGGGTACCTGCGGATATGTGTCTCATAAATTCCCTAGGGGGGGTAAGGGGGGTCATAGGCCACCTAACGGACTATTAGGTTCGCGCCTAAAGTCTGTATCCTTGTTGTGAATACAAAATGTTTGAGCTTCCACCACCACCCCACCACTATCCCCCTTTCTCTCCCATCCTACCCATTCTTGCGAGCAACATGCAAAATCAATTTAATTCAAACATTCGAATTCGAACATTGTCTGCTGACTTTGTCCGCACATGATCAGTGTGATAATAGGCCATCGACTCTTCAATATATTTTGTACTTCCATGGAATAGGTTAAGCCTCTTTCCGCTCTGGAGCGCACGCACGCACACAATTACAAACACATACATACACGCATAAATACATACATACATAATTTATTTAAATTATATATACACGATAATACACCCACACTACACATTCCTAAACCCACCTTACCCCTCCACACACACACACACACACACACACACGCACACACATACAGTAAGGAAGTGCCGTATTGTAATTTTGATTGTACTGAATCGACTTTTTGGTATCCTACTGTTTTTGTTTTTTCTTCATTTGTCAGACCTATCGTCTGTCTGATGGTAGGTAGGTCGATCCGCAGCAAACCATATCTCAAGACCCACTCAACAGATTTTGCGTAAAGTTAATAGGAACATTACCTTTTTTTTCTTTTTAATTTGACGTGGGTGGGGGAGGGGAGTGAAGGGAAGAAAGGGGAGGGGGGGGGGTGACGATTGCAAAAACTGTGTCGTTAGTTGACAGGCGTCATCGAAGTTCCCTAACTGTACTTAGTACACACTACATGTGGCGTCATCCACCGGCCTATACATGCTAAACAGGAACGGTTTTAAAAAAAAGTGTTACACCTAATCAAATTAAAATCGATGCAGAAAAGGAGGGCGGCTGGCCAAAAGCCAGATTGAACATGGACAACAACCGTGGCTAACGACAAACTATCCTCCCTGTTCCCTGGACACTTTTAGACCACTTTCGTTGTCTATGCTGGCGACGCTATTGAGGTGTCACATTTTAATGTTGCCCAATAATAATAATAATAATAATAATAATAATAATAAGAAGAAGAAGAAGAAGAAGAAGAAGAAGAAGAAGAAGAAGAAGGAGGATATTTATAAAGCGCTTTTCCTAGTAAGGACCAGTTCAAGGCGCAATCTCACGCATTCACACACTCATTATACATTAGCTAGGCCTACTACAATACTAATACATAAATGGCTGGTAGCAGGCGAAATCGGAGGTGGACTAAGGGAGAGGCAGTAATAAACAAAGTAATTCCCCCTCCATCCAACCTGCATGCACACACACACACGCACAAAAATGAAGAGGCGATGTGAAAGAAGCAGTTTGAAGACAGAACAGTTTATGCGCATTTTTGTAACATTAGACGAACCAGGGTTGGACATCTCAAAGGTACTTGGAGATTCGTTTTCACAGCGGTTCGTTTTCTGTACTGACACTTTGTACGGTGGCTAACTTCCACTCTCCCAGCCCTTGTCGACGCAGCAGCGCGTTAAAGAAATCGGCCATTCTTTAAAAGAGGGTAAGATACATACGCCTTGGTCAATCGGGATGGCTCATTTGTCCGGGCCGCTTGACAGTGCCCTTGATGCATGAAGATGACGTCTTACAAATTTTGAGTTATACCCTGATTCGGGCTAGCGCCAAGAGCGGCTGTTTATAAGATAATTATGTTACGACTCTGCGTCATATTACGTGTTTATCGCAATAAAAGGACGCAAAGGAAGTAAGACTATCTTGCCGGGAACGCCCTGGCCTTGACGCGATGGCGGCTCCATCAGCTTCTGGCTCCGAGGCCCGTATGCCGGCCGCTACGACCTTCCAATTGGATTGGTCATAGCTCCCAATGTTTTAGAACTTTTACATAACATTTTTAACTTTTGTACATAATCATTTTTATCTATTTTTCTGGTTTTTAATAATAAACAAGGTGTATTAGCTTTTATTTTTAGCAAAGCCGACCCGATCTGTAATAGCTGTATCTAGCAGACCTGGTCTGCCTTCATAAAAATCATAGTCTTCTTACAGACTTTTTGCTAAATATCTGATCCCTATTTCCTACTCTGGCCTACCTTTCCTTCCCTACCTGGCCTATCAATCCCGGCCATTGGCACCCTATTCCTCCCGGCCTTGCCTCTGTTCCTACTGATTCATCGCTCTATGTCTTCTGGATGTCGTAGCAGCGTTCTGCGCTCCACTACATTGACTTTTCCACTGCCATCATGAATTCTTATCCAACGGACATCTTAACAACATAGTCCCGCATACGCTGACGTGTTTAGGGACTTTAATCTACCAATCCAATCCAATCCAATCCAATCCAAGACTATCTTTTGCGTTCCAATTAGTTAGATAGTCATTGTTTATAGGCCTAGGGTCCAGCGGACTTCGCGTTCCAGTTATAATACATTAGAAAACTAGAATACATCACAAACAATAGAATTCTTTTTTTTACATCGCAACATCAACAGAATAATAATTTAAACACATGTGTGCTTGATGTTTAAAATCACCAACCTGCTCACGATAGAAATTCTATCTATAATACATAGGTCAGCTATCTACAGCTTTTTTTTTTTTGCTTTTTAAAAATCAAGGATCCACTATCAGCATGTGATGCCCCTGTTACCTACTTCACTGTTAGAGGAAAAACACAAGGGACCGTGAGACTGGAGAAAAGATCAAACTGGCAATCCCAAAATAATATCCCACAATAATATTTATGTACTATAGTACAGAAAATGGGTCACAACATTTGCAAAGAGGCTGTTGGAGTTCGGACAGAGCTGTACCCGAACGTCAATGCTGTCATTTCATCGAAGATTTCAATGTTGCTGAGTGCGCGTTCTGCGGTCGTGTGCATGAAGAATCTTAAAGGGCAACTTAAGCTTAAGTTCGCTTACTCAAGCTTAAGTTTGAACTCTCCGTGTGCTTGAGTAAGCGAACTTAAGCTTAAGTTGCCCTTTAAGATTCTTCATGCACACGGGCGCAGATCGATAATCACGAGACTTGACATTACATAACAGAGGAATGCAGATCATGATGTAGGGAGGAAGCAGGGGGGCAGTAGGCTAAAGTCCCTGTTACATGACTTTTAACGCCCGAGTCAAGAGTATTGTATTCCAGAAAATAACAACAAACAAACATCATGGGCCTATGGATTTATAAATCAGAAAATTATGTGCAGGTGTTATTAGTTATAAATATATGTAAAAGACTTGGAGGGAGATAAATTACCTGGGTGTTTGGGGGTGAAGAAACGAAAGAAAAACATCGTACCTAAGAACGGGGGTAGGACATTTCCAAAATTATCCACCGAAAAGGATAAGGCAAAAACATTAATAATGTTTTGTGTTTTTTTTTTTAAATAAAAAAATAAATAAAATAACAACGACCACATCAACAACTACATGCAACGCAAACATTATTTCATGATCTTAGCTATGCAAAGTGACAAGTTACATAGCATGGGGCTACCTACCCTTGTGGGGAAGAGAGAGTTAGGAGAATGTGTTTAGTGCATGCTAAGAGCCAAATTACATACAAACAGAAGGAGGTGATAGGATGCTTTTGAAGAAAAACTTATAATATCTATATACTACGCATACTCATGTATAAGGCAACTGTAGGCAGCCTGTCATTGCATTTTGGATTTAAAAAAAAAATCTTTATAGGTTCCGTTGAGAGGCGATACTCTATGTTTTAAATTGTAATGACTTGTTTGTCTGGACCTCGCGATCCGAAGACACCCGACTTAAACTTCACTTTGCAGATGCGCATCATCGTGTTGTTTATGAGGATGCCAAAGCTTGAAATAAAATCAAATGAAAATAAGCTCATTTGTTATGAGAATGGATTTGCTTTCTGTTTTCACACGGAAGATCTATAACCTGTAGCATTTATTACTCAAATTACTCGATATCCCCCTCTCTCTAACCCTCCCTCCCACCCCCAAAACATTGTGTAATTACTTAGTTCGTAAGGATATTTTTATCATCGTTGGCTGTTCGGTGTCGGTAGCAAACCTTTTTTCACCCACAACTACAGTATTACCGCATCTTCTTTGTATCGTCTGCTAACTTCCGCTCTTTTTTTTGTGTCTCCGTTTTCCTTTCATCTGTTTCATGTTGCTGACAGACCGGCTGCCTGTTTTTGTTAGGCAGGCTGCTACCACTCTGAATAGCCAGAAACTGCTGAGGCATGCGCATAACCTTTCCTTGCCATATAAATGTCGTCAATTGGGTACAGACTGGTACATAACCATTGTGGTCTGAGACTTTCTACACCATAGATGAACCTATTGGCAATCACATAGACATATGACGTCCTAAAGTAAGAGAAGTAACGGATAAATGCTTGCTGGTGTATCAATGGCTCAGCAGTCCCTGACACTCGGTGCGAGAATGGTTCTGGACTAACAGAGGTGAGCCAAGCAGAAGACAAAGGCAAAGAAGCGTGGGAAAATGTCTATCACAGCCCAGCGCAGTGATCCATCCCCTTAGTGAACTACGCAGAGGTATACGGCATAGATTTGGATACTTCTTGTACTGTACAGGGGACTTTGAGAGTTTGTTGTGTATGTGAGAGTGTGTGTAACATATGTTACGTATAATTATGTTGGGACATATCGTCGACATTTGAGATTGATGGGTGAATTGGGGGAACAACAGAAAACGAAAGTCGTTGCCTACGATGCTTCATCATGTACTGATGTTTCGTTGTGTGTGTGTGGGTGGGGTGGGGGTGTATGTGCGTGTGTGTGTGTGTGTGTGTGTGTGGTTCGGTTCCTTCGAAGTTTCAAATAGGCAGGTGCACTATGTTTTGTCGCACCTGGCAGAAACGTTTCAAAGGTAAGAAGAGATATAGGTGTGGAAAGCCTATCAGTTCACCACCATTCTGAGTATCCTGAGAGTCAGAAACTCCGCAGGATTAACCTTATGGCATGTAAACTCAGTTGGTATAGGATGCTCATTGTGACCTCATGATTCAGTGTGTCTGGCAGGTCATACTAAGGCTATGAGACTGAAGCTGCCACCCTGACAACATAAATCAAGCAGAAAGACGCTTGGAATACTCTGTAAGAATTCTTTGCTGCAGGTCCCAGAGAGGCAATTTGCACAATACGCAGAGGGTCTGAGACTCTCAAAGTTCCTTAAATCGATATAGTGCCTCTTGAAGTGCGAAGGTCTCCAATGTTTTGTTAGTTTCTGTTAGCCTACATCCTGCCATGTGGTAACGTGCGTTACCGATGTTACAGACAGATTACAGCTCCAGCTTGTATTTGCTGTCAAGCATGGTTGGAAAAGACACGCAAAAGGGCGTGAAAATAGCGCTTTCAAATAATCGAGAGAAAATTGGCTGTGTGAGAATTCCCGTTCAAGTAGGTTTTGTTGCGTATTTTAAGGTGTACCATGCCACCGGGTCACATACCACTTAGGAACAGTAACAATGCAGATACAATTAGAAATGCGACAATCCCTGTTATAGTAGCTCGTGCGTGTTTAAAGTCTGCGCGTCAGGATCTTTAAACTCCATGCGACGGAATGCGTGCGTGCTCAAACTAGAGCTCGGTTTATACTCTTATCTAATATATATTACCTTTGCCCGTTTGCGTTTTGACGACTTGCCTGGATCTTGCGATCTAAAGGACATCTGCCATTCAAGCTTTATATTAAGGATAAGCCTATGTTTCATAATGTTTTTTGTAAGGATGTAAACTTCTAATTTTTAACACACGTGGATTTGCTGAAATGTAGTCATCACGCAATAGAATAGATGTTTTGCGTAGGTTTGCTTGTGGCCCGTCTTAAATGGAATGTTGGTGAAGGTTTAAACACTTTTATTTGGGGTCGAAGTTCTCAGACCCCGACCTGAACCTTTTTTTTTTTTTCAAAAGTTTCAGCAACTTAGGTTCGGGATTTGAGAACCTCGAAAAAAAAGTTGTTGAACCTTCACGAACTTTCTAATTAAGATAAGCCATTAGTTGTTGGTTTTTTCCCGTTGTTTTTTCAACGACCAAGACCACATATTTCAGCGTCACAGTGAGTGTTTTCCACCGGGAAAAAAAACCACAAAAATAAACTCTTTAAAAAGTACAGCTTTGATATACATAGATACATTCATTTGCTAATGTACCTATTAATAGCATCAAGGTTGATTCTAAAAATAGCACCGCAGCGAAAGTGTGCCTAGTAGGCTCAGTTATTTTTATTTTTTGTTGTTAATTAACGAGGAAGAGGCACCTAAATTGTAAAGCTTAGCGGTCGGGTTGGGTAACGATTGTCCATTATATAATCTTTTTGTGTGCCACCAATGCAGCTTTTAAAAAAAAAAACTCACTGTCACATACGCACACACAAATAAAATAAAATAAAATAAAAACTAGGGGGTGAGTGCCAGTTACATCAATACGACGATTGGTGCTTTAGAGGATGTGCCTAACAATGCAAGCGGGCGTCTCGGACCGCTTGAGTTAGATTCTGTATCCACTAGTGCTTAGAACAGCTCGAACTGGAAATCCCTCCTGTTTGGGAGAAAATATGATTATAAAAAAAAAAAAAAAAATGACGTCACCACGATGACCTCACCCGATTTACATACGTTTTTGACTAAAGCTCAACGCATCTGTACAATCTAATTTCTTTTTTTTTTTAAGTTTAAAGGAATTGTAAAAACAAACAAACAAACAACCAAAACAAAAAATCATATATCATATAATGACATCACCATGATAACTCGCCCAACATGCATACATTTTTGTAGGACGCCCAAAGCCAAAAACAATCGTTAACGAACCTTACAGCTCGGGAAGTAATAACACCTCCTTAATACCCTAGATCTTTAAGGAACCCTGTTGCACACTGCTAAGCAGAGGGACCCTGTTGCTGACTGACAGACTGGAAAGCATATCAGCACACTCGGGTTAACAGAAAACGGTGATAATGGTGCGTTTATTGACTTGAAGTAAAAGCCGTCGAAAGGAGGAGGCCAGGCCCCACAGTATAGTATAGCTTATTGTGTTCCTAGTGCATTGTATTATATTGTGTTAAAGTTTTGGATACACTCAAAAACGTTCTGCCGTTTGAGAACTTGACGTCGGCCGCCGACCCAGCCCTACTACACCGTCCCCTCTTCCCTTACTTCCCCTCTTCCCATTTCTACCCTCCCAATAGCTCCCTTCCACCATGCAATTGACTAAATGAACAACTCATCAGCGAGAAGGGTGAACAAATGACCTTGCAGAATATAATAAAATAATTAAGGTGAATACCTGTTTTTTAAACAAACGTGCTCCATCCATCCCAACTCCCAAACACCCCGGGCACACCATCCTGTCTTTTCAAAAGCTAGATTCGAATTTTCTGGCATGCGACTCGATCCCAACTAAGTAATCTGTATCTCTGTGCAAATACAGGCTCGTATTAATTTATTAGGTTTCGTTGTAACATCATTCCTTCTGATTTTTTTAATTGTATATATGCATATGTGAGTATGAGTGAAAATCTAAATCATGGTGCTCAATGGACAGACTTTTTAAATACAAGAAGTGAACACTACCAGAATGATTTCATCCACTTTGTAAGCTTACTTTCGAAAGCTGTTCTGTCTCCATACGACCATCGTGGTATTTCCTGTCTTGCGCCGGATTTTTGACCTTTTACTTAACCTTTGCACGCACGTGCGCCGCGTGGGGCCGCGCATGCGCAAAAATAATCCATACATGTGGTTTCCGGTTCCGCGTGCAAGCACTTTGCACATTTCCGCTCGAGGCAGGAAATCTTCAGGGACCAGACGGCGCGATAATCCTGCCGTTTCGGCGATCCAAATAGTTCCAGGACTCGTACTGAATATAGTAACAAGGAAACAATTTGAGTGAAGGTCGTCTGAAAGCGAGCACTTTAAGAAAGCAAATGATCTGCGAGGTATTTACTTGCCTCCTGCAAACCTTCTCCTGATTGTACGCATGTCAAGCTCATATCTTACACTTGGGAATTTATTATTTACGCGTACTATTTTCTTCTGAGTTTCAGAGCCGTGTCTGTAAAGGGTTTATTATCGGTAAGACATCGAATTTCTCAGTGGTTATTTATTACTTTACAGGACAGTTGTAGTCATACTTTCAGCAAGCAGGTTTTAGGCATAGGGGCGGATTATGGTGGAGGGTCTCGGGGAGCACGGAACCCCCTTTTCCCCCCACCTCCTCTCCTCGGGGTGGAAAAAAACTACAATAAACGAAACACACACAAACACACACCCACGCGCGCGCGCGCGTCTCCTTCCTACCCCCTCCCATCAAACCTCCAATGCCATTATGGCGTAGGGCTTACACCTTTTTCAATAAGGTTTTATTGGGCGGATTTTTCATGTTTTGAACAATATTGCGGTGAAACAATAGGATATTAGGGTTCTATCCCTTGCACATTTTTATGTGTTCAATGAGTTCATATACATTCTAGATTAATTTGGATTTTGAAAAGCTTACAGTAGTTTTGGAACCCAGGCACTGGCTTCCAGTGTCTCATAGAAATATCTACAAAATCGCTATTTTCTGTTAGACTCTTCCTACCTCACCCAGATCATTTAATTCTATAAGCCTTCTAGAAGTCTTCGTTCTTCCTCTAAAACCCTCGTGCTTTACATATCCCGCTACAAACTCTCCTCTGCTGGCTGTCGATCTTTCTCAGTGCTTGGCCCTTCAACCTGGAACTCTCTTCCCCTCTCTCTTCGCAGCTCTCCAAACATAGCTACTTTCAAATCCAACTTGAAAACTCATCTCTGTCACGAAGAGAGGGAGTTGGGGGATGGGGGTAAGCTCTTAATCTCTCGCGCTTTATTATCTCCTTTGATAGATTAATGGTGCGATGACATTCAAGAGATTAATGCTGGGCCAACTTAATAAACAGACAGGGAAAAGACGAGAGGAAGAGTAAATGTACTAGTTAAGAAATTCACATTCAAAGGCCAGTCAGGGTAATTGCAATTTCTATAACTATTTCCTTTTAATAATTTGAAATGGAGAGTCTGGGTCAAGTTACTATGACGTGAGTCATAGGCTAAGCGTCTCTTAGTAAGGAGTAGTCTGGTGATTTTCTGGATAGTCAATATTTGGGATACTAGAGCGATTGTAGACTGATCTCATCACAGGGCGAGAGTGTATCTGTATGGTTTCAGAGTCTCTCTGATAATCTGGCGAGGGGGGATTCTCGTAGGCTTAGGCACTTAGCTCTGTACTGTAGTGCGGCGATTTGTCCAGGATACTCTGGTTGGCTTGTTAGCGTGGGTCTGTAGCGTGGGTGGAAAGATGCAGGTCAGTGGTCACGCGATGATGACTCATGGACCACGAGTGCTAGTCTTGTGATATGGTACAGGCATAGAAATCGGCTTTCGTGGCTAGCCGTCTGGAAAATGGCGAAGTCCCAAGTCTCGCTTCTCATTGACCTCCTGGGTTGACAGGGGCCTGCGGCGGGTCAGTGACTGGGAGATGTTCCAAGGCCGGGGTGATACGCCCGGTACAGGAACCCGTCTGCAATGTGTACAGACGCTGTATCAGCGGGGGATAGGGATAGTGTGGATTCAGGGCCTGTGTTTATGATAGCCCTTCTCAGAATTCAAATTGGTGTGACCGGTCATGGGTTGAGCCAGTGCAAATACCAACAGTCAAACAATGCATCTAGATTTACTGGGCCAAAGTGGAGGTTATTGGCAGCCACTAGTATAAGATACATTCGGCGCATAGGATGGGGTTGGCAACAGGGCAAATATTTATACATCGGGAGCCTGGGGGAAAGCAAATGGAGGATACAGGGCGAATGGGTTGTAGGTCTGGGCCGTACTGGGGACTTTAATCTATATGTAGGGACAACATGGCATGGGGTATTTACACATGGGGCAAACGGAGCATACAAGCATAAATCCAAACATGTCATGGGTCATAAACAAGGTAGAAAATATGTGCAAGGGATAAATACAAGTCATAGCAACACATCAAGGCAAAATTATAAACATGAACATACATATTGACAGGACGCATGAACATGATGGGCGAACGACGGGTGATGGGTCTGCTATATGACAAAGAGTAAGTTCCCTCTCTTACCTTGACTTAAGACGGGTGGAAGCACAAGGGTACTGTCGAAACTCAGAGGTCACTCGGTGATGGAGACGTGTTTTCGGACAGGCTGTGACTTCGAGGCGGGGATGCTGGGGTCTGACACTATGTCATGCTTTGTGCCAGGCTTTAAGGAGATGTCCCGGGGGGCGGGGCTTAAGCGACTGGGCGAGCGGGCCGGCTAGAGATGGCTGATTAAGAGGAATGATGGCTGGCTGAGCGAGTGAGTGATGACTGTGTAGCAGCTTAGCTCAGAGGGTGATTGCCCGCCTTGTCACAATCTCTTCCTTAAATGTTTCTGATCTTGCCATCATCGTCGTCATTCCTCCATTTTTGTTTTGTTTTGTTTTTGTTTTGAATCAGACCACCGCCACCACCCACCCCACCACCCCTTATTAGCTCTCCCTCCCTCCCTCCCTCTCTCCCTCCCTCGTCTCTTATTCGTTAGCAAGTGTCTAATTTCATTTTATGTGAAGCCGGATGTTTAGAGTGAATGCGTGGGTACTGCGCTTTGAACTGATATTGTTCATTGAGAAAAAACGCTATATAAATATCATTATTATTATTTTTTTTGGTTGTTATTATTATTATTATTATTATTATTATTATTATTATCATTATTATTAATTTTATTATTATTATTATTATTATTATTATTATTATTATTATTATTATTATTATTTTTGTTGTTGTTGTTATTATTATTATTATTATTATTATTATTATTATTATTATTATTATTATTATTATTATTATTATTATTATTATCCTGTCTGACCAATTATGTAGGCTTGCTATGACACAGTAGGTACTCAATAATTTCCAGAGTATTAAATAAAACATGGTGCGTGACTCCAAACGAAACTACTTTAATACACTAATAGAAAATAAAATAAAAGAGACATTTCTCAACTTTGGCATGAACTGAATTCTTTTATTAAAGGCTCATCTTCAAATCATCATGAAATTCCTTCCACTTTATCTGCTAATGACTTCAACAACCATTTCCTTTCAGTCGCTCTTTCTGTTCTGAAATCGGATTCCTCAAATTAACACAGTACTCTTGCTCTGATTGTCTTACACAATTTTGTAAAAAAAAAAAAAACAAAAAAAAAAAAACTCTTCACCCTTTGAAATACCACTCATTACTGTAAATGGAGTTACTAAATACATATCAAAACTTAAAAATAAAAAAAATCGGCAGGTTCAGATGAAATTAGTAATAAGATCTTAAAAATTTATTTGCCTTATATTATTAATTCCCTTACATACATCATCAATTTATGCATTGTAAAAAATATATTTCCGACTACATGGAAACAAGCTAAGGTTATTTCCCTTCCTAAATCAAAAGTCAGTTCTGATCTTAATCATTATCGGCCAATATCTCTGCTGTCTACACTTTCAAAGATTCTGGAACGACATATTCACACGTACACTCATCTTACAAAATACATGGATGATCTTGGCCTTTTTCATCATCTACAACCTGTTTTTCGTAGCCACCACTCTTGTGCTACTGCCCTGGCACTTTTAACTGACAAATGGCTCTCTGCAATGAATAAATCTACTTTGTCAGGAGTTTGTTTTTCTTGATCTTTCCAAAGCTTTTGATCTCGTCAATCACCACATACTGCTTCAGAAACTTGAACTGTACCTCAATGGCTCAGTTGCGTTAAATTTGTTTCGTTCCTATCTTTATAAACGTACGCAATTTGTACATATTCATGGAATAAATTCCTCTGTAGACCATATAATTTGGAGTTTTGATTTCACAATGCACACGGTGCAGAAAGCCTACCAGTAATTTATTTGATCTATTTATTATTATTATTTTTTTTTAAAATTATTTTTTACAAATTTAAATCAGAGTCTTCTAGCAGTCTAGTAGAAGTAGGGTCAGGTAAGGTTGTGACTTTAAACTCCGGCTGAACCATTACACCAACTTAATTTTTAAAAGGGTCAAACTAACGGCTGTCCTATTTTTCGGCTGAAATAAGATCAAAACCTAGAGATAATTTTACAAACCATGAACTTTGTATTAGATTTTATATTGAGTTTCATAAAAGAGCATGCACGACACATTAGAAGTCTTATTACCAAAGCAACTTACACACAAGACTTTTTTCAGGAGTGCCAAATTACTAATGAGATAATTGCTAAACAAAAATATTTTTTGTAATGAGTTAGTGTTATAATATAGTACAGTGCGGTTGCAGTTCTAGAGCTGCTCCAGGCGGCTGCCGAGAGCACAATCTAATTCAAGCCGCCTAAAGGCGCCAGCTTGCTGCTTGAAGCGTATCGTTCAACGTACCACACAGCTGAGTGATCCAGAGGGGGAATAGGGCCTAGTTGTTGTTGTTTGTAGATTATAGTCACACGACACTTTCGCATATAGGTGACTACTGGACCGATTTATACTGACACCAGCGGGCCAGTTGTTGGTAAAGGGGAAAATAATATGATCACACGTTGACCAATCCGGGATTCGAACCAGCGACCTTTCGGTTACTAGCAAGACGCTCTTACCAACTGAGCTACCCGGCCCCTCCAAGGGCCTAGTGCTTGCTGGATGAGTTTATGTATCTGGCGCTCACCCGTTTGGGGACATCAGCGTCATGGTCTTTAAAATCTGTGCGATGGAATGCAATCGTGCGCAGACTAGACCTCGGTGTAAGATTATAAGGTTACTTTGGGACGAGAGGAAGGGAGTGGAAGAGGGGAGGGGGGGGAAATAAACATAGACTTGTTTTACTTTGTAATAAATACAGCAATACGCGTATAGCCTACATATTTATGGAAGTGGATATGGAAGTGCGAGCCATCGCATAATACGAACCACTAAGTAGAACTGCTTTGTAAACATGAAACGCGTATAAAAAAAAATATTTGACCTGGGCCATGATACCAGACGGGTAGCCTTGAGTAGGCTGTAAAAGTCTTTGGAGCTGAAACGTGAAGGTATATCGAATACGGTTAGGGTACTAAATTTGTCGTAAATTTCAGACTGGTTTTATAAATAGGCAGAGGAGGGTAGGAGAAAGAGGAGGATGAGGGGAAGAGAAGAAGAAGAACAGCATCAACAACAAGAAGGAGGAAGATGAGAAGAAATAGGAGGAGATTTAAGAAGGAGAAAGAAGAGGACCTCTTCCCCACTGTTGAAGCACTAGTGCATGTAGTAAAATCCTGTTTTATTGCCTTAGGACGCAACCTGCATAATGTATTTGCCATTAGACCCCACAGCTGAGAAGGTTAAACCATAAAACAGCAAGAATTGGTTTCGACAAGAAAAATGTAGGCTACGTTTTGTTTAACATGAGTGCGTTTTTAAAGCAAGACTGTGGTGTATTTGGAAAATTTATTAGGGTACATTACTAATTTACCAATCTCCAGGACCAACTAGGATATTATACACAGCAAATTGGTTAACAACACCGACAGTATCAATGATGTTTGATAAAATCGTACATTTGTTTTTTTTTAAAAATCGCTTAGATTATATTTTATACGGACATATAAAACTTGTTTTTTTAATAATTAAGTGCATAAGTATATATATATATATATATATATATATATATATATATATATATATATATATATATATATATATATATATATATATATAATATATATGTCTGTGTATATTTATGCATGTTTATGCATTTTAACGATTTCAGACCTTCATATATATATATGTATATGTATATATATATATATATATATATATATATATATATATATATATATATATATATATATATATATATATATATATATATATATATATATATATATATATATATATATATATATATATATATATATATGTTTGTAAAGGTCTTAAATCAATATATATATATATATATATATATATATATATAATATATATATATATATATATATATATATATATATATATATATGCTTATATGTTTGTGAAGGTCTTAAATCATTAAAATTGTATTAATGGAAAGACAAAAAAAAAACTTAAACTGATTTTAACAAGTGAATAACAACAGAATATCTAGTCCAAATATTTTCCCCCGAGAATTAAAGTGGCGAAAATGTGTATTTGGAGAAGTAGGCAAAGGGTGTTTGTTAATCAAGAGTTTGGACGATAGGAAGGATTAGGCTCCAATAATCTTGTTTTGTGGAGAGACGGGGCGTGTGCTAGAATAGACCCTATCAAGACGAAGAAGAACAGAACAAGAACAAGAACGAGGAGAAGAAGAAGAAGAAGAAGAAGAAGAAGAAGAAGAAGAAGAAGAAGAAGAAGAAGAAGAAGAAGAAGAAGAAGAAAGATTAGAGGAGAACTGAAAAGAAAAGCATTACAGTGAAACAGACACTGCGGGAAAAAATGTGAGTACCATTTACGTGTGTCGGCTCGGGTTCAGAGTTTGTTTATTTCCGCTGTGCCAATCTTTCTATAAACAAAGGCGTAAACACAAGTCTTGGCACTAATTTCTTCGCTTTGTTGTCGTCGGTCAGGTCAAGTTCTCTTCCCTTCTTCATGTCGACCCTGCCTTTTACCAACCCCCATCCACAACTTCCATCCCCCTCCAATCCCCCAATCCCTCCACATTTTTTTTCTTCTCGTAAATGTCTCTATATAATTAGTGCAATTGACCACGGAGTTTAGTTGATACTGCAGTCGCTTTTACACTGGACTCGGAAGATAGGATCGAGGATGATGATGGTAATGATGATGATGATGATGATGAGGATGATGATGATGAGGATGATGATGATGATGATGATGATGATGATGATGATGATGATGATGATGATGATAATGACATACCTACATAAGACACAAAAAGAACAGATGTAAAAAATAAAAACTCTCAAAAAAGCACACATTTTCGGTTTATTTTAAAAAAAACTTTTTAAAGTAGACTACATATAAAACATTGGCTTAGTATACAAATAAAAGATATCAAGATAAGATAAGATAAGATAAGATAAGACAACTTTATTATCTTTTACAAGAAATTACATTGTGGTGTACAATTACAATCAACAAGGAATAAACATCACAATAATAATAACAACAATCATAATGACAATGAGGATAAAAATGCACAGTCACATATGAATGGAATTACACTTATGCATGCTAACATTAAAAAAATGTGAAATGAGATTATTTTGGGCAAACAAAACACACACACACACACACACACGTACACACACACACATGTCATTTGTTAAGTAATGAGACAGCCTTTGGAATAAAACTGTTTTTCATTCATTTTTCATATCAAGCACTAATATTTATACAAAATCTTAACATTTATAAACTGCAACGTTTAACGTGCTGTTGAGGTGTTCAAGGAAGCAAAAAACACAATGGAAAAATAAATCGTAAGAAAAAAAAGGGAAAAATAAACTACCACATAAACAAATCCATATTGACCAAGAGACTCACACCATGCATTGGTCGTTTAAGATTATTAGAAAGGCAAGAGTGCACAACAACTTCATCAGTGCGCACTTTTCATAACTTTCTCATCATGTAGGAGAGTGGTACACTGAACGTTGGTGTGCCTTTAAAAACTGGTGTGCTGCTGCAAAAATTCTTCAACTTTACATTACAGAAGATTTGTTCTGCCCCAAACCTTATTTTTATAGTGGAGATCCGTTAGATGATAGTTTATTTTCCTTTCACATGTTTTATATAGAATTTAACGTTCTTATAATGTAATAGCGTCCGGTCTGAGACTCTGTGTGCAGACTGATTCCGTAACTCAAGTCAGGAAGCCATTTTCACCCTATCTGGTATAGCTGAAGGGCCTTGCTGTTCGCACCCATATCGTATCACAGCGCATCAAAGAATAACCTTTGACCCGCCATTCGGATAATATAGGCATACATTCTGATCCTCTGACACAGAAGAGCTAAATAGTTCATTCTATAGTAAGTTTAATTTTCGATTTTAGTTACCATGACATTCTGTCCTCCTCCTACTACTACTTTTGCTCATTGTCCTCCTCCTTATCGTCTTCCCGTACCCCTGCTATAGTTTTGGGGAATCACCTCACTGGTTAGATTTCCCCCCATTTTTTGCGTTTGCCACCGTTTTATATACCGGCATAACGAAAGACGCTTTTCGTCTTCCGTCTTTTTATATACTATATCCTATCCTATCTCTTAACTCGAAGGTCGTTGGGGCACCACAGATGATCGTTTAACCAGCGTACTCCATATTTCTCTGTCCTCAGTAACCATCATGGCTTTTCTCAGTGTCAAACCAGTCCATTCTCGAATGTTGTCCTCCCACCTCTTTTTCGGTCTCCCTCTTCTTTGGCCTCCTTGCATCGTGCCATACCATCAGAGTTTCCGTTCCTTCACCACTGTGAGCATGTCATCGTGTTGTCCAATGGCTTATTTGATGGTCTGTCGGACTTCGTTGTTGGTGATGTGCTGGGTATAGGAAATGCCAAGAAGTCTTCTGTAGCACCTCATCTTCATGCTTTGTATTCTTCGTTGTAGATCTACTGTGAGGGTCCGTGTTTCGCAAGCGTGTAGGAAGATGGAGATGACAAGGGACCGCAGCAGCCTTACCTTGGAATGTAGACTGATGGTCCTGTCTTTCCAAATGGGCTTCAACCTTGTTAGTGTCGCAGTTGTTTGTGCTATCCTGTGGAGGACTTCCTGTTGGGACCCATTGTCTAATATAATGGCTCCTAAATATTTGAAGCAATGCACTGTATTGAGGGATTGGCCTTGGACTTTGATGTCCATGTTGATGCCATTGGTGTTGTTGGTCATCAATTTGATCTTCTTTTCACTTATTTCCATTCCATAGGCTCCAGAGGTTGTGTCAAGCCTCTGTACCAGCTGTTCCAGTACCTGTTCCTCTCCAGGCAATCCATCAATGTCATCTACGCACCAGTAGATATTTCAAAAGAGTAATAGTTGTATGTTATTGCTAAAAGATAAAAGTGGGAATCCTAAAACTGAGAAAGCGCTATAAGAAGCAGCAGCACTGCTTTGAATGCCAATGATGATCTGGATACGTCAAGTGCTCATTATCAAGTTTCTGACATTCAGAGCCGCATTTACATTAGTATATAAATAGCCTAGCTACTTTAGTATATGTGCATTATACAGCTTGGTAAATTATAAGCAGGATGGAAATTGCTGTGCATTTGAGTAGACTACATGTTATGTTAAGTTGTCGTTATTGATGTGAGACCATTTACAGGCTTGTTGAGTTTGCAGTATAGCAATCTATAAATCTGAAGGGGGGCGGTGGAGGGGGTGGAAGAATTGCAAACAACTCTCACACACCCACACCCACACACACATGCCCGCACGCACGCACACACACACACACACACACACACACACACTAACACACATTCTTGCGAAGACGCCGTTGTTGTGACACTCATGAAACGGCACAACGTTGTTTTGACATTTTGTCACATTTTGTCACTGTGTAAAGTACTTTTAAGTGTGCTAACTCTAACCCTAACCCAAACCCTTACCCTAATTCTAACGGAACGCCAATTTGGCGTCAACATAACGAGGGCCGTCCAAAAAACGTGGTAGATTTTCACGTATTTGTAAAACATGTACACGGACACACACACACACACACACACACACATACATAAATAACAGCCGGGCGCCATGACGTGCTTTTTCAATCTAACAATCGAGAACAGTAAAGTGAACCCCTCTGCATGTATATATCAGCCTACGTCTTTCTACAAGAAGCGCTGTAATAATCAAGAAAAGTATAATCTCCATAGTAAAACAAGCTCACTAAGAAGCTTATTTATGTTCTATACTTGTACCAAACAATCTTAGCATCAATAGTTATACATAGTGCAGACGAACCACGTCAACCAAACTCACCTACAAGAACACGTTAGACACACACATATATATACAACCTTTAATGTCTTTACTGATTACTGAACAAGTACCCATCATTGCATTTTTGCGTTCAGCCTAGCCAATCCGCCAACAAAAATTGCAATAATGTCATCATGATCATCTTCACTCGCTTCTTCTTCTTCTTACTCCTTCTTCTTCTTCTTACTCCTCCTTTTCTTCTTACTCATCCTCATCTCTGTCTTGGCACTCTAAACAACAGAGTAGGTCATAGTGACCAAACATACTGACAGAGGATAGTAGCCATGTAATCGCCTATTGTCTGCATAACTGATTCCTTTTCCAGCAGTATGCATGTCCATCCATTCAGTGAGCAGCTGGTTGCTACAGCAGTATTGTCATGATAATCTTCTGTGGCTGTTTTCTCATATACATGGGGTGGGGTGTTTTTTTTGGGTGGTGGCAATCTATTTCAGGAAACAACAGGCATTCTTTTTTCGCAGGAGGACAAGGCAGTAAATTCAATGAAAATAAAAGTGTCTGCCAATATTCACTCTTTAGCTTGTTTTTGCGATGTCAAGACTTGAAAATCGTGTCCACTTCTAAGAAGCAGCATCGTCCATATGCTTCTGGCAGTATTCATAGCGGGCTGGAGAGAATGGAGATGGGAGGGGGGGGGGGGTAGTAGTGGAGGTGGGGAGTGGAATGGAGACTATTGAAACACATGCACCTTCAAAATATAACTCCGCTTATGTAGGATATCTTTATACAATGTCCGCAGAAAACTCTGTCATGATGCATCTTGCGTACACAGTTATGTCCTTTTCCTATCATATCCTATTCTATCCCATAACTCAAAAGTCGTTGGGGCACCACCGATGATCGTTTAACCAGCGTACTCCATCTTTCTCTGTCCTCAGCAACTCTCATGGCTTCGCTCAGTGTAAAGCCAGTCCATTCTCGATTGTTGTCCACTTACCTCTTTTTATATCTCCTTCTTCTTCTTCCTCCTTGCACCGTGCCTTGCAGAATGGTCTTTGTAAAGCCTGATGCTCTGTGACGTGGCCATACCATCGGATTTTCCGTTTCTTCATCACTGTGTTGTGTTGTGTGTTGTGTCTTGGGCAAAAAAGACCTGGCAGGGCCCAATCCTCTCCAGGCTGTTGGCCACAGCCGAAATCCACGAATACAGTGTGGCTCGCCTTGGCCCTGAGCACGTGGTCGTTGAACCTGTAGTAACGTGAGGTTCCTCCGCCCTGGCCGGTGACTTCTGTGTAGAAGACTTTCGCCCAGTGATGCCGTGCTAACATCACCCCTGTTAGTCGCCTCTTACGACACGCCGGGAAACGTTGGGTCTATTCTATTTGCCCGAACCCACAGGTCCACAAGAACATTCTAGCCACTGTCATGGGTTGCCGCCCAGTCTCCAGTAGACTCATTACCATCCGTCTGAGAGCAACCCCTTTCAACATTACCATCATCCAGGCCTATGCCCCAACATCAGACTATGAAGACAGCGAAGTGGAGGATTTTTATGAAAATATACAGGCGGTCCTTGACCAAGTGCCGAAGAAGGACATAGTCATAGTGCAAGGCGACTGGAATGCCAAGGTTGGCCAAGATGCGCACCACAACTGGGGAGACACATGCGGACCCCACTGCAACAACGAGACAAATGACAGGGGTCTGAGGCTATTGGAGTTTGCCAGATACAACAATCTGGTACTGGCAAACACGCTTGGTCTCCACAAAAAATCCAGACGATGGACATAGCCCTGACCCTAACCCTTTTCTTGAAGGGGTGCCTTACCCTAATCGTCGAGGCGGTTGCCTTACCCTAATCGTCGAGTAAAATTCCTTATCCTAGCAGTGTTTTTCAACAAACTTGACCTAATTCGCCGCCTAAGAGGCGCGAAGTAGGTCAAATTACCCCATTTTATACCTCGTACACGCATGTGTGTGTGGGTGTGTGTGTGTATCAGCAGGAGTCTCAGCTACGCTGTGTGGCAGTTTGTTCGCGACTCTTTGCCTAAAATCTTGTTGAAAACTACGATGACCTTTTCGTCCTATGATGAAAATAGGGAGGGTTTGAGTGTGAAGATATCTCTTACTCTAAGTAAAGACAATGCTCCAAGCCACATTGAGATAGGTAGGTCTCCACATCGACACGTCTCTGCGTATGGCACTAGAAACAATCCACAATCTAATTTAGACAACAAGCAAAGGGTGGAGTAGAGCTTTGTTGCAACGGTCTTGCATTGTCTTATAATGTCTTACTATCTGTTTGTTGTATTTCTGGTCCTAGAGTAAACTGGCTCCAGAGGCGTGGTGGTTTAACTGTGATATTGCATTAAAGTCTACATGCACAATAACTATTTATTTAAAAGTATATTTAATTATTATTTATTGTCTTGGCCGCTGGTATTATTTATAGCTAGCTGACTATCTGATGAGTCCCCAGCCCTGAGAATACACACCTACATTTCGATTAATATATATAATATATATATATATCGATTAAGAGAGAGAGAGAGAGAGAGAGAGAGAGAGAGAGAGAGAGAGAGAGAGAGAGAGAGTACTCATAGTCTTTCACGTTATTGTTCACCCCCTCTGCCTCCACTCACATCCCGCAACATTGTGATTCTCTTGCCGGCCAGCCGGTAACACAGCGAGCGTTGTGGCCAAGTGGGCTAAGGCGGGACTAACCAATGGCGCCTGACAGGTGTGGGTTCGATCCAGCATCTGGGCGTTATGTTTCTCCGAATATTATTTACTTTCGACTCGGGCAACGTCTCGGGGGTTTTCTCCGGGTACTCCGGTTTGCTCCACCAGCAAAATTTCAAAATCAATAACTAATGTTAGGTAGGTTGGGTTTGGGCGCGCCACAGGCTGCGACTACGCTTTCTTTCCTCAGGGGAGGCGGCCCAGAATTTCCCTATGTGAAAAGGGACAATAAGGTAAATAAAATAAAATAAAATAAAAATAAAATAAAATAAATAAATAACACAGTGCACAACTCGTGCGTCTTCACTCTTGAGCGACTATTTGGGTGCCATCCTGACTTTGCTAGACCTCCACCATCACCAGCGCCTTGAGCTAGAACTGTGTGCTATATAATCGTGTAACGGAATTTAACTATTAGCTGTCCATTCTATCATTGATTAAGTACATGCTAAGTGTGGTTCATAACTTGTGTGGGACTGAAGCCATTGTTTTTGCTTATCACTCGGTAGTAAATCGATCTTGGCTGTGTTTATTTTGGGCGTCTTACCTTGGCATAACATTGACCGTGCAGCGAGACCCTATTATAGAGGGTTTTGAGCCTGCTGAACTATATGATGTACATTGAATTGGGTATGGGTGCATGTTTCAGACGGATAATAATAATAATAATAATAATAATAATAATAATAATAATAATAATAATGCTGGATGCTATATACGCGCCTTTCCACAAATCAATCAGTCTCAAAGAGCGGCAATCTGTACCAACATACACGTTCACCTGTCTCATCATCCACCCTCGCACACACACCACAAATACACATCCATCACTCAAACAGGTGATGTAAAGGCAGGGAAATCGCTATTGGAAGACAAAAAGAAAATCAAATTTTTATTTTTGAAAATTTTATATTGACTGCGTCCAGTAGCATTTTTGAAGGGAGGGAGGAAACCGGAGTGCCCGGAGAAAACCCTCGGTGGCCTCAATAGTCTCGTAACTAAGTCACCAACGTTCGCCCCTTGAAGGAATCGAACCCGCAACCTCCGGTATAGGAAACGGGCCATTAATCCACTGCGTCACGAGGCCGCCCCAGATCAGCTGCGCTGTCTGCAAGAAAACTACAAAGTGGTCAGTTGACTTATGTCAGATCCAATCAGGGTATGCTGAACCACAATAGCCTATGTGCCTTTCAAAATTTGTTACTTTTCTTTAATTTTTATTGACTGACTGCAACATGCAAATCCTGACAACACCACCTAAACCAAATTCAGCATCGGCATCACTACCCACCAACATTCTGACCTCAAACACTATTTCAGTTCCCTCTTTAAGAAGGTTTGACCTTGTTCAAAGAAAGAGATTTCTATTTTATAGCGCATTTATAAGCTCAGAGAGCTTCTCAAAGTGCTGGCCACTACTATCCAGCAATCACAAAATAGTTTGCTGAAGTCAGGATTCGAACCCATGTCGCCCGAGATGCGCGTACACAAGTCGAGTGCTCATGCCCGACAATGGTGATTATTGTCCATAGTGGCCAGGCTACAATCAGGCTCAGGCCTGCCAGACCAGGCAACCAGCATGAAGCTCAAAAGGAGAGAGAGAGAGAGAGAGAGAGAGAGAGAGAGAGAGAGAGAGAGAGAGAGAGAGAGAGAGAGAGAGAGAGAGAGAGAGAGAGAGAGATTAAAAGACATGTCAAATTAAATAGGCGGTTGTGCCAGATATGAGTGTAACATAAATAAATAAATAAATAAATAAACACTTTACAAAATAAGAGTTTTAACATCATTTGTTTTTCCTTTAAATGCACGGTAGAAATAACAACCACGCCGCAATAATTTTATCCAGAAAAAGAAGAAGAAGAAAAAAATTCAGTCATACTCTTCAGTTTCAATAAGTGGTATAGAGTGTGGTTTTATCATACTGATAGTGAAGTGGAGACTACAAAATAAACACTCCACTATGTTTGCTAAATTAATATGAGCAACGAAATAAACCAGAAAACTATACAAGTATAGTAAAAATCGGATCAATACCTACCCAACTGTAATAATAAACCAATAATATTCCAACTTTACACAAAAAGCTACATTCACAGATTAGATATATCAATCTAACCTCTGATCATCTGCTAGTTGAATATAGCAATCTTCATTATGCACAGCCAAAGTCCCACAATAATTAAATAATTGGAATGCATTAACTTTCTCAACATGACATCAGGTCCAACACAAAACAGCAATGTGTTCCATTCTATAAATTTGCACTTTAATGACAACTACCAAATGTTCAAATCTGAATTAATTAATACAGTTTTACAGTGTGAACATCACAACAACAAAAACCTACGCGATTCACAGCATTATATACTCTTTTTTTAAACTTTACAATAACCTACATTGATAACAACGACAACAACAAAGTTATTTATAAGGCGCCCTTTCTTGGGAAATACACAGTACAAGGCGCACAAGTTCAATATCAGAAGGAAGCATGTTAGTACAATTTTCATACGCTGGTTAATTTCACTGCCTAAAATAATTATTGCAAAATCCTCTACCACTATAAAGGATGCTAAATCCATAATTGCAAAAACAACTAGTTTGTTTACTGCCACTAAAATAATCAGCAGAAAATAAAATAATAAAATTACGTAAGTGCAATTTAAATGCACTATCACCAAAGAATGTTTTAAACATATTACAGATGAAAATGAATCATGAAATCATTAATAAACATAGCCTGACGAATAAATTATCATTAATATATACTGTGTGAACAAAGCAAAAATCATTTATATATTTGATTGCGGAAACAGCTGTATTAAACTACAGCAACGCCAAAATAACGCTGCTTTCTGAAGCTTGCTGTTTCAAAATTTCACTTCATCCAACTGGAAAGATGACAGCTTCATATTTTGATTCTTCCATGTGGGGGTAACAAGGGTCTGTTCCAAGAAAATTGGAAACCTTAGGACAATGGATTCAAATTTCATTCTAGCCGTGCAACTGTCTGCTACAATGAAATAAATCACCAGTTATTTGCAGCTGTCTTTTCCAACACACATGTTAAATAATTACATTTATTTAATGATTCTCAACAAACTGTTTATTCAAATATGTGCAATAATTTAGCAAATAACCAAGTGTTCTTCCCTATACTGAGAATCAGAAATCAATAAAGCTGCACCTATCTGGAAATGATTCAGACATGATAAAGACCCAACAGTTATATAGTCATTGTTTATAGGGTCAAGCGGACTGCAAAGAGCCGAATCAGGACCACAACTTGGTTGAAACACTCGAGGCACTCCACAAGCCGGTCACTTTACTATGAAGACATCCCATGCAGGGGACGCTGAGGCTTTACTCTAATTTATCGAACATTACATTACATTATTATTGCTTTAGGTCCAGCGGACTCTTCCGAGCCAAACCAGGACCAGACAACCCCCGATCCGCATAAAAGATCTGCTGAAACAACCCTAGTGGTAAAACCGAAAGCTCGATCTCCACCAGCCAGTCACTTTACAATAAAGACATCCCACGCAGGGGACGGCTGAGGCTTCACCCCAACTTATCGAACCCCCGTTTACAAAAACAAAATAGAATACAAACATCATTATAAATTATCAACAAAACACATACATATAAAATGCCTACATTGCTAAATAATAACATCATAGGAAGCCCTAGTGACCACCTGGCAGAAAGCGTCCAATATTCCCAAGCTGATCCAACAGACCTCATACACAAACAAGGAGTCTTGTCCCGGAAGAGTTTTCAAGAAAAAAGGTAGGAGACTGGTCTAGCAAAGAAGACGATAGTATAGCAGATTGATAGAAAAGCGCAGGAATGAGAAAGAGCAAATGAGAAAGACAGCGACAGTGGGAATTTAAAGCACTAAATTTCCAGAAAGTGGGGATACTATTTATACTGAAACCCCCGGCACCCCAACGGGGGTATTTATCAAACTCCCATTTACCAAAACAAATTAGAATATAAACATCATTATAAAATATTAACAAAACACATACATATAAAATGCCTACATTGCTAAATAATAACACCAAAGAAAGCCATAGTGATTTTTTGGCAGAAGTCCAATATCTCCAAGCTGATCCAACAGACCCCATACACAAATTAAGAGTTTTGGGAGAGTTTTAAAGAAAAAAGGTAGGTGATTGGTCTAGCGAAGAAGAAGATAGTATAGTAGATTGATAGAACAGATTAAGAATGAGAAAGAACAAAGGAGAAAGACAGCGACAGTGGGAATTTAAAGCACTAAATTTCCAGAAAGTGGGGATACTATTTATACAGATACCCCCGACACTCCCACGAGGGGGACAGAGAAAGATGGAGTACGCTGGTTAACGATCATCTGTGGTATCCCAATGTCTTTCGAGTTACAGGATAGGATAGGATGGTCAATACTACTCAATCTCTGATACTCAGTCTCTCAAACCCTCTACTGAAGCAAACAAAAACGTGTGTTTATTATTTAATTACATTACATTACATTATTATTGCTTTAGGTCCAGCGGACTCTTCCGAGCCAAATCAGGACCGGACAACCCCCGATCCGCATAAAAGATCTGCTGAAACAACCCTAGTGGTAAAACCGAAAGCTCTCCACCAGCTAGTCACTTTACAATAAAGACATCCCATGCAGGGGACGGCTGAGGCTTCACCCCAACTTATCGAACCCCCGTTTACAAAAACAAAATAGAATACAAACATCATTATAAATTATCAACAAAACACATACATATAAAATGCCTACATTGCTAAATAATAACATCATAGGAAGCCCTAGTGACCACCTGGCAGAAAGCGTCCAATATTCCCAAGCTGATCCAACAGACCTCATACACAAACAAGGAGTCTTGTCCCGGAAGAGTTTTCAAGAAAAAAGGTAGGAGACTGGTCTAGCGAAGAAGACGATTGTATAGCAGATTGATAGAAAAGAGCAGGAATGAGAAAGAGCAAATGAGAAAGACAGCGACAGTGGGAATTTAAAGCACTAAATTTCCAGAAAGTGGGGATACTATTTATACTGAAGCCCTTGGCACTAATACGTGCAAGTTCATTTGAAGGAATTAATTAGACAAACTGCTGCTACGTTAACGTCACTGTATCACAGCAGTATATAAACACTGTCAAACAGGAACACCCACACCCACACAATGCCCCAAACATAACACAGAAACATAAATATAACACATCTTGTTGAGATGCCAACATTAAATCCAATATTCAAATCCAACCACACCACATTTCACAAATGTGTTCAAATTTGTGAACAATAAAATATTATTAAATTAATATCCAGTAAATAAGATTAAAAGTGAGTAAAGTACAGAAACGGTGGCATTGTTGATTGTCACCTTTTTGCCCTCTGGTTAATGTGCACCTACAAATATTACAAGCAATAAATATTTATTGATAAGAGGATAAGGTAGTTAGTATAGTATAGGATTGATGGCCTCATATACTGTCAATCTTTTGTGAACATGCATCAAAGCATTCTAATAATTTAGTTATGGTGTACTAAATAGTGCAGTAAATAATATTATTTTCCATAATGCAATTCACTCATTGACACACTACAAAACTTTTGGTTTCCAGTGTACCTTACACAAAATTCCCACAACATATGAATCTAAGGATGCATACTAGTCCTTCATATATATATATATACATATACCGCACTTACACAAACACACACTGAACGTTTTCTTTTTACGTTTCCTTAGTATATCTTATACAAAATTCCCACATCGCACAAACCTAAACAAGCAAGCAGTCTTTCACAGAAATTATTTTTATAAACAAACGCACACACACACGATATATAATTCCATGCAAGATTAATAATCTATAATGATCCTACAATCCGTAATGCTAATATAGCATGGAATGAACGCACTACAAAAGTCCCCCAACGTCTACTTCATATATTTTTTATTAAAATGTGGCGAGAAAATTGTATTGCGTTGACCATGTCCTTATCACATACATATTCAATGTGAAAAGTGCAATCATCATTCCATCAATGTACATGACATGTACTACTACTACTATCAACATCAGCTACACACATATGCACAACAACAAACCCAAACATATTCACACCTGTGCACGTCAATAATATCAAAATGTGCCACACACATCAACATAGAAGAAATAGTTATTAACAGTTTACATCTCATCTGACCACAGTGGAAAACAAAACAGACAAGTTGTCTCTTTTAACAGAAAAACAAAAGTGATAAATGATATATGCTCAGATCCTTTCAAACGTTTACAATACTGTCTCGTACACAAACAATCTCAATGTTTGTTCTACTGTGAGCTGATAAAGAGTCCACAGTGAAATGACTAACTAGTATTGTGATTGCTGTAGACTTTCTGGTCATGCTCAGACTTCATTCACAAAGCAATCATCAAGTTGTACTCATCACATTAATATTAATCTAGCTATACTTTGCCCTTATAAAAATCATACACACACACACATGCAAGAAGTTTAAAAAATCTTATTTCCCACAAATATAATAATAATACAGTACATTTGTATCGCGCGGTACCTCGCAAACGGTAAGGAAAGCGAGCTCGCCGCACTTGACAACACACGTGCAATCACACACACACACACACACACCGAACATGTATACACTTATCAAATGGTTAAGTAATTACAGTAAAACATGGCCATGCAAAACAACAGATAATATGAATACCAAGAACCGAGCCGGTGCCGCCACCATCCATGAACAGATGACGTTACTTGGTAAAAAGATTACATATGGGGATGGAAGGGAGGGGAGTGAAAATTATTGAGTTTGCATGTTAAAAAGGTGGGTCTTTAATTGGCGCTTGAAGGAAGAAAGTGATGGAGCATGTCGGAGTTGCATCGGTAGTGAGTTCCAGGCAGTTGCAGCAGAGAAAGAGAAAGATTGTTCACCATAGGTCTTTGAGTGAACACAGGGGATAGAAAGCAGTCTTGTATCAGAAGAAGAGCGGAGTTGTCTTGCAGGAGAGTAGACAGAGAGAAGGTCAGTAAAGTATGAAGGGGCAGAACCAGTGAAGAATTTGAAAACAATAGTTGAGAGCTTGTACAAGATGCGAGCTCGAACAGGAAGCCAATGAAGAGATCGGAGTAGAGGGGTGGCATGGTCTCGTTTTTTAGCTTTAAGAACAAGGCGGGCGGCAGAGTTTTGGACTTTCTGAAGTTTTTCAAGAAGGTAGAGAGGGGAGCTAGAGAGGAGAGAGTTGCAGTAGTCAAGTTTAGATAGAACAATTGCACAGACAAGAGTGTTGGTTGTTTCGGTTGTAAGATATTGTCGGATGGAGCTGATGCGGTGAATTTCGAAATAGGCAGAGCGGCATATGTTGGAAATGTGTTGGTCAAGTGACATGTCAGAAGACAGAATGAAACATAATGTAATTCCCATATAAAGACTAGAATTAGAAACAAACATGAAAGAACTCTTTATTATCTAAATTTATGGAACTACCAAAAGGTTTTACGCACACACTCACACATACAGCCAAAAAGACCTATTCACAGAAATAAAAACATACTTGCATATTGTACATTTACATTGCTGCCCTGAAAGAATACTGTGGTAACTCATTCATAATTATGATTGAGGTATGGCTGTATTCTTTCCAGATAGCGATAAGCCATGAGCACTTATGTTCAAATGTTCAAGTTTGGCTATTGCACAGAAATATGTCAGAAGAAAGTATATTATTATACACTCTTATCTCTACTGGATTGTTTTATCATTGTAATGTAATTCCCATCTCCAATATGTTTCCTAATGCTGTTTGTTCCCTTACAGGTATGGTAACTTACAAGTTGAAATATTGTGATCCAATGACAGGAAGATAATGTCATACAATATGACTGAAATACAAGTTTGTGTAGTAATCCCATTTGAAAATTATAACATGCATGTACACACGATTGAAAGCATACCCTCATGCATGTACAAACATGCCCACAAACATAAATGAATATAACACCAAAATCAGCACCCTGAAAAACAGATTAGCCATATAGGATAAGTGGAGTAATTTAGAAAATGCCCACTCAACAACCATTCATTTTGAATTAAAACGAGCAATAACCTACCTAAACACGTATTGATTGCAATTCATGTCATGACGTTAAGTTAATAAATATATACATAAAACCATGCACAGTTCAAAAAGTATTCTGAAGAAAAACGTTGAAAGAACTCTTTTAAAAACAAACAATAAAAAACCCAACCTTCATATCTGTAGAAATTTGTTTACTTAAGAGAACGGTATAATTTTCTTCTATTCTAATGGAGGGCACACTATGATGTATTGCATGATTCAAATACTATTCTGAAATACTGAAGACAAGAAAAGGATTAGTGGAATTCAACGAAGCATCACAAATAAAACAAAGGGACACAACAAACGTAAAATCATTCCATTAACAAGAAATCAATCTATCAACAAACAGGAACTCACAAACCAAAACTAAAATGAACAACTTCAATTCTTATAGAAGAAAACTAAGCGCTACATCCTAAGGTGTTGTTTCAAGTCAAAGAGATGTTTTCGCTTGGCGTCTCTGTGTTGTGCCTGCACTTTAAGAAAATGGTCCAGTAGCTCGTTGAACTTGATCTTAGCTACCAATGGCCGCTCCTCTCCTTTCTTTTTCTTAGCATTGTGCCTACAAGAAGAAAAAAAGAAGACAATATTAATAAATGAAAGAATGACAGCTTACAAAAACTTCCATTCCTGATGACATACAGTAAAAATTAGTAAACCTGTATAGATCTTTTAAAAAATATGATAATATTAACAAATAAATGAAACAATAAAAGACATTAAATGTACTTAGTTATATAAACTAATGAACATTATTTTCTCAAATTACTTCCAAAATAACATTGTCTGAAATGCAATTAACAAAATAGTCAATTCATTGGTTCATAAATCAACACAAGACAATTCATTGTGGAAAAAAAAGACTTGCTAGATGATGCTACAGATTTGAATGAAATACATTTGAAAAGTGTAATGATACTTGAATATTTGAAGAAACATTTTAAAAACAGAAATACATTTACATAATGCACACATTTTGTGCCATTACATTACAATTATTCAAGGCAAAAAATAAGAATGTTCATAGACTTACACTACGTCAAATGATGAACTGAAATTGAAGCGTGGAATGCACTCTAGGCGATATCGCAGCAGTTTGAAGGCTTCAGACTGAGGCAGTAGCATCAATAAGCCATACAAACTCTTCACCAACTCTGCATTGTTTTCCGCATCCAGCAGCTGAAGACGCAAATCTGTGAATAGTACAAAAGGACTTTGGCTTTTTGACGTGATAATATTATTTTTAGAGTATGTGAGAATTATTTTGTAGAATGCCTATTCACAACTTAGTTAAGACAATAAGTATAAATGTAAAGAAGACTTCAGATTTTCTACAAAACATAAAGACAGAATTATTAAAAATGAAGGAATCAAAGACAAATGTTTTTGCTTCACTATAAGTTTATGACCAGCCCAACCCATCATTGTCTTAGATTCTATTTCCTATCCTATCCTATCCCGTAACTCGGAGGTCGTAGGGGCACCACAGATGATCGTTTAACCAACGTACTCCATCTTTCTCTGTCCTCAGCAACCCTGATGGTTTCGCTCAGTGTCAAACCAGTCCATTCTCGAATGTTGTACTCCCACCTCTTTTTCGGTCTCCCTGTTCTTCTACCTCCTTGCACTGTGCCTTGCAGGATGGTTTTTGCAAGACCTGAAGATCTGGTGACGTGTCCATACCATCGGAGTTTCCGTTTTTTTCACCACTGTGAGCAGATCATTGTGTTGTCCAATGGCTTGTGTGATAGTCTGTCAGACTTTGTCATTGATTTTGATGTCCGTGTTAATGCCACTGGTGTTGTTGGTCATCATTTTGGTATTCTCTGCACTTATTTCCACTCCATAGGCTCTGGAGGTGGTGTCAAACCTCTGAACCAGCTGTTCAAGTTCTTGTTCCTCTCCAGCCAATCCATCAATGTCATCCGCAAAACGAAGGTTGGAGATTGCTCTACTCCCTATGCTTACTATGCCTTCGTGATCTGCAAGGGCATCTGACATGATGCGCTCTAGGAAGAGGTTGAAGAGTGTTGGAGAGAGTAGGCATCCTTGATGCACACCGATTGTTGTTCTGAACTAGTTTCCGATGGCGCTGTTATAGAGGATTGCACTGGTAGCCTTGTCATACAGGCTTTTGATGGCTTCAATAATTTTAGGGCTGATGTTGTACACTCTTCTTTTTCTATTTATTTATTATTTTATTTTAACGTTCTGAAGCTCAAAAGCTGCTCCAGGTGCTGGCCTATACAGGATCTAACTGAAGCTCCCAAAGGTTCCAACTTGCATGCTGCATTAGGTGCATCATCTAACGCTCCAGACAGCCGAGTATAATCCTGGGTAACTGGGAGTGGCAGTAGGAGGGGACCTAGTGCTTTGTGGGTTGTTGGTGTAACGGGTACTCATTCATCTAGAACACCAGTGCCAGGATCTTCAAAGTCCATGCAATACAACGTGTGTGTGCACAGACTTTACCTTGGTTTATACTCTCCTCCAAAGGAATAGGTGACCAGGCAAACCTCATACCTTATTTTTGTTTTTTTGTTTGTTATGTATGAGCCCCTTTTGTGGACTGAACCAAGGCCTGTTCCTTTGGCACTTGAAACTTTGGAATTGGATGGAGATTAACACTCTACGATGACGCTAATTGGCCACTAAAAACAATTAAAATTATGTAACGTGCAATATGTTTTATACTATGTTAGGTCAAACTCTGTTGCAAGATTGTATTGTGAAAACTGTCCAATACTAATACTTTCTAATACTTCAACAAAACAATAAGCACATAAAATAAATAGCAACTTACAGGCAAAAATGGGTGACTCGATGAGCTGCACAAGTTTGTCTATCTCTTTCAGAAAGTCTACTGTAACTTCTAAATCAGCACTGTGATTTTGTCAAGGTTTCAAAATCACAAAAGAATTTGTGAAATGCCTTCAACATGGAGAATGCACTTATGATAAAAATGTATATAATGACTATGATTCTTGTTGAAATCTCCCAGGTCTTGTGCTTCTATAACTAGCAGAAGCAATGTTGGAGCTGATCTTAGGTCTCAGCCTGCAGGGGATGAAAGACTTGTGCTAAGAAAGAAGCTCTGAATGCCAACAGCATGTCTCTACATTTAAAAACAGTAGAAAGCATTATGATATGTTGTGTGTGTGTGTGTGTTTTTTGAACAAAACCAGAACAATACATTTTTCAGGACAAGGATACAAAGACTGCAGAAGAAGACAAGCATGGGAATAGTTCTGAGTCAAGTAGCACAAGGACATGGTGGCCACAGGACTGTGGCACCAGCAACGATACAAGCAGCAGAATAATGAACAGCTCTCCTGCAGAATAAAATAAAATACATAAATGTGTAAAAACATACAAAAATGAAAGAAAGAAAGCAAGAAGACAAGGGAAGGAAGGAAGAAAGGAAAAAAGAAAGAAAGAAAGTGCATATTTCATCATACTTTCAACCCATTGGTCCAGGAGTTGTGTTCAGAGACATAATTTTCTACAGATTCCTATCATATCCCATCCCATAACTTGAAAGTCATTGGAACACCACAGATGATCGTTTAACCAGCATACTCCATCTTTCTCTGTCCCCAGCAACCTTCATGGCTTTGCTCAGTGTCAAGCCAGTCCATTCTCAAATGTTGTCCTCCAATCTCTTTATCGGTCTCCCTCTTCTTCTGCCTCCTCGCACCATGCCTTGCAGGATGGTCTTTGCAAGGCCTGATGCATTGGTGACGTGGCCATACCATCGGAGAGCATGTCATCGTATTGTCCAATGGCTTGTGTGATGGTATGTCGGACTTCGTCGTTGGTGATGTGCTGGCAGAAGTCTTCTATAGCACCTCATCTCCATGCTTTGTATTCTTCATGGTAGGTCTGCTGTAAGGGTCCATGTTTCGCAAGTGTATATGAAGAGGGAGATGACAAGGAAGCACAGCAGCCTTGCCTTGGAGTGTAGACTGATGGTCCTGTGTTTCCAAATGGGCTTCAACCTTGTCAGAGCAGCAGTTGTTTGTGCGATCCTGGAGAGGACTGCCTGTCGGGATCCATTGTCTGATACAATGGCTCCTAAATATTTGAAGCTATGCACCGTGTTGATGGATTGGCCTTGGACTTTAATGTCTGTGTTGATGCCATTGGTGTTGTTGCTCATCATTTTGGTCTTCTCTGCACTTATTTTCATTCCAAAGGCTCTGGAGGTGGTGTCAAGCCTCTGTACCAGCTGTTCAAGTTCTTGGTCCTCTCCAGCCAATCCATCAATGTCATCAGCAAAAGGGAGGTTGGAGATTGCTCTACCCCCTAATTCTGACTGTGCCTTCGTGATCAGCAAGGGTATCTGACATGATGCATTCCAGGAAGATGTTGAAGAGTGTTGGAGAGAGTAGGCATCCTTGACGCAGAAGTTTATAGTACGGCACTGGTGCTAAGAAAAAGATATTTCACTATATACCTATAATTGTTCTTATATAGCACTTTTGCAGCTTTTATAGGATTTATTATTTTATTTTTTATTATTATTGAGGATTTGTTTAGCGCACATATTTCGCCGTAGATTCAAGGCGCTGGCCAATACAGGATCTAACTCAAGCCACCCGAAGCGCCAACTTGCAGCCTTTGGGCGCATCGTAATAACGCTCCAGACAAATGAGCACAATCCTGGGCAGCAGGGATGGGGGAGAAGGACCCAGGTGCATGCTGGGTGTGTTCTTGTCACCGGCACACCCGTCTAGGACATGAACGTCAGGATATTTAAAGTCCGTTATGATGGAATGTATGCGACACAGACTAGACCTCGGTTTATACTCTTTGCATTAGACACTCACTACTTCTTCTTCATGGTACTGTGGATACTCTGACTGTTGAAACACTGCACAACTTTTGGGTGCGCACCTCAGGCTAATAGTTAAAAGTCATATACTATATGATGAGTTTATGGCTTGCTGCTTTATGTGTATCAACTGAGCACAATTATGCACAACCCAGTTCAAGATGAAGGGACCTAGTGCTTGCTGAGTGTATGAATGTTTCTGGAACAATCATCTAGGATGTAAGCATCAGGATCTTTAAAGTTTATAATTTTAACATTTTTACACATACACGATCTACAGCTTTAAAATCACATCATTATACTCACAAAATCACCAAATAAAACTGTAGATAAGTAATTTGAAGTTTACATCCTATTCCTGGCTGGCATAAAAATTTGTAACTGTCTACCTCTGTTTTGAGGTCCTTGAGCTGGGAACGTAAGTCATACAGTTCTGTGGAAGTCAACAGGATGGTGTTGAGGGTCTGAACCATAGTTCCGGCAAAGTGCACATCTTCCTCTTGAAGGAGGATTTCGGCTAAACTACTGAAGATGGCCTCAGCACTGAGGTACACGGACAATTGCCTGCACGTGACACAAAGGATTACATAGTACAAAACAAAACAGATCAAATCAACCTGCGCATTATATTTTGCCTGCATGTGACACAAAGGATTACATAGTACAAAACAAAACAGATCAAATCAACCTGCGCATTATATTTTGCCAAGTGAATAAGATGTCAAATACCAAGGAATGACAGTAAATAGTACACATTAACCTCTGAAATGTTGCCCTCTAAGACAAAAACAATACTATAATTTTATAAAAAAAACAAAAAAAAACACATAACATCCGTCCCTCACCCACTCATAACTATGCCGATACAAACAAGTTTATGAAACTCAAAATCAAGATTAGCAAACATGAGATTAGACAGAAGTGCTTAAGCACCTTTCAATTGACTTGTCAACAGTTCATGTCACTTGGAAATAAAGTATCTGTTATCTATTTACATTTGTATTTAGTCATGGCTACCAACCTGATGATGAAAGATCCCCTGTCTTCCAGTAACTGTCGTTCTTTCTTGAAGAGAACCATGAGCTGCACCATGAAGTGAGTGAAGTACTGGTTGAGGCCTTGCCGTGATTCTACAATGTGTTGCACAGAGCTAGGCAGTGAGAGTTTCATTGTGTACTCATCCCCTACCTGCTCCTGTCCGGCACCGAGGCCTGCTGGGTTGGATGAAATTTCTGATAACACTTCTAAGTCAAGCAGAACAACCTGCGAACACAATGTAGTGAACAAGAATAGTAGCAGAAAGGATTACATAGTAGTCTACATCTGAAAGGGTTGTTGTTCACACAATCCCTACAGATTACCCATTGGGTTAATAAAGATTTATTGACATGACTTGACATTGGTGGAGCACCAAGTACTGAAGAGAACTGCTACAAAACTACCAATGCTATACAAACTTAAGTAGTAATAATAATACTAGATGCTATATACCTTATTTTCCCAAATTCATCAATCACGACCCTGTGATCTTGACCTTGGTGAGGTAATTCAATCTCTCTTTTTTTGAGCTTTTGTGGATATACACCAACCTACCAAGCTTTGTTGTAACAGATGAAATAGGTTCTGAGTAAGAAGTAAGTTTAGTTTTGAATGCATGAACTAATAGACTTCTTTAAATAATTTTCTGTTTTAAAATAGAAAATAAAATGTAATTTTTAGACAATTTAGGACTCGTCTTGCACAGATTTGCAACATCATTACAAATGTTATTTTGTGGCGAGTACACAAGACCCACAATGCTTCATGCATGAGAGTAAAAAATAAATGGCTTATACTGTGTCTACAAGGGGAAAAACTATAAAAGTGGAAAAATTGTGTGCTAAAATAGTATGCAACAATGTGTCAAAGAAAAATATGACCACACTTGTCAGTGTAAACGTACGTCATCGGAAGGATCTGAAAGGGTGTCCATCAGAAGTTCAAAGAACACATGAATGTATCGGAATGTCTGAAAAGAAACAAATACTTCATCAATAATTATTTCATTATAACATCATTCTGGAATCACAAACACAAAAAGGAACAGAAACAGAAGCTAAAAGTATTACTATAAAATTCAGCTCCTCATCATTGTGACTGTCTGCAGTAGTTGTGCAATAAGAAATACTAAATTATTAAAGTGCATCATACTATTACAGAAATTTTTTTTTTAATGTGTCTTATAGTTTTTTAGTATAGGTACTAAATATTGAGTTACCTCAAATACTCTATCTTGTTATGCTAGAAAGGTAATATATATATTGA
Source organism: Oncomelania hupensis (assembly GCA_036898135.1). Taxonomy (NCBI): domain Eukaryota; kingdom Metazoa; phylum Mollusca; class Gastropoda; order Littorinimorpha; family Pomatiopsidae; genus Oncomelania; species Oncomelania hupensis. The sequence continues at coordinate 28,248,664 of CM072519.1, forward strand.
AACAGCTCAGACAGTTTGAATATAAATCTTATCTGTGAAAATAGCTGATAAGTTTTTAACAAACATTAAGAACAACCAGTAGTCCAAAGGACCCTATAAATGATGACTAGCTAACTAACAAAGGAGCAAGTGGAAGTTTTGCCTGGTATAAGACTTACCACGTGAACCAGTAAACAAAAAAGAGAATAGAAGAGTTTGAATGTGTACAGAATGTGAATGTAAGCTGACTTAAAAATAGTAGATCATCACCGGGTGTGGAAAACTAAGTTTTTAACCTTATTAGGTGTTTTGACTAGAAGCAGGTTGAACCATTTGAGCACAGCCACTCTGGTCTGTATACTGTCATGACCAAGGTGCTGCTGAAGAACTCGTATCACAGACAAAATTTCCAGCTGGACCACACTGTAAACAACACCACGAAAAACAACAACAATCACACAAAAAGTAGGACCATTATATCACAATAAAATAAAGGAAACCAAACAATTATATTTTGTGCTAACCAAACTTGAAAAAATAAACATAAATGTGCATTGAAAACTTAATAAATTATCATCTGGGAAATATGTCCTTGGACTCGTGTTAAAAGTATGAATACAAATGAATTTATTGTCCTCATCATGATAAAAAATGATATTTATCTTGCGATAAACATCGGAGATGTTATATAAAATATGGAATAAACTATAAGCTAATTATTATCACTTAAAATGCAATAAAATATCTCTGACTCTGAACATCGCTAGTGGCACTTATAGAATGACGTGGTGTGTTAAAAATTTGTTGTTTTGTTTAAATCCACTGTATGAATCATTTAAGGGTTAAAAAAAAATTCTACCAAAGCTACACAAATCTGACACAGCATTATACCATCACAAACACTAACATCACAAACCTTAACCACTGTCACAAAACCCCAAACCAAACATGGCAGAGATCAAAGAATACCAACATGCCTTAAATTTAGACATTATTGGAAATATGCCTAATACAAATGTCATCATCATCATCATCATAATCATCATCATCATCATCATCATCATCATCATCACAATCATCTTCATCATCATCACGTACACAGCTGTGCCATTGACGATGTCACCGGATGGATGATTGTGCACAGCATCTAGAGTATGTTCCTGTGCAACAGTGGATGTAGGGGTGGGCTGGTCATCCTGTGCTTCTACCAGCTTACGTAAGCATGTGTTGAGAGATTCTGCAGCATCTTTCACTCTGGAAACAAGACACATAAACCCAAATGTTAAACAATACATTTCCTACCAACGAAAACTACCAAAACCACCCTGAAAGCAAGATGTATTACAACAATTTTAGAAAAGTTACAACTTATGAATCATTATATGAGATTGAAAAATAAATTGTGTCCATTCAAATTCATCCATTCAAATGAACAAGCACTTCAGTCCCATTTCTATTTGGTTTTGTTTTTTTCCATGCATTGTAAACTAAAGGGCATATACTAAAATCACTCACTTTTTATGGGCCTCATCTGTGTAGGAGAGACAGGGCAGTATAGCGCTCAACATGCCGGCCATGTGAGGTAGCATCGTGCGGCCAGACAGGATGACAAACTCACGCAGCCATGTGATGGCTGTGTATTGCGTGAGGTCGTCAACATTCTGGCTGTGCACAATCAAGATGTTGGCCATGGCCGTATAGTTGACGCCGTTCTTGGTACGCTTGATCCCCTCCAGAAACTCTGCTAAAACGCTCTGGCACCTGTGAGAAACAGAAACAGAAGTCTAAGACACATCGAAACCAGTAACTTGGACTGAAAGTGACCAAGACTGAAATTACAATAGTAAATTGCACAGAACCACTTTCAACAAGAATTTCAAGCAAACATCAACACATTTATTAGTCCACATTTCTTTAAACGCTAAAACAACATTGAATTGGAATGTAAAATCACGTTAAAAATCAAAGAATTTAGTTAAGCACAAATCAAGACCTCACAGCAGAAAGTCAAAATATATCACAAATAAATAAATTCCAAAAAGTAACATCTGAAAAAAGGTGCAATATAAAAATATTAAAAAGCAGACCTATGCTCCATAAAAACTCACATTTTGCGAATTTCTCGACTGTCTTCTCCAAGGATAAGAAAGAGACCATCCAGAATTTCTGGCAGCAGAACTATCATGTTAATATCTGGCACAGCATCCAACACCTCAATCTGAAAGGAGGACAAACTCAGAAAGTGAAAATAAAAATCATGATGATGGCTAAACTGCTTAATAACTAACTGAATCATTGAAAGAAAAAAACAAACTTGCTTTAATACATTTGTTTCAGTATAGTGAATATTATCATTATTTTAGATACTCAGGCTTTACTGGATGTAAGAAATCTTTACCCATGAAACAATGAACTGCCTGGCAAATGTGTTCTTAGTGTAGATTCTCTCCCTCAGCAAAGGAACAAATGCCACAAGGTCAAATGAAGAGCTCTCTGTTACAATGTCCTGTGTGAACACAAATGTAATGGATTAAAAATGATCAAAAACTGATGTTCAATGTTTTAAATAAAAGTTTTGACATTTAAACACCAGTTATTCTTCTGTAACACCTCTTTTGTATTTATTTTAAACAAAACCAGTTTGAACAAATTGTCAAAGCAAGTGCACATTAGTATTTAATTTGATGAGTCATAATTATATAAATGCACATACATTTAAATCTGCTTTGAAATAGTCGGGAATCAGAAAGAGCTAAATGTCTGTCAACCTCTGAATTTTCCTTTTTTTGTTCAAAACAAATTTGTTGCCAAATCCCAAGAATTACTGGGCCAATTTTGATTATTTTTATATTTTATATATTATATTCATATATTTTAGCCACAACTCATCCTTTTGTATTTTTGATCTTTGCTCTTTTTCATAGGTCAAAGTTGCCGAGATAAATTATATAATAAATGTTTTGCACTTTTATCTCAAAACTGGCTGAACCAATTTTGATAAATTTTGGGCTTGCAGATAGTTCAGATAGTGGCCCACCATTCTACGCTTCATTTTGCTGCTGTAGGATAAAGCAGAGTAAAAACATCATCATAAAAATTAATTCTTTTTAAAATGCTGACTTTCAGCGAAAATACATTTGAATGGCTTGCCATCTTCTGTTTGTTTTGCTTTGGACGTTTTATTGTTCCACTAAGATAGTACAAAATTTTCCTGTATTTTATTGAAATGTCTGTGTTTATTTATGTATTTACTTGTATTCATTATAATTCATTATTAACATTTTTTAAAATTGTAAATGATCTTTGTACCTCTGTTGGTGTGCCGCAGTTCTCGGTATAAACAGTGTCCCCACTATGGGGAAATGTAGTGTTTTAAATAAAATTACCACTGTTTCTGTCATTCTCATTTTTTCTTCCTCGTTCCTAATCTGTTCTATCAATCTACTATCTTCTTTGCTAGACCAGTCACCTATCTTTTTTCTTGAAAACGCTCCCAAAACTCCTCATTTGTTTATTGGTCTGTTGGGTCACCTACCCCCTATCCTTCTGTTGGGTCAGCTTGGGGATATTGGATGCTTTCTGCCAAATGGTAAATTATAGTAAAGCCTCATCGTCCCCTGAAAGGAATGCCTTTATTGTAAAGTGACTGGCGGTTGGAGTGCCTTTATTGTAAAGTGACCGGCTGGTGGAGTGTCTTCACTGTTACCATTAGGATGTTTTAGCAGATCTTTTATACAGATTGGGGGTGAGCTTTCAACCAAGTTGTGGTCTTGATTCGGCTCCTGGCAGTCCGCTGGACCCTATAAACAATTACTAACTAACTAACTAATCTTCTTTGTTAGTCCTTTTTAAAATAATAAACCCTTGGAATGTTTTTTATACCTTTATCAATCTGTCCAAAAGTTCCGCACCATTTTTAACATTTTGATCTGGATGAGCTGCCAGCTGCAAAGAAGAGGAATATAATGAGGGCACTGTTTTTAAAATAAAGCATTAAAATGGCCTGGCACTATGGTTCTTAAGACGCTGAGAAGGACAAGTTCAACTTAAAATCAAACAAAATAGATTTGTTAACAAACATTCTTGGTTGCCTGCAAACCACTGACCTTTCAACATCTAACAGAAAGAAGTTTTCTCCTAAAGGCTGTTTTTATCTACAATTTTCACAGTCTGTTTTACCTCATCATAGCCTTTTAAAAATACTTTCATTTTTAATTTTGTAGTTATACAAAAACATTTTCAGACAATGTTTCATCCACTGGTATCTAAATTTACTGCTCATCTTGCAGTCTACTATGCACATCTCGTCTAGATAAGATCCTGAATATGTTTAAATAGAATAAATAAATAAATACACCCACACCCACATTATATGCTTACCTTGCTAAGTCCATCAAAGATATCATTGAAAAATGGCAGGACAGCACCTCTGGCCACCTTGACAATGTTGTAGAGAGCCTCGCAGGCATAGTACTGTACTCGGCTGTCCACATCATGAAAACAGGCAATCACAGGCTGAACCAGCTGGTTGATGTATGAACATGAGTCCTGTTCAAAACAATGTGACTACAATAACAATCTATTAGAAACATTATAGTCAGATTTTAGTACTTATATATTCAGTGAATCTTGATATGGTTTACATTGCCTGAGGGAATGTTGGATAATTTACATTGCCTGAGCCAATGTTGGCTATAATAATGCTATGGTGCAAATAAAGTTAAAAACAAATAATTTTTTAAAGCAATTATAAGAGAAAATTCTTATAATCTGACAAGATTGAAAGCAAACAATTTATGACAAAACAATCAAGAGAACGTCTATCATATTAAACTCATATTAGTTTGTTTTTTTTTTGAGGGTGAGATTGATTAACTCTATAACTTTTTCACTTAGCCTATTCCTTTTGTAACAAATGGACATAATATTGTCACTGTCATTGAATGAATCACTTAATCAAACATGACACAGAAAGCAAGTGTACCTTTCCCAAACCAATAGCAACTGCTGCAAGACCAATAAGTCCTCCTTTCCTCGTGTTTGGATTTTGTGAATAAGCAAAATCTGCTCCTAAGACTTTGAGAGTACGTTTTATTTGTTCATGCTGATTTGCCGTCACAAAGTCCTTCACCATTCTGAAATTCAAAAGCAATTCTGCATTATTTGAAGCAATGTAAGAGTTAAGATGCTGACAGGCATAACAAGTATATAAATGGTAAGAATTTAGCTGCTAAATAGCAGGGGTCTGCTACGAATCACTAGTGAAATGCAATCTTTAGTGAGAGAGCAAGACAACACAGCCCAGGTTTAGCAATCATTTAAAGCACAATGTCTTATGCAGCCGGCATCCAACTCTATTCACATCTCATCCTATTCGATTTAGTATCTTCAGCAATTGATCCTTTGACTTGGCCTATTATAATCAGCAATAAGGCTGCTACGGTGACAAAGTACTCAAGCCACAGACCTCCATGCAGACATCAATCAATAAATAAATCTCTTATTATATAGTACAAGGTCAAGGACAATACTCTACTGTAAATGTCACAATGTTTCTTCATGACACTGCCACTTGAGAAAATAATGTGCCACAACATTCTTTTTTGATTTGTCACTTCTTCCAGTAGACACTCGATCAAGATCAACAGACTGATCGTTTATAGTGTTATGTTGGAGTCGCTTTGATTACTGATTTCTACCACAGATACTGCTCTGGCTAACTCAGCTCTTTCCCACTAAAGTTCGTTTACAATTTTACATGGCTCTTTACTACCAAAGTTCATTCACAAACTTGTTTACACTGCGATTTTATGTGATGTTATTAACATCGGTAACTCAGCTCTGTTAGTGTCTCTGGGTTAAAAAAACAACAAAAATGTGTCTTGAGAATATGTACAGGCTGACATGTGGAAGGTGGGGAAGTCCTCTCCAGGATCGCACAAACAACTGCTGTCCTGACAAGGTTGAAGCCCATTTGGAAAGACAGGACCATCAGTCTACATTCCAAGGTATGGCTGCTGCGCTCCTTTGTCATATCGATCTTCCTGCACGGTTGCGAAACATGGATCCTCACTGCAGATCTACAACGAAGAATACAAAATATGGAGATGAGGTGCTACAGAAGACTTCTGGGCACTTCCTATACCCAGCACATCACTAACAATGAAGTCTGACAGACCATCACAAAAGCCATTGGACAACATGATGACATGCTCACAGTAGTGAAGAAACAGAAACTCCAGTTGTAAGGCCATGTCACCAGAGCATTGGGCCTTGCAAAATCCATCCTGTAAGGCACGAAGCAAGGAGGCAGAAGAAGAGGGAGACAGAAAAAGAGGTGGGAGGACAACATTCGAGAATGGACTGGTTTGACACTGAACGAAGCCATGAGGAAAGCTGAGAACAGAGAAAGATAGGGTACGCTGGTTAAACGATCATCTGTAGTGCCCCAACGACCTTTGAATTACGGGATAGGATAGGATAGTATCCCGACAGGATATCCTCTCCAGGATCGCATAAACAACTGCTGACCTGACAAGGTTGAAGCCCATTTGGAAAGATGGGACCATCAGTCTACATTCCAAGGTAAGGCTGCCGTGCTCCCTTGTCATCTTCATCTTCCTATACGCTTGCGAAACATGGACCCTCACATCAGATCTACAATGAAGAATACAAAGCATGGAGATTAGGTGCTACAGAAGACTTCTGGACATTTTCTATACCCAATACATTACCAGCAACGAAGTCCGACAGACCATCACACAAGCCATTGGACAACACGACGACATGCTCATAGTGGTGAAGAAACGGAAACTCCGATAGTATGGCCATGTAACCAGAGCATCGGGTCTTGCAAAGACCATTCTGTAAGGCACAGTGCAAGGAGGCAGAAGAAGAGGTAGACAGAAAAAGAGGTGGGAGGACAACATTCGAGAATGGACAGGCTTGACACTGAGCGAAGCTATGAGGGTTGCTGAGGACAGAGAAAGATGGAACACGCTGGTTAAGCGATCATCTGTGGTGCCCCAACGACATTCGAGTTACGGGATAGAATAGGAAAAATAGGACATGTATACATTCATTACCCTCCACCCCTCTTCCAGTATACTTACTTTTCAATCTCAAGAGCAGCAGTTTTTCTCTTTTCATATAATTTGTCATTTAGTGCACGAACACAAGCGGCCGTCAAGGGCGCAAAATCTTTGTCACTCATATTTGCCACAGTTATTTTGGATAAAAACACCAGAGAACTACGAGTTATTGGTTGCAGACGACTTTTACTCCATCTTGACTCGTCACATGATTTCAATTAACGTTAAAAACAAGATCTAACAACACATCATAAAACAAATGTCATTGAGCCTTGTTTATATTTATATAGTCCAATAGAATGTTGGTTTATAGTCACAATAATAAAGATTTTCTGATAAAATCAAAGTTTGTTATTAATTTATAACGTTGTAAGCAGTTCCTCACAATCGGTTAAAAGGTCGTCTGCCACACTTCCGGTTATTAAGTGTGTTTTCTGCATAAAACCATTTCCAAGAAAAACACCACACAAAATGGTTGGTTTTTGCAATTATTAGTTTGCTTTAAGAGCAATAGAATGGACAGTTCTGAAGGATACCCATCAAGGCAACACGTAGATGAAATGGAGCGTGAACTGTCAGAATCAGACTCTGCATCTTGCAACAGCATCAGCAACCCTTTTTATGATGGACCACGAACAGAGGAAACAACACAGCAATCACAGGGCGCTGGAAGCAGTGCGCAGGTGCCTTCCCCTGGGCCCCCAACTCCTGAAGGGGCAGTTTATCAATCACCTATTAAAAACAACGAAATGATAATGATATCTTTCTTTCCAGGATATTTCAAGACTTGCATCGGGTTTCTTCGCCTGCTTCAGTTCGTAAGTTTCCATTGCTAATTTAACACTGATGCAATTAGGGTTATTAAGGATGGGTGGGTGGTAGGAGAGGGTTAGGGATGGGGGCTAAATTTAGCTGTGACTTTCAGTAAATTAAAAGTTATATTTATATTCCTTTTCTGTAGTGTGAATAGGTGACCTGCCGCTAATCAAAATAAGGCCGGCACATTTTAAAAATGATGATGATGTTCTTTGATGATGTTCATTTGCAAAGCAACAAACCACCGCCCCCACCCCTCACACCCCCCCAAAAAAATTTGATTGCTTTAACTTCTAATTAATTGTTTCAGGTGATGACATTCGTGACATTAGTGTGTCTGGTGGTTGCGGGGCAGAAGGAAGGAGGCCTTTTGAATTTGCCACTGGATTGGCATTTCCGCATCATGCTGTTCGTCCTTGTTTTGACGTTCATGACATCCCTAGTCATCATCTGTGCCAATGTCACAACAGTCATCAATGCTCTGGTCGTTGAGTGGAATTTAGTGGTTGGTATTTTGTATTGTTCATTCTGTACTGTTGTTGTTGCAGTTATTTTTTTGCAGTTAGCGAGATATTGATGTTTAATATTGTCACTTTGTTGTTATTTATATATTCAAAGTCACCACTGCTTTTTATTTCCGTTTGGATAACTCTACGCAATGCTCAAAGTACAAACTGTAAACTCAGCTGCTGTTTTTCTCTGTCTTTAGAGATTAGACAACTGCGACAGTTTTCTTTGGGGTACATCAAAGTCCGAGCTTCAAAGGTGCAGCAAGTTCCGATTACTGCAGCCAAGATTGTTGCACAGAAGATGAAGATTGACCACAGTACTTCTGTCTTGAGTGACCTTCTTTGGCTCCGGTTAAAAAGACTTGTTGAACACAAAATCCCCAGCCTCACCTACAACTGTCTCAGAGTATCTTCAATTGTACTAATTGCTCACTACTTACCTATGCACAGTTTGTGTTTGGCTTCTCAATGCCACCTAGCATCAAAACAGGTAATACCAACAGAAAGACACGGGCTGCTTGCAAATGCTGCTTCATTCCTATGGAAAAACATCCCGCTCTCTTTGAAGGAAAGTAATTCTGTGGTGGCATTCAAGATAGCCCTGCAGACACGTCTGTTTTGCAAAGGCCAGCAATAAACTCTATAATTTGAAACATCTGGTGGCTGCTTTCTTTTCTCTACAAGCGCGTTGAGCCTGTCCTCATGGAAGACTACCATATCATCACATCTGTAATAAATGGGGTGGACTTGTAGTGGTGAAACTTCTTTCTGCAAAAGATGTTGTGTACAATAACCTGTTAACATAAGGATACAATTTCAATGAGATTGAACTTTCTAAACACCTTAGCTTGCTGTAACGTTATTTTTTAATTAATGAAATTGACCTCAGGATCTCTGCATGTTAACAATTGTGTATATATCTGTATGCTGTACTTTGATGTCTCAATGAGCAATCTGTATGCTGCACTTTGATGTCTCAGTGAGCAATCTGTATGCTGTACTTTGATGTCTCAATGAGCATTCCTTTTGTGTTTGGGCAGGACATGGTGCTGTATTCCATTTTTGCTTTCCTGTATTTGGTCGCCACATCTCTTGTGGCCAGCGCCTTTGACTTCTACCAGAAAATGAAAACCAACGTTTCTCATGATACTGTACATCAGCTTGTTATAGTTGTGGTAAGTTTTTCAGTGTAGACAGTTGTAAATTACAGTACAGTAATGATCTGATAATTTAATGTCTGCTTGTACTCAAATACTGCTAATTTTTAAAGGCTGATGTGATTATTATTTCCTTTTATTGAAAAAGTCAGCAATATTCAAAGATCGGATGCATTTAGGTCAATTCTAGATTGAAAGTTTATGGTGTTTCCTTGAGGTCTTGAAATGTGAAGGTCAAAATGCTGTGCTTTTGCTGAGAAGGTGACTGGAATTTCACAAACATGGGTGAGGAATATTGTCCTAATTTAAAAAAAAAATAAATAAAAAATAATCCAGAATCCTTAATTCCCATTTGTTTAATTTTTTTCATGGCGTTTGACTAAACTAGCAAAATCTGTTAATTATTGACTGAAAGATGTAAAAAACAATCATGACACCATCTCAGAAATGTGTTATTTACTATGATTTTTGCATAAAATAAATATTTTTGAGATATGTACATATAATATTCGTTGCAGTATGTTATCGGTGTTGCTTTCAGATTCTTGGCTACTTCTGTATGGTTGTGTACGGTCTAACTGCACTGTTCAGCTACCGCCAATGGCGTGTCCAGTATCGCCTGTACCAGCGAAGGAAACTTTTGGAAGAGGATGAAATTGACCTGTGACCTCTGACCTACACATCTGACCCTTCAACTTTTAAAACTGATCCAGGGACCTTGAAGTTTAAAATGGCTAAAGAAAGGGTTGTCAACTGTCTAAAATGTGTAAAAAGTGACAATGATTTATTCATGTTGTGAGCTATTTTGTAGTTGTGAATTTCTTAAAATTTGTTGCTATTAACTTTCATTTCTTGTTTTTGATTTAATGTATATTGTACTGATTCATATTGTGATATTTTCTTGTACAAAGAAACCTAGTTATACATACAATCTGTGTTCTGTTTAATATGAATTTTAAAAATACACTCTTTATTTTGAAATGTTCCCACCAAGAAAGCAAATGAATTAACTTTTGTTCTGAAAAATATAACACTTTTAGTAAAAATTAAATTTTCTGGTTTGGTTTGTTCAGATGACCACACTGTATACCAACACTGACAAAATATCTTAATTCATAAATAGCAGTAGGTGAAGATTTATCACAGTATATTAAAAAATATTTTGGTTTGGGACTTCTGTTTCAATATTTTAGATGAATTGCAAGTATTAGTTTCTTTGATATAATTTGCTCCTTTGCTTGTTTTATTCTCCGCTGTTCTACCAATGATTACAATGTAGATCTATACTTTAGCTCAAAGCCAAGTATCATTTTGTGGTCTGTTGACCAAAGAAAGACACAAGTTCATGATTGAAGGTGACCAAAACTAATATATATATATATATATATATTTTGCTGAGACTGCTGTTTAATTAAAGTAGATATTGAAATTTTTTGTTGTATCAATTTTTATTCATCAGATTAACATAAGTTGTACTGATAAGTTGTTAGTGAAAGTTGTTATTAGCAAAGTGATGGTCTTGTATTGCAGAATCTCACCTCATGTTTTTGATCATCGTTTTTCTTTTCATGTCAGTGGTATGGGAGGAAATACCAGAATTCAGAGAAGTTTTTGTGTGTGTTAAATATCAGCCAGAAACACCTCATACATGTACAACTTTGTACAAACATATCTTCGCATTAATTGGTATCATGAGCCCACTTTTTTTTTGGTGGTCGTTCACTAGAAGTATTTTAATATTATACTGACACTTTTGCCTGTGTGTTTAATACTCGCTACAAGTAAAATAAAAGTTCATATTCACAGTTGAAAGATTTAAAAAAATCGTTTAGAATTTTTTTAATAAGCCGTGCTAGAGTTTCTCAGAGTTTTTAATCTTTGAATCATGTTTGAAATGATAAATCTTGTATGTTTCATGATCTACATTTTATTGGGAGAAAGTCCCCTTGTTTTTAACACATTTGCATTTCTGACTTGCAATTCTTGATGTGGCCCTCCGTTGGGGTGCTGGAGGTTTCTGTATAAATAGTATCCCCACTTTCTGGAAATTTAGTGCTTTAAATTTCCACTGTCGCTGTTTTTCTCCTTTGTTCTTTCTTATTCCTACTCTGTTCTATCAATCTACTATACTATCTTATTCACTAGACCAATCACCTACCTTTTTTCTTGAAAACTCTTGCAAAGCTCTTCATTTGTGTATGGGATCTGTTGGGTTAGCTTGGGAATATTGGATGCTTTCTGCCAAATGGTCATTAGGGCTTCCTATGGTATTATTATTTAGCAGTGTATGCATTTTATATGTATATGTTTTGTTGATATTTTACAATGATCTTTATATTCTATTTTGTTTTTGTAAACAAGGGTTCGATAACTTAGAGTATAGCCTTGGCGTCCCCTGCATGGGATGCCTTTATTGTAAAGTGACGGGCTGGTGGAATGCCTTCAGTGTTACCACTAGGGTTGTTTCAACAGATCTTTTATATGGATCAAGGGTGAGGCCTCTTTCAACCAAGTTGTGGTCCTGATTTTGTGGTCCTCACTCGGAGCTTTGCAGTCCGCTGGACCCTGTAAGCAATTAATAACTAACTAAATTCCTGGTGTACATAATTCATGTGAAATACACACAAATATGGGTGCTGAGTATTTGCAACAACCTTATTCGAAAAGTCAATATTTGTACAAGGATTGATTGTCTCTGAGTCACAATGGGCCGTTTTGTTAATCAAAAAGAAACTATATGGGTGGCGATAGTAGAGGTAGGATAGTATGTATTTTCTTGCTCAGTTATTTTCTGTGAATAGTATTTATATATGTGATAAACTCCAAAGTTGGGCTCAACTGTTGTGCTAATAATATATACTCAGTAAAGCATTCTTGCTCATGTTTGGTAAAATTTTAATCTTGCCATAGAGAATATAATGTTAAATGCATTTTACACAAATCCTGTTCCTGTTTTGAAGGGTATTTTTTTTATTGGAAGGGTTTCTGTAGAATCTCATTTTTAGTAATCATTTATGTGAATGAATCTTTTATTTGAAGTATTTGTAATTTCATAATGATTTGCTTTTATCATTAATTTTAACTTATTTCATATTGTCTGGTGTTGACTTGAGGTGCAATAATGTGAATATAATGACTTTGGTGCAATATGATATGTAATCATTTATTGTGTGTGTTGTTTTTCAGTATATAACTTGTTTATCCATGAGAAGTATGACATATATTCGTTTTTTATTTGCTGTTTTTCAGTATATAACTTGTATATATATCTATGAGTAGTTGTGAAAAAGGGCGTACAGTATACAGTCACAATACTTACATTGTATGAGAAGTTTTGTTTTATTTCATTTGTCACCTTCAGCACCCCATATACTAAATACTCTTGCACACAAAATAATGTGCTGTAATATTACAAAAGTATTTTGTTAGGGCTAGAATTCAGATTTGCTAAAATTAGCCCTAAGCAATTAATTAATTGCAACCGAAACCCTAAATTTGATAGCCATTGATCGATAACTTTATGGGGTGCTAAACTGGCTATTTCACTGTTATTGTTAACTTAATCTTATTGTGTTAAACATCTTTTTTTATTGTCACATTATAAATAGCTTTGTTGATTCACCACCCGAAATCATACCCAGTATTTTACTATTACATAACAATATTATGTAACAGAGCTATACAGCAGCACATTTTCTGGACAGCCATTTGAATGAGACGAATCTCCAGCATTGTTTTTAATATATTATCTGGAAATACTTCAAAATAGTCAGGAATCAGAAGGATCCTAAAGCCAGTCTGTACGTTTGTTAGTTGCTTGCCATAGCTCAGGAACTGCTGAACAGACTTTGACCAAACTTTGTATGAACATTACCTAGGTTAGTGGTTAGCCTTCCATGTAGTCGTATTTCCTCTACCTTAAAGGTCAAGGCCACTGGTGCCAATTCTTTGCTAAACATGCATTGCGAAGCTCTGACTGCTGTCAGCTAACTATAGTTTGTTTTGCCTCTATACTTCCTAGATAAAATAATTGCCACAGTCAAGAAGCAAATCCCTGATCTCATAAATAAATGTCTGTGATTTGTTACATTTATTTATTTATTTATAATTTTTTTCTTTTAAGGGGGGGGGGGAGGGGAGGAAGGTAGGAATGAGAGTTGGGGTGGGGCATTGTTGTTTTGTTTGTGTATTTTAAAACAGATATAAGATTTGTAAATGTGTGTAGTTGTCTGGAAATACATTTAAATGACCCGCCATCTTGTTTATTTCATAAAAAAAAAAAAAATTACATGTGCTGAATTCATAAACACATTATTTTCTATATGCCTCTTTGCGTTCCGAGCTGTTTTTTACTGTTCGACTTCATGTCTCTCTGGTTGTGTTTCCTATGTGGCAGCAGGACTGTCATTGTACACACTGTAAACAATTTGAACAGTTGTTATATTGATATTGATGATGATGATGATGATGGTGATGATGATCGCTGGTGCAGACATATATACATGATTTCAACTTCATAAAACATACTGAAGGTGCTGGTACAAAAGAAACCGTTGATCCAAAAAGAAAAGCCATCATCTTTGAAAATAGTTGTCCTGTTACAAGTAGTACATATTTCCAGTTCAAGACTTTGGTAGCTAGAACGTTTTGTGTTCATTGATAAATGTGCTTGAGAAAGTGTGAATGACAAGGTTTGGTTAACCACATCCTTGTGAAAATATTATCAACAAAACCTTGATGAGATATCATGTAAATGTTGGTACTTGACTTGTGTTTTAATGAAATGTCGTTTTGACTTTCAACCACAAACCACTACTGTTTGCTTATTTTTATATGCATACGTGTGCAGAAAATTAATGTTCGAGTTGTTGGCTTTGTTCTCTGATAAACCCAGTTAGTGTGGAAACGGATCTGTATTGGTTGCAGGTACTTCATGTTTGAAGATGTTTATGTGGATATTACCTTTGATATTGAGGACCAAGAGTATTGTTTAGAAAGTAAATCATTCCACATTGTGCTGTTCTGGGACATTTTAATTTATTAATGGGTATACAAAATGAATAGGAGACTTAAACCTCCAAGTTTATAATTCATTCCTATCAACCATTCATAAAAACTTGCCCCTAATCTGTTGGATTGTAAGTGAACAGGTTGCTTAAACAGGTTGCTTATTAAATGTAAAAACAAACAAACAAAACCACTTGTTTGATGCTTTGTTAATTTGGTTGTTTATGGGTTGTCATTGTAACTAGTGTAGGCTCCAGTGGAGCTGTATTACTGTAATTGTACATGTGTTATATAACCGTTTCCTTATATCTAAAGTGTCAATAATCATATATATATATATACCAGTGTAGTTTGTTTCCCTGTGATTGCTGTTTATGCAGACACAGCTGCTCAAACATATGCCTGTACATCAATAAATGAAACTCACACATTCAGTTTAGACAAAGGAGGCTTAACAAAATATTATTATATTTGTTTTATTTGTAAACAAAAAGAGAAAATTGAGCACCCGAGTTCCAAGAAATAAACTTAAAGCAACTGATCTTGTCTCATGATTGCAAGAATTGCTGTTCATTGTGGAAATAAACATGGCAATTATGGCAGTAAAAAGCTTTCACAGTCTGTATCATGTCACACACATTTCTATCAATTTTTCTGACAAACATTAATGTTACATTTTTCATTCATACATATCAAACAAAAAGAAAGTTAAACTGGTAATAATAAAGAGGTGGGACTATCGAGGTAATTTGTATCACTATTGTTATACGAACTATTGCCTCACACTGTAATGGGTTTGTTGTCGGAGATCACAATAACCAAGCATGTTAATGGATCTAGACAAGCCATTCATAACACACAAGGGCTGTTCTTACCAAACACAACTTGCTTTGCTGTAACCTCACTGTGTGTAAGCTTGCCAAGATCACATTTATGGAAGACCCACTTGTGTCTTTGCTCACAGACATGTTACATGTAGGACCATTGACACTGTGTTCATAAAACTTTGGGGTATCTTGTTCTTTTTGAATGTAGTGGACGTAAACATGTACTTCCATTAAGATCACAAATTCTATTGTAACCAATATTGAAAAGAAATGAATAAATAATCAATTGAAGAACTGTTTTGCTGATTTAACTATTGTTCATGGATACCTATACCCCAACACTACTTAAAACTGTTCTTATGTAGCTCACTTTCCAATGCAAAGAGTGCTCAAGTTAGTCACTGTTTATAGAGTCCAGCAAAGGGGCAGAATCAGGACAACAACTTGGTTAAAAGAGGACTTGCCCCCGATCCATATAAAAGATCTGCTGAAACAACTCTAATGATAACTCTGAAGACACTCACTCCACCAGCCAGTCACTTTACAATAAAGGCATCTCATGCGGGGGACACTGAAGCTGTACTCTAATTTATCGGATCCCCATTTACAAAAACAAAACAGAACATAAACCTCACTATAAAATATTAACGAAACACATACATATAAAATGCCTAAATAATAATACCATAGAAAGCACTAGTGACCATTTGGCAGAAAGTGTTCAATATCCCCAAGCTGACCCAACAGACTCCATACACAGACGAGTTCTGGGAGAGTTTTCAAGAAAAAAGGTGACTGCTTTAGTGAAGAAGATTATAGATTGACAGAACAGATTAGGAATGAGAATGAACAAATGAGAATGACAGAAACAGTGGTAATTTAAAGCACTAAATTTCCACAGTGTGGTTATTATTTATACAGAAAACCCCAGCACCCCAACAGGGAGTACAGAATTGCTCAAGACTCACTTTTGAAGAATATTTTAACATAAATCCCACAGAAAATTAATTTTACCTTACAGTTGTGTTTCTATCCTGCTGTGACTACATCAGCCAGCCAGCTGTTCCCCCAACATTTCAGTCCAATAATAAGTTGTTTGATTTGTGATAATGAAGAACTCTCCTATACATAACTGCATGAGTCATACTTCGAAATAATAGTGTTTTAAAAGCACATACCTAATAGTATACTAATAAGGATAAAATGGGTTGAAAAGAACGAGTTCTCTTATAATTATAATTACATTTAAATTACCCCAAACCACTGGGAATGTCTCTGTGACATGGACATTGGATTGGAATTCCAAAATTTGCTTGGTTGCTATCTCACAATCTACCTCTCACTCCTAAAATTTCATTTCAGTCGGGTAACTTTAATAAATGTACCGAGACAAAGAAAATCTAAAATCATGCGTATTATCACATGTGTCTTCATACAGATTTCACTTAGAATATGCCTCACAATACACACACAAAAACACAAACATTATAATCATGCACAATGAATACAACACAGTTACTTTAAACCTGGTTTAATATCAGTAGGAAGTAACCCTGATTCCTGTTTTACACAACTGCTATAACACAGTAATAATAATAATAATAATAATACAGGATGCTATGAACGCGCTTTTCCCCAAGGCTCAAAGTGCGGCGATCTATACCAACATACACGCTCACCTGTCTCATTTACCCTCACACACACCAAATACACATACATCACTCAAACAGGTGCACGTGTAAAGGCAGGGAGATCGCTATTAGAATACGGAAGAAAACATAATTTTTATTTTTGAAATTTTTATATTGACTGCATCCTGTACCATTATTGAAGGGAGGGAGGAAACCGGAGTGCCCGGAGAAAACCCTCGGTGACCTCAATAGTCTCGTACCTAGGTCACATACGTTCGCCCCTTGCGGGATTGATTGATTGATTTATTGTTGCTTTAGGTCCAGCGGACTCTTCCGAGCCAAATCAGGACCGGACAACCCCCGATCCGCATAAAAGATCTGCTGAAACAACCCCAGTGGAAAAATTGAATGCCCTCCACCGTCCAGTCACTTTACAATAAAGACATCCCACGCGGGGGACGGCTGAGGGTTTACCTCAACTACGCGAACCCCCGGTTACAAAAACAAAATAGAATACAAACATCATTATAAATCATCAACAAAACACATACATATAAAATGCCTATATTGCTAACTAATACAATCATAGGAAGCCCTAGTGACCACTCGGCAGAAAGCGTCCAACACTCCCAAGCTGATCCAACAGACCTCATACACAAACAAGGAGTCTTGTCCAGGAAGAGTTTTCAAGAAAAAAGGTAGGTCATTGATCTAGCGAAGAAGAAGATAGTATAGCAGAGTGATAGGACAGAGCAGGAATGGGAAAGAGTAAATGAGGAAGACAGCGACAGTGGGAATTTAAAGCACTAAATTTCCATAAAGCGGGGATACTATTTATACTGAAAACCCCCGGCACTCCAACGGGGGTACTGTTGTCGCAGTGAATCTGTCTTGCCTACAAAGGAAAGACAGGTTTTCAACTGTGGCTTTCACTTTTCCCTTTATAGGTTTGAACAATCTACAGTGGCAAGATTGCTCATGACCCCAAGGGGTACCCCTTGCGGGAATCGAACCTGCGACCTTCGGCATAGGAAACCGGCGAAATATTTACAGCGCCACGAGGCCACCCCAAGTAAGAACTTGAGAAATATTTCACATGGCAAGAATGACATTTTTTTAAAATCATATAAACTAAAATAATGGCCAAAAATAAAAAATACATGTAGCTAAAATACAATTTTAAAAAATAAAATAAAAAATAAAGGAAACTAACATAATATAATACTTATTTCAAGACAAGTCAAAATAAAATCAGATTACACTCTGATTACAGAAAACAGTACAACTTATGCAAATTACAAAAAGTAAATAAATATTTTAAAAAAGTAAAATCAACCAATATTAAAATATTGTAAGTGTATAATGAGATTACATCATATAATTATACAGCTACATGATTAAGTAAATTGAGATTACATAAAAAATTGCAGTAGTATACAAGTAAATCAAAATACACAATGAAAAACCCTAACACCAAAATATGTGTATACAGTTTCAAAAATTATCCTTTAGTACAATTGAAGCCTCGAACCACCAATGTTGCATTGATGCAAGTGAGGCAGAGCGCTGAAGCTGCATTTCTGCACCAGACAAGCCATGGGAGTGAACAAAAACACCAGTGACTAGAATCATGGGTAGTCTGGTCTCGGAACTACACAGTGAATAGTTATGTCATATTGCGCACAAGTGTGCGAAAACTGTCTGTGGTTACAGACTGCTGGCGCCGGGAATGTTTGCGACTCCAGACAGCTGATGGTGAAAGGATTATACCATTGAAGATAGATTACATCAGCTACATTTTTTTAATGAAAATAAAATTAAACAATAGGAAGAGGAAACCAACAAAACAAAACAAAATAAAAACTTGAAACAAACAGATTTTAAACAGAATCTCCACTTTGACAAAAGTGATAGTGAACAGAAGAAGTGGAAGCACAGCCAGTAAGTAAACAGGCAAGAAAACAGAAGTGAACAAGTGACATAGCAGTCAATGTATGAACGTCTCAATTCTCCATGATTCAGCCCACCATGTAAAAAAAGCTAGTCTAACCTCCAACATTCATACTAAAACAATTTCATCATCCATCAACATATAAATGTCTTCTTCAGTTCAAACCGAGCTACAATTACTTCCACCAATCATACTACATGTAGCACAATTTAATTCGAAGCACCGCACTACACACTTTGCATAGTTCGAAACAACAGTAAAAATAAATGCATAATTTGGTGTAAAGCAATAACACTGTTAGCAATAACAAAAACATAAAATACAATCATTTGATTTCTTTAAAAGACTGCACTTGTATTGTTTTATTATTTGTTTAATATTTGAATGCATTATTTATTTTTATTACAACTATTTTTGTAATCTGAACTTTTTTGGTGCACATTTCAAGATTATCACTATGACCTACTTTACTTACGAATTGTGTAAACATAAGCTATAAAATTGTAATATTCAATGTACTTACCAACAAACTCCTCCTGCAACTTTTATACATTATGCACATACCATTCACTGTATATTAGGGCTGTTGAGCTTCTTTGGAGAATGCTTTCATATCATCTTAACAAAAGTGTCATGATGATAAAATTATGAAAATACTGTAATAGAATATTAAAGAGTTCTTCAGTACTGATCAATATATATTTTTATGTCAGTGTTTATATTTTATGCAGGTACTGCTAATCATAATTATACTTTAAAATACTGTTTGAGTCTCTTACACATAGAGATCATCATCATGACTAAATGTCACCGGTAAAATTATAAACTCTTTAATAACCAAAATATTTCCATAAAAAAAAATTTCTACATCATGCAGGTACAGCTATTAGTATTTTAAAGCTGTGTGCATGTTTCTGAGATCATCATTATGACCAAACATCACTAATTAAGTTCTTCACCGACAAACTGCTAGTTCTACCACTTTATAATGCACCAAGGGATTTATAATTATGCCCATGGCACTCACAAATAAATACTGCATAACTATTAACTAACAAGAAAAATCACTAATTCACATGAACAACATGAGAAAATCATGTAAAAAAATAATGCATAGCAATCAATCATTAACAAAACCACTAACTATGATCATCAACTAATATAACATACTGCATAATCAGAAATACTGAATAATGTATATAAAATTTTAAAACAATCTTGGCAGGGGATCACAGATAAAGAGTCACTTCATAGTCTGATTGCCATAAGATGTTTATCCTGGTAATGGTTTAATGAGAAGCAGCAATTTAAATTCACCCTGTTGATTGATAAACTTATTTGGCATTCGGACAAGTTTGTCAAATGGTAAAACGTGATTGAGATTGTGAGTGACATTGTCTGTGTCAAACTTGCACACTCTGCTGACCGACGAGTCCACATACTCCTCACACCCTTGGTAATACATGAAGTCCTCTCTCAAGGCATTATAATCTTTACTAATGGCGACAAACAATACTGTGATTTCAACGCACAATGCTTCCTGAAGTGGTGTCTTACATGTTATGGAAAGTCGGACATTGTCCTCTGTGCATTCAGGAATAAATAAGTTTTCCTGGACAAAGCTTATCACCTGTGTGGTTTGGAAATGAATCCCTTTCGGGTAAAGCTCAACTTCCCAGTCCAGCATCTCTGCATTGTGAGTAGGCATGACTGATCGTGGAGTTTCAAAAATTGAAATTAACGGCCTGTACATGGGCCAAGCGATAAAGTTCACTATGTCCAAAGTGGTGCTCCAGTAATCGCTAAGGTAGTTTCTAAGTTTACGTATGCCGTCAACGGCAGGTCTGAAGATGGCGGATCTGAGGTCAGCACCCACATTATCACAGACGCTAGTTTCCTGCTTATTCCCTGAGCTTGACTGATGGCCGGCAGCTTTGGGAGATGAGGCAAAAGGGCAAATACTACCAGAAAAAGAAGGCAGGGAAGTATCTGGACTAGTTGGGGGGTTTTGATATCCCTCAGGAGCTTCAAACTCTGCACTGGTTTTGAGGCAAAAGGGGTGGCTACAGTTTCTGTATGCTTGCCCAAGGGCACAAAAGTATCTGTTATAGCCAGTAAGCTTTTCTAGAGAGGAGTCAGAATCTGTGGGATGTTCATCTGTTTCTCCAAGGATCCTTTGCTGCTTCAACAGAGCCTTACTGAGCATCCTACTGATTACGATCTCGTTTTTACGAAAGAAAGTAGATCTCATGATACTAGCAAAATCCTTTTCACTCATAAGTTCAAAACGAATACAGCTCATAAGCCGCTCCACCTTGCAGATTTCGTTTAATTTCACCCGCAAGCCATGACCATCTCCACACTCTTGTGTCTCTGGAAAGAAAGAAAATAAACTACATAAATACAAATATTTAAAAAATCACTATTAAAAAATGAAGGGGGATCTAGATCTGGGATTTTTAGATTGGGGATCTTACATCCATTAAAATACTTTCTTTTATAAACTTCTTCCTATTTTGGAAATCTATGTTAAATTTTCTCTAAATGAAAGTCAAAAACTGAAATCTTGTTACATCTTATTACACACACAATGAAAGTCAAAAACTGAAATCTTGTTACATCTTATTACACACACTGCTGTGCTCTGTGGGTTCGGGCATTAAATAGAATAGACCCAACGTTTCCCGGCGTGTCGTAAGAGGCGACTAACAGGGGTGATGTTAGCACGGCATCACTGGGCGAAAGTCTTCTACACAGAAGTCACCGGCCAGGGCGGAGGAACCTCACGTTACTACAGGTTCAACGACCATGTGCTCAGGGCCAAGGCGAGCCACACTGTATTCGTGGATTTCGGCTGTGGCCAACAGCCTGGAGAGGATTGGGCACCGCCAGGTCTTTTTTGCCCAAGACACACTACATGATGACACAACCCACTAATTCCATACCGGATCGGTCGTCGCCCGGGTCGTCACACGGCACAAGGACCGCGCCTTCCGTTGGCCACCAGGACGGAGGTGTTAAGTATGCTACTGATGGACAATTTAGCAAGATCCGCACGAGAAACAACATCGTCATAGGAACCTGGAATGTCAGGACCCTAACTGCGGAAGGAAAATTAGAAGAACTGGCCCACGAGTTGGACCACTATCGATGGAATGTTCTAGGTATCAGCGAACTGCGCTGGAAAGGCCTAGGTGAAACAACGACCGACAAAGGCCACAAGCTCTATTTCAGCGGTAGGGATGACAGGCACGAACACGGCGTTGGATTCTTGGTCCACAAGAACATTCTAGCCACTGTCATGGGTTGCCGCCCAGTCTCCAGTAGACTCATTACCATCCGCCTGAGAGCAGCCCCTTTCAACATCACCATCATCCAGGCCTACGCCCCAACATCAGACTATGACGACAGCGAAGTGGAGGATTTTTATGAAAATCTACAGGCGGTCCTTGACCAAGTGCCGAAGAAGGACATAGTCATAGTGCAAGGCGACTGGAATGCCAAGGTTGGCCAAGATGCGCACCACAACTGGGGAGACACATGTGGACCCCACTGCAACAACGAGACAAATGACAGGGGTCTGAGACTCTTGGAGTTTGCCAGATACAACAATCTGGTACTGGCAAACACGCTTGGTCTCCACAAAAACTCCAGACGATGGACATGGCACAGTCCTGGCGGGGAGCATCACAACCAAATAGACTACATCATGGTCAAGAAACGCTTCAGATCAAGCATCAACATTGGCAGGACACGTACTTTTCCAGGAGCAGACATCGGAAGTGACCACGATCTCGTGATGATGTCTTTCCGGCTCCACTTGAAGAGAGTAAATACAGCAAAGTGCACTAGACTGAAGTTCGACCTGGACAAACTGCAAGACCCGGAGGTGGCAGAACTATTTCAGGCCACAATTGGAGGGAAATTTGCACCACTGCTCATTTTGGGGGCTGGTGAAGTAGATGTCAACACCATGACCACCACCTTCAACTCAGCTGTGACAGATGCCGCCACTGAGATCCTTGGCAAGCACCGACCAAAGAAGAAGCTGTGGATCACACCTGAACTTTTGGATCTGTGTGATAAACGAAGAGAGATGAAAAAGAAAAAGAACACCTCACAGGGAGCTGATGTCTACCGAAAAATCAACAATGACATCCGAAAAGGCATGCTCACAGCAAAGGAGAACTGGATAGAAGATCAATGCCAGGAAATAGAGAACAGTCTGAACAAGAACAACAGCAAGAAGGCCTACCAGACTGTGAAGCGGCTGACAAGTGTCAAACAGCCCAAAGTCTCCACTATCCAAAGCAAGTCTGGCATATGCCTTACAGAAGAACAAGAAGTCTTGGACAGATGGACAGAGTACTGCTCTGACCTTTACAACCATACACCAAATGGAGACCCATCAGTTCTAGCATGTCCCGAGAACAGAGAAGAAGAAGAAATCCTCCCAATTCTCCGGGAAGAAGTTGAGGCAGCAGTGCAAGCGCTAAAGAAAGGGAAGTCAGCGGGAGTGGACAACATACCCGCGGAACTGCTACAAGCAGGAGGAGAAGCGATGATTGATGCCCTCACCATTATCTGTAACAAGATCTGGCAGAGTGGGGAGTGGCCTATACCATGGACCCAGTCGCTTGTCATCACTCTTCCCAAAAAAGGTAACCTTCAGGAGTGTGAAAATTACCGGACCATCAGCCTCATCAGCCATCCCAGCAAGGTCCTCCTGAAAATAATACTCAACAGGTTGAAACCCCAAGCTGAACAAATCATAGCTGAAGAACAAGCAGGATTCAGGGCAGGGCGAAGTACCACTGAGCAGATTTTCAACCTCAGAATAATCTGTGAGAAATACCTACAGCACCAACAACATCTATATCATGTGTTTATAGACTTCAAGAAGGCGTTTGACCGAGTCTGGCATGCAGCTCTATGGGCAACAATGAAAGTGTACAACATCAGCCCTAAAATTATTGAAGTCATCAAAAGCCTGTATGACAAGGCTACCAGTGCAGTCCTCCACAACAGAGCCATCGGGAATTGGTTCAGAACAACAATTGGTGTGCGTCAAGGATGCCTACTCTCTCCAACACTCTTCAACATCTTCCTAGAGCGCATCATGTCGGATGCTCTTGCAGACCATGAAGGCACAGTCAGCATAGGGGGTAGAGCAATCTCCAATCTTCGTTTTGCAGATGACATTGATGGATTGGCTGGAGAGGAACAAGAACTTGAACAGCTGGTACAGAGGCTTGACACCACCTCCAAAGCCTATGGAATGGAAATAAGTGCAGAGAAGACCAAAATGATGACCAACAACACCAATGGCATCAATACGGACATCAAAGTCCAAGGCCAATCCCTCGACACAGTGCATAGCTTCAAATATTTAGGAGCCATTGTATCAGACAATGGGTCCCGACAGGAAGTCCTCTCCAGGATCGCACAAACAACTGCTGCCCTGACAAGGTTGAAGCCCATTTGGAAAGACAGGACCATCAGTCTACATTCCAAAGTAAGACTGCTGCGCTCCCTTGTCATCTCCATCTTCCTATATGCTTGCGAAGCATGGACCCTCACAGCAGATCTCCAACGAAGAATACAAAGCATGGAGATGAGGTGCTACAGAAGACTTCTGGGCATTTCCTATACCCAACACATCACCAACGACGAAGTCCGACAGACCATCACACAAGCCATTGGACAACACGATGACCTGCTAACAGTGGTGAAGAAACGGAAACTTCGGTGGTATGGCCACGTCACCAGATCATCAGGCCTTGCAAAGACTATTCTGCAAGGCACAGTGCAAGGAGGTAGAAGAAGAGGGAGACCGAAAAAGAGGTGGGAGGACAACATTCGAGAATGGACTGGTTTGACACTGAGCGAAGCCATCAGGGCTGCTGAGGACAGAGAAAGATGGAGTATGCTGGTTAAACGATCATCTGTGGTGCCCCTACGACCTTCGGGTTACGGGACAGGATAGGATAGGATAGGACACACACAATGAAAGTCAAAAACTGAAATCTTGTTACATCTTATTACACACACAATGAAAGTCAAAAACTGAAATCTTGTTACATCTTATTACACACACAATGAAAGTCAAAAACTGAAATCTTGTTACATCTTATTACACACACAATTAATTAGAGAGAGGGAGAGAGAGAGAGAGAGAGAGAGAGAGAGAGAGAGAGAGAGACAGAGAGAGAGAGAGACAGAGAGAGAGAGAGACAGAGAGAGACAGAGAGAGAGAGGAGAGAGAGAGAGAGAAAGAGAAAGCGTCTTCTGACTATGACGCATGTTTAGTGTTTTTGTCATCATCACTGACCTCATGTTTTATTTATTTTTAATCACAGAAGAAGGGCGTAGCCCGAAAGTCTATGATTTTATATTTTTCTTGGTGTTTTTTGTATATTTTGTTTCTGATTTCTATACACAGACAATTAAAGAAAACAAGATGGCAAGCCACACAAATTTATCAACCATCAAAGGATGATAATGATAATAATAAAAGAAATAAACACAAAATATAAATGTATAAAAAATACTAATAACAACTAAAGACATTTTTTTTGTTAATCTGTCATGGTATGGAGTTGAACCACATTATCTTGGTTTATAGGCAGGAACTATATTGACAGATCTACAGAACCCTCTCCACCTATCAATGATCTACAACAGTACATGATAATGTAGTTGAGCGAACTTTCATTGCTATGAAATGCATGTCTTTGCAAAGGATACCTAGTGACCTTGACCTTTGAGGTAGAACAAATACGATGACATGGCAAGCTGTTCAGTAACACTTTTAATGTTCTTTATACAGTTTGAAACTAGAAGGGCAAAGCTCACATGATTCATATGCTCCTTATGAACTTGCAATATTCTACATGAAAATGTGTGCCCAGAAGAAAAAAAAAGAAAAGAAATAAAACGGTAATATCAAAATGCAAATATGATCTTGCGATGATCTTGACATTGAGATGACTTTGACCTCAGTACCCAAATGCAGACTTGCCTACTGGAAAAACTTGTACACAGTACTCCAGGCAGCTCAAAACTAAATCTTGAAAGCTTTGACCAGATTTTTGTGTAACAGATTTTTCTGTCTTCTTATTGTGCACAAAGTGTACTGAAATACATAATATCGAAATGCATGTTTACTAAGCAAATTATATTACAAAGTATAAAAATGAAAGGACAAGTGAAGAGTTCAGGTCAACGTTTTGCAGAAGAGGTGGTGCAAATACACTTTCTTTCACATTAGCAACATCTCACACACACTTCAGGTTACAATGTATGCATGTATTCGGCTCCAGTGGCTTTTGTCTGAACCTGCAAAAAGGCTTTTGATGGGTGTATGGCCTTTAGCAGCTTCTTCAAACTTTTTATATGATTTTGATGATATGTACTTTCGCAGTCATTGCGACTGCCATGAGCAACTATGAAGTTGATTTGGCAAAAGTGCATCTTACAAACTCTGGCCCTTTCGGAGATGTTTTCAGGCAAGACCATTTTTCGTTGTAGAATTTTTTAAAAGTTTTCTTTCTAGCCTGCTGTTCATCTTTATTGTGATCGTGAGAACCGCCTGCATTATGGTTTCACTTTATTTTTCAAGCTAGTACACAGCACTAAGCAGAATGGAGGAAACCAGAACGCAAGTGTGGCAAACATACGATAAGTGTGTATGCGCCACCTCGGTAAGGGAAGTAGCTACACTGTGCATCTTTTAATCGAAATAAAAAACAAAACTTGACCATATTTTTAGCAGCTTACCAGACATCCGTACTCCAAGGCTAAATTGCGTACGAATACAGCAAACGAACATACAGTAGGCAAGTCTGCAAATGGACACACACATATGATCAAATAAACTATAGTAAACGTTGCATTATGCCCAAAAGCAGTGACCTTGGGAAGATCTTGACCTTTGATAATCTTGATCTTGGGATGACCTTGAACTTCACATGACCTATGATGCTCATGTACGATTAAATAACCCAATGTTGATGCATACTATGGGTCAAATATAGAGTCATTCCACTGTATGAAGAAAATTCTTAAAATGTTTTTTAAAGCCTAAAATGACCCTGACCTTTAAGATGAACGCAAAACACATATATGAAAGATTAAGCTATAATCTCTACCTACAAGTCTGGACTTTTTATCTCTCACAGTTTATGGTCAAGGTCACTTACGTACCCATATGAACTGAATTTGGACAGCTACGCTGACTTTGACGCGAGGTTAACCATATTTTGTGTTTCTCGTCGTTATCACTCCTCAAACAATCATTAGTTCAGTATCAATAACTCAAGAAAACAGTTAAAGTTTGTGAAAAATTGTAATTTGTTGAATAACATATGTTGACCATTTGACCTTGATGTTGAAGTGAAGTATTTCATTCACTGATCATTTTCGAGGTCTCTTGGATATGCACCATCATGCCAAGTTTGGTTGTGATAGCTTATTTAGGAGTCATCTCGCATAGATTTGGCAAAAATTTGGATTAAACAAATTTAGGGGGGAGCACAACGACTCACACTGCTACAAGCTTGAGATATGGCACACCATGAAATGACTGACTGACCAACAGACTTTTGGTTTGTTCACATTCCTGACTATATTAAAACAGTAAAATAGTTTTCTGGAAATACGAAAACACTAAGCACCTATCATCGTATGTTATAGTATAATTTGGTCATGGGAAGTACTACAATCATACTGTACTATACTTGTTCTAGTGCCCACAAATAGCTAAGCATTACATTTTCCAACATGGAGTAAAGAGATCATTGAATTAAGTTCCCTGTGAAAGTAGAGAATTCCCTTCTGAAAAAGTACTAAAGCAATTATGAAGGCTAATTTCAAAGTGATTCACAACAAATACCTGTGTTATGCTTTACCCATTCGACGACTGCCAAGTACAGATTAAACTCATCTTCCACAACCAGATCATCACATTCCAGCAGCTTTTCCAACATCTGATGTGGCATATTGAAGAAGTCGTCGCTCTGCTCCACTTTGTTAAAGTTGAGTATAATGAACTTGATAAAAAGAAGCTTCAGTTCTTCATTGTTGGTCAACGTTGCATATTTGTACCAAGAAACCACCTGGATAAAAACAATCATAAATTTAAGATGAGTATTCATCCACAAACATGAAAATTAGGACCAACATCAATTTCGGTCCACCTTCTACTTCTTATTCTTATATAGCCTTAGAGGCAGTCAACTTGTACAGATTGAAAAATATGAAGGACCGCTACACAATTCAACTGAAATTATCTTTCTTTCTTTACTTGTTCCAGACTGAAAGATTTGACAAAATTGTTGCCAAGAATCAAGTTTTAGATTATTTTCCAATCAAAATGTGCTAGATTAATCTGGTCAATGAAGACCTATTAACAGAATGAACTCCATTTGTTTATTATAATAAAATTATATGTGCAGTTTTGGAGATGATAGTAAGCAAAATGTCATGACAAAAGATCAGAAAAAGCAGCATTGGGGTCAATGATAGTTTGCAGGTCCTGCACAGAATGAGTTAACGTCAGAAAACCTAAGTAAAATTTGATCCTAATGGTAACTACAAAACGCTATTACCTTTATTTCTTCAGGTTTGGCATCGATGTGGTTTTCCATGTAGTCCCTGCATATCTTGTCTAGTCCACCCACTACATTGTACTTATCCGCAAGCATCAACATCGGCAACACATTGGCATTGGTCAAGAAGACTTTACCAGTATAAAGATAGTGAAGGAAATCCTCAAACACCTGCATTCATAACAATAAACAACTAACATTAGAAGACCCAAAACTAACAGAAGTAAAAAGAAAGAAAGGAGAGGAAGGTGTAAACAGCAACAAATTAATAAAGTACTGATTAAGGTCACTTAACCCAAGGAGAAGTAAATCAATAAACAAAATAATTGTTTATCTCTTTCTCTCAAAAATGTAATATATTTGTATTCTTCAAAGTCAATCTTTAAAATTGACCATGTACCACATTCATATCCCCAAAAATATCTGTGCAAGTGCCAAAAGGTCGTGTTGTATAAGCAGTTTAATAAATTGTTTTTGATTACATAATAATTTGCACTTTTTGTAAGTCTTATGTATAGGCTTCAAGGAAATGTGCATGAAAAAATAACCCATTAAAGGAATTTTCACATAAAGCCATGTAAGTGAAAAAAACTGACAACGTGACGGTTGTTACACTGACATCCTCAATCACCCATAATTTAAAAGATGGAAGAAATGTGTAACTTAAAACTATTAAAATTAATAAAGCTTCCACAATTGAAAGAAAAAAAAATAAAAAAAACCAAAGTGAATGAAATATCAAAAAGCAGTATATGAACATGATCATGTCAGATGTAACAACCATCACGCAAATCTGGTTTAGTGTTTTCATGGGTATGTTATGATTTGCTTTAATGATTTAAGATATGTTTGTTTCTAAAACATTTAGATCCCATTTCAAAATAAAACAAATTTAAACATTGTCAAGTAATACAAAATGTTGATATTGAAAAACATTGTGACGGTTGTTACACAAGACACTGTTGTCAGTAGTGTTGACATACATAATGAAGCAATGTGCACATTTAGGACAAAAAGACAAATTATTCATGTTATCAGCACATTTACTAATTATTATGTAGTTAAGTAAAACAGTAAAAAAATGTATCAACTTGAAAAATGGTGAAAAAATAAAAAATAAAACAAACAATATTTGAATTAAATAATAAATATAAACCTGATTATTTAATGAATTTAGGCCTATTTATCACATTATAGTCATCACAGATCTTGTAAGAGTCTGTCAAATTGGATAACCTAGATTATCGATCTGTAGTTAGAAAATCACTGCTAGGGACATGTTTTTTTTCCAGCCAAAGGTAAAGAAAACCCTCTGACTTGTTACTGATGAAAAGTGAAGGTTGATATTACTAAAATAAGACATCTGTCGATCTGAAAAACATCAATTGGTTGTTCTACTTTATTATGTTTACGCTTCCGATCATTTTTATTTTCACTTTCCTCCAAAAATACTGCGAAATAAAAGCATAATGTACAATCCAACTCTAAACAAGTGAAGAAACGATCAAATCAAACTTCTGTGTGACGGTCGTACTATTGAAATTTTTTTTGACATTTTATGAAAACTTAACCCGTTTTTCCCGTACCTTGCTCTCAGCTAAAATAGCTGCCATTTGTCTTTTCTGTTTTGGTCACGTGATCAATAAAATGTCGGAATGGGTTTCAAAACGTAAAGTAATAAATAAAAAAACACGTGTATGAACGGTCGTTACTTTTTGACATTTTTTTAAAAAGTGAGATATTCTGCCATATTTTACCTATAAGAATTTCGTTTTATCCTTTAAACAAAATATTTTTGTATTTGCCATACATTTCTCCGCTTCGGTTATCCCAAAATTAGGACTGGAACTTCACTAATAAAGCATTGTTTTTTTGTCTGCAAAGAGTAGTATGATTTTGACATTTGATGTAACGACCGTCCGTGAATAAAATTAGGCTATAATGCAAAAATTTCAAAAATGGTTACAGATAAATTGTTAAGCTGTTTTAAGTGCTTAAACATCGGTAAGTCAAAGTACAAAATTTTATCCAGTTGTTATTTCATTTAAATGAGTAAAGAGACTCTAATGTGAGCAACTATAACTTACAGCTTTCTGGACCACAAAAAAATTCCCTTTTTTTCCCTGTTTTATTATTTTTTTTATACTAATTCTACAATTAACAGCATCAGTTTATTTTATATATCTCTCTAACATATATCCATAAAATATCACAAATTACAACAAACACATAATTTCAAATACACATTTATTTCCATTTTTAAAATGCATACTGTTTCAAAACGACCTTTTGGCACTTGCACATCTACTAAACACAAGTAATCATAAAAAAACAAAAAACTGTCGCCTAGAAAGAATAATGCTATAACTCATCAATAGTTATGATAGTACTCTTTCTAGGTGGCAATGTATCTTTATTTCATTTGACATTCCTCAGATGTTAGTGAAAAGTCTCCTCAACGCCGATACTAAAGTAAGTTAGTTAGTTAGTTATTGTTTAAAGGGTCCAGCGGACTGCAAAGAGCCGAATCAAGACCAAAACCTATTTGAAAAAAAAAAACTCACCCCTGATCTGTATAGATGATCTGCTGAAACAACCCTAATGAGAAACCACTCCACCAGGCGGTCACTTTATAATAAAGGCATCCCATGAAGGGAACGCAGAGGATTTACTCTAATTTATTGAATCCCAGTTTACAAAAACAAAATAGAATATAAACATCATTATAAAATATAAACAAAACATATACAGAAAATACCTACATTGCTAAATAATAATAATACCATAGAAAGCCCTAGTGACCATTTGGTAGAAAGCATCCAATATCCCCAGCTGACCCAACAGACCCCATAAATGAGGAGTTTTGGGAGAGTTTTCAAGAAAAAAAATTAGATGACTGACATATTGTAAGACTAAGAGTGAATACTGTACTGTAGACGACAGAAAAGAAAAGCTAAGGCAGAATGAGAAATACAAGGAGTGATAGAAAAGAGGGAATTTGAAGCACTGGATTTCCAGAAAGTGGGTGAACTATTTACACTAAAAAATCACCCAGTAACCCCACCTGGGTGAAACTAAAGTGTTTTCCTGCTGCGCACCAGAAATATTACCCAACCCTTTCCCACCATTGAATTAACAGTGCTGTGCTTTACAAGTGGACATATTATAATGGATGAATTCTAGGAGTAAAGAGGCGAAATAAACGTAAAATGAAAAGCTAAAAGAAGTTATAAAATTCATAAAGAAAAGTTGACACACACCTCTTCACACTCAGGAACTTCAAAAAGCTCAATGAGGTCTTTGTGTGCCTCTTGCCACCTATTGTCCATCAGCATGGTGGCAAAGACTTTGCTGGACATGCTCAGAATGAGACGATGAACTGAAAATTGTCGACCACTTCCACGCATCTGCAGCCTGAGGTCACTGAATTTGGAGCCATAATGCAGCTGACCCAAGTTGTTGACAATGGTGTCACTGTTGTCCACTTCGCAGCCAGTGGGGGCACGGTCCAGTCCTAGGTCAGGCATTTTCCTGCTTTTGCTCTATTCGCCAATACCACAATGACCTGGAACCCAATGGAAGATGATCTGATAAAATGCTCTGCAATTAGGCCTTAATGTCCAGTTAGTTAACTGTTCCTTGCAGGGTCTAGCCAATCCAGGACCTCTACATTCTAGTACTGTCCTATGATGGTTGGTTCACAAGTCACAAATTGTAACCCCCTATCCCTCTGCACACAAATCTTTCAGGATTTCATTCTTCACCATATGTCATGGTCATTTATTTTTACACACACACCCATTTCCATTCCTCCACATAAAAGCTGTAATGAATAATGTTTTTAAAGAATCCAAGTTGCATAAATTACATTAAAACTGCACATTCCTCCCCAAATACTGACTGCTTATGTTGAATGCTTAAGTTATGTTAAGGACTTTGATATCAGAGATTTGCAATAGTCATTTTACGATAATAATGATGATGCTGATACGTGATAGTAATATTATTATTATTATTATTATTTATCATTTAATGTTTTAGTGTACATGAAATGATATAATAATAATAATATTATTATTATTATTATTATTATTATTATTATTATTGCAAATCTCTGATATCAAAGTCCTTAACATATCAGAGATTTGCAATTCTAATTTTACGAATAATTTTACAACGACGAAGTCCGAAAGACCATCACACAAGCCATTGGACAACACGATGACCTGCTCACAGTGGTGAAGAAACGGAAACCTCAATGGTGTGGCCACGTCACCAGATCATCAGGTCTTGCAAAGACCATCCTGAGCGGCACAGTGCAAGGAGGTAGAAGAAGAGGGAGACCGAAAAAAGAGGTGGTAGGACAACATTCGAGAATGGACTGGTTTGACACTGAGCAAAACAATCAGGGTTGCTGAGGACAGGGAAAGATGGAGCATGCTGGTTAAATGATCATCTGTGGTGCCCCTACGAACTCCGAGTTACGGGATATGATAGGACTGGATAGGATAGATCGAATCATTTCATGAAATAAAATGCCTTTCCTACAGATGACCGAAGGGGAAAGCAGAATAAGAAGGAATATACAGTGCAACTTAAAGACCAAATGCACAGTCCAGTCCAAAGCCTAAAATGTGTTAACTTTATACAGCCTAACACTGAAATAAATTATAAGTGCAGCCTAAGACCAAATATACGGTGCAGCTTAAGACCAATTATATAAAATGCAGCATAAGACCAAAATCTACTATGCAGCTCATAAGATGGAATAATGCATGCAACCTAACACCGAATGTTCAGTGCAGCCTAAGACCAAAATCTACCATACAGCCTAAGACCCAATAACTCCTTTGGATGAGCGTATAAACTGAGGTCTAGTCTGTGTATGCATGCATCCCACCAAGCAAACTTTAAAGATCTTGATGCTCATAGCCTATACCAATACACCCAGCATGCACTATACGTCCTGACCCCCTGCTGAGGATTCGAAGTGTCATTTCCACTATCTCCTCTGATGTGAAGCAAGATAATGACTGTGTAGCAATTTGGCTGGGAGGCATGTCAATTTTTATTCAAATTTGTTGTTTGATGGCATTTTCTAATGGAAACTGGTTTTCACAGAAACGTATGTTTCGATTTTAGGCTGCACTGTCTGTATATTCTATGCTTGGTGTCCATAGTTTCAAATATAGGAGTCTTCACTACCTCTCTTAGTCTAATTTGAGGAAAGTCAGTATCTGTGCAAGCGATCACTTCTTGTTTTGCCACATGATCACGGGATATGCCAATGCCCAATGGGTTTACTCACCCAGGTCAGTAAACATGCTAGCTGCCCCAAGTTGCCTAAGCAGAGCGCTACGTAACTATTTTGGAGGAAAGTCTGCGCAACCCTATGCCAGCGGAGAGTGCTCTGTAGTGGTCTCGAAAGATTGTTTGCAAAGAGAACAAGACAACGGACGGCCAGAGTGCTGGGCTTTCGATTTGCAATGTGTTAAATAGTGAAATAGCAAGGGAGGAGTTTTTGTCATTTATAGTCTGGTAAGATTTGTGAATTTGTTATTTGACTGAATAATTATGTTTATGTGCAATCGGTATGAATTGGTATTTATATTTGATCGTATTGTTGTGTCGTCAGTAAGAGTGAGAGTAACTTTCACTTTCAGCCAACTTCACTTTGATTGGCTATTGTGCAGTCAACATGTACTGCACCATTTAAAAAGCACCCACTTATGACTAAATGTTGCCCAGAAGCAAAAATCATGGCGAGCAATACAAACATCTTGTGGTGCCTTTTTTCTATACAATTCGGGGCTGGTTATTGCTATCGTCGATATAAGTCGGCTGAATATAACGTCAGGCTTTACGTCAACAGGAGAGAGAGCACTCAATTAAATTACTATGAACTATTTTTAAAATTGTAACTGTTTAAATATCAAAAAGAAGAATATACAACCTACACCGGCAATGAACTGCAGCTCAGCGAGTCAGCAGGTGCATCGTTCAGGTTTGTGTCATTAGGTTTTAATCATTAAATTAATGGTTACTATTAATATGCAGAAGACAAGCTTCAGATCAAGCATCAACATTGGCAGGACACACACTTTTCCAGCAGCAGACATTGGAAGTGACCATGATCTCGTGATGATGTCCTTTCTACTCCACTTGAAAAGAGTAAACACAGCAAAGTGCACCAGACTGAATTTAGACCTGGACAAACTGCAAGACCCAGAAGTGGCAGAAATATTTCAAGACACAATTGGAGGGAAATCTGCACCACTGCTCATTTTGGGACTTTGTGAAGTAGATGTCCACACCATCACCACCTTCAACTCAGCTGTGACTGAGATCCTTTGCAAGCACCGCCCAAAGAAGAAACCGTAAATCACACCTGAACTTTTGGACATGTGTGATAAACGAAGAGATATGAAAAAGAAAAAGAACACCCCACAGGGAGCTGATGCCTACCAAAAAATCAACAATGACATCCGAAAAGGCATGTGCACAGCAAAGTAGAACTGGACAGAAGATCAATGCCAGAAAATAGAGAACAGTCTGAACAAGAACAATGGTCAGCAAGAAGGCCTACCAGACTGTGAAGCGGCTGACAAGTGTTAAACAGCCCAAGGTCTCCATGATCCAAAGCGAGTCTGGCAAATGCCTTACAGAAGAACAAGAGGTCTTGGATATTTGGACACAGTACTGCTCTGATCTTTACAACCACACACCAAATGGCGACCCATCAGTTCTAGCATGTTCACAGAACAGAGAAGAAATCCTACCAATTCTTTGAGAAGAACTTGAGGCAGCAGTGCAATCGCTGAAGAAAGGGAAGTCAGCGAGAGTGGACAAAATACCTGAGGAATTGCTTCAAGCAGGAGGAGAAGCGATGATTGACTCCCTTACCATTATCTGTAACAAGATCTGGCAGAGTGGGGAGAGGCGTGCATTATGGACCCAGTCGCTTGTCATCACTCTTCCCAAAAATGGTAACCTTCAGGAGTGTGAAAATTACCGCACCATCAGCCATCCCAGCAAGGTCCTCCTGAAGATAATACTCAACAGGTTGAAACCCCAAGCTGAACAAATCATACTCATACTCATAAGATAGCTGAAGAACAAGCAGGATTCATGGCAGGTCGAAGAACCACTGAAAAGATTTTCAAACTCAGAATAATCTTTAAAAAACACCTACAGCACCAACAACATCTATATTATGTGTTTGTAGTCTTCAAGAAAGCCTTTGACCGAGTCTGGCATGCAGCTCTGTGGGCAACAATGAGACTTGAGAGTGTACAACATCAGCCCTAAAATTATTGAAGTCATCAAAAGCCTGTATGACAAGGCTACCAATGGCAATGCAGTCCTCCACAACAGCGCCATCAGAAACTGGTTCAGAACAACAATCGATGTGCATCAAGGATGCCAACTCTCTTTAACACTCTTCAACATCTTTCTAGAGCTCATCATGTCAGATACCCTTGCAGATCACGAAGGCACAGTCAGCATAGGGGGTAGAGCTATCTCCAACCCCCATTTTGCGGATGACATTGATGCATTGGCTGGAGAGGAACAAGAACTTGAACAGCTTGTACAGAGGCTTGACACCACCTCCATAGCCTTTGGAATGGAAATAAGTGCAGAGAAGACCAAAATGATGACCAACAACACCAATGGCATCAAATGGACATCAAAGTCCAAGGCCAATCCCTCAACACAGTGTATAGCTTCAAATATTTAGGAGCCATTGTATCAGACAATGGGTCCTGATAGGAAGTCCTCTCCAAGATTGCACAAACAATTGCTGCCCTGACAAAATTTAAGCCCATTTGGAAAGACAGGACCATCAGTCTACATTCCAAATGCTGCTGCAATCTCTTGTCATCTCCATCTTCCTATATGCTTGCAAAACATGGAACCTCACAGCAGATGTACAACGAAGAATACAAAGCATGGAGATGAGGAGCTACAGAAGAGTTCTAGACATTTTCTATACACAGCACATCAACGATGAAGTCCGACAGAACGTCACACAATTATTATTATTATTATGGCTATTGACGCCTAATCTAAACAAAGCCCTAGGCGTTTACAAAGTCAAAAATTTACAACTAATCAAAAAGAAAACATACAAAACAAGAAAATTTTTTCACTGATAACCACCTTCTGCAAAACACACACACAGACACACACACGCACGCACACATAATCACTTCTATAATAAAGAAAACAAAAAATCAATTAAATTAGTCACTGCGAGAAGCTAAGCACACCAAACATACTCAAAGACAATCAAAATTAAAGACTATGATGGAAATAAATAAGTTTTGAGATGTTTTTTGAAGGTTGGCAGGGAGGGTGAATGACGGATGGAGTGGGGGAGCTGGTTCCAGGTAACAGGGGCTTGATAAGAGAAAGACCTTTGGCCAAAAGTTTTTGTCCTGACAGTGGGGATCGTAAAGATACGAGAGTCTGCAGAGGAGCGAAGCTGACGGGATGGGGTGTAGAGATGGAGTAGGTCAGATATATATTGTGGGCCAGAAGCATCAAGGGACTTATAGCTTGTTGTTGTTGTTGTTGTTGCATCAATTTTTATTCATCAGATTAACATAAGTTGTACTGATAAACTTATGATGACTTATAGCAGAGTGTGGCAGTCTTGTGAGAAATTCTCTGTTGAACAGGAAGCCAGTGGAGAGAGTGTAGGAGAGGGGAGATGTGGTCAAATTTAGAAGAGCGAAAGACAAGCCTAGCAGCATGGTTCTGGACCCTTTAAAGCTTAGAAATAAGATAGTTAGGGCAGCCTGAAAGAATAGCATTGCAGTAATCTAAACGAGACAGTACGAAGGCACAGAGAAGAGTCTTAGTTGAATCTTCAGTAAGTAAATGACGGATGGATGAGATTCTACGAATTTCGTAGAAGCAGGTTTTAGTTTTACAAATATTAGCTACATGCGTCTGAAAAGAGAGGGTTTGATCAATGGTGACACAGAGATTGCAAACAGAGATTGATAGAGAAATGTCGGTGTCGCGGAGTGAAACATAAAAAGGTAAGGAAGAAGATGAAAAGATTTTTTGAGGAGCAATGATGATAAGTTCAGTTTTATCCTCGTTAAGTTTGAGCTTGTTCTGCGTCATCCAAACCTTAAGCAAGCCATTAGACAACACGATGACATGCTCACAGTGGTGAAAAAACAGAAACTCCGATGGTATGGCCACGTCATCAGAGCATCAGGCCTTGCACAGATCATCATGTAAGGCACGGTGCAAGGAGGCAGAAGAAGAGGGAGACAGAAAAAGAGGTGGGAGGACAACATTCCAGAATGGACTGGCTTGACCCTAAGCGAGGCCATGGGTGTTGCTGAGGACAGAGAAAGATGGTGTACGCTGGTTAAACGATCATCTGTGGTGCCCCAACGACCTTCGAGTTATGGGATAGAATAGATCATAAGCAGAAGCATACAATATTTAAAACTCAAGAACCGCATTGAACATGCTATAGCTGCATGAATATTAGAGTGCGCATATGTTCCCAATTTAATAATCAATGTGAATTTTATAAAAAATATATTTCACTCAAATGCACTTACAACAGCAACATGTCAACGCCTTCGTTTCGTTTGCATGTGTCCGGAAGTACTCAAACACCCTCCGGAAGTGGATTGATTCTTACCTCGTTTCTGTTCGACTAGCATTATTGCTATAGGCAAATATTCCTAGACACCCAGTGCCTGAAGCCTAAACCATGTGACAATACCAATGTGATTTTATACAAGTTGAGGGCTATAATGCCAAAACTACTATACTAAACTTTAAGCCCATTACATGTCATGTGACGTCAAACAATCTCACGTTTCGTCCCGAGAACGGACGAGAAAACACTACCCACAATGCAATAGTGGAACTGGCTACACACTTCAAACAAAACGACGATCATGCAGACCCTTGAAATAGTTCGAGTTGGCAAAGGGTTGCCTGATCACGGATTTCAAGATCATACACCTAGTAGACATGAAAAAAGCCTCGGATTACTAACCACCAAGTTTGTTACACTCTTGCAGGAAGCGAAAGATGGTGTCTTGGACCTTAAAGTGGTAAGTGCTCGTGTCGTCTGCCATGCCTCAAAATGCGTGAATCTAACCCTAACTCCTAAGTCTAAGATTATTTCGTTTTGGTTTATTCTCTCAGTTTGTTTTTGTCATTTTTAGAGATTACCTCCAACATTAACTTCGTTACATGTTTTGCGTTCACTGATCCATAACATTCCCTTTTTTGTGCATGGCCAGAAAGTTCAATAAGTTGTTTGCGATCTATCGTTCAAGGAAGATAACTCTAGTTCTGATCAACGTTAAAAGATTTTATTCATTGTTTGGATATAAATACATGTACTGTAGACTGTAGTAATAAAATAATTATAGATCTATGTAAAAGGTACTGCTGGTTGAGGTAGGTTTCATTGAGGTGCATAAAATGTGGACTACACAGCTGGGTTTATAGGCGTTTCGCCGGATGGTCGATTCGCCGGAAAGGCCTGGTCGATTCGCCGATGGTCGATTCACCGATAGGTCGATTCACCGACATGTAATTCAATCACTTGTAGACGGACCGCTAGCCCTAACCCTAACCCGTTTCGAGTGGTATATGTGTAGCACTGCCTTACCCTACCCGTCGAGGCACTGCCTTACCCTACCCGTCGTTCTAGAATTTTTTCTTGTCGTACGGTCCCGTAGGAGCAGCCACTTGGACGTTTCGCCTGAAAATCTAATTGGTCGATTCGCCGGATTCGGCGAACGTGATTTCCGGCGAAACGACCATGTACCCACAGCTGTACACAAAGTTGCTGATCTTTGCAACTGAACTGAACTGAACTTGCAAATATCCAGGAAAATGTATTCATTAGGCTATCCGATCTGGAAGGTTTGTGTCACGTAACTTAAGTATAATTGCCACAGACCCTGAAGATGCTAACTTATTATTCACACAAACTAAACCTAATGTTTATGTTACAGAAAGAATGGGAATCCAGTATGATTTGGAATCTAGTGTTTATTGAAATTCACATACTCCTAGAATCAAATCAAATCTCGACGATGGATGACTGATGGTTGTGGTCCAGCTATGACCATTAAAGGTTCACTGTACCCTATCAACAAGAAATCAAATCAAATCATATGTCCTAGGAAAAGCTAATATACTATAAACTTGGATTCCCATTCAACCTAGGATGAATGGGAATTTGGTTTTAATGCAGATGACATATTTTGTAGGGTCACCACAGATGATCGTTTAACCAGCATACTCCATCTTTCTCTGTCTTCAGCAACCCTGATGGCTTTGCTCAGTTTCAAACCAGTCCATTCTCAAATGTTGTCCTCCCACCTCTTTTTCGATCTCTCTCTTCTTTTACCTCTACAACCTCCGAGTTACGGGATAGGATAGGAGATGTTTTGTTTGAGCACTACAGTTGGTCTTCTTTTTTTAAGTTGCTCCTAATGGTGTTGTCTTCAAATATGATATTATTGCCGAACTTAAAATTTACCAAAATTTTAAAATTTATTACCCAAAATTGATATTGATATATTATATATTATAATTATATATTTTGGTAATTCTCAATATTTACATGGAACTGTACAAATTATATTGTATAATCTAGAATTTAGTAATAATTAAATTTAATTATGATTTAATTTTGTACTAGTGCATAGTGTAATTAATTTGGGAATTCATCTTAGAGAATTGATCATTAAAAGAAATTCCAATTTATACTTGCTTTTTTTCTAGTGCTTGTACAGTTGCAGTTATTGAAATTTATATTCATCTTAGACTTAGGACCTGGGAATTCCAGTAAACACTAGTTAGATTCCAAATCACATTGGATTCCCATTCTTCCCGTAAACATTATGCTTAGTTTTTATTACTATTCATTTCTGTTTATGTCATGCACAACTATCAGTATCATATCCTTGTAGAAATGCTAATTAATAAATTTATTCTGTATTGCCATTTGTAAGGTTTTTATGCTCATATTTATAATTGGGTGAGAAAGGAAAATTATAAAGTTTGAAATGATGAAGCCAGCACAAAGTTTTTGGGGTCTGTCTAACATCTCTGTGGAATTGTCTTGATCTCTTGATGTATACTAGCCCTCATGTATCAAGTACAAAGTAGCCTTGCCCATTGCAGTAAGCCTGGTTTTTCCCCTCTGTGGACCAGTTGATGACATAAGTAAGGACTACTGCTGCTTGTGGTACAGTGTGGATCTTCTTGACCTACTTTTATTTCCCTTAGCTGAAAGCTTAAAGCAGTCTATCCTGACACAGCTATTCTGAAACAGACTGTCAAAGGAAGGATTGCTAATACAGTATAGCTCAGACTGCAAAGCCTGCTCCCTGTGTTCAGAGATATTAAAGGAGTAGGCCTCACATAGTCTCAGCCTTGCTTTGTGACTTGCTGTTGACACATCCTGATGATCTGTAACCTTTATTCCTGCTGTATTTGGCTATGCTTATCAGATCTTGCATCATCACCTCCCAAGGTCTCTGGCTAACAAGTAACATCCTTGCTCAGGGCCTAGGGTAGCCTGCTCCTATCTGTTTATCATTCAGGCATCAATTACCAAGTAACAGTAAAAGTCTATCACAGTACAGCTGGTTAGACTGCTGAACTTGGAAGATCTCATGTTGAATTTAAATATTTGAATAGGATTGGGTTTGACTTGTTAAACTAAAAGATTATGAAGTGAAGTGATAAGTTTGAGAGTTTACACACACACACACGTTGTAAAATGATAACATAGCAATGATAAAAGCAACCCAAGGCCAAGGGGTAAAAGGGTTTCATTTTTTTTGTCTGTTCCTTTCTACAAATACCTCTTCCCCTTCTCCTTTATTTTTTTCCCCATGTCATTTTGTCCATTGTGTTTTTAAAAAAATTACTTTGTCATTGTGTCATTTCTAAATCATGTACTTTTTATGCTTAATTCAGAAATCACAGTGTGGAAGTTGGATAACATAGATTACAATTTACATTGAACAACAAATGCAAGGGGTAGGATGGTGATTGAGTGACATTTGGATAGCAGATAATCCTGTGAAAGTTGGACCATAATGTAGAGAGTACCCACCAAGTGGGATAAGTGTAGCTGTGATGCACATTGTCAGCGTTCGCCATTATTTTGCTCATGCTTTAGTTTTTGGCTAATCCTAGTCCACTACCTGTGAAGTTTGTTGCCAGATGAAATCATTGTTTCTGAAAGAGTTATAAAATGCTGTAATAATGTGGTGTAACTTTACTTGGTGTATTTAAGCTATTTACCCTCTTTATACACGTCTATTTTAAGTCATTAGGAAGAAAGTGCCTGCTGTATGGTTGAGTGAGCATTAATGGAATGGTTTGAAGAGGGAAAGGATGTAGGAAGGTGTGGAAGATAGTTGTCCCTAGTGGCCAGTAATGGTTGTTGCATAAGAGGAAGACCCATCCCAGGGTTCAGGTTTGAGAGATTGATAGTTGGTAGAAAGTTCAAACTATTAGATGTGGGTCAGTTGTATTTTCATAAAGGCCCAAATATGGCAAATTGCAACATAGTCTGTATATTATTCATATTACTACCAGAGAATTTTCAAATTTTTCCTAGATGTGTTTGTTGTCTTTGTGAGAGAGAAAGCACATGAAGTTAGTTTAAATACTAAACAAGTAAAATAAATGATAGTCCTTCACATGGATGTCCCTTTTTTAAAATTCCAACTTTTATTGATCATAATTTTAATACCTTATAATTAAAATTAATTGTTAAGTTATTTATGCTGAACTTGCATCTTGTGTTGCAGGCAGCTGATCAGTTGGCAGTGAGACAGAAAAGGCGAATTTACGATATAACAAATGTTCTGGAAGGCATTGGACTCATAGAGAAAAAGTCCAAAAATAGTATACAATGGAAGTGAGTTGATGGTTACTTCTTTAATGTCCAAAGTTCTTACCTTTCTAGCTATTCATTTAGATAGCAAACAATTTTTTAAAATCCAAATTGAGATCATACAGACTCAAAGATGCATTCTTCCTCTATCTTGTCCCAGAGAGAGAGAGAGAGGGAAGGCCTAATTTAGTCTCAGCTATATTGTAATGTATGGATTCTGATATCTGTATTCTAGCTATTCATTTTTCCCCATGGGATCACTTTATCATCAGTAACTAGCCAGTATGTTATTATTATTGTCAGTATACATGTATTATAATAATGATGATGATGATTATTATTTCTTTATTATTTTTGAATGATAATTGTTTGCTTGTGTACATTTTTAGAGGGGCAGGTCCAGGTTGCAACTCGCGTGATATTTCAGACAGGCTGGTAGCATTGAAAGATGAACTGGACGAACTGGCACGTCGAGAGCAAGAACTAGATCAACACAAGATATGGGTACAACAGTCTATCCGAAATGTCACAGATGAAGTTTCCAACACAAGGTCAGTTGTCATGTTAAAGAGGGGAGAATTTTGAGTGATGTGAGGGAAGGTGGGCGGTTAGTGAGAAGAAAGAAAATATATGTATTGACTTTTGTTAGTTTGATGTTGAAATAGCTAGTGCTAGTACTGTAGTAGTGGTTGAAACAGTTTCTTTGAGTTTGTGTGATGGGTGTTACCTTGAGTGTGATAACCTGTGATTTCCAGCTTAATATTCCAAAGACTTGAATCTGTCTATACAGGGGTGTATTTCAGATGGATAACATTTACAAGGTTAATGATATTAAAATTAACTTTTCTTGTATAGTGTCTTGCCAGTTCAAAGAGCAGCTCAAGTCGCATCAAGGTTCACAAACTAGTAAAACTCTTTGTCATGCCGTTGCATTATGAGATTCAGGTCTTTATGGCAGATTAAAAGAGATACAAATAATGACAAAATCTACCATCTCTTTAAGTAACATAGTAAAAGTTTTATGAGCTAAAGTGCTTATTCTATCTAGCTGTGGTTTTATTG
This sequence comes from Oncomelania hupensis, assembly GCA_036898135.1. Classification (NCBI taxonomy): domain Eukaryota; kingdom Metazoa; phylum Mollusca; class Gastropoda; order Littorinimorpha; family Pomatiopsidae; genus Oncomelania; species Oncomelania hupensis. The sequence continues at coordinate 28,292,214 of CM072519.1, forward strand.
TAGATGCTAATAAATATTCTATGATTTTCAGATTGGCGTACGTTTTAAATGATGATGTGTGCAAGTGTTTTGAGGGAGAGACGTTACTGGCTATTCAGGCTCCGTCAGGGACACAGATGGAAGTTCCCATTCCAGAAATGGTAAGCTTTCTTTTGTTGGTTCGTGATATTGAATTATGTTTTCATGGAAATTTGATTTTTGCTTACAAATAATATTGCTGGTTTCTGAATAAGCCTCTGAATTTGTTATAGAACTTTTATTTTATTAAAAAGAAGTTTAGTTTTTGAATTAAATTTTAAGTTCTCTTTTATATCTAAATGTTTGGGGAGACACTTAAAAGAGTTATGTGTTTCTTTGTTATTGCCAGTTTCTGGGAAAGAATGTTGAAAGTAAACAGTTATAAAGTGTAAAATAATAATCGTCAAACGTGACAAAATATTATTTGGTGTGATTGAAGTGACTTTAAGTTCAATATTGGTCACCCCAGGGTCCAGGTCTGAGAAAGAGCTACCAGATCCATTTGAAGAGCCAGTCAGGTCCTATCAACGTTCTGCTTGTCAACAAAGATCCAGAGTCAGACAAGCCTGTGGTGGTTCAAGTGCCCCCTCCAGCTCATGCAGAGGGTCAGAACCAGAATCAGAATCCTGCTGGAGCTGCTGCTGAAGTTAAGGGAGCTAGAGGAAAGGTGAGAACGGAATGGGTGTATACACTTATTGACTCACATGCATAGCAGTGTGAGTCTATGTATTCAACCCCCCACCTCAAGAAAAAAAAAGTCAAGAATTTTGCAATATGCGACATGAATAGTAAAAAAACAAAAATTACATCTAAAGAAATGTCATGTCTGTCTATCGGCCATCCGCCGTCTGACTGCCAAACGCAAATGGATTAATATCTTAGAACCTAGAGCCGACATACACACAATTGATAGATTTCAGAGCTGAAGACACAGTCAGTGCCATAACTGGGTATTTATAACTTTGCCTATTCTATCCCATAACTCGAAGGTCAAAGGGACACCACAGATGATCGTTTAACCAGCATACTCCATCTTTCTCTGTCCTCAACAACCTCCTGGCTTTGCTCAGTGTCAAACCAGTCCATCCTTGAATGTTGTCTTCCCACCTCTTTTTCTGTCTCCCGCTTCTTCTGCCTTCTTGCACCGTGCCTTGCAGGATGGTCTTTGCAAGGCCTGATGCTCTGGTGATGTGGCCATACCATCGGAGTTTCCGTTTCTTCATCACTGTGAGCATGTCAAAATTGTCCAATGGCTTGTGTGATGGTCTGTCGCATTGCGTTGTTGGTGATGTGCTGTGTATATAGGAAATGTCCAGAACTGTTCTGTAGCACCTCATCTCCATGCTTTGTATTCTTCGTTGTAGATCTGCTGTGAGGGTCCATGTATCGCAAGCGTACATAGGAAGATAGGCAGGGTGGAGAACAGCTGAATCAAGAAATCTCTTAAATCCGGCCGGGGCCCAGGGGCAAAGACCTGGTAGGGGGTTCGTGGGGGCTGAGCCCCCTGGAAGAAAATGACTTTATGCAATTTTGAAAGTAATTTAGGGCCTCTCCTGCAAGCAAAAAAGCACAAAGTAAACATGAATAGAAACAACAACAAAATAAGACTGTTTTATGCACATGCCTTTAAAAAAAAGTTAAGAATCTTGATTTGTTGGTTACTCGTTCAATCGCGTTGCGGGACATCATATAATATGATGTCCCGCAACGCGATTGAACGAGTAACCAAAAAATCCAATTTCGGCAGAGCAAGACATTGTTTGTGATTTCAAAAGACTGCTAAGACATTGAAAAGAATCGCTGAAGCATAACACAAAGGAAGGAGGACACTTTATTATTTATAGGCTACTGTTCCCAGTCGTGGTCGCCCGATTTTGTTTTCTTGCTCATAGTAGGCCTTATAGCATAGCTCTGTATAACAGTCGCGGGCGGGCGCTTTCTCTGAACGCATTGAATGACCGACTAAATAAATTGGATGTGGGACGAAGGGGTTCAGCGAAAAATATATCGGATGAAAAATAAAAATCTCGGAACTGAGTATTTTTTTCTTGGAAATGCAAATGCCTTCCGCGGATCTGAGGAAAATTCTCCACCCTGCAAGGGAGAGCAGGAACAGCCTAACCTTGGATTTTAGACTGATGGTCCTTTCTTTCCAAATGGGCTCTGAAACCTTGTCAGGGCAGCAGTTGTTTGTGCAATACTGGAGAGGATTTCCTGTCAGGAATCATTGTCTGATGCAATGGCTCCTAAATATTTGAAGCTATGCACTGTGTTGGGGGATTGGCCTTGGACTTTGATGTCCATGTTGATGCCATTGGTGTTGTTGGTCGTCATTTTTGGTCTTCTATGCACTTATTTCCATTCCATAGGCTCTGGAGGTGGTGTCAAGCCTCTGTATCAGCTGTTCAAGTTCTTGTTCCTCTCCAGCCAATGCATCATTGCCATCAATGTCATCCGCAAAACGGAGGTTGGAGATTGCTCTACCCCCTATGCTGACTGTGCCTTCGTGATCTGCAAGGGCATCTAACATGATGTGCTCTAGGAAGATGTTAAATAAAGAGTGTTCGAGAGAGTCAATACACACCAATTGTTGTTCTGAACCAGTTTCCGCTGGTGCTGGTGTGGAGGATTGCACTGGTAACCTTTTGATGAACTTATGTTGTACACTCTCATGGTTGCCCACAGAGCTGCATGCCAGACTCAGTCAAAGGCTTTCTTGAAGTCTACAAACACATGATATAGATGTTGTTGGTGCTGTAGGTATTTCCCGCAGATTATTCTGAGGTTGAAAATCTGTTCAGTGGTATTTCACCCTGCCATAAATCCTGCTTGTTCTTCAGCTATAATTTGTTCAACTTGGGGTTTCAACCTGTCGAGTATTATTTTCAGGAGGACCTTGCTGGGGTGGCTGATGGTGCTGAAGGTTAACTTTTTTGGTAAGAGTGATGACAAGCGACTGGGTCCATGGTGTAGGCCACTCTGCCAGATCTTGATACAAATAATGATGAGGGCGTCAATCCTCACTCCTCCTACTGCTTGAAGCAATTCCGCTGGTATGTTATTCACTCCCGCTGACTTCCCTGTCTTCAGCAGTTGCACTGCTGCCTCAACTTCTTCTCAGATAATTTCTTCTTCTTCTTGGTTCTGGGGACATGCTAGAACTGGGTCTCCGTTTGGTGTATGGTTGTAAAGGTCAGAGCAGCATTCTATCCATCTATCCAAGACTTCTTGTTCTTTTGTAAGGCATATGCCAGACTTGCTTTGGATCATGGAGACCTTGGGCTGTTTAACACTTGTCAGCTGCTTCACAGTCTGGTAGGCCTTCTTGCTTTTTTTTTTTTTTTTTTCAGACTGTTCTCTATTTCCTGGCATTGATCTTTTATCCAGTTCAAATTTGGCATCAATTCCCTGTGAGGTATTCTTTTTCTTTTTCATCTCTCTTCGTTTATCACACAGATCCAAAAGTTCAGGTGTGATCCACGGTTTCTTCTTTGGGCTATGCTTGCCAAGGATATCAGTGGCGGCATCTCTCACAGCTGAATTGAAGGCGGTGGTCATGGTGTTGACATCTACATCACCAGCTCCCAAAATGAGCAGTGGTGCAAATTTCCCTCCAATTGTGACTTGAAATATTTCTGCCACCTCCAGGTCTAGCAGTAGGTCCGGGTCGAACTTCAGTCTAGTGCACTTCGCTGTGTTTAATCTCTGGAGCTGAAAGGACATCATCATGAGATCATGGACACTTCCGATGCCTGCTCCTGGGAAAGTGCGTGTCCTGCCAATGTTGATGCTTGATCTGAAGCATGTCTTGACCATGATGCAGTCGATCTGGTTATGATGCTCCATGCCATGTCCATCGTCAGGATTTTTTTTGGAGACCAAGGGTGTTTGCAGTTTGCAGATTGTTGTATCTGGCAAACTCTAAGACTCTCAGACCTCTGTCATTTGTCTCATTGTTGCAGTGGGGTCCACATGTGTCTCCCCAGTTGTGGGGGTCCACATGCGTCTCCCCAGTTGTGGTGCGCATCTTGGCCAACCTTGGCATTCCAGACGCCTTGTACTATGACTATATCCTTCTTCGGCACTTGGTCAAGGACAGCCTGTAGATGTTCATAGAAATCCTCCACTTCGCTGTAATCATAGTCTGATGTTGAGGCATAGGCCTGATTGATGGTGAAGTTGAAAGGGGCTGCTCACAGACGGATGGTAATGAGTCTACTGGAGACTGGGCGGCAACCCATGACAGTGGCTAGAATGTCTCTGTGGACCAAGAATCTAACGCTGTGTTCGTGCCTGGTTTCTCTCCCGCTGAAATAAAGCTTGTAGCCTTTGTCGGTCGTTGTTTCACCTAGGTTTTTCCAGTGCAGTTTGCTGGTGCCTAAAATGTTCCATCGGTAGTGGTCCAGCTCGTGGGCCAATTCTTATAATTTTCCCTCTACAGTTAGGGTCCTGTGACGATGTTGTTTCTCATGCTGATCTTGCTAAGTTGTCCATCAGTAGCACACTTATCACCTTCGTCGTGGGGGCAATGGAAGGTGCGGCCCTTGGTGATCCCGGCGATGACCGATCCGGTATGGAATGGGTGGTTCTTTTCATTATGTGGTGTGTCTTGGGCAAGAAAGACCTGAAAGGGCCCAAACCTCTCCAGGCTGTTGGCCACAGCCGAAATCCACGAATACAGTGTGGCTCGACTTGGCCCCGAGCACGTGGTCATTGAGCCTGTAGTAACATGAGGTTCCTCCGCCCTGGCTGGTGACTTCTGTGTAGAAGACTTTTGCCCAGTGATGCCATTCAGACATCACCTCTGATAGTCGCCTCTTACGGGAAACATTGGGTCTATTCTATTCTATTCTAGTCCAAACCACAGGGTTATTACTTTGCAATGTTGGAAAACCTGTATTGGCCATAATAATTGACTGTAACATATGGGGTCTTAACAATGATGAACAGTGCTGTGATTTGTTGTCAGTGTGTGTACAAAACCCTAGATCTTATGTATTTCCAAAAATATGTTTGTATGGACATGCATTGTCTAGTGTGTTTATAATTTTTCTGGTAATTGTTTGTGAAATAGAGGTCGCCAACAAAATCACCACTGCGGCCGTCACAGACAGCAATCAGTGTACAGGATCAGTCTCCCATGATGACACGTATGGCCACACGATCTTCACCGAGAAAGTCCCAACCGGAAAACTTTTTACAACGTATGCCAGTTCTTTCTTTTCTGTTTTCGTCTCCTATTATCTGTCATTGTGTTATTTCACCGTCTATGGTTGCCATGCAGATCTTGAAGTAGAATCCCCTTTTAGTGATAGTAAAGTATTTTTTGCCTTCATTTATCGGGAGAACAAACATCACAAAGATGAACAATTCCTGTCATGATGTCTTCTGCACATAGATCATCTGTTAGAAGGGAAGAAAAGTACTTTGGAACATATTTTAATTTATATTTGAAGTAGAGTGACAGTTTGTGATGCTTGGATTAATGTAGCAAAAAAGCTAGCTGTTTTGCTCATGCCCGATACATTTATAATGTAATTTGCTCTCTCATTGATTGATTGATCACATTTTGTAAGTATGTTTGTGTGTTGCTAGCATCCACATCCGCTGTCAGTCAGGCTATGCTGTGCCAACCTTCTACTTCTGATGACAACCCTACAGATATGCTCTTTGACCCTGCTGACCTCCAGGGTAATTTTTTGAATCCTTTGTTTGATCATCATCCAACCTTAACCTACATCATTTCTGTTCCCAACTGTGGCAATTGGTTTGAGCGACTGACCAAACGGTTGCATAGTTCTTTTGATCCAAACTGTTGGAATAATATTTCAATCATTTTTGTGAGCTTGCAGCTGTGTGCGAGCATGTACGTATAGGTGTGTTGGCGATTGTGTGTGTGTGCATTTAACTAGATATTAAATGAGTGCTTTAATGTGTTAACTGGCGACTGTTTTGTATGGTGTATTTATCATTTGTTGTACTTTGTGTGTTTTCTGCAGAACTTGGCGATTCTTTTATCGACAATCTTTTTGAAGATGGTATGTAATGTTATACAGTTTCAGTACTTTCTAAACACATACTACTCTAATAACCTTTGCCATTGTTTATACATTATAGTTGTGAGGGAATGGGTGGGATGAGATATGTGGAAAGTTGCATTTTGTAAAATTGAGTTTAGGCTACTGTTATTTTTTTCTACAATAATAATTAATAATAATAATTAACATTTGTACAGCTCCCTTCCTCATTAAAACTCTACAGCGCTTTACAGCAAATCCAAAGATAAAAAATAACGGAAAAGGAAAACATCAAATACCAAATCTGAACACATGTTTCATCAGATCTTTCATACTGATTTGTTTCTATGCTAAATTCAAAGTAAGCTCTGTCATTTTAATTGTAGTAGCTTGTTTAGGAGATATGTGACTATTTTACAATATTAAAATGATGCAAAGGGAGAATGAACTGAAACGGCTGCAGCAGTAGTTTGTGGAATAATTGAGTAATTTTAATTATGTTTTCACCCAATTTATTTTAGAATAGGACATGGTTTACCATATTGAACATGCTATAGTAGCATGTATATAAGCTGTTTATAAGACCCTAACACCCAGTCTTCATCATCATCATCATCATTTAGTGTTTTGGGTGTACAGGTTTCCAGCCACCATTCATGAGGCTGAGCCCAGCACCCACGGAATCCGACTACTTCTTCAACCTGGATGAAGGGGAAGGTGTCTGTGACATGTTTGATGTTATGCCACCAATTTGAGTTCAACACAAAGGAAAGATGATTAACTAGTAACAAATAAGAACGGGTAACAAATCCCAACTCCTAGATGTTTACTCTTGAAATGCTGCATGATGAATTCAATACTACTAGACGTTGGCTTTGGAAATGTTCTGTAGGATAGGAAATTCTGAGGCATATAGTATACTATGAGCTTGGGTTGAAAGAATCCATCAGTGAAATTAACAGAACATTTTGCAAAATTTATGACTGTAAAAAAAGGAGGGAAAAATGTTTGAAAAAATTAGGGGAACACATCTTGAATCTAACCCACGTTGATTCCTTACCAGAAGAAACAAGCTGAGTGCTCTGTTTTAGAGTGAAATATTATTTAGTATTTCCTAACACTTTTAATAAACATTTTACCCTTAGATTTTGGACAATCTGTAGCATCACTTTTACTGAAAAATGCAGCAGAGGGTATGGAAAATAACATTTTCTGTAACCCAATATACATATTATTGTCTGGATGTTGAAAGATAACGAACACGTTGACTGTAGCACCATTTGCCTTGTTGTGTAGTGGATGAAAGGAGGCATGTGATTTTGTACAGCGTTGTGCTCTGAGGTTATGAAAGGTGCATGTTAAAAGATGGAGTATGTGTGTTGTTACCTCATTTTGAGCATGGCTTCCTCAGATGTTTTGTTGATATTTTTGTGATCATTCTTTTATTTCCTATCATTATTGGTAAACAGAGACCCAGCAGTTTACTGTAGAGTGCTTCTTGGGAAACAACTGAGGTTTTGGTTATTCTGAACTAACAAAGTAGCTATGTGCATACTCTTCTTAATGCAAATTCAAATTAAGTGCTCAATTACTGATGCTTTTCATGTATTGGAAGGTTTAGTAAAATATGTCATATTTTTAAAGGGATTAAAAGCAAGATGTTTGGAGTTTTCCTCCTCTTAAACGCATGGTGCATATTTAATTACAAAATACTTTAACATGGAAAGTTACATTATCCATGATTTTGTAAATGTTATTTTGTAGAATATGTGCATTTTAATTTAACCTATAAAGGGAACAGTGAAAGCCACAGTTGAAAACCTGTCTTTCCTTTATAGGCAAGACGCTTCACTGCGGCAACAGTACCCCCGTTGGAGTGCCGGGGGTTTTCAGTATAAATAGTATCCCCACTTTATGGAAATTTAGTGCTTTAAATTCCCACTGTCGCTGTCTTCCTCATTTACTCTTTCCTATTCCTGCTCTGTCCTTCACTCTGCTATACTATCTTCTTCTTCGCTAGATCAATGACCTACCTTTTTTCTTGAAAACTCTTCCTGGACAAGACTCCTTGTTTGTGTATGAGGTCTGTTGGATCAGCTTGGGAGTGTTGGACGCTTTCTGCCGGGTGGTCACTAGGGCTTCCTATGATTGTACTATTTAGCACTAAAGGCATTTTATATGTATGTGTTTGGTTGATGATTTATAATGATGTTTGTATTCTATTTTGTTTTTGTAACCGGGGTGTTCGCGTAGTTGAGGTCAACCCTCAGCCGTCCCCCGCGTGGGATGTCTTTATTGTAAAGTGACTGGCCGGTGGAGGGCATTCAATTTTCCAACTGGGGTTGTTTCAGCAGATCTTTTATGCGGATCGGGGGTTGTCCGGTCCTGATTTGGCTCGGAAGAGTCCGCTGGACCTAAAGCAACAATAAATCAATCAATCAATTTTAATTTAAGTATTTATGATTTCCCTTAAGAAATTGTAGCTGAAAGATTCTGATTTTATTGCACAAATGACTTATTTTGGACCGACTTTTGCTTGTTATTGAAAATATTACAATTATTTTAGTGTATACTTATCGTTTTGTTTGTTTTTTTCCCCCATTTTTTCGACTATTATTCTTTACTTTCTCATCTGATGCTGTTTTGATAATTATAGATATTGATTATATATCAATTCATTGAAGAGGAAAATTTCTGGGTCCATCATTTTTACTATTATACAGCATGTACCTTAGAACACTATATTGTTGTGAATTGTGTTCAGTCTATGCATTATTACTCTTTTGTATGATTTTTCTGTGTTACATTTGTTATTATATATTGTTTCTGTACATATTGCTGTACACTAAAAAAAAAACTTTCTCCCAGTTGCATGATAAGAGTAAGAAATATACCTGAAAATGTGGATACGTTAAAGTCGAGCAACGTTGCATTAGCCAAATTTGTGTTGAAGATTCTGATTTTCAATATGTTATCCCCAATTTTAATTATGCAGACATTTACATTTTAATTCCCTTGCACTAAATTTAGTTTCTGCTTTAAAATTATTCAGCACTTTTGCACTTACATTGTGAAGACAAGATATGATCTTTTGTGAAATTATGAAAGATTTATTGATTGTTGAAATTGTGTTATTTGGGACCAGTGGCTGATCATTTTGCCGCGCCATATGTTTTTAAAGTGTAAAATCTTGGATGTTGGAGTTTAGTGAATCTTGTTTCCAATCTTGGTAGTGTTTCAACTAATTAAATGCTGGGTCATTTGTTTTTCTTCCTGATGATTCCCCTACAGTGTAAAGTTACTGGAAACAGAATAGATGTGAATGCTACATGTAATGTGTTATGTTGTTGGAGACGAAGGTTTGGTAGTGATATTTTATGTCAGGGATGCAAACTATGATGATGAATATAGTTTGTCTTTCAAAACTTCTTCTTTGACTTTTGTATGTGTACATCAGTGGGAGGGGGTTGAACAGCAAGCACTCTTTGTCAGTTATGTGGCTTTGTAAACTGTTAATATTGAATGATTGCACTATACTACTGTTAGTTTGTTTTGGACGGAGACAGTAGAATTAAATATGTGCTGTGCATGTAGATTTTTAAATATAAAGATCTGCTGTGAATAGGCACAAGATGGGTACATTCAAAGAATGAGTGGTTTCCTTACTTTAGCAGACTACATTATTGTTTTGAAAATACAGGCTTTAGTTCATTGTTTTTGTGCATACTTGTGTGCATTTGGTGCTTTTGCTCACTTTGATGTAAAATGCTGTGTGTACTGGGCTGATACATGAAGTATAGATGGACAGATACAAGAATGGATCGGGACAAGTGTGAGAAAATTGTGGACACGTTGTGTGACAGAGTTTGCAAGTGATGGTGAACAAAGTATTTCAACATGTAATTAATCGATTGAAGCCACTGTAAATGTGATTTTCATTCTTACATTTTCATACACATTTTTTTGATTTATGTATACACAATATTTTTTCAGTTGTTAATGTGTCTGTCAGTTGTTCCAACTGATTTTATGCAAACTCTTCCGTTCGAGGAAGGCTTTTTCTTGTTCTCTTTTGGTTTGTCAAGATCTCAAATCAAAATTGAACCACAAGAGACAAACAGTTATTATTATGATTGTATAATTTTTATTGAATCTATTACGGCTTTGGACTTGCCTCGATAAGTATCTGTCGTTTGACAGCATAGATCACTGCGACTCCATTTTGCTGAGGAAAAAGTGGTTATGATTAAAACAACTCCAGTGTAAGATGACTAGTAGTTATTTTTTCCTTCCCGTTTTCATATTTTTAAAGTGAGCTTCATTGAATTAAAAAAAATGTAAAAAGTAACTAAAGTTGCTTAAGGGCCTTTGTATGAATGGCACCTATCATGAGACTTATTAATTTCTGTTTCTGTAGTGATAATTACATGTTGAACATTTTGAAATAAATGAAATATTTGATAAAATCAATGTTTGTTGTTTTATTTCAAATGTTAAGACTGACTTTGTTGAAGGTGTATGAGGAAAAAGACAGCCTTGCATGACATAGCCTATATGACTTCCGTTCTCCTCAGGGAATCTATTTGCAATGTTCTACATGAAAATGAGTTCCCAATACATATAAAGTTTTTAAAACGGGAACAAAATGGTTGCATTAGAATGTAAAGAAATGTTGATATTCACCTTCATGCAATAACCAACGTTGATACACAATGTGGGTATAATATAGAACCACAACATTGATGTTTTGCCTTTGGCCAAAAATTACAATAATACAGGTTGCTATCATGCACTTTTTCTTCAATGGAACTCAAAACATGGTGATCTGAACAGATAAATGTATATATATCTAGGCCGAAAAAGAAATACATTTTTGACTCGCATGCATAGGAATGTGAGTCTGTGTACTTGCCCACCCCCCTTCCACCTCACTCCCCCAACACCCTTTGGGGGTGCCCGGGGTTTCTGTATAAGTAGAATCCCCACTTTCTGGTAATTTAATGCTTTAAATTCCAACTGTCGCTGTCTTTCTCATTTGTTCTTTCTCATTCCTACTCTGTTTTATCAATCTACTATTCTATCTTCTTCTTAGCTAGACCAGTCACCTACCTTTTGTCTAAACAAATTTTACAGGACAAAACTCATTTGTGTGTGAGGTCTGTTATATCAGCCTGGGAATATTGGACGCTTTCTGCCAAATGGTCACTAGGGCTTCCTATGATATTATTTAGCAATGAGGCATTTTATATGTATGTGTTTTGTTGATATTTTATCATGTTTATATTCTATTTTATTTTTGTAAACGGGGGTTTGATAAATTAGAGTATAACCTTGGCATCCCCTGCGTGGTATGCCTTTATTGTAAAGTGAGCGGCTGGTGGAGTGCCTTCAGTGTTACCACTGGGGTTGTTTCAGTAGATCTTTTATGCGGATCAGGGGTGAATCATCTTTCAACGAAGTTGTGGTCTTGATTGTGTGGTCCTGATTTGGCTTTGCAGTCCACTGGACCCTGTAAGCAATGAATAACTAACTAACAACCCCCTCACCCCCCACCCCTTAAAAAAAACAAAAAAACTCTTGATTTGTGCGAGATGAGTCCAAAATACTTTTAAAATGACGTTTAGCAATCAAAATAATGTGTCCGTCCATCTGCATCCATCATCTGGACGTGCTAAACTTGCAACTGGATTAATATCTCAGATCCTATTTCAACTATCACAACCAAACTTGGTAAGAGGTGTATATTCATGAGACCTCATAAATGATCAGTGAATGAACAACTTCACTTCAAGGTCAAAAAATGTTATTAAATAAACGAGTTGTTTTTTATTTCACTTTTTTTTTTTTCAAAGTTATTATTATTGAACTTGTGATTCTTTGTTGCATGATACATATCAATGAGACACACATCCTATGCACATTTGGTCAACTTCACTTCAAGGTCACTGGAGCTGTCCAAAATCAGTTAGTCATTGTTTTATAGGGTTCAGCAGACTGCAAAGACCTGAATCAGGACAACAAAATGGTTGAAAGAGAACTCACACATGATTCGTTTAAAAAATCTGCTGAACTAACACTAATGGTTACACTGAAGGCACTCCACCAGCCGCTTACTTTACAATAAGGGCATCCTTTGCAGTGGACGCTGATGCTTTACTCTAATTTATTGAACCCCTGTTTAGAAAAACAAAATGCAATATAAACATCATTTTAAAATATTAACAAAACACATACATAGAAAATGCAAAAAAGGTTATCGTACATGGCTTTTACTCATATTATGCAACAACGCCGGGTTATTTGATCATACATGAGCATGAGAGGTCATGTGAAGGCCAAGGTCATTCCAAGATCACTGTTTTTGTAGGGGCATGCATAATACAACTTTTGCTTTAGTTTATTTGATAGTACATGAGTGTATTTGGAGCTGGAGGTCAAGGTCAAGAGCATAGAAAAATCAAAGTCGGTATTGCATTTTAATGCCACTGATTCATTTTGTTTTTTCTGGGCAGTCATTTTCATGTCTTTGCTACCACATCATCTCTGGAACTGCTCCTAGCTATCTTTCCGAACTTTTGACTGTCTATGTTCCTTCTCAGTCTCTCCGCTCATCTGCAGATGAAAGGATGTTCCATGTACCAGAATACCACAGGGTGAGACATGGTGGTCGAGCTTTCAGTTTTTTCTCCCTTCTAGAGCTAGAACTCGCTACCTCGGTACCTAGCGTCCTTTAAAATGAACTTAAAGACGCATTTTTTTAGAGAGACCTTTTCTTAGGCGCCATGAGTGAGTGTTGTTTGTTATTTTTGGTGTTGGGATGTGTATGTGGTTGCATGTTATTGACCAATGTACGCATGTTGTGTTTACATTGTGTAAAGCGCTGTGTGATTTGGGAAAGCGCTGTATAAATTGCCTGTTATTATTATTTATTAGTATTATGTTAAATATTGCAAGTTCTATAAGGAGCATATGGACTTTGCCCTTTAAGTTAAAGGAATGGAACAGGAGAAACACAAGACTATAAGATTTCTTTTTTCTTCATAATAAATATATTTCTTTAAAAGATTTACAGTCGAAAGCATCTTCTGGACTAGTTTTTACATCAAAACTAATACACGTATAATATTTACAGAAATGCAATTGCTTATCACTTTATATATATAACAATGATCATTTAAATTAAATATATAAAATCAACAACACTGATAAACAATGACTTTGCATATTTACAGTACTGACATGCACTGTAAACAATTGTATACACTTAATGTTTTACACTTCAGCTTTAAAAGCTTTTGCATCACAATTATGTCACCCTTACTGCCTAAAAGTAAATTACATAACATGATTATTGTTTTAGGTACAGCGGACTCTTCCGAGCCAAATCAGGACCAAACAACCCCTGATCCACATAAAAGATCTGCTGAAACAACCCTAGTGGTAAAACTGAATGCTCTCCACCAGCCAGTCACTTTACAATAAAGACATCCCACGCAGGGGACGCTGAGGCTATACTCTAATTTATCGAACCCCCGTTTACAAAAACAAAAGAGAATACAAACATCATTATAAATTATCAACAAAACACATACATATAAAATGCCTACATTGCTAAATAATAACATCATAGGAAGCCCTAGTGGCAGAAAGACACCTGGCAGAAAGCATCCAATATTCCCAAGCTGATCCAACAGACCTCACACACAAATAAGGAGTCTTGTCCCGGAAGAGTTTTCAAGAAAAAAGGCAGGTGACTGGTTAAGCGAAGAAGAAGATAGTATATCAGATTGATAGAACAGAGCAGGAATGAGAAAGAACAAATGAGAAAGACAGCAACAGTGGGAATTCAAAGCACTACATTTCCAGAAAGTGGGGATAATATTTATACTGAAACCCCCGGCACCCCAACGGGGGTCTAAAAGTAAATAAGTCAATAAATAAATAAATCAAAAAGACAATTCTAAAGTAACCTCGCAAAAGAGATAAAATTTCACATCACAAGCTTACTAAGTTACTTACAAACACACATATTCATGTGAAAAAAAAAAAGAATGCCAGAAAAAAAATATGAATGAACTAATACAACACAAGAAAACAGGTTTAATTACATATTAAATTATGTTCTCTTAGGTGTAAGCACCATCACACAAACCAAAAGAAGACAATGATCAGTAGAAGAAATTTCTAAATATCCAAATCTGAAGTGAACAATATAAGCAAATGGAAAATTCTGCCCAGGTTCCTTGTAATGTTTCCAAGATTTTTGTGACAATAAACTAATAAGCAAATGACAACAAACAGTAGAAAACAACAAACAATAGACAAATTGCTATCATAAACTAATAGATCAACTAAATCATAAGTACTTAACTAACAGAACACAATTATAAAACACGTACAAGTTGTCATAAACAGATAAACGTAACTGTTTTGTTTTGCAGCTCATGTTTATACTGATGTGGAGATAGACAATAACAATAAAACAATATTTGCTATAAACAATATTATATCATAATGTACAGTACATGCGAGCGTTGTGGCCAGAAACCAATGGCGCCTGACAGGTGTGGGTTCGATCCAGCATCTGGGCGTTATGTTTCTCCGAATATTATTTACTTTCGACTCGGGCAACGTCTCGGGGGTTTTCTCCGGGTACTTCGGTTTGCTCCCCCAGCAAAATTTCAAAATCAACAACTAATGTTAGGTTGGTTGGATTTGGGCGCGCCACAGGCTGCGACAACGCTTTCCCCAGGGAAGGCGGCCCAGAATTTCCCTATGGAAAAGGGACAATGAAGTAAATAAAAAATTTTTTTAAATCGTTTGAATTACTTTTCAACTTTTTCTTTCACTGCCTAGAACTAGCTGCGCATCTGGCCTGAGGCTGCCTGTAAGTGTTAAGACAAGGGGTAAAATGAAATGGTGGTTGTGTCACTGAAGAAATAATTTTGTTTTTGAAAAATGAGTGAATTATGGGTGGAAGAAAAATAGGGAAAACCTATTTGTAAGGACACAACAACACAGGATTGGCTTTGTTGTTTAAAACAGTGAACATCAAGTCCTGACCTATTGATCCATACACAAGCCTGGGACTTCAATATTATAGTACGTAATTAACTGTACATTTCTTAACTTTCCATGGGCCTGCTAAGATAGTATAGATTATACAAGTGACAATCAATAATTGTAATAAGTAATAAGAGACATCTATTACGAGTATTATTCATATATATATCATGAAAATCATCACAACTTGGTCAGAATTAGTTTAGTGATCCTAAAAAATAAATCAATGGTGAGAAAAAATCTACAGTAAAAAATATGCAACAATTAATTAAAAATAATACAAGCAAATTCCATCAACAAAAATAATATTTCTTAACAACATCACAGACTTTGGGTCACCAAAAGAAAAACAAATCTGAATAAATGTCCAGCAAATGCTAACATTATTAGTATTGTATAATACACGTCATTCGCATCTTGGTCTGGGATATGGAAAATTGTCACACCGAGATCAGACTATATTTATAAGTGCACAAGTGCAATACTGTCTGATCGAGATTGTAAAAAATCTTCATATTCCATGTTTAAGATGCGAATAACATTTATGTATCAATTTCTTCAATTGGAAAAAAAAAAGAGAAATCAGAATTAGAGTAGAGGAGAGGTATGTGTGAACGAACACTTTACACATTGCTTTTCAATAAAATCATCCAAGTGCACAACCAAAAATTGTCCAAAATTCAGAAGCATTCCTTCACATTTATTCAACACGCACACAAACATAAAGGCACGTACTCACCCACTCACATAGAGTAAAGAAAAATGAACACTAAAATGTGACACATGACAGGTGTCTTCAACCAAACTTGACAAGTCAAGTGAAAAACAATGCCAGTTTCATTCATTGATTTGTCTCAACTTGGTTCAAATTGTAGGCCTACTCTTCAGTCAACTCTAGTTTAGGCAGCCAATGAAAAACCATGCTTATTTCATTTGATGATTCAGTGGGTCCATTTACTATTTTTGATTCCTCCTTTTCTTGAAATAATTGTTCCTGTAGTATTTGTGAATTAGTGACGGTTTGAGAATCAAATCTCGCTGTTTTAGCGCATCTTAGAAAATACAAGAAGACTGGTTTTTTAGCCGTTTGCAGAAAAAGCATAGGAGACTGCCATTCGTAAATGGGTTAACGTAAGTCCTGTTCTCTTACGACTTTATATTCAACAGCTTACTAGAAACATGGTCATCTGCGATTAGTCAATTACCATGCGATATCAGTTTTATTCACACTCTACTTGGCCAATAACACCTGTTTAAATAGACACATACTTTCATGTCTATTTGGCTGCTGGTCCTTCTCTATTTCAGAGTCAAATCATTGACAGAAATATATTTATGCAGGAATTATTTTGGTCGACTTAATAAAGAGACTACTCAGGTAACTATTAAAATACCCACACATACATGTAGGGTAAAAGAGCATTTTAGTGGTTTACAAACTATACATCATTAAAATGCATACTAAACGTAACTGTTCCATTGCAGAGATTCACTTCAACAATAGGTTGCAATCATTTTGACAGCATATTACATGATCTTCTAATGCCTGAGAATTAAGGCAAATAAACACACACACACACAAAGATCTAAATAGGAAAAGTCAAGATTGACATCAATGCCCAAGTCTGACCTCTTCACAAAGACCGCTGAGATGATGGGAACAGAGATTTCGAACTGCTGCTTCATTCCTTATTTCTCCCCCACCCTACACCCCCTTATCCTTACAACTTTATTCTCCCACCCCTGAGAAACTGACAGGCTCATGGATTAGACAGATTGACAGACGCTCTCAAATTCATGATCAACTCTCTGAACATCATTTGTACTACCAGCGCTTCTGAAACTCAAACATATCATTACAAAGACCTCTCTCAGCTGTGTAAAGCTGCATCCAGCACCATATTTTCTAAACTGACTAACAAAATCCAGTGCACATGAGCCTAGTATGTTAACATTTTAATTCTCAGGCAAATTTAGCATTGGCACTGACAATCTATTGGTTTATGCACCCTGTGACATTCAATTGTTCAATCCACACTGTGACAATCTTTTGTTTATTATCTATTCACACAGCTGGTGTCTGATTGGTTCCTGGTTGTTCTGTGATGGGATTTGAAGCAATACTCTGCTCTTCTTCACTGAGGTAGTTGTAGAGCGGAAACTCGCAGCAACATAGGCACTTGAATATACCAGGCAGGCAGCCATAGCATGGAGGTGGTACAGGGAGAAGTGGACTTGTGCGATTCTTGTACACAAGATAGAGCTCATTTCTGGAAAGAGTGAGAACACAAACAAATTGAAATTTTAGTTATAAAAATTCCCTTTCAACCTAACCAACGAGCAAACTAAAAATGCACACCCTTGGAAAATGTTTGTGTTTGCTATAGCTATTAAAACAATGAAAAAAAACACACATCATAAACAAATCATCAATCAGAAAAAATTAAACAACCAAACAAATAAGTAATAATAGACACATTGCTGCAAGCATGTGAGAGCAATAATTTGAACATTTTTATATTTGGAGTGAATACTCATTGCTGAATGCACATGGGCGAAACTATGCAAGTTTAAGTATTAAATGGTAAAATATGGTTCTTGCAATTATCTGGAAAATATGGGCTGGTTACACAATTTACATAAATGGCAATTCAAACAAATTCATCACGAAAGATTCCATGATTACTTTCTGTATCTTTCGTCTGCTTTTTTCTCCAAAAGAGGAATGCCTGACAGGAACAGGAGTATGCTCATAGTGAAAATAGGGGAGAGAACTGCAGTCCACTGGCCATCTTTCAGAACGCTTGTACTCATGATGAAGATGCCTAGCCACAGAGTTATCTCTCCAAAGTAGTTGGGATGTCGAGAAACTTTCCACAAGCCTATGAAAAGACAAATACAAACTGATGATACAAACGCTTTACGTACATTTACGGTCATTACAAAACTGACCGGGTATTTTAAATAGGTTAAAAAATACATTTTGTGAACTGGAACTTACATTTCCTTTTTGTTCCTTGTTTTCTGGTGTTTTATAAAAGAAATGTTTGTGTGTGCGTGAGAGAATGTTTGAAAACATTTGGTTAGGATTAAATGAGATAATAACAGTAGTAAAGAAATAATTAAAGATGACAAAATAACATATTTTTCTCAGGTTTAGGAAAGTATGAATGTTAAAAATAACCTTTCCCCACAGTAAAATGCTTGTCAAAAGTCACAAAGTACAAGAAACAGGAGAACAGATCTAACACACAACTGTCAATAAAAGTCAACCATTCACAAACCTGTGTCACACCACTTTCCCTTGTTGGCAGGGTTGTTGCGGAAGCTAAATTTCTGAAAGTCAGCCACTGTCTCTGCCAGCAGCCCTGTGGCAAAAAGAACAACTCCTACACCATCCTGCGGGGTAAAATCTGTTGCATAGTCAGCACTAGCTGGAGCGTTGATGAAAATAACAGGTAGACTGACCGTGAAAACCCAAAATGCCTGTAAATTAGCATTACAAAATATTTAATAAAACATGCAAAACTTCAGGAAAACATAGTACTTTGCAAAACAAAGCAAAACATATTTACAAAATGTCCACACTCCTACATTTAGAAACTGATAACATTTTCAAATGTTTTCTAGCTTTTCTATCCCTTTTCTTTATTGTTTTTAATTTAGTCATTGCTGTATGTACTTTTTCTGAAGATGTTTAGTTCAATTTTACACAAACTGGTCAAGCCGGAAGCATGCAGAATGTAAAATGATTTTTTAAGTTAATTAATCTGATGGCGTCTGAGATAAATTACTTGCTACATCAGTCCTCACCAAATCATAATTATTCCATTAAATATTTAAAAAAAATTGTGAATAAACATATGGCCATTTAAGAAAGTGAAGAAGTTTAAAATCTAAACTTGCCTGAAATATCCAGAAACCTGCAAACTTGAGGCAATTTTCTCTTTTGTCATCAAAGCGGTTGTCTTCCCCTATTTTGATAATTCGATAGAGGAGGTAACCAGACAGCCGTAAACCCCATAATGTAACGCACACGGTTACCATGATCTGTCGGAAGCTGAATGACTGCAAAAAGTAATGCATTACAGTCAAAGCATTAACAATAATACATATTATTTACACAAATTTTAACAGACTGTCACTTGGTTCAGACTCAGAATGTTACTATAGCCTATAGAGGCAGTCAATGCAGTGTACACTAAAAACAGCTATTCTATCTTATCTATCTATAGATAGCAAAAGCAACAGTGAGGTATAAACTTATGGTTGATTGATCTCTAAAATCCAGTTGCATGGAACCAAATGGAAGGTCGGTCTCAGAAACTGGCCTAGTCTAGTAATTATTACATTTGAATGAGCCAAATTGTTATCAACATAAAACAGAAAGGTAAGTATATAAACACAACAGTTGGAAAAAAAGTGTTATAAATAAATGTAACACATTGTTTTAAAATGTTTACATTGTCTGGAGACAAAAAGTAACAAATTTAAAGAAATATCTATTGTGAAAAAAACGCACATTCACACCCAGGCACAAAATAAAATAAAAAATGTAAGAATTGTTTCTTACATAAGCAAGCAGAAACGTCAAGATGGCTAGCACAACAAAGTTCGTGCCACCAGCAAAATCTGTCACTTTGTCAAATTTGCAGCTGCAGGCAATGATGAAAAATATGAACTGCATTGCCACAGTAACCAAGGCACAGATAGTTAAGTTGTTTTCATCAATAATCCACATTATGCTGTTTATACAAATATGTAGACCAAATCCCAATGTTAATGGACACCTGTAACATATGTATGAAGAAACAAATATATACAGAAAATTAATAAATATTTATAATCGTCAAACAACAGAGAATAACTATAATGTCCCTGAAAAACTAATGTCTGCTACTTTAGCTTTTGTTTTGTTTTATTTTGTGTGCATGGGTGTGTGTGTGTTTGTAGAAAAGCCATTATTTCTTACACACTCTTTATACTCTATTTACGTTCTTTTGATGGCCCAGTAATTTTGACGTCAAAACAGTGTTCCGTTAGGGATAGGGCTGTGTTAGCCTTAGGGTTAGGTTAATGGTTAGAGTTTGGGTTAGGGTTAGAGTTGGGGTTTGGGTTAGTGTTAGCTTCAAAAAATTGACAAATTTCAAAACATGTCAAATCAACGTATTTGGCATTTCATGAAAGTCATAACAACAGCGTTTTCACACATGCGTGTGTGTAGGTGTGTGTGGGTGTGTGTGTGAGTGTGTGTGTGTGTGCGTGAGCAAAACAGACGTAGAGGACAACTCAACACGATTTGTAAATGTGTGTGGTTGTCTGGAAATATATTTAAATGACTTGTGTGTGGATAGCCTCATCATGTGTTGTGTCTTGGGCAAAAAAGACCTGGCAGGGCCCAATCCTCTCCAGGCTGTTGGCCACAGCCGAAATCCACGAATACAGTGTGGCTCGCCTTGGCCCTGAGCACGTGGTCGTTGAACCTGTAGTAACGTGAGGTTCCTCCGCCCTGGCCGGTGACTTCTGTGTAGAAGACTTTCGCCCAGTGATGCCGTGCTAACATCACCCCTGTTAGTCGCCTCTTACGACACGCCGGGAAACGTTGGGTCTATTCTATTTGCCCGAACCCACAGAGCAGAGGCTATCCACTAATTCCATGCCGGATCGGTCGTCGCCCGGCTACACAAGGACCGCGCCTTCCGTTGGCCACCAGGACGGAGGTGTTAAGTATGCTACTGATGGACAAATTAGCAAGATCCGCACGAGAAACAACATCGTCATAGGAACCTGGAATGTCAGGACCCTAACTGCGGAAGGAAAATTAGAAGAACTGGCCCACGAGCTGGACCACTATCGATGGAACGTTCTAGGTATCAGCGAACTGCGCTGGAAAGGCCTAGGTGAAACAACGACTGACAAAAGCCACAAGCTCTATTTCAGCGGTAGAGATGACAGGCACGAACACGGCGTTGGATTCTTGGTCCACAAGAACATTCTAGCCACTGTCATGGGTTGCCGCCCAGTCTCCAGTAGACTCATTACCATTCGTCTGAGAGCAACCCCTTTCAACATTACCATCATCCAGGCCTATGCCCCAACATCAGACTATGAAGACAGCGAAGTGGAGGATTTTTATGAAAATATACAGGCGGTCCTTGACCAAGTGCCGAAGAAGGACATAGTCATAGTGCAAGGCGACTGGAATGCCAAGGTTGGCCAAGATGCGCACCACAACTGGGGAGACACATGTGGACCCCACTGCAACAACGAGACAAATGACAGGGGTCTGAGGCTATTGGAGTTTGCCAGATACAACAATCTGGTACTGGCAAACACGCTTGGTCTCCACAAAAAATCCAGACGATGGACATGGCACAGTCCCGGCGGGGAACATCACAACCAGATCGACTACATCATGGTCAAGAAACGCTTCAGATCAAGCATCAACATTGGCAGGACACGCACTTTTCCAGGAGCAGACATTGGAAGTGACCACGATCTCGTGATGATGTCTTTCCGGCTCCATTTGAAGAGAGTAAATACAGCAAAGTGCACTAGGCTGAAGTTCGACCTGGACAAACTGCAAGACCCGGAGGTGGCAAAAATATTTCAGGCCACAATTGGAGGGAAATTTGCACCACTGCTTATTTTGGGGGCAGGCGAAGTAGATGTCAACACCATGACCAATACCTTCAATTCAGCTGTAACAGATGCCGCCACTGAGATCCTTGGCAAGCATCGACCAAAGAAGAAGCCGTGGATCACACCTGAACTTTTGGATCTGTGTGATAAACGAAGAGAGTTAAAAAAGAAAAAGAACACCTCACAGGGAGCTGATGTCTACCGAAAAATCAACAGTGACATCCGAAAAGGCATGCGCACAGCAAAGGAGAACTGGATAGAAGATCAATGCCAGGAAATAGAGAACAATCTGAACAAGAACAACAGCAAGAAGGCCTACCAGACTGTGAAGCGGCTGACAAGTGTTAAACAGCCCAAAGTCTCCACTATCCAAAGCAAGTCTGGCATATGCCTTACAGAAGAACAAGAAGTCTTGGACAGATGGACAGAGTACTGCTCTGACCTTTACAACCATACACCAAATGGAGACCCATCAGTTCTAGCATGTCCCGAGAGCAAAGAAGAAGAAGAAATCCTCCCAATTCTCCGGGAAGAAGTTGAGGCAGCAGTGCAATCGCTGAAGAAAGGGAAGTCAGCGGGAGTGGACAACATACCAGCGGAACTGCTACAAGCAGGAGGAGAAGCGATGACTGATGCTCTCACCATTATCTGTAACAAGATCTGGCAGAGTGGGGAATGGCCTACACCATGGACCCAGTCGCTTGTCATCACTCTTCCCAAAAAAGGTAACCTTCAGGAGTGTGAAAATTACCGCACCATCAGCCTCATCAGCCATCCCAGCAAAGTCCTCCTGAAAATAATACTCAACAGGTTGAAACCACAAGCTGAACAAATCATAGCTGAAGAACAAGCAGGATTCATGGCAGGGCGAAGTACCACTGAACAGATTTTCAACCTCAGAATAATCTGTGAGAAATACCTACAGCACCAACAACATCTATATCATGTGTTCATAGACTTCAAGAAGGCATTTGACCAAGTCTGGCATGCAGCTCTATGGGCAACCATGAAAGTGTACACCATCAGCCCTAAAATTATAGAAGTCATCAAAAGCCTGTATGACAAGGCTACCAGTGCAGTCCTCCATAACAGCGTCATCGGGAACTGGTTCAGAACAACAATCGGTGTGCGTCAAGGATGCCTACTCTCTCCAACACTCTTCAACATCTTCCTAGAGCGCATCATGTCAGATGCTCTTGCAGATCACGAAGGCACAGTCAGCATAGGGGGCAGAGCAATCTCCAATCTTCGTTTTGCGGATGATATTGATGGATTGGCTGGAGAGGAACAAGAACTTGAACAGCTTGTACAGAGGCTTGACACCACCTCCAGAGCTTATGGAATGGAAATAAGTGCAGAGAAGACCAAAATGATGACCAACAACACCAATGGCATCAACACGGACATCAAAGTACAAGGCCAATCCCTCAACACAGTGCACAGCTTCAAATATTTAGGAGCCATTGTGTCAGACAATGGGTCTCGACAGGAAGTCCTCTCCAGGATCGCACAAACAACTGCTGCCCTGACAAGGTTGAAGCCCATTTGGAAAGACAGAACCATCAGTCTACATTCCAAAGTAAGACTGCTGCGCTCTCTGGTCATCTCCATCTTCCTATATGCTTGCGAAGCATGGACCCTCACAGCAGATCTCCAGCGAAGAATACAAAGCATGGAGATGAGGTGCTACAGAAGACTTCTGTGCATTTCCTATACCCAACACATCACCAACGACGAAGTCCGACAGACCATCACACAAGCCATTGGACAACATGATGACCTGCTCACAGTGGTGAAGAAACGGAAACTCCGATGGTATGGCCACGTCACCAGATCATCAGGCCTTGCAAAGACCATTCTGCAAGGCACAGTGCAAGGAGGTAGAAGAAGGGGGAGACCGAAAAAGAGGTGGGAGGACAACATTCGAGAATGGACTGGTTTGACACTGAGCGAAGCCATGAGGGCTGCTGAGGACAGAGAAAGATGGAGTATGCTGGTTAAACGATCATCTGTGGTGCCCCTACGACCTTCGGGTTATGGGACAGGATAGGAGGATAGGATAGGATAGGACTTGTGTGTGAGTGTTGTTCTTTTTTAAATTCAATATAGGTTTTAGTTATAAAATGTGATAATACTATGTTTACAGCACAAAACATCAGTGAATAAAAAACAAATATAAGTAAATATTTATTGAAAGGCCAAAATCCATAAAACTATACTCACTGTAAAACCAAATTGCTGCCTTTACATACACGTACTGTCTTACATAAAGCTGACAAGAAATAATACCATGTACCATACATGTACCAGAACACCGCCTTACACTAAGTTATAGAGTAGTAGTGCAATGAACCAGTAAAAGCAGAAGTTGATTTTTAAAGCCTGGCCTATAAAGTTATATATCAGTACTTGGCCCAAATCTGCACCAATATCTTTTTACATAACTATATATAAGGTATGTTACTAGTGTAAAGACTAAATCACAGCATCAATAACAAATGCGACACAGTTTACAAGTCATAAGTCTATGCATTGATTATTTGATATGAACTAAGAAAAATCATTCTTTTCATACACTTTATCTTAACTTATACCACCTGACTACAGAAATGTTAGCACGTCATCCCAAATTGCTGTTACTGTATCTTCCACTCTGAACGTCCACTATAACGCAGTGTAATTATTTAATGTGTATGCATAAGCAAAGAAAACTGAGAAGTGTTCAATAATTTAGACAAATTTTGTTCGTTTAAAACAATTGCTGGACATCTACAGTCGTAAACTATGTTAGCTGTTAAAAGATTACCAACCCATCCCCGAAAACACTTCTATGCAAGTTCTACATGTAAAACAATAATTACTTTTGTTTGTCTAGTTTCAAATTCAGGCACTTAAAATGTTAATTTATCACAACATTAACTAGCATATTAACCCAAACACACAAAAACAAATTTTCATTTTTTCCCCTAAATTCATAGGTGAAGTAACTTGCAGATGTAACAACACTTCTTTAGCAAAATGCGGTCACTCACGTGTAGAGTACTTGTGTACCCTTCGTCAGTCTTTAGGATTTATAAGGACTTTCTCAAGCAGGCTACCAGCAAGTCCCCTATATGCTTAAGTGCCTGGGGACGTTAATCTACATACATGCCTGCCAGCCTACCAGCACATGAAGATGTTGTTAAGCATATCATATACACTCTAAATTATAAACACAAATCACCTCATGTGTAAATCAAAGTAAATGTAAAACAAATTCTGAAAAGGTTCCAGTACTGCACCTTATATTTATTTATAAAGCAATGTTGATTTGAGATTTAGTTTTCGATTGTACTTTGTGGTAAGCCTATGCACAAGTGAATAGTGTAAAAACACTTGAAATTGACAAGATAATATCGATTACAATGCAAACCAAATATTGTTCAATGAATTTAACACTTGTTAATATTTTTATAAACGTTTGCGGTTTTGATTTAGATAAGATTAGTGTTTACTTTGGAAAACTCTCCTAGCTTGACCCCAATAAACTTCCGGTTACCTTTAACCTACTTCCGGGTTATGAAGAAAAGTGCTTCTGCTTTTGAATTTTGTTTATTTTTTTGTATGTCTTTTTCCAATGTAAGTTTACAAAACATTAAGTAAGAAAACGCAAGATTTACTGGATATTGTGTCATATTTTCTCTGTTTAACTGTATTTAAACGTTTTGTTGCAAGAAAAAGCTGTTGCCAGTATTTGTAGAATCTAAATAAAAACAATGAATGAATTTCGTGGAACGTGACAACTCCACAGACACAAATACTGGGACAACCTACGTGCCAAGGTTACACTTTTCTAGTGGAAGAAGGGAGTGTTCAAATAAAGAAGCTGTTTGCTTTTTGCCACCCTGCCTGTGAATGTGATTTTCTCTACAAAACAGATACATTTTCAGTTCATTTTATTTTGACTTGGTATAGAATGGTAGAATCAACAAAGATTTAGAACCAGTTCAGGTAGCACTTATTATAACTTACATAGACTTTGCAACAAGCTTAAAGATCAGCACCCCATGAAATATGCCGTCAAAGGTTAAACTTAAGGCTTGGGATAGTTAACCTTAACGAATTATAGATTCCCTGTGTGTCTCGCTGTGGGCTAGAATTAGTAGTGGATAAATATAGTCATACTCATAGTGCTGATCTTGATGATTTGCAAAAAGTTCTATACTGTGTGCAGACCAAGCTTTATTTTATGTCCTGGTGGCACTTGAAATATACCGTTTTGCTGTTTAAATTCATCATCATTAACTGGCATTTAGCAGTCAGCATTTTTCTTCCAGTTCTGAGCATTTTTTGTTGTTGCTATTCTTGGTCTGTAAAAATAACCAAATTATTGTCTTATTCTTATATTTTCAGGAAGAAATATGGCTGATGTTCAGTGTACTTCCCTGGGTCCTTTAAAAGAGTTATTACCTGAGTCATCAGAACAACTGCTTAGACACATTGCAGACAGATCAGTTCTTGATGCAGACTTCAACAGTCAGCTTGATAAGACAGCACAAGACCTCTTTGCGCACAAGTATATTGAAAGTTTGGAAACGTGCAATATTCTGCTTGACAAAACATGGGAAAAACTGAACACAGGCTATTGGAAGGATGTCAATATTAATTGGCGCTACTGTTACACTCTGCTGTCGGTGATGAAAGCACTTAGCCAGTGTGCACTGCTGAGTAACAGTAACTGCAACATTGACCATGCTGCCATTCTCAAAACCTGTGACTTGGGGCTGCTGATGGGTGCTCCTGTCATGGACAACATCCTCTCCAAAATGTCTCGTAAGTTCCAGGAATCCTTTGGTGATAAACGGCCCAATGTTTCAGGAGAAACGGACAACGAGGACATTGTTTCAAAGATTCCCAACAAAAAAGTCAGAGAAGAGAAAAGCATATCAGAAGACAGTAATTTGCATGCAAATGGTGAAAGTGGTCAGAAAGACACTGAGAATGCTGAAGGTCAAAACAATAGTAGTAAGAAAACTGTTAAGATAGAGAGGGAGGTGCCACGATTGGATTGCCCGTCAGTTGAATTGTTCAACGCCATGTTTTTTGACCTGCAGTGCCCTGTGGTCATCACAGGGGCTATTGGTTATTGGCCTGCATTTACCATGCGCAAATGGTCCATTGAGTACTTGCAGAAAATTGCTGGGCAAAGGACAGTTCCAGTGGAGATTGGGTCTCGTTACACTGAAGAAGATTGGACACAGAAGCTAATGACTGTTAATGAATTCATTGACGAATTTATCATCAACCCCAAATCGGACACCAAAGGCTACCTTGCACAACACAATCTTTTTGACCAGGTAAATAAATATATTGAAAATCTTGATGGATTCTGAATTAAGAATTGTTAACCTATGAAATGGAAAGTTTATAGTTCTTATATTAACTTTTGTGATCTAAATGGAGATTTGAAATTCCTATAGGTTTTTGGATTATCAACATGAAGACTTGTGTATTGGTTAATTTGTTCTTATTATAAATGATTTGATGTCATAACTAATATGTATTATATATATATATACTCTTATACGCGCCGGAATGTGTCAACATTTTTCTTTGTGACGGAAAGAATGCTACTTAAGGGGAAGGGTTCGGGTAAGGGTTAGTTGCAGTTCTATCACTAGCCCTTGCCCTAACACTTTAGCTTCTTTCCGTCCCAAAAACCCATTTGCCTTCTTGGATTCTTAAATTGTATGAAACCAAGTGAGGACGCTATCCGGCGTCAATAAACGGTTCGAAAATATTCCCAAACGGTTGGCAAAAGTCTCCTGACCTAGATACAACAAAGCGTGACCTAATTTGTCGCCTAGAGGGGACGAAAGTTGCTTTTTTCTCAAGTTTCTTTAAAGTACTTCGCGGCCTCCCGTAATGCGGCAACTTGCGATGTTGACACTTTCCGGGAGGCCGTATCACAACTGCCGTTGTACTAACGGTTGTGCAGGTTGACACATTCCGGTAAATATGAGACTATATAGGTGCTAGCCATTTGGAGAGAATTTATATTAAATTTTATATATATATATATATATATATATATATATATATATATATATATATATATATATATATATATATATATATATATATATATATATATATATATATACTCTCATATTGCCTGGTTTCTGGCAACACAGGCATGTTACGCGACCTTACTTGTGTCAACATGGATAGGAAAGTGTCAACATTCAAATGTTGTCAGAAAACGGGTACACTTTTTTTGCTGTTTTGGATTACATGGGACATAAATCGTGTTTTTTTGACATGTTGTCAAAAACCTGTACTATGACTGCAGTTAGTTCCCTTGCTACACTCTGTCGTGCTTCTGAGGATCCATATAAATTTTTGATGAGACAGGCTAAGAGTGAATCAGAATGAGAGCACGCGCTGTGATGTGACGTCTTGTCTGTGATGTGTGACGTTGCACGAAGACACTTACTCAAAATGGCGGAGCTCAAATCGGTGAGTGGATATGTCTTTTGTAAATACTTATCAACGTTTAATTTGTTTTGAAATAATTTTAATAGTACGTAAAGCTCTGCTCCATAGTCTGCTCTCTTCACTTCTGACTTTTAGGACCCTCCTGGCGCCCTTGTCTCATCTCTGTTGCCGCTTTGTGCGCTCCATATCACCGTCATCGCTACCTCTAGACTCAATCAATGCATTTCCTCCTTCTGAAAGTTGTTGCACCGCCCCTTATAAACGTGCCATTCTACTGCATATTGACTTCTTATAACAACAGCCTCCCTTCAACCAAGTCCCCTATGCGCTAATGTGTCCGGGGACGTTAATCTAACAAACGTGAACGTGCAGGAATGCATTATGTACTTATGTAGCCATTCTTGCGTTGTAGTTGCTCTTCAGTTTTGTAAAATATGAAGTTATAGTAAAAATTGACTTGTTGCAATTTGCCATTAATTTTTGGGAAATGCGTATTAAATATTAATATTGTAATGTTACTATTGTAAATATTGCCCCAATTAGAATTCCATAATCGTATAACGCATTGTCTAAAGCAGTGTCGACATCCTGTCTGTACATGTCGATCCTCTTGTCTGCTGTATCAACATAAAGTTTTGCATGGAAAATACACTACAGGCTGTCAACAATTGTCGACCTTGGCATTGTGAGGGTTAAATCAGAAAAGAAATATTACTTTTTTTTTTAGATCTAAATGTCTAATCTGGCTGGGCATTGAATGCTCAAATTTGAGATTTGTTGACTGGCTGTTGTATCTAATTTCTCTTAATATATTTTTAAATCGTTGAAGTCATTATAGACGTATATCTGGTTGTTTATTTTCTTATGTACTGTGTTTAAACAGCGAGTTCCGAGGATAAAGTAGCAGCCTAGCTGGAAACATCACCGTTAGCCCGCAAAAAAGCAGCGCATCGGTCTGTTTCCACTGCCCCATCTCAAACTGGTAAAGAAGAACGTACATGTCGTCCTAAAGTTATTCCATAATTTTTTTTAAGTTGCACAACGTTTTGGCTCTGTGGGTTCGGGCAAATAGAATAGACCCAACGTTTCCCGGCGTGTCGTAAGAGGCGACTAACAGGGGTGATGTTAGCACGGCATCACTGGGCGAAAGTCTTCTACACAGAAGTCACCGGCCAGGACGGAGGAACCTCACGTTACTACAGGTTCAACGACCACGTGCTCAGGGCCAAGGCGAGCCACACTGTATTCGTGGATTTCGGCTGTGGCCAACAGCCTGGAGAGGATTGGGCCCTGCCAGGTCTTTTTTTGCCCAAGACACACTACATGATGACACAATCCACTAATTCCATACCGGATCGGTCGTCGCCCGGGCCGTCACCCGGCACAAGGACCGCGCCTTCCGTTGGCCACCAGGACGGAGGTGTTAAGTATGCTACTGATGGACAATATAGCAAGATCCGCACGAGAAACAACATCGTCATAGGAACCTGGAACGTCAGGACCCTAACTGCGGAAGGAAAATTAGAAGAACTGGCCCACGAGCTGGACCACTATCGATGGAACGTTCTAGGTATCAGCGAACTGCGCTGGAAAGGCCTAGGTGAAACAACGACTGACAAAGGCCACAAGCTCTATTTCAGCGGTAGAGATGACAGGCACGAACACGGCGTTGGATTCTTGGTCCACAAGAACATTCTAGCCACTGTCATGGGTTGCCGCCCAGTCTCCAGTAGACTCATTACCATCCGTCTGAGAGCAACCCCTTTCAACATTACCATCATCCAGGCCTATGCCCCAACATCAGACTATGAAGACAGCGAAGTGGAGGATTTTTATGAAAATATACAGGCGGTCCTTGACCAAGTGCCGAAGAAGGACATAGTCATAGTGCAAGGCGACTGGAATGCCAAGGTTGGCCAAGATGCGCACCGCAACTGGGGAGACACATGCGGACCCCACTGCAACAACGAGACAAATGACAGGGGTCTGAGGCTATTGGAGTTTGCCAGATACAACAATCTGGTACTGGCAAACACGCTTGGTCTCCACAAAAAATCCAGACGATGGACATGGCACAGTCCCGGCGGGGAACATCACAACCAGATCGACTACATCATGGTCAAGAAACGCTTCAGATCAAGCATCAACATTGGCAGGACACGCACTTTTCCAGGAGCAGACATTGGAAGTGACCACGATCTCGTGATGATGTCTTTCCGGCTCCATTTGAAGAGAGTAAATACAGCAAAGTGCACTAGGCTGAAGTTCGACCTGGACAAACTGCAAGACCCGGAGGTGGCAAAAATATTTCAGGCCACAATTGGAGGGAAATTTGCACCACTGCTTATTTTGGGGGCAGGCGAAGTAGATGTCAACACCATGACCAATACCTTCAACTCAGCTGTAACAGATGCCGCCACTGAGATCCTTGGCAAGCACCGACCAAAGAAGAAGCCGTGGATCACACCTGAACTTTTGGATCTGTGTGATAAACGAAGAGAGTTAAAAAAGAAAAAGAACACCTCACAGGGAGCTGATGTCTACCGAAAAATCAACAATGACATCCGAAAAGGCATGCGCACAGCAAAGGAGAACTGGATAGAAGATCAATGCCAGGAAATAGAGAATAATCTGAACAAGAACAACAGCAAGAAGGCCTACCAGACTGTGAAGCGGCTGACAAGTGTTAAACAGCCCAAAGTCTCCACTATCCAAAGCAAGTCTGGCATTTGCCTTACAGAAGAACAAGAAGTCTTGGACAGATGGACAGAGTACTGCTCTGACCTTTACAACCATACACCAAATGGAGACCCATCAGTTCTAGCATGTCCCGAGAGCAGAGAAGAAGAAGAAATCCTCCCAATTCTCCGGGAAGAAGTTGAGGCAGCAGTGCAATCGCTGAAGAAAGGGAAGTCAGCGGGAGTGGACAACATACCAGCGGAACTGCTACAAGCAGGAGGAGAAGCGATGACTGATGCTCTCACCACTATCTGTAACAAGATCTGGCTGAGTGGGGAATGGCCTACACCATGGACCCAGTCGCTTGTCATCACTCTTCCTAAAAAAGGTAACCTTCAGGAGTGTGAAAACTACCGCACCATCAGCCTCATCAGCCATCCCAGCAAGGTCCTCCTGAAAATAATACTCAACAGGTTGAAACCACAAGCTGAACAAATCATAGCTGAAGAACAAGCAGGATTCATGGCAGGGCGAAGTACCACTGAACAGATTTTCAACCTCAGAATAATCTGTGAGAAATACCTACAGCACCAACAACATCTATATCATGTGTTCATAGACTTCAAGAAGGCATTTGACCGAGTCTGGCATGCAGCTCTATGGGCAACCATGAAAGTGTACAACATCAGCCCTAAAATCATAGAAGTCATCAAAAGCCTGTATGACAAGGCTACCAGTGCAGTCCTCCATAACAGCGTCATCGGGAACTGGTTCAGAACAACAATCGGTGTGCGTCAAGGATGCCTACTCTCTCCAACACTCTTCAACATCTTCCTAGAGCGCATCATGTCAGATGCTCTTGCAGATCACGAAGGCACAGTCAGCATAGGGGGCAGAGCAATCTCCAATCTTCGTTTTGCGGATGATATTGATGGATTGGCTGGAGAGGAACAAGAACTTGAACAGCTTGTACAGAGGCTTGACACCACCTCCAGAGCTTATGGAATGGAAATAAGTGCAGAGAAGACCAAAATGATGACCAACAACACCAATGGCATCAACACGGACATCAAAGTACAAGGCCAATCCCTCAACACAGTGCACAGCTTCAAATATTTAGGAGCCATTGTGTCAGACAATGGGTCTCGACAGGAAGTCCTCTCCAGGATCGCACAAACAACTGCTGCCCTGACAAGGTTGAAGCCCATTTGGAAAGACAGAACCATCAGTCTACATTCCAAAGTAAGACTGCTGCGATCTCTGGTCATCTCCATCTTCCTATATGCTTGCGAAGCATGGACCCTCACAGCAGATCTCCAACGAAGAATACAAAGCATGGAGATGAGGTGTTACAGAAGACTTCTGTGCATTTCCTATACCCAACACATCACCAACGTTGAAGTCCGACAGACCATCACACAAGCCATTGGACAACACGATGACCTGCTCACAGTGGTGAAGAAACGGAAACTCCGATGGTATGGCCACGTCACCAGATCATCAGGCCTTGCAAAGACCATTCTGCAAGGCACAGTGCAAGGAGGTAGAAGAAGGGGGAGACCGAAAAAGAGGTGGGAGGACAACATTCGAGAATGGACTGGTTTGACACTGAGCGAAGCCATGAGGGCTGCTGAGGACAGAGAAAGATGGAGTATGCTGGTTAAGCGATCATCTGTGGTGCCCCTACGACCTTCGGGTTATGGGACAGGATAGGATAGGATAGGACAACGTTTTTAACATTTTAGTAACTTTTAACATCTTCAGATTTAGTGTACATTCTTTAGTGTTGTCAATTGGACGTGAGTTTGATCATCAGTGAATTATTTTCAGACTTTTACAAACACCTGTTATAATAGTGTACATAATGTTAATGCAATAACACTACAGTAAGTCAAATGAAACATAAGCGCTGTTGTACATAGTATAGTTCAGAGTTCAGCGCATTAACGGAGCAAGAAGCTTCTTCTGCTCTGATCCTCAGTCATGGAATTTCTTATATGTTATACAGTATGCTACACTTCCAACATTTAAAAAAAGGCAGTTGAAAATCTGTTTGTTTTTTCAAAGAGTATTTTATGTAACAGTTTCTGATCAGATAGCAGGCTCATCGATTTGTTTTTCAATTGTTGTAATAATTAATAATAATTTTGACTAGTTGAAAACAGGTAACTTTTCTTCTTTTTTTTTTTTTTTGGGGGGGGAGGGGGGAGGAGGAGAGGGGAAGGGTGATGTGTTTCCAGTATGTGTGTATGGATTCTTCTAACTGGTTTTAAATTGAAAATATTTGTTTTTCTTGTAACCGGTCTTTGGGTAGGCTCGAAAAAATATTCAGTTATTATTATATTTATTATTATTATTATTATTATTATTATTATTATTATTACTATTATTATTATAATTATTATTATTATTATTATTATTATTATTATTATTATTATATTTTTTAAATTTTATTTATTTATTTATTTTTTTATAATAGTTCTCGTTCTTTGAAAACAGCAAGTCTACCGTACATCTAGATGGGAGGCAAACAGATTTAAATTTTAATGTAAATCACTTGTCAGTCTTGTAAGTTTTTTTTTTTTCTTTTCTGATGTACTGTGTAAATTGTTTTAACAGCGAGTCCTAAGGAGAAAGTCGCAACAGTGTTGGAAACATCACATGAAGGGGACTGTACATGAGGCAGCATCATCATCTCTTTCCCCTAGCTCTGCTCTATCTTCAGTTGGTAAGGAAGTCAAATTTTCTTTAATGTATATGTACTTTAACTGACACTTATACTTTTTTCTCTCCATGTACATGTATTTTCTATTAACTAAAACAAAGGTAACTGCACAGAACTGGAGGTAATGTTTTACTCTTTACAAAAATCAACAATGACATCCGAAAAGGCCGTTGGCCGTGGTTAAACAAAAAGAATATCACAATAGAGCGAGTTTGTTGTATGAAGTTAAGCCGTCCGAGTCTTCTGTATTGTTGGGTCTGCAGTTTGTGTTGACTATTGCCCCCGTTCTGTGCAAGACATCGTGCAACACACCTATATGAACCAATTTCCAAGTCATATTAACCTGATCTTTTCTTTGAATAAAAACTGGAACTGACTGCTTTTTGTTACACATGTCTTTGTTTCTCAGATGTTATGTACACATAACTTATTTTATTATATAAATGTGTTAAGTTAAATAGCAATCTTTAACCTCCTGATTTAAACAGAACATTTTGCTTTACAATATTGAATATATATGTTTAAAATAAATAATTGCTGTCTCCTTCTAATTCCCTAGGTTTTAGGATTTGTGTGTGTGTGTGTGTGTGCTAGAATTTGAAACCACAAAACATTGTGAACTTTAAACTAAATTGCCCCTGATCCCTCTGCATAGCATAATGATCAACAAAATAATCTCTTTTATGAAAATATTCTTACCAGTGAGTAGCCTCACTACATTCTCTTTCAATGTTCCTTTTCAAGACTCTACTGCTTACATGTATATTGTCTCAAATTCTGTCGTTTTTCATATTGCCGAGGTTCGTAATCGAATCCTAAAAGGCGGGTGGAGTATTAATGACGCTTTGGGTCAAGTACATGGGTTTTTTGTGTGTGTGCAGTTGAACATGCCAACGCTGGGACTGGGAAAAGAAAATACGTCCTTGACAAGAAGCAATACTGCATCTTCTGCAACAAAGGACAACTGGCTCTCCCAAGACATTTTCTTATGTAACACAGACACAGAATTTACCATCTTGTCTTGATGCCTGCTGTGTGGGTGGGGTTGATTTAGCAAGATTGTCATCTTCAAACACAGAACAATCTGGGGTTTCTCCACTGTCAATTTTGGCAAGCAATCTTCCAACTTTGGTGATCTCAGTGGTACTTTCATGCAGGCGATAGTACTCTTTTTCAATGTTCAGAGAGTGGCCCATGTGATTTGCTAGCAATTTCTGCTCATTGGGTGACAAATCAAACAGTTGAGTGATTGTAGCTCCATACTTTCTGCATTTCGTCGATGTGATCAACCCTGCCTTCTGTAGCCCAATATCTGATGTGACAGCATGGATGGCTTGCCAGCCATCCAGGTAACCGTTCACAGACTTAGATGCAAAGAAAAATGGATTCGATACAGGTATAGCTACATCAGTCATCATTTCAAGAAGAATGTACAGAGATTCTTTCACCTGGGGAGGCAGGGAGTAAGGGGGGCTCACACGGATTAGTTAGTTCTTCATTTTAAGCCCTAGTGCTCCCGTTTCTCCTGTGAGGGCGTTTATCGCCTTCCCCCCCCCCTCCCGCTCCCTCCTTCTTCGACAGTTGATGGTTCGGGTGCATTGCCGCACCCCACAGTCACAGAGACCGCTAGGGATTCGAACCCTTAAGTGACAGGTTCTGCGCCTCCCGATGGCAGTAGAGATCCTGGGCTGCCTTACTCAGGCTCGAAGGCTTGGTGGAGAGACTTGTTCACACGGTGGCTGGGCTTGTCGTTACGGTTCATAGCTTGGCTGTGGGAAATCCGTCTTCTCCCGGTCACACAGCCAGTTCACAGTCCGACTCCAAGGCCCCTGCCTCGAGCCCAAATAGTACGCGGGACGGGATGTCGTAGACCCCCCCCCCCCACCCCCCGGCTCTGGCTCCCCTGTGTAAATAGCGGAGCATTCCTTTCCTAAGTTGTCTCCATCTACAACCGGCGTTCTGCTAGAGATGTAGTCTATACATTACGGCTGAGACTCAAGTCCCTTTTACCCCCGTTGGGGTGCCGGGAGTTTCAGTATAAATAGTATCCTCACTTTCTGGAAATTTAGTGCTTTAAATTCCCACTGTCGCTGTCTTTCTCATTTGCTCTTTCTCATTCCTGCTCTGTTCTATCAATCTTCTATACTATCTTCTTCTTCGCTAGACCAGTCATCTACCTTTTTTTTTAAAACTTTCCGGGACAACACGCCTTATTTGTGTATGAGGTCTGTTGGATCAGCTTGGGAATATTGCACGCTTTCTACCAGGTGGTAGATGTTATTATTTAGCAATGTATGCATTTTATATGTATGTGTTTTGTTGATAATTTATAATGATGTTTGTATTCTATTTTGTTTTTGTAAACGGGTGTTCGATAAATTAGAGTACAGCCTCAGCGTCCCCTGCGTGGGATGTCTTTATTGTAAAGTGACTGGCTTGTGGAGAGCGTTCTGTTTTACCACTAGGGTTGTTTCAGCAGATCTTTTATGCGGATCAGGGGTTGTCCGGTCCTGATTTGGCTCGGAAGAGTCCGCTGGACCTAAAGCAATAATCATGTAATATAATGTAATCCGTGTGGAGTGCCGGGGGTTTCAGTATAAATAGTATCCCCACTTTCTGGAAATTTAGTGCTTTAAATTCCCACTGTCGCTATCTTCCTCATTTACTCTTTCCCATTCCTGCTCTGTCCTATCACTCTGCTATACTATCTTCTTCTTCGCTAGATCAATGACCTACCTTTTTTCTTGAAAACTCTTCCTGGACAAGACTCCTTGTTTGTGTATGAGGTCTGTTGGATCAGCTTGGGAGTGTTGGACGCTTTCTGCTGGGTGGTCACTAGGGCTTCCTATGATGTTAGTATTTAGCACTATAGGCATTTTATATGTATGTGTTTTGTTGATAATTTATAATGATGTTTGTATTCTATTTTGTTTTTGTAACCGGGGGTTCGCGTAGTTGAGGTAAACCCTCAGCCGTCCCCCGCGTGGGATGTCTTAATTGTAAAGTGACTGGCCGGTGGAGGGCATTCAATTTTCCCACTAGGGTTGTTTCAGCAGATCTTTTATGCGGATCGGGGGTTGTCCGGTCCTGATTTGGCTCGGAGGAGTCCGCTGGACCTAAAGCAACAATCAATCAATCAATCAATATGTTTGGCTTATTTGATTTATAACTGTAAAGTTTTGCATTTGTCATTAATTCAAGTATCATCTTCATGTTGTTCATAATTTTTTTTTTTTTTATCAATTTTAAAAATTCTGTTTAGCCTTGGTCTTTATTGTTTATTTATAGAGGGTTGCTTGCATGATCAATTGCTTGATTGATGATGTAAATCTCATGTAAACTCTGAATAAAATCAAATCATCCCAACCAAGTGCTCGTCTTATTGGACAAAGACTGCGCGATATCACTTTCTACTTTTAATCACTCATATGCACACACCCTGCAACATTTATAATGTATTATTATTTATATAACAAAAAAAAACCAATTCTTTTAGTACAAACAAATTGCCATAGCTTTTGGGCTTAAGTAATAACATCTTTGACTTTCACAAATAAATACATGTATTTTTTTATTTTCTTAATTTTGTTATAATTATTTTGATAATGTGTTCTCTCTCTCTCTCTCTCTCTCTCTCTCTCTCTCTCTCTCTCTCTCTCTCTCTCTCTCTCTCTCTCTCTCTCTCCCTCACACTAATTGTATGTGAAGTGAAAAATACCACAGCAAACTATCCTATCCGGTAACTCGGAGGTCGTAGGGGCTCCACAGATGATCGTTTAACCAGCGTACTTCATCTTTTCCTGTCCTCAGCAACCCTGATTGTTTCGCTCATTGTCAAACCAGTCCATTCTCGAATGTTGTCCTCCCACCTCTTTTTCGGTCTCCCTCTTCTTCTACCTCCTTGCACTGTGCCTTGCAGGAAGGTCTTTGCAAGACCTGATGATCTGGTAACGTGGCCATACCATCGGAGTTTCCGTTTTTTTCACCACTGTGAGCATGTCATCGTGTTGTCCAATGGCATGTGTGATGGTCTGTCGGACTTCGTCGTTGGTGATGTGCTGGGTATAGGAAATGCCCAGAAGTCTTCTGTAGCACCTCATCTCCATGCTTTGTATTCTTCGTTGTAGATCTGCTGTGAGGGTCCATGTTTCGCAAGCATATAGGAAGATGGACATGGGAGCGCAGCAGCCTTACCTTGGAATGTAGACTGATGGTCCTATCTTTCCCCATTGGCATCAACCTCGCCAGGGCAGCAGTTGTTTGTGCCATCCTGGAGAGGACTTCCTGTCGGGACCCATAGTCTGATACAATGGCTCCTAAACATTTGAAGCTATGCACTGTGTTGAAGGCACAGTCAGCATTGGGAAAAGAGCAGTCTCCAGCCTTCGTTTTGCGGATGGCATTGATGGATTGGCTGGAGAGGAGCAAGAACTTGAACAGCTGGTACAGAGGCTTGACACAACCTCCAGAGCCTATGGAATAGAAATAAGTGCAGAGAAGACCAACATTAATGATGACCAACAACACCAATGGCATCAACACGGACATCAAAGTCCAAGGCCAATCCCTCAACACAGTGCTTAGCTTAAAATATTTAGGAGACATTGTATCAGACAATGGGTCCCGACAGGAAGTCCTCTACAGTATCGCACAAACAACTGCTGCCCTGGCAAGGTTGAAGCCAATGTGGAAAGACAAGACCATCAGGTTACATTCCAAGGTAAGACTGCTGCGATCCCTTGTCATCTCCATCTTCCTATATGATTGCGAAACATGGACCCTCACAGCAGATCTACAACGAAGAATACAAAGCATGGGGATGAGGTGCTACAGAAGACTTCTGGGCATTTCCTATACCCAGCACATCACCAACGACGAAGTCCGACAGACCATCACACAAGCCATTGGACAACACGATGACCTGCTCACAGTGGTGAAAAAACGGAAGCTCCGATGGTATGGCCACGTTACCAGATCATCAGGTCTTGCAAAGACCATCCTGCAAGCACAGAGCAAGGAGGTAGAAGAAGAGGGAGACCAAAAAAGAGGTGGGAGGACAACATTCGAGAATGACTGGTTTGACAATGAGCGAAACAATCAGGGTTTCTGAGGGCAGGGAAAGATGGATTACGCTGGTTAAACGATCATCTGTGGTGCCCCTACGACCTCCGAGTTAGGGGATATGATAGGATAGGTATTAATGTATGTATTATTATTATTACTGTGATTATTTGAGAAAGGAGATGTAGCAGATCTTGACTTGGAACTGTATGTGTGTGTTTTATTGTGCGTCATGGTGTTTATTTTACGTCATTGTAGGAAGTGTGACGTAGGAAGAAAGAAATCGAAGAAAAATAAAAAAAAAACGAATCAGTTAGCAAGCTGCCGTCTTCACGGTCTTTTACAGTTTGAATGCATATCTTCCACAGTCCCAAGAACATGTATCATTTTATTAAAAAAAAAAAATATTGTTACGTATTTATAATGACAGTTGTCCATAGATTAATCTTAAATGTATTTGTTCAATCAGCATGCCCGTTATAAAAATATATTTATATATATAGTGAATACGAGTCGCATAACCGTTTTTTGACGACATATGTCACAGACAGGGTGTTGTGGCAACCTGTTTGTTTCTCAAATTTCTCGAGGTGTAATATATATATATTTAATATTGACCCATATTTATAATCACAGATGTGCATTTAACAGTCTGACATCAAATTTGACTTTATATGACCAGTAGAAATAGGTGTTGCCAAAAAACGGTGCCAGAACACATGTCGCGGTAAACCATGTATTATGCGTATATATATATATATATATATATATATATATATATATATATATATATATATATATATATATATATATATATATATATATATATAAGCCCCATCACCACCCCCACTTTTACCTATCCTTAATTAATTATTATTATGAGATTGTGATAATGAATGAATACCACAAAGAGAGTTAGGGAAAGATTACAATATTTGGTGATGGCTGAAACAGGTATTACTTGCGTGGTGTTCATTTTCACAATGAAATCAAACAGCCGAGTACATGATAATTAATAATGAAATAGTATACATTCTTTGAATTTGTCTCAGATTAGTGAACTAAAGGATGACATCAGTATCCCAGTGTATTGCTGCCTGGGTGAGGAAGAAGAAGTCGACATCAATGCATGGTTTGGACCCTGCGGTACAGTGTCACCTCTTCACCAGGACCCCAAGAACAATTTTCTCTGTCAGGTAGGAACATTACAGAAATTGTTGTTTTTTAAATTACATGAGACCGACACAAAAAAATAAATTCCTTTTTGTTCTAGATTTAGATCTTTGTTAAATATAAGTTTAAATGTTAAATATAAGTTATATCACCAAGTCTTGTGAATATCAGCTGGGTATTTATAAGCGACATATGTTAAATTTTGCAAGCATCATTTATGAATTGACTGCAAATAAAGAAAGAAAGAACTGGAAAGAAGATCAGTGCCAGGAAATAGAGAACAGTCTGAACAAGAACAACAGCAAGAAGGCCTACTAGACTGTGAAGTGGCTGACAAGTGTTAAACAGCCCAAGTTCTCCATGATCCAAAGCAAGTCTGACATAATTATATGCCTTACAGAAGAACAAGAAGTCTTGGATAGATGGACAGAGTACTGCTCTGACATTTACAACCACACATCAGATGGAGACCCATCAGTTCTAGCATGTCCCTGGAACAGAGAAGAAGAAATCCTCATAATTCTCCTAGAAGAAGTTGAGGCCGCAGTGCAATACCTGAAGAAGGGGAAATCAGCGGGAGTGGACAACATACCTGCAGAATTGCTTCACTTGGCAGGAGGAGAATCGATGATTGACGCCCTTAACATTATCTGTAACAAGATCAGGCAGAGTGGGGAGTGGCCTACACCATGGACCCAGTCGCTTATTATCACTCTTCCCAAAAAGGGTAACCTTCTGGGCTGGCATGCATGAACGAACTTAAAAGCCGACTTAGACTTAAGTAGCATGTTTCAGTGAAGCGCTAAGTCTAAGTCGGCTTTTAAGTTCGTTCATGCACGCCAGCCCAGGAGTGTGAAAACTACCGGGTCATCAGTCATCCCAGCAAGATCCTCCTGAAAATAATACTCAGCAGGTTGAAACTCCAAGCTGAACAAATCATACCTGAAGAACAAGCAGAATTCAGGGCAGGGCGAAGTACCACTGAGCAGATATTCAACCTCAGAATAATCTGTGAGAAATACCTACAGCACCAACAACATCTATATCATGTGTTTTGTAGAATTCAAGAAAGCGTTTGACCGATCTGGCATGCAGCTCTATGGGCAACCATGAGATTGTACAGCATCAGCCCTAACATTATTGAAGGCATCAAAAGCGTGTATTACAAG
This sequence comes from Oncomelania hupensis, assembly GCA_036898135.1. NCBI lineage: Eukaryota > Metazoa > Mollusca > Gastropoda > Littorinimorpha > Pomatiopsidae > Oncomelania > Oncomelania hupensis. Next base: position 28,333,238 of record CM072519.1, read on the forward strand.
ACTACCATTGCAGTCCTCCATAACAGCGCCATCAGGGACTAGTTCAGAACAACAATCAGCGTGCGTCAAAGATGTCTACTCTCTCCAACACTCTTCAACATCTTCCTGGAGCGCATCATGTCAAATGCCCTTGCAGATCACGAAGGCACAGTCAGCATAGGGAGTAGAGCAATTTCCAATCTCCGTTTTGCGGATGACATTGATGGATTAGCTGGTAAAGAACAAGAACTTGAACAACTGATACAGAGGCTTGACACCACCTCCAGAGCCTTTGGAATGGAAATAAGTGCAGAGAAGACCAACATGGCATCAACATGGACATCAAAGTCCAAGGCCAATTCCTCAACACAGTGCATAGCTTCAAATATTTAGAAGCCATTTTATCAGACAATGGGTACTGACAGGAAGTCCTCTCCACGATGGCACAAACAACTGCTGCCATGACAAGGTTGAAGCCCAATTAAAAAGATGGAACCATCCCTTGTCATCTCCATTTTCCTATACGTTTGCGAAACATGGACCCTCACAGCAGACCTACAAAGAAGAATACAAAGCATGGAGATGAGGTGCGATGAGGTGCTACAGAAGCATGGAGATGATGTGCGATGAGGTGCTACAGAAGACTTCTGGGCATTTCCTATACCCAGCACATCACCAACGATGAAGTCCGACAGACCATCACACAAGCCATTGGATAACACGATGACATGCTCACAGTGGTAAAGAAACTGAAACTCCGATGTTATGGCCACGTCTCCAGAGCATGAGGCCTTGCAAGGCACAGTGCAAGGAGGCAGAAGAAGAGGGAGACGGGAAACAAGGTGGGGGACAACAATCGAGAATGGACTGGCTTGATGCTGAGCAAAGCCACGAGGATTGCTGGAGACAGAGAAAGATGGGGTACGCTGGTTAAACGATCATTTGTGGTGCCCCAGCGACGTTCTAGTTTCTGGATAGGATAGGATAGAGAAAGATAAATTTATACACAGCAGTCATCCTCTATTTAACATTGTGAAAAATGTGTATCAAGGAGTATCTGACTTTGTGACAAAAAAGGAAGGAAAAGGTAAAAGGGGGAAAAAGGTAAGTTTGCTAAAGGCAAGAATTTTTGTTATCAGATCTATTTGAACCAGTGATTCATGCTTTTAATTCTTCTCTTTTTTCAGGTGATGGGAGAAAAGTATGTGCGTCTCTACTCACCTGAATTCACGGAGCATTTGTACCCACACCCGACCCGCCTGCTTGAAAACACCAGCCAAGTTGACTGTGAAAAACCAGATCTGGAGAAGTTTCCCAAGTTTGCTGAGGCCATGTATCTAGAGTGTGTGCTGAAGCCAGGGGACATGCTGTACATCCCCCCTAAACACTGGCATTATGTCAGATCTCTGTCTGTCAGTTTTTCAGTCAGCTTCTGGTGGCAGTAGGGACTCTGTAATCTGAGACATCAGTATTTCCCCAAAGGCAAATTATGTTGCTGGAAGCGCCCCTTATATTACACCACAAATTAAGTAAAATTTATAGACATTATCTTGAGATTCTCAATGAACAAACAATAGAGACCCACACTTTCCTGTTGTTGTTTGCAGCAAGGACAGTGAATATTTGTCATTTCCTGTATGACACACAGTCACATCGTGAGAGCAATAATGGGAGTGCTTAAAACAGTGTGCTCGTCAAGTTGTAACGCACAAAAGCATTATTTGACTAAGTCTACTGTAGGAACAGGCGACCATAAGTAGTGTATGGTTTGAAAATCAAAAGAAGTACATTTTGCAAACCAACCAGCTTCTTTTGTTGCTGTGCATGAACTACTGGGCAGAGTAGACCATGATGGAAACTTTTGACTCAATTGATCATATCCAATTACAAAAGGTGGATAGGTTAGCTGTAAAAACAACATGTTGTTATTTTATCGGAATATTGTTTTATTCAATTTGTTTACATGACTTTTATTTGGGCATCCTAAGATTCCATGTAATGTGTTTTGTAGATCTATGTTCAGACACATAGTTAGTCTAGTTTCCTTAAACTTCAATTTCCTTTCATATTTTTTCTTATTATTTGTACCAGAGGGGAAAAAAGTAATTGTCTATGTATTTATTACTGCTCATGGGACTGTGAGAGCAGCAAAAGAGCTAAATGTTCTTTATCTTATGGAATTATTTTTTTCTAATTTAATTGAATGGTGTCGTCATTGGTTAATAGATCCATACATCTAGTTTAGCCATCATGTCACTTTCCCAGCACAATCTCTCTTTCCCTTTCTTCAGCCACTTCCACACTATATTTGTGTTTTTTCTATCAGTGTGAATCACTACTCACTACACACACACCCCTCACCATTCTCATCGCCGCACACTACCTACTGTCTGTTGCTCTCAAATCAGACTTTGTTTAGTTCCCTTTATACGTTATTGTTTTGCGTCCTAGGTTTCTGTAATAATAATAATATGGATGCTATACTCGCCTTATTCTTAAATCAGACTCAAAGCGCTGAGATCTGTAACCAATCTACACGCTCACATGTTACAAACGCTTCCGTATACACGTTCATCACTCAAACACGTGGTGTAAAGGAACGTCGCTGTGGGAAGACAGAAAGAAAATCAATTTTTTGTGTGTGTGTGAAATTTTTAGGTTGACTGCATCCAATACCGTATTGAATATATATTTCTGTCAGGCTGATTGTGTTTTGTTTTTTAAAGGAATTAGAGTTGGATTTATTATTGTTGTATATATGTTTCCACGTCACAGCTTCTTTAGTTGAAGACAAATGGAATACTGCTGCTGCTGGTTATTGTTTTCCTTTGTTGTTGTCAGTGACGATGACACAGTGTAGGGGAACAGTTAGTGCACCTCCCCTCTCTTCTCTCTCCGTTCCCCTCTTCCTTTTTGTAGTTGACACAAATATACTTTATTTCATTGTATCTGTGTAAAAAAAAAAATAAAGTGTGTTGAAGCACTGTGTGCATTTGGAGCACTATTTCAAAAGCACTTTTTGTACAAACATAAATGAGCAGGTTTAGTTAAGATAATTATTTGACATTAATTTGATTCTGTGGAATCCATTTTATTAATGTTCAGGCCTTCTTCTTTGTTTTGAGTTTTCTTTCCCAACTGTAAAAAATTTGCACCTTGCAAAATTTTTTATTATTTTGTACTTTAAGTGACATAATTATTTACATTGTGTTTATTCATTTATTATTATAGTGTTTTGTTGTTGGTTACTTTTAATCATCATATTTTACAGTGCAGATATATAGATATAGATATGAATATATATTGTGCATACAACAATCTGTTTCATGTATTGCTAAATAGTTTTAACTGTGCAATTCTATTATATTAATTTTAGGCTGAGGTATGTATTTTGTGTGTGTGTGTGTATATATATATATATATATATATATATATATATATATATATATATATATATATATATATATATATATATATATATATATATATATATATATATATATATATATTGATTATATACTTTAAAATATGTTTTATTTAATATCTGAAAATATTTTGAAATTATAGGAATAAGCCAAATATCAAGTCTGTCAGTCATTTGCACTTAATATCTTGAGAACCACTGAACAGGTTTGACCAACGTTCATAGGCCTGCTTTATCATTGTATTTGTTCCATCTCAAAGGTCAATGTCGTTTTTAACTATAAAACGTTTGGCTCTATATCTTAAAAATGGCTGGACAGATTTTGATGATTTTGGGGGTGCATACAGGCACTTCAGCTCATGGCCAGAATAAAACTAAGACAGAAGAGACCCACCAAAATAGCACTGTTAAAAAGTTTTTGTATTATTTTTTTTTTAATTCTATGTGTGTATTTGAAAATACATTTGAATGATTTGCCATCTTGTTATTGTGGTAATACTTTTCGGTATTGTCAAACTGATTTAATTGATGGGAAAAATTATATACTGCAGCATTTCTGACATTATTTGTGCAGAGAAATAAGTTCATCTTTTATATTGATTTGTTATATGTTATTAACAAAAAAAGTATATAGTTAAAATCATACTTTACCAGCTGAGATAGCTGCTCATGATACTAGGCAAAAACAGAATCAAACTCAAGCCGCTAAAGTCTGCACAAACCTTGTTGTAGCAAAAACAAATATTTTCGTGATTCATTATTAAACTTGTTAAGGATAATTTAGTGCTGTATGCCAGTGTTTCTAATAAAACTAAAGTGTTTGTGTAAGGATTGCACAAACTCTGAAAATGACAGTAAGATTCAAATTCAACATGATTAATCCCAAAATGCACAGATTTTTGTTTGGTTTTCTTTAAATTTCCAGACGTATCTGGAAAACAGTCAGGCGGAATCAGAAAGAGCCATATGTCGATCTGTCTAGCATTTATTAATTATATTATTTATTATTATTTATTATAATGCTTTGTTTTTGGTTACTGTTAATCATCATATTTTACAGTGCAGATATTCCTTCAGAAGATATATATATGTTGCACAGTATCTCAAGAAACACCGAACGGATTTTGACCAAACTTCATAGGAACATTACCTAGGTTAGTGACCTGCATCTCATGTCTTCATGTTTGCTTAGACAGAACAGACATACATTTTGGCTCTTTCTGATTCCCAACTATTTCAGAGTATTTCCAGATAAATCTGGAGAAAAAAAGACAGGGAATCTTTCGAACAAAATTATTTCTCTTGTACAGAGTTGAATGTAGAGGTTGTTAAAAGTTTCATATCCTTGCTCAGAGTTTGATAATTGTTTTCCAAATACCACAATGTGAAGGTTAACCTTGCTTTCCCTATGTGTTTAACATTTGTTTGCTCCAGTAAAACACAATAAAGGCAAAAATATTTGTTTTTTATGGTAAACTACCTTTTCAGAAATAAATTGATGAGATTATTGTTAAGACTAAGATTTTTGTTTCTTGGCTATATACTAGAATAATCAAGGTATGTGTGTTGTATTTGTTCCACTTCAATCTGTGTACATTATGGAATTTTGTTTGTCCTTATTATTTCAGACTGTCTTTTGGGACATTAAAAAAAATCTCATTTAAACTAAGAAAGCAAGTATAATTCAGCAAATCCATCATGTTCAAACATATCAATCACACCCAACCTAAATTTACAGGTTCCCATAATTATTAGTGAATGGAAAGAAATATGCAACAATTCTTTTTAAGAGTTTAGTTTTGGAAAATAAAATTGTTACCACTACAGTCATAGCTTGCATTGTCAGTTCTGCTCACTTCAACCAAAGACTATAAGTACAGGTGCCAGAAATGCTAACATATTACGGTAGCACAACAACAGCAGCTGCTCTGTCTTGTTATTCATGACGTTGTTTAAGTGTTGTTGCAAATGTACAGTTAGTGGCTAATGACGACATTGATGGTGCTGCTGACGAAAATGTTCAGTACTTTCCCACAGAGATCATGAAACATGCTATAAATCTTCCATTCACAGGAAGGATATGATGATGAACTCAACAGAGTATCTAGTGTCTCAGTTAGGGTCATAATTTATGATAGTATTCTCCTACTGGGGCAAACTCAGGGGGTTTCTGATGACATCCACATTTAATAAGTAGCACACTGATTATAATGAACTGAATATCATCTCTCTTATTTAATACATCTCTCAGATTTGTATTATCTCAAATACTCAGTATGGAATCATCAAACCAACATTCCAAACAATGAGTGTTACACAGAGATAAGATTCTAGCACACTGAATATCATTGCAGCCACTGCTGAAGCCTGTCTAAAAAGATATTGTTCCAAACCTAGGCTTGAAAAATCTTTGACACTCTGTATAAAGATGCTACATGATGGATCGTTGAGTAATTTCATTGTTATTTGTAGTCTGACTGCACAATGACATTTAAAGCTAAAAAGTAAAGAGTGCAACAGAGGCAGCTCATTGTGAAAACAATCTTTGGTGGATACATACTTGTCCAATGTTAGTGTGGTGCAGTTTGTGTTTGTAACATTGCACTTTCATCAGGTAATTATTATTTTTTTCTTCTAATCTTTGTGAATGTTAAAACAAATCATTGTCAGTAAAACAAACTTTAACATCTTTAATATTTCAAATTGACTGATCATTTACATTTAAACAACAACATATTCATATTTAATGTTTTCAATGGATTACTACCCTTCCAAAAAAAAGTCCCTCCGTGGGGGTGCCGGGGGTTTCAGTATAAATAGTATCCCCACTTTCTGGAAAATTAGTGCTTTAATTTCCCACTGTAGCTGTCTTTCTACTTTGTTCTTTCTCATTTATATTCTGTTTTATCAATCTACTATACTGTCTTCTTCTTCGCTAGACCAGTCCTCTACATTTTTTCTTGAAAACTCTTCTGGGACAAAACTCCTCATTTGTGTGTGAGGTCTGTTGGATCAGCTTGGAAATATTGGATGCTTTCTGCCCATTTGGAAAGCATGGACCCTCACAGCAGATCTCCAACGAAGAATACAAAGCATGGAGATGAGGTGCTACAGAAGACTTCTGGGCATTTTCTATACCCAACACATCACCAACGACGAAGTCCGACAGACCATCACACGAGCCATTGGACAACTCGATGACCTGCTAACAGTGGTGAAGAAACGGAAACTCCGATGGTATGGCCACGTCACCAGATCATCAGGCCTTGCAAAGACTATTCTGCAAGGCACAGTGCAAGGTGGGAGGACAACATTCGAGAATGGACTGGTTTGACACTGAGCGAAGCCATCAGGGCTGCTGAGGACAGAGAAAGATGGAGTATGCTGGTTAAACAATCATCTGTGGTGCCCCTACGACCTTCGGGTGTTGGGACAGGATAGGATAGGGATAGGATAGGATCTGCCAGGTGGTCACTGGCATGTTCCTATGATATTATTATTTGGCAATGTAGGCATTTTATAGATATGTGTTTTGTTGATATTTTATAATGATGTTTGTATTCTATTTTGTTTTTGTAAATGGGGGTTTGATAAATTAGAGTATAGCCTTAGCATACTCTGCGTGGGATGTCTTTATTGTAAAGTGACCGGCTGGTGGGGTGCCTTCAGTGTTACCACTAGGGTTGTTTTGGCGGATCTTTTATGCGGATCAGGGGTGAGTCCTCTTTCAGCGAAGTTGTGGTCTTGATTTTGTGGTCCTGATTTGGCTCTTTCCAGCCCGCTGGACCCTGTAAGCAATGAATAACTAACTACACAAAAATGTTAGCATTGTCATATAATTATTATTGGAGATGTTTTTCTTCTAATATAGTTGGTTATTTTATATGTATGGAGATAACATTGTTACTATGTTTCAGTTAATCTTTAAAAATGTTTACAATTATGTTTGATAATGATAACTGTTTATGATAATGATTAATGTTCCCAATATTGTATATGCTAGCTTTGATTTTTAATTATCTTCATTTTCATCAACCACAAATTAAATTGTTCTTGGTCTGTTTCAGGAAAGAAACCACATTCCTGGACACTGTTAGCATCATTTGAAACAACAGCACTGACTGCAGCTATTTTCATTTGAAAAAAATGATGGTCCAAGAATTGGAGCTAATTTGTATTGTTGGATTCTTCAGTTTCGTTACATCTGTTACTATACCTTCCATTTCCAATAGTGCCAGTACTAATGTCCACAGTGACAGAACATCCCCACCAATGTCCAAATCTACACCAGATGAGGTGACAAATGCTTGGTCAACATCCCTGCTGGTTGGTCAAACCAGAGAAACATCAATTTTGTCCACACCTGGGAAAACAACCACAGTTACACAGACAGCTAATCCTGCATCAACATATGACAGTTCAACTACACGTGAAACAACCTCTATAGAACCTGTTACTCCTGGGTTAACACCTGAAAAACCAGTCCAAACGTCATCTACAATTTTGACATCAAAACCTACAGGCTCGCCTGCTACCAGATCATCAGAGTCCAGTGTGTCAAGTATTTCATCAGTTACAGTTTATGTAACAACACAGGTATCATCATTCACAACATCATCAGACCTACTCAGTGTTTCAGCATCAGTTTCTACATCAAGCTTCATTGGTGTCAACAGTGGGCAACCTCAAACATCTTCATCCACAGAAACCGCAACATCAGCAACTTCATCAACAGAAACAGCAATGGGATCTTCACAGTCACCTACAGGAAGAACAACTATTGTTGTGGCATCCGCGTTTGCTGCTACCATCATCATCGTTATTGCTGGCGTTCTGGTGCTTGTGATTGTTTTGTGGAGAAAGAATCGTTTGCCTTGTCTTCGAGGCTGCAAAACCAATGAGAGTCATGATGTTGAGAAACGCCAAAGTTACTTTCCAAACCATGCAAATCCTTTGTTCAATTTGAAGAGTCCCATAGATCAACAGTCACCCCAATAACTGACATAATTGTGAGTCCTTTGTGTATTTAATGTTCATTATGTTTTTAGCATAAGTCTACAATGATCAGGGATGGATTTAACCGGAAATTCCTGGTATTTTACCGGTTTGAGAATAAAAATACCGGTTGAAAAATCAGTAGCCGGTAGAGCCTACCGGTTCTTATTTTGTGTGACTGGTTTCAAAAATAAAGGAAAAGAGAAAGAAAAACAAGAGAAATGAAGAGAGAGAGAGAGAGAGAGAGAGAGAGAGAGAGAGAGAGAGAGAGAGAGAGAGAGAGAGAGAGAGAGAGAGAGAGAGAAAGAGCCAGCCAGCCTATCCAGTGGTAGATAGGCTAGTAAAAATGAAGAAGCAAAAATCTCTTTTTTCATTTTTTGCTAGGGGGGCGATAAAAGAAGTTTATGTGAAGACGAAGATGTTTCTAATGAAACAGAAAGTGCATTAACAGAGTCGCCATCTACTTGTACTAGCCTACGTGAATCAAGCCCAGACATTTCGAGTGCAAAATCGTTGAAATTGTCATGCTGTTTCCGAGAGGAATGGCAAAATCAATTCATGTGGCTGCGAACAGAGGGTGACAGGGACAGTGTTGTGATGTTTTGCATTGAATGTGACAGAAATAGGTAAGAAAGGCCTGTTATTTACTTTTACTTTTGGCAAACATCGTTTCAGTTATAATTAGTAGGCTTTACGGCGAGCAATAAATTAATCACTGCATTCGTGGGCAGATTTTCGGTGGCAAAAATAGTGACGCATTATTAAGCTTTCATATGGGTCATACCGGTTTCCGTGACTGGCCAACCGGTTTGCGTTCGAGTGGGTTTGTTTACTGTGACGTCGTACCGGTTTTGCAAATCCCTACGACGATCACTGAAAGATGCTAAAAAAAATCTTACAGTGTTGGGGGCTGGTTTCACTTAAAAATGTCAAACATATTTATCTTTTAAACAAACAAATAATTTTAATTTTTGAAACATTATGTAAAATATTAACTGTAAACATAACATTTCCATAATCAGATGAAAGTCATGCTTTGGGTATTTGACCAAATTACAACTTAGAAAGTATCAAAACTAACAAAAGCTTAACAGAATAAATGTTGTAAATAAATAAAAACAGGATATGTTAGCTAAACACATGATTTGTCCCCAAGACAAAGATGTGGCTGTTAAATTGTTTCAAGTCATAGATCCTGGGTTTATGGAAAAATTGAACATACGTTGGACAATAGCTTGTGTCATAAAGTTCTTAATTTAAAAAACAAAACACCTTTACATTTTGAGCGATGTGGCCGAGTGGTCTAAGGCGAGACTAACTTGCCTTGTCCACAGGCAATTTAACCAGTGGCACCAGACAGGTGTGGGATCGATCCTGCCTTTAGGCGTTATGTTTCTCCTAATATTAAAACACAACTAATATTAGGTAGGTTAATGGGTTTAGGCGTGCCACAGGCTGCAACTACGTCTTCCCTTTGGGAGGTGGCGCAGAATTTGCTGATAAAAAGGTACAACAAAGTGTCAAAAATCAAATTAAAAAATCAAACATCACTAAAATGCGGAGTATTCGTCTTATACAGGGACTCCCAAAAGAAATTGAAGAAAGGCAATGATGTTTCAAAAGCTGTTTCAGTTGGTAAATGCCTTAATCTGATGATCATTGAGGACACATTGTTGTGCCATGAAAAAAGTAAGAATGCAAACTATAAGCTAGCTATCCATGTTCTCTTTTTTGTGTGTGTTATTTCAAACAGACATAAAAAAAAATGACTAGAAATTTACAGGCGCACAGTCAATTTATAATATGTAAACCTAGAGGTGAAAGGCAATAATGTTGCAGAAAATAAATAATTGCTGACATTTTGATTGCTGTGGTGAGTAATTTATTGCAGTGATAAAGTATAATTTTTTTTATTAGTTGCTCTCTCTCTCTCTCTCTCTCTCTCTCTCTCTCTCTCTCTCTCTCTCTCTCCTCTCTCTCTCTCTCTCTCTCTCTCTCTCTCTCTCTCTCTCTGTTGGAGTGTTATCTCAAACAAACATTAACAAGAGTAAAGGAGGTTCAAGTATTATAACCATATTGTTCTTTCCCTCAACTCTCTGTAGTAGCTTTTTTTGATTTTTGGCCTCCCCCTCTTTATAATATGCTTAAAAGATGGCATGATTATAGACATTCAATCATAAGCCTCTCTCTCTCCCTCTCTCCTCCCTCCCTCCCTCTTTCTCTGAAAACTAAACTGATCTGCAATAGTGTTTTTTTTTGTTTTTTTTTTTTTTATAAAGATCTCCATATATTTTCTTCCCTCTATAGCTGTACTGCAATGTGTTTTCAATTGTTCGATTTTTGGTCATTGTGGACTTCATGGCCATTTCGCTGTGAAGTCAGCTGATCTGATATCAATTCACATGCACCTGCCGCTTTGGCACTGCTGAAAATCCAGAAACCAATTTCAACAGCATAAAGAAGTATATAAGTTTCCCGGGAAAGAGCTGCTCGCCGACGTAAAACAGAAGCAATATATGAGCATACAATGACAGATCAACTAAACTAGCTTGTTAACGTTGCTGTATTATCCACGTGTTGTTAAAAATAGTACCCTGCTCACAGATCACGTGGTAGCTTTGCACCTAAAATATAAACATTGGGCTTTTGCGATTGTCTGTGATGTCACTCATTTCGAAGATCGTTCGACTGGCAAGAAAACCTACCACATTATTGCTTTCGGGAGGTTTGCTGATAGGAATCATGAACAGAAGTTCGGGGTAAGTCCTCATTTCCCGAAATATTTGAATGTCATGTTGAAAAGCAGTATGATTTGTGCAAAATAAAATGCATTTAAAGACGGTTAGTAGGTTACATCACTTCATCTCGGCCAACAAAAAAAAAATAAAAAAATAGATCAACATCAAAAAGGGTAAAATTGACAGGACAGTATTTTCTGAAATTATTTATATTAATTCTTGTTGGCAAAAATGATTATATCTGTAAAATTGTGTTTCTAGCTTCACAGTTTCCATCCGTCATCGGTAAATATGTCAATCATAGTTTGTGCTCTCTCTCAGAGCATTGTACTGCGTTCACTCGGTTCGCTTGTACCCGTTTGGTACTTGTGTAAATCTATTTACGAAAAATAGTACGCACATTAATGACCCGAAAACTTCGAGGAATTTTGATTGAGTACCAAAATGTTTTAATTTTAATTATAGTAAGCAAGTCTTAATTTTAAACTTTAATTACTTTATCCATCTCTTATTCTTTTGTGAATTAGACCCTAGGCATGTTTCTAGGCTAAGCGGAATATTGTTATTTCCGGAAGAGTGAAAAGGTCAACTTAATAATATTAGTGCGCGAAGTTGGAAAAATCTGTTGACACGAGAATTGTGTTTTGTGCACGATTGCTGCCAAAATTGGTGCATCATAATTTAATTTTGTCACTTGAAACTCGCTTGCACGTGTTCCAAAATGGGGACTGTGATGACAGATGTAATTTTGGGATACGATTTCACAGATTCGTATTTGTAAGTCCCCATCTCGGCATCCGATTCGTACCGATGTCTGCTACTTGTGATGTAGGCCTAGACCTATCAGCTGTTGTTAATGTGGTTGTTGTTGTTCTTTTGTATTGTTTAGAGAATTGTTTGCTTTGTATAGTGAATTTTTAAATATTATCTTTGTTGGAAATTAAATGAGGATGACTTGTGCAGTAAGATGGATATCTTTTTTTGAAAAGATGAATGATTAAGAAAATCATAGTGCAATCTTAAAATCATGTTAATGGTGAAGGTCGATTTTATATCATTATATGAATTCCAGACTTTCTGTGATGGTCAGAGGACTTATAGTATCAAGTAGGAGTATTTTGTATCTTTCCTGTCTGTCAGAAACGATTTGTTTGAACTGCAAAAAAGTACTGCCCGGAAAATAATTCTGATTAATATTAAGTTTGTGTTATTTACAGGGATGACATTGTTCCTCAGTTTTTTAAATGGAGGAAAACATCACAAAAAGCCCTGGAGGACACTGATAAGAAAATACTGGATGGTAAGAATGGTTTTTGTATTTCCAGATAATATCATATCTGGACATACTTTGAAACAGTTGCTGTCAGAACAAGCCAATTGTGTCATTTTTCTGGCTGTTGCAAGCTATATCCCAAGCATCACTGAATGGATTTTGACCCAATTTCATAAGTAATAACTATTAAATAAATAAAATAAATAAGAGCGTTACCTGGGTTAGTTGCCAGGCTGTCGTGCATCTCATATTTGCTCTATCTCATAACTGGACTAAAGTCCTTGCTGAACATGTTTTGATATGTACTGTATAAATATCCACTAGAATTGAAATTTTCTGTTCAAAACATGCTTTTTGTATTAACTATTATCTAAAAAATGACGACTTATTTTGATGATTTTTACAATGCTGTATGCTGATACTTTAACTACTGCTCAACCTTTTAGATATAATTTGCATTTACTAAAAGGCCAAGGTTACTGAGGTTTCTCGTTTTCTAACATGTTTTGCATTGCATCTCAAATTGGCTGAAGCTGATACATTTAGATTGAAGATAGTTCAAGAAGCGGTCAGTTGTTCTACATATTCATTTTACTTCTCATCGGATAAAACCTAGACAGAACAGGCCCACGAAGCTTTTTAAAATGCTTTTTTTCCAGCTATGTGTGTGTGTTTGTTTGTGTGTGAATGGATGGAAATATATTTGAATGGCATGGCCACCTCATTCTTCTTTCAAATTCTACTAATCAACAAACAATATAGATTTCTAAACTAATTCAGATTTTGATTAAACATCCTTCATACTCATTGAGTCTTTTTAGTATTATACAATTAATAGATTAATAGATTACATTCAATTCATGTAATATATATAAATAAAATTCTAGTGATAGTATTTGTTTATTCAGCTGATGTATATGATGAAGAGAATTTTAGCCTCATGTTTTTAATATTGTAATTTTGGGAAGCCTAGGCTTAAAGTTTACATCTGTTACTTAATTTGTTTCACAGAAGTACCTTGCGTGAAGGAAAGAAAGTTTGTGGATATTGGCGATGGGGACAGATTATGGTCCATCGTTTGCAACCCTGACTTGAAAGGGACACCCATTGTGATGGTACATGGAATGGGTGGAGGTGTAGGACTCTGGGCCCTGAACCTTGATTCTCTTTCTCAAAATCGACCAGTGTTCGCTTTCGATCTCCTGGGCTTTGGACGCAGCTCACGGCCAGAGTTCAGCAGTGAGCCTCTGGAAGCTGAAAACCAGTTTGTGGATGCCATTGAAAAATACCGGGCTTCTGTGAGTTCTTAGTCTATTATTGGTCTATTAGACAATTCTTTCTTGTTAAAAGGGGTTAATGAACAGCTGTTTGTCTTGAATAAACCTCCAGCTGACTGCAACTCTTTCTTACTTTTTTTTTGTTTTACTGTGCTTCAGTCATTAATGACAGATTATTAGAACATCTATGACTTCTGTTATTTAATTAGTGATAAAAAGAACAGGATTACCAAATATCCTGTTGCTTAATTCAGTTGCAGAATTGGTCTCAGACTCTCAAGTAAATTGTGCTACATGTTCTAAAGAACCAGGATTTAATCCTTCCAAATGATATGACTTGAGTACTCTTTATTGATTTAAAACAGTATAACAGATTCTTAGAGTTCTTGACTTTTTCACTTATTGTTTTCAGATAGGGCTGGAAAAGTTCATCTTGCTGGGACACAGTTTAGGAGGATTCCTGTGTGCATCATATGCATTGCGTTACCCACAAAATGTGAAGCACCTCATTCTAGCTGACCCTTGGGGCATGATTCCACGACCTGAAAATGCTCAACAGCTGCCTTGGTATTTCCGGATGTTGGCTTCACTTTTGACGTGAGTGGATCTACTACATTTTGATATTGTTATTCTCAGGCCGTTATTTTATTTTGTGTTTTTTATTGTCTGGTTTAGTTCTTCTCCAGTTCTAATATTACTTGAAAAACAGTTGAGATTGGATCAGTTTAACAGCTAGGAACACATGAATATGTAACATGATATTTGAAATTAACCAATATTTTCAATAAAGGCAAGGAGCTGGGACCACTGCAGAGCTGTATTTGAATATTAGGTAAAGGTGTTGCATAACATTTCGATCACAGGGGAGAGAGGCGTTTGTGACATCCCCTTTCTTTGGACCAGCTTATTGAGAGAGATGCTCATCTCCTCTCGCTGCTTTACCTTCCCCGGTTATAAACGGAGCCAAGTAGCCATTCACATCTCGGTGGTCTGGGGTGTGTTTTGTGCTGGTTTCATTCTTTGTGTCGTTTGATGATTGTCTTGCAAGTATAGTTACCCATCCAAGTTCTGTCCGCTTGATTTTGCTTATCAAAACATTTCCAGTGTGTACCCAAACCACAAAGCTATTATATCACCTGAATATAAAACAAACTTATTCAGTGTCTTTTTATTATGGTTCACTGTTATCCTGTATACTGTGGTACTTACGGTAAACAAAATTCACAAGTTTTTATAGTGTTGTATTAATTGTCATTATTCGGTAAAAAACCAGCTGCGCAGTTGTTTTTTCCCGCCCCCCACCTCCTGCCTCTCTTATTCAGTTGTTGTCATTGAATTATGTTCACTGTGATTGTGGACATATACTATTTTCTTATACTATGGACTTGCCTGTTACAGTATTTACAGTCCTTTGTCAATCGTCCGAGCTGCTGGACCTTTAGGTATGTATTTTAGTTTTCTTGTTTAACTGATTGAGCTGACTTGTGCAATTAATCCATAATTTCATAAACAGTGAACAGAGGTGCCAACCAGTACGGATTTACCGTATTTAATTCCGGCAAAGTGAATTAAATACGGAAATACGGTAGCATTTATAAGAATACGGAGGAGAAGTTGCCAATCGTTTATCTTTGCCAGCGGTGCTTCTGTACCAGTTTCTGGTATAAGAATAGTACTCATGCGCTCACTGAATGTCGCTGTGTGCCTGCGGTATTTTCCGACACGCTTTTCGATTCATGTCTGTACCAGTACTCCTTGGACTGTACCCTAATCAATCACGTGATGAAAGCCGAATCAAGCATGAGCGACCCGAATCAAACACGTGATCCATTTGTCCAATGAAAACACTCGTTCTTAGCCTTTCGGGGTGAAGGCTATAATGGAGGGAACTCGTACAGATCTATTTTTAGACTGACGTCAACTGGGGTTAGGGTAGGGTTGGGTTAGGGTTACCCAACCCTACCCTACCCGTACCTTACCCCTAGTCTAAAAATAGACCTGTACGAGTTCCCTCCATAATAGTCTTCACTGCCTTTTAGAGTGTTTCAAAATCGTGAAAACGGAAGGACGTGGTAGATCCAGAAAAGGAAAAGCTGCTAAGTCTGGTAACGAAGCCGATTCCTCATCAAAGAAAACAAAGCCTGCACCTAAACGACTGCAAGATTTTCTGCATTCATACACAGTAGCACATCCATGCATCATTGCGTCGAAACTGTCAGCAAAGTATGCACGCTGTACTGTCTGTGGCTTCGATTTTTTTTATAAGTCATGGTGGCTTTGACGATATTGCCAGGCATGTTGCATCTGCTAGACACAAATCTAACTTACTGTCCAAGATCATACTGAGGATTCTCCTGATCCCTGTGTCCAACTGTTCATGTCAAAGGGTCTTTTCTCTGGTTATAAAAAATAAAACTGACTTTAGAGGGACTATCGGAAGTAAGACATTGAATCCAATGCTGCAGTTGATATCAAGAAATTCAAATATTGACTGCTACAAAACAAAACTCTCTCCAACACTTCTGAAAAAGGCAACTGCTAAGTCCTGGAAACAATAGAACTGTTTTGTTGCTGACATTGCTTTTATTGGAAAGACTATCAGTATCATTCATTTTAAATAAAACAAGTGTAGTGTTCAACAAGCTGATTTTCATGGTGATTTTAGAGTAAAACTAGTGTGGTTTTCAACAAGCTGATTTTCATGGTGATTTTAGAGGACTGAAAATAGCCTGCTATTTCAGAGGTAAGCCTGTCGACGTGTGGTTATAATGTCGTAGGCTGGGTTTTGCGAGAAAACAAATACTGACAAGTGTTAAAAAATACTGACAAACGGGTCTGGAAATACTGACAAGAAGATTAGGGGGTTGGCACCTCTGAGTGAATAAGAAGAACTAAAAACATAACAGAATAAGGCAAAGTGATACAATTACATTTTCAGATCATTTTATCAATGGATCTACATAATCTTTGTTTAGTGGACAAGAAAGAAACTTTCAAGTTTGACAAAGAATGCAGTATGTTACGTTGAAACGCGAAGGATAGCATGTCTGAAACGCGCACGATAGATCTAAACGTTTCGATTTGCAAAGTATTCAATAATAGAGTTTATTTACCTTTGATTTGAGTTTGCATTGTTGTTAGAAGAAGCTTTGTATAACGTTGATAATTTTCGTTAGTCGATATTATTGGAGAATTCTCTAGATTTGAGTATTTACTGTCGATAGAAATTTCCCGATAAATGTCGAAGTTTGAGAACGTTCCGGTAATGTGTATAGAGATGTATGACGTAAGACAGTGATGACGATCTTTAATTTGATTGGTGGTAGTGCGTCATTTCTACCGTGTTCTAAATTGTTCGGGAGTATCAAGAGACTATATAAGTGCCGCACTGTTTCAAAGTTGTTGTTGTTGTTGATAGTGAGTTGGAAAGTAAAAAGTTGAGAGTGGAAAGGCGATTGAGCGATTGTATGCAGTTGTTGATGTGTGCTGAATAAAAGTGGAAAACTTCATACGTCGACTCCAGACTTGTTGATGAGTGAGCAGGCTGCGTGGATAAACGAACCAGAGTTACACCTTATCAGGATTTCAAGCATCGGGGCTGAATCAGATACTGATAGAAAAACACCAACATCAAACGGAGTGTAACACAGTAACTTCATTTATTTAATGTGTTGCCTGAGTAGTGGATATCCACTGACGTTCTTTAGTAGTGTACTTCTCTAACTTAAGGTCGTCAATTGTAAAATTGTGCACCTATGAAACCACTGTCATATGATAGCCAGAAGTTCCCTCTATGTTACAGAAAGCATTAAATGTCTGAGCAGTTATGTTTATTGTTTACACCCAATGTCCATGGCAGGGAAGGGGTTAAATATATGTACTAACATAACGATTTTTTTCCCTTTGTCAACTCAAGGCCCACGTCTGGTGAAGCGGTATCGTCCAGCATTAGCCGAGACATTTGGTGAAAAGCTGAAAGATGACAAGCTCCTTCATGACTACATTTATCACTGTAATGCACAGAAACCAAGGTAAATGGGGCATGCAATATTACATATAATGATTTGCTTCAAAAAACTTGAAGCAATGTTATTTACTTGATTTAAGTAAGATGCAAGATGGTCTGCAAATAATAGGTTTTTGAAAACTCTTTTTATTATTATAATTTTTTTAATGCAGAAAATGTTAATCCTATCCTATCCTATCCTGTCCCATAACCCGAAGGTCGTAGGGGCACCACAGATGATCGCTTAACCAGCATACTCCATCTTTCTCTGTCCTCAGCAGCCCTCATGGCTTCGCTCAGTGTCAAACCAGTCCATTCTCGAATGTTGTCCTCCCACCTCTTTTTCGGTCTCCCCCTTCTTCTACCTCCTTGCACTGTGCCTTGCAGAATGGTCTTTGCAAGGCCTGATGATCTGGTGACGTGGCCATACCATCGGAGTTTCCGTTTCTTCACCACTGTGAGCAGGTCATCGTGTTGTCCAATGGCTTGTGTGATGGTCTGTCGGACTTCAACGTTGGTGATGTGTTGGGTATAGGAAATGCACAGAAGTCTTCTGTAGCACCTCATCTCCATGCTTTGTATTCTTCGTTGGAGATCTGCTGTGAGGGTCCATGCTTCGCAAGCATATAGGAAGATGGAGATGACCAGAGATCGCAGCAGTCTTACTTTGGAATGTAGACTGATGGTTCTGTCTTTCCAAATGGGCTTCAACCTTGTCAGGGCAGCAGTTGTTTGTGCGATCCTGGAGAGGACTTCCTGTCGAGACCCATTGTCTGACACAATGGCTCCTAAATATTTGAAGCTGTGCACTGTGTTGAGGGATTGGCCTTGTACTTTGATGTCCGTGTTGATGCCATTGGTGTTGTTGGTCATCATTTTGGTCTTCTCTGCACTTATTTCCATTCCATAAGCTCTGGAGGTGGTGTCAAGCCTCTGTACAAGCTGTTCAAGTTCTTGTTCCTCTCCAGCCAATCCATCAATATCATCCGCAAAACGAAGATTGGAGATTGCTCTGCCCCCTATGCTGACTGTGCCTTCGTGATCTGCAAGAGCATCTGACATGATGCGCTCTAGGAAGATGTTGAAGAGTGTTGGAGAGAGTAGGCATCCTTGACGCACACCGATTGTTGTTCTGAACCAGTTCCCGATGACGCTGTTATGGAGGACTGCACTGGTAGCCTTGTCATACAGGCTTTTGATGACTTCTATGATTTTAGGGCTGATGTTGTACACTTTCATGGTTGCCCATAGAGCTGCATGCCAGACTCGGTCAAATGCCTTCTTGAAGTCTATGAACACATGATATAGATGTTGTTGGTGCTGTAGGTATTTCTCACAGATTATTCTGAGGTTGAAAATCTGTTCAGTGGTACTTCGCCCTGCCATGAATCCTGCTTGTTCTTCAGCTATGATTTGTTCAGCTTGTGGTTTCAACCTGTTGAGTATTATTTTCAGGAGGACCTTGCTGGGATGGCTGATGAGGCTGATGGTGCGGTAGTTTTCACACTCCTGAAGGTTACCTTTTTTAGGAAGAGTGATGACAAGCGACTGGGTCCATGGTGTAGGCCATTCCCCACTCTGCCAGATCTTGTTACAGATAGTGGTGAGAGCATCAGTCATCGCTTCTCCTCCTGCTTGTAGCAGTTCCGCTGGTATGTTGTCCACTCCCGCTGACTTCCCTTTCTTCAGCGATTGCACTGCTGCCTCAACTTCTTCCCGGATAATTGGGAGGATTTCTTCTTCTTCTCTGCTCTCGGGACATGCTAGAACTGATGGGTCTCCATTTGGTGTATGGTTGTAAAGGTCAGAGCAGTACTCTGTCCATCTGTCCAAGACTTCTTGTTCTTCTGTAAGGCAAATGCCAGACTTGCTTTGGATAGTGGAGACTTTGGGCTGTTTAACACTTGTCAGCCGCTTCACAGTCTGGTAGGCCTTCTTGCTGTTGTTCTTGTTCAGATTGTTCTCTATTTCCTGGCATTGATCTTCTATCCAGTTCTCCTTTGCTGTGCGCATGCCTTTTCGGATGTCATTGTTGATTTTTCGGTAGACATCAGCTCCCTGTGAGGTGTTCTTTTTCTTTTTTAACTCTCTTCGTTTATCACACAGATCCAAAAGTTCAGGTGTGATCCACGGCTTCTTCTTTGGTCGGTGCTTGCCAAGGATCTCAGTGGCGGCATCTGTTACAGCTGAGTTGAAGGTATTGGTCATGGTGTTGACATCTACTTCGCCTGCCCCCAAAATAAGCAGTGGTGCAAATTTCCCTCCAATTGTGGCCTGAAATATTTTTGCCACCTCCGGGTCTTGCAGTTTGTCCAGGTCGAACTTCAGCCTAGTGCACTTTGCTGTATTTACTCTCTTCAAATGGAGCCGGAAAGACATCATCACGAGATCGTGGTCACTTCCAATGTCTGCTCCTGGAAAAGTGCGTGTCCTGCCAATGTTGATGCTTGATCTGAAGCGTTTCTTGACCATGATGTAGTCGATCTGGTTGTGATGTTCCCCGCCGGGACTGTGCCATGTCCATCGTCTGGATTTTTTGTGGAGACCAAGCGTGTTTGCCAGTACCAGATTGTTGTATCTGGCAAACTCCAATAGCCTCAGACCCCTGTCATTTGTCTCGTTGTTGCAGTGGGGTCCGCATGTGTCTCCCCAGTTGCGGTGCGCATCTTGGCCAACCTTGGCATTCCAGTCGCCTTGCACTATGACTATGTCCTTCTTCGGCACTTGGTCAAGGACCGCCTGTATATTTTCATAAAAATCCTCCACTTCGCTGTCTTCATAGTCTGATGTTGGGGCATAGGCCTGGATGATGGTAATGTTGAAAGGGGTTGCTCTCAGACGGATGGTAATGAGTCTACTGGAGACTGGGCGGCAACCCATGACAGTGGCTAGAATGTTCTTGTGGACCAAGAATCCAACGCCGTGTTCGTGCCTGTCATCTCTACCGCTGAAATAGAGCTTGTGGCCTTTGTCAGTCGTTGTTTCACCTAGGCCTTTCCAGCGCAGTTCGCTGATACCTAGAACGTTCCATCGATAGTGGTCCAGCTCGTGGGCCAGTTCTTCTAATTTTCCTTCCGCAGTTAGGGTCCTGACGTTCCAGGTTCCTATGACGATGTTGTTTCTCGTGCGGATCTTGCTATATTGTCCATCAGTAGCATACTTAACACCTCCGTCCTGGTGGCCAACGGAAGGCGCGGTCCTTGTGCCGGGTGACGGCCCGGGCGACGACCGATCCGGTATGGAATTAGTGGATTGTGTCATCATGTAGTGTGTCTTGGGCAAAAAAGACCTGGCAGGGCCCAATCCTCTCCAGGCTGTTGGCCACAGCCGAAATCCACGAATACAGTGTGGCTCGCCTTGGCCCTGAGCACGTGGTCGTTGAACCTGTAGTAACGTGAGGTTCCTCCGCCCTGGCCGGTGACTTCTGTGTAGAAGACTTTCGCCCAGTGATGCCGTGCTAACATCACCCCTGTTAGTCGCCTCTTACGACACGCCGGGAAACGTTGGGTCTATTCTATTTGCCCGAACCCTATGAGAGCATTTACAAGTTCGGAATACTTTGGATAACTAATTAGATTTTAGCGGATTCTTTTTCAGGAAATAGTTATGATGACACTGTTTAAAGTCACCATCGAATGGTACTGGGTCTTGTTTTGTTAATAAGTGGAAAATGTATTGGTGCTTGTTCTCTTAATACATTGAAATTGTAATTACAAACTCCAGTGAGTCAGTATGAGTTGTTTCTATATGTTTGCAGTGGTGAAGTAGGCTTCAAGAGTTTGTGTTCATACTTAGCCTGGCCAAAGGAACCGATGGTCAGTCGTGTGATTGAAAGTCTTGATGGAAATGTACCCATCACCTTTATCTATGGAGCTGAATCCTGGGTTAAACCATCTGCTGGATATGAGATCAAGAATCAACGCAAAGGTTATGTGGATGTGCAGGTAATCAAATAAGGAGAAAAAATGAGGATGGAGAGGAGTCATTTTAAGACATTTGGTGTGTCAAATAAAAATTACAGGATTGAAAATTACTATTATGTTGGCAATGATGAACCGTGTTTAGATATTCAGATAGTGTTGTTGTTTTTTTGTTGTTTTTTTGCTGAACTGCTGCTATGACATTTAGAATGAAGACTGGGCAGTTATGATGGTGATAGTACAGACCTGCATGGCACTCAATGCCATGACTGCAAACTGTTCAGTGGGTCTGCCAAAAGAATTAAGACAAAAGAAAGATCACCCATATAGATAGATACAATTTAAAGTCTGTTTAAAGTTATGATGAATTCTCTTAATACAATAAACAATTGAAAGTAAATACCTTGAGGTAAATACATTGTATTGATTGTTATTTATAAGTTACATTCCTCATTTTCAGCTTATCCGGGGTGCAGGCCATCATGTCTATGCAGATCGTGCCAACCTGTTCAATGAAGTAGTCAACACCATCGCAAATAGTGTGGATGTGGGGCAACTACCTACCCTGGAGAAGAAACTGACCCAGAGAATCCACGCTGTCCCCACAGTGACCAATCTGAACCCACCCACCCCTAACGACCCGGACATTCAGAGGCCACAGGGTTATGCTAGTGGAGATGTAGAATAATGAACACCTATCTCTAGTCCTTAGGCATTCATATCTGCACTTACGTTGCATGCAACTCCCTGGCAGTTATCTTAGTATTGAAGAACAACAAAAACAATAAACAACATTGTCCCATATGTATGGTAATTTTAGCATAATAGTTGATTAGTCATCTTTGCTATATAGGAAGAATAAAAAGTTTGTTGGAGAAATAATTCAGATTGTTTTAAAGGTGCTAAAAGATATAACAAATATTAGTTGGTGGCTTTCATTGAAAGTGCTGGGTAAGTTGCTACTTCAGATCTCAATATCAAATTTTGATAAAGATTGACTCCGTATGACGTTTTTTTTTTTTTTTTTTTTTTACAAATATTATTTAATGTAAACAAGACAGCTGTGAAGAAAAAAACAAACTTTTGAAGCACGGGTCTTTCATTATTGTTGGCAACTTGTAAACTTCTATTGTGCATAATTGTGAACAAGCGGCCATTACTTTTTTTCTCAGATTTGCAGTGCCTGTTTGTGTGTTTAGTGGGTAATGTTTGTGTGTATGTCCTTATGAGAGTTTGGCTGTGGGAGAGAAAGGGGATACAGAATGTTTCCATTGTTTTCTATGGTTTTATTGTTGTTAATGTCATTTTAGTATTGTGTTTGCTTTTGGCAATATTGTACAATTTTTGTTGCTGTTTCTTGTTTCATGAGCACAGAACTAATTTATTAGTTAGTATTTAAAAGCATCAGTGATGTGAATATAAATATGTATTTATAGAATTTATTAGTTAGTATTTAAAAGCATCAGTGATGTGAATATAAATATGTATTTATAGAAGCAAAGACTCCAATCTTTTAGTGTGTGAAGTTCTTAATAGCTCACTGAATGAAAGAAATAAGAGAATGTGTATACATTCTTTTGATTTCTTGAAAGAATGATGAATGTGTAATTGCAATGGTTTAATTCACTGAAGTTGATGTCTTTCGAATGTAATTTCAAGCTTTATTTCTTTCTGATTGGTGATCACCTACTTAAAAGTACAATTTAATTTACACACTTCTGGTGGTTTTGTGTTTCACAAATGTATTAGTGTTTTACGTTAGCATCGTAAATAATTTTTGTTTGTATACTGTTTCTAAACTCTTCATTGTATATGTGTTATTATTATTTGGTTTGCAAAGTAAAAGGCGTTAGTGTATATTTCTAGTATGCGTGCATACTTTGTGAAAATTAAATTTGCAGTGTTTGGTCGTACTCGGAAGTAATATGCCCCCGGTGAGGTTGTTGTTGTTTGTAGATTATAGTCACACGACACTTTCGCATATAGGTGACTACTGGACCGATTTATACTGACACCAGCGGGCCAGTTGTTGGTAAAGGGGAAAATAATATGATCACACGTTGACCAATCCGGGATTCGAACCAGCGACCTTTCGGTTACTAGCAAGACGCTCTTACCAACTGAGCTACCCGGCCCCACATCCCGGTGAGGTGCCGGGGGTTTCAGTATGAGGTGCCGGGGGTTTCAGTATAAATAGTATCCCCACTTTCTGGAAATTTAGTGCTCTAAATTCTCACTGTCACTGTCTTTCTCCTTTGTTCTTTCTCATTCCTACTCTGTTCTATCAATCTACTATACTACGTTCTTTTTCACCAGACCAGTCACCTACCTTTTTTCTTGAAAACTCTTCCGGAACAAAACTCCTCATTTGTATGTGAGGTCTGTTGGATCAGCTTGGGAATATTGGATGCTTTCTGCCAGGTGGTCACTGGGGCTTCCTATGATGTTATTATTTAGCAATGTAGGCATTTTCTATGCATGTGTTTGTTGATATTTTTATAATGATGTTTGTATTCTATTTTGTTTTTGTAAGCGGGGGTTCGATAAATTGGAGTATAGCCTCAGCGTCCTCTGCGTGGGATGTCTTTATTGTTACATTACATTATTATTGCTTTAGGTCCAGCGGACTCTTCCGAGACAAATCAGGACCGGACAACCCCCGATCCACATAAAAGATCTGCCGAAACAGCCCTAGTGGTAAAACCGAAAGCTCTCCACCAGCCAGTCACTTTACAATAAAGACATCCCACGCAGGGGACGGCTGAGGCTTCAACCCAACTTATCGAACCCCCGTTTACAAAAACAAAATAGAATACAAACATCATTATAAATTATCAACAAAACACATACATATAAAATGCCTACATAGCTAAATAATAACATCATAGGAAGCCCTAGTGACCACCCGGCAGTAAGCGTCCAATATTCCCAAGCTGATCCAACAGATCTCATACACAAACAAGGAGTCTTGTCCCGGAAGGGTTTTCAAGAAAAAAGGTAGGAGACTGGGCTAGCGAAGAAGACGATAGTATAGCAGATTGATAGAACAGAGCAGGAATGAGAAAGAGCAAATGAGAAAGACAGCGACAGTGGGAATTTAAGGCACTAAATTTCCAGAAAGTGGGGATACTATTTATACTGAAACCCCCGGCACCCCAACGGGGGTTGTCTTTATTGTAAAGTGACCGGCTGGTGGAGTGCGTTCAGTGTTACCACTACTGACTAGGGTTGTTTCAGCAGATCTTTTATGTGGATCAGGGGCGAGTCCTCTTTCAGCGAAGTTGTGGTCTTGATTTTTTGGTCCTGATTTGGCTCGGAAGAGTCCGCTGGACCTAAAGCAATAACCATGTTATGTAATGTAACTCGGAAGTATGCGCCACGCTTATGGTGGGTAGGGAACACAGTACTGGGGGTGGGAACACATGATTGTGATATGCTCAATATTTTCTGTAATACCACATACAAGAATCAATGCAATGTCCAGATACTGCTATAGTTTTGTATTGGTGCTGGACAGTTATATGTACTATGCATTGTCTGAAACATGTGTGATGTAAGCTTGAGTGTTGTTTTTTTTCTGCTCTCCACATTCTTCCACTAAAGTCACAATGACGATTGCTTTTTTCATGTACATTATATACATGTATGTATGTGAAAATGTATTAGTTCTTACCTAAAAACTTATCTCTTCTCATCTTCATTTGCTCATTAACCATCTTGCACAATAGTCTGTTCTGCATGGTCTCTACCAACCCACAACTGCCACAACTTGTATAAAGTGTGCACATATCGTAAATATTTTCTTTATTTGTGTGTGAATGTGTGAAAATTGCACTTTGAGAGAGTTATTGTGGGAAAAAGCGCTATATTAATATAATTACTACTATTATTATTTTTGACTCGCATGCATAGCAATGCGAGTCTATGTACTCAACTTATTTAGTGCTTTAAATTCCCACTGTCACTGTCTTTCTCCTTTGTTCCGTCTCATTCCTACTCTGTTCTATCAATCTACTAAACTATCTTCTTCTTCGCTAGACCAGTCACCTACCTTTTTTCTTGAAAACTCTTCTGGGACAAAACTCCTCATTTGCGTGTGAGGTCTTTTGGATCAGCTTGTAAATATTGGACGCCTTCTGCCGGGGGGTCACTGGGGCTTCCTATGTTATTAATTGGCAATGTAGGCATTTTATATGTGTTTTGTTGATATTTTATAATGATATTTGTATTCTATTTTGTTTTTGTAAACGGGGGTTTTATAAATTAGAGTACAGCCTCAGTGTCCCATGCGTGGGATGTCTTTATTGTAAAGTGACCGGCTGGTGGAGTGCTTTCAGTGTTGCCACTAGGGTTGTTTCGGCAGATCTTTTGTGCGGAACGGGCATGGGTCCTCTTAAATTTCTGCGAAGTCTGATCCTGATTTGGCTCGGAAGAGTCCGTTGGACCTAAAGCAATAATAATGTAATGTTCTCAACCACACACACACCCCCACACCCCAAAAGAATTAAAAAACATCCCAGATTTTTGCAAATCTGTGGGAGATAAGTCCTAAATATTCCAAAAATGACATCGGGAAAAAAAATGTCCCTCTGTCTGTCTGTCCAAAACGTTAAAGTTGCTAAGTACTCAGAACCTATTTCAATTATCACCCATGAGACCTCAAATGATCAGTGAATGAATGACTTCACTTTTAGGTCAAGATCACAAGGTCAACAAAGGTTAGTAAAGTTGTTTTCTAGGTTATTAATATTGAACTTATGATTCTTTGATGCATGATAGATATCAATGAGACACATACTGTACAAATTTGATCAACCTCACTCCAAGGTAAAGGTCACAGGAGCTGTCCAAAGTCAGTTAGTATAGGTACTTTAAAGTGACATAAAAAAAAAATCCTACAGTGGAATGGCTGTTATTTAACCCAAAGTATGCAACATTGGGTTATTTGATCATACATGCATGAGAGGTCACGTGAGGGTCATGGTCATCCCAAGGTCACCGTTTTTTGGGTATTATATAACTTTTGCTGTAGTTTATTTAATAGTACATTAATGTATTTTAGCTGGAGCTCAAAGTCAAGAGCCTAACAAGATCAAATTCGGTATTACTTTGCATTTTAATGCCACCGTTTCTTTTGTTTTCTGGGCACTCATTTTCCTGTTAAATATTGTGAATTCCACAAGGATGAATCAGGGCTTAAAATAATCCTCCGAGAAAAAAGAGGAAACTCAGCGCGTTTTACCAACTATGTAGAGGTACATCAGATGAGGGTGCGAAGCACCTGAACTTCCTAGGGGGGTCAGAGGGTATGACCCTCCCCCCCCCCCCCCCCCCACTCCCCGAAAAATTTTTGAAATCTAGAATAAAATATGTGCAATCAGGTGCATTCTGGAAGTATTCTGAAAAATAAAATGTTTATAATAATTAAATTAACTGACAAACTTTTTATTTCTTTCAATTTATTTTGGTTACTCTTGAAAGAGGTACATAGTCAGGGGGAAGAGGGAGTTTCTGGGCAGCAGGACCACCCCTTGGGTCTAAAGTAGTCTGGGGACATGCTCCTCAATAATTTTTATTCAGAATCTAGCTCAAAATCTGTGCACTTTTTTGTGATGGGCAGTAGTGTTTACCCCTTTAGTAGGCTTTACTGCTGAGTATAAATGCATGCACCTTGTAAGTTATAGGCCAGGGAACAAATTAATGTAATTTACTTGTTTTGTTCTTCTCGCTAGATTTAAGAAACTACTAGGAGTAAAACACTAAAATTTAGCACAATTAATCAGTGTGTGTTGTTGACTGCTTCCAACAAGTCCAAAGAGATTTCACAACATAAATTATTTGGTTAAAGAAAATTATAATAAACAATAAATTTAAATTAAATTAAACACAAAACAGTTGTTTTTGCGTTAGTTCAGGTGTACACAAACACTGAACAGAAATCAGGAGATTGTGTCAATTATAAATGCATTTGACAGTTATTATGAAATGTGTAGGCCTATCCTACCTGAAACTGGAAGTTGAAATTACTCCCAGTAATCTAAGTTACTCCCAGTAATCTAAGTTACTCCCAGTAAGCTCAGACGAACTAGCCAGTCCATGTCACTTTTGCAAGTTATGTCACCACCGTCAGTCACACACCCTTCAGCCAAAACATCACTTTCTTTAGAATCTCCCCGGTTCACAATCGTTGCAGCCACCATTTTGACTAAAGAATGTAGCTAGCAAACCAAACAAAATAACCAACTGACTACTTGAGCCATTTGAGAATCATAATCATTTGTGAATAAAGCGCAGCTTATCTCAAATTTTTTTGAGAGGGGTATATCTTTTCCGAGGAATTTTTTTTTTTCCCGAGGAAGAAGATCACTTTTACGATGAAAACCTCGGATCCGAGGAGGATTTTAAGCCCTGATGAATGTGTCATATGGGTTTTGCCCTTCTAGTTATTATTATTATTATTAAAAAAGAAATGAAATGATTTCATTCTATATTGTGTTTATTCAATGTAAAATAATCATTTAATGATTGTGTCCTAAAAAAAAAAAGATAAAATAAAAGTACACGTTTGAAGAATGTAGGTGTTGTCTATGTTCATGCTTTTGATGATGATGTTTAGCACATGCACAGGTCTCCACAGTACAAATAACTGTTAATATATACATATAGTTTGTAACTGCGCATTTTTTACATTTTTGTTAAATATTATTATTTTTGTCCTGTAAAGGAATTTTCTGTACAAACTAGTTGATAATGATGTAGCAGAAATGACTTCTTGTGTATTGTTTGTTTTACAGTGATAGCTTTCATATTTTAGAGTATAATATAATCATTCCATATGTGTTATTTGACTAATTTTAATAAACATGCAAACAACTTATTCATTGTGTTTCGTGCATTTCTGTCAGTCTGGTTTGTTGGAATTGTGTTAACAGGAAGTCCCTTAATCTTAGAAGTATGTGTACATTTGTAAATATTATTTGGGAGAGTTGCTCACTGATTGTTTGCAAACTTGCTATGTCGTGTAGTGTAGAGTGTTTGTGGAAGCGAAAGTTAACGGTATTTTTTACTGCACTCTAGTGCTACGTTTAGTGTTTATGTGATATGATAATGCACTTGTTTTATTGTATACAGAGGTGCCAACCCCCTAATCTTCTTGTCGGTATTTCCGGACCCGTTTGTCAGTATTTTATAACACTTGTCAGTATTTTTTTTTAATCGCGAAACCCAGCCTATGACACTATAAAGTAACGACAGGCTTCCCTTTGAAACAGCAGGCTATTTTCAGTCCTCTAAAATCACGATGAAAATCAGCTTGTTGAACACCACACTTGTTTTACTCTAAAATCACCATGAAAATCAGCTTGTTGAACACAGCGAAGTTCAGCGAGTTCCCCCTTTTCTTGAAAACTCTTCCGGGACAAGACTCCTTATTTGTGTGTGAGGTCTGTTGGATCAGCTTGGGAATATTGGACGCTTTCTGCCAGGTGGTCACTAGGGCTTCCTATGATGTTATTATTTAGCAATGTAGGCATTTTATATGTATGTGTTTTGTTGATAATTTATAATGATGTTTGTATTCTATTTTGTTTTTGTAAACGGGGGTTCGATAAATTAGAGTATAGCCTCAGCGTCCCTTGCATGGGATGTCTTTAAAGTAAAGTGACTGGCTGGTGTAGAGCACTCAGTTTTACCACTAGGGTTGTTTCAGCAGATCTTTTATGCGGATCGGGGGGTTGTCCGGTCCTGATTTGTCTCGGAAGAGTCCGCTGGACCTTAAGCAATAATCATGTAATGTAATGTAATGTTCAGTGAGTACAGGAGTACTATTATGAGACCATAAAGCGGTACAGAAGCACCGCTGGCAAAGATAAACGATCGGCAACTTCTCCTCCATATTTTTATAAAAGCTACCGTATTTCCATATTTAATTCACTTCGCCGGAATTAAATAATACGGTCAAACCGTACTGGTTGGCACCTCTGTGTATATTTTTTGTATTGTCTTTGTTTTTGTTGATCAGAAAATGTCACGCCACACACAAATTTTCCTTGTACGGGGGCAATAAATATATTTTGAATCATATCTAAAACTCTCTATTTGGTTGGATGTTATGTTGAGAGAAAACAAAGCACACCAAACATTGCATTTGCTTCGCTAAGTTGTATCAAAGAAAGTTTAGTTTCACTATTCAACCAAAAAGTGTTTAAGAAAGATAAAGAAAAAGCATACTCTGTACAAAATATATTTAGAAACTCAAGATGGTGTCGATTATCAACGGTATATAAAAGCAAGAAATGAATGCATAAGATGGGTGAAAAACCAGCAGGTGAGAGTTGGTGACAGTTTCTCTTCGGAAGCTCCTGTGTTGAGTGGTATACCTCAAGGTAGCATTCTGGGTCCAGCAGTTGTAAAATTTTTGCTGATGACACAAAACTATATAACTTCTCCAGTGAGAGTTTTAACCTACATGTAACAGCAGAAATATTGACGACAAAATGTAGTAAATTAGCTTAGCGCAAAATAGATATAATCGAATAAAACTTGACATTAATTCATGAGTTATCTAAAGAGAAGCCCACACATGTTAAATTAACTTCCTTCAGACAGCAACTCTGCCAGTCCTTCCAGATAATATCACGCAGACTTTGCGAACCAAGACTAGTTAGCTTACTTGCCAAACTGACCAGGACGTCGTCCCCGTTAACTAGCTTACTCCACCGAGATGACCAGGGTCTCCTACAGCACTAAGTAGCTTCCGAAACCCAGATCTCTATTTCATCTAGCCTGTTGCGGCTGACACGATGTCAGGCATAACCCAGGGTGTCTCCCCAGTATAACAGGTGGGGAGCATTTTCAAAGAAAGAATATTCAAATGTAGTCTCATAGAAACGAGATTAAGAAACGAGAATTAAATGATTGGTCAGAGGAAATAGAACCCCGTGCATATTATCCTTGGTACCCCAACGTTAGCTCTTCAGTCGAATACTAACTATGAAGCTGCAAGGGTCAAACCAAAGGAACAAACTGCAGTGAACGCTTATCCTCAGCCTTATCATCAAGATAGACTAGAGACGGTTTCACGAATCCCAGAGTCTAGAATTCAGCTCTGGGACGGTCTGTGGAGACAAATGCATGACGCTTGCTCCCGTGGTACAGAAGGAGAACAAATTAGATTCTACCTCTCCACGTCCAAACCTCGTAGCTACAAGACTCACCCGACTTACCAGATTAACCTGAGAGGCAAGACCCCTCAGACGGACTCTATCACGCGCCGAAGCACCGTAGATAAGTCGCCCACAAATGCAAACTGAGATCTAACACTCGCGAAACACAGTTGACCACTAGAACATTTATTAGACTACGAACATTGGAATCGTAGACTCGCTTAGCAAAGGATGAAGAAGACCTGCTGACAAACTTTCCCAGCACATTGAACACTTAGAATTATCAATTTACAGTTCAATGAAGTAAATGTAGAAGTTGTGTTGAATATATAAAAAGTGAAATTACATACATACGACTGGTGTCATTCTATTTGTATTGTTGTGTATCTCTTAGTTTTCTTCTCTTGAGACATAGTAACCTAGTCTTTTGATTAGTAATAAGCGTTTCTCAAGTTGAGCCAAATGATACTAAAAAGCCCGAGAACAAATATAAATGTTATGTGACCAAGCACAGTGATCAGTCTCTCACATCGCTCTGGAATTCTGGTAAAAGAACGATCAATAGTGGTAGCCTAACGCCCCTCTATCAATAAGTCTTACCCCCTAGTAAGATAAACGTATCTTCCCCAGAATATCATCAAACTACAGTCCGATATAAATAATCTAGGTAAATGGTCTGATAAGTGGCAACTTCATTTTAATACTTCAAAATGCCAGGTACTACATTTTGGTAGGAAAAATCCTTGCCATGAATATTATATGACCCCTGACGGAAAGGAGAGCGTCAGTTGACAGCTGCATCGAAGAGAAGGATCTGGGGGTCACTTTTGATAAAGAGTTAAAATTTGATAAACATAATATTAATACTGCAATTGCAATGGCAAATAAAATGCTGGGGATTATCTGGAGATCTTTCGCCTGCCTTAATAAAGATACACTAACATGTCTGTATAAGACACCTAATTTTCCGACCTCATGTGGAATATGCCAATGCTGTTTGGTCACCACTCTCGAAAAGACCATCGTCAGTGATTGAAAAAGTGCAGCGAAGAGCAACAAAATTGGTAAAATCCTTGAAAAATCTGCCTTACGGAAAAAGATTACAGAAACTAGGCCTTCCGAGTTTGAAATTTAGAAGAGTTAGAGGTGATCCAATACAAATATACAGAATATTACATAACATCGACAAAGTTAATGCTAATACATTCTTTAAGTTTTATGCAGGAAACTCAGAAGACAAAATTTTTATCCAGCACTGTTGTGTACTAACAAAAGAAAGCATTGTTTTAGCCATAGAATTGCACCACTCTGGAACAAACTACCATTACATGTTAAAAAAGCTAACAACTTAAATACCTTTAAAAACCTTCTGGAAAAGGTACGTTTCATTGTGGAATCCAAATTTGATTTCGATGCATGATTTTCTGTTTAATTTTAATTCCCGGAACAACTGCAAAACTAACCGGAAAATTTAATGTCGTATAGAAACAGGGACATAAAAAAAAGCTGCGAAGCTAAATTTCGTCCACTGAACTGAACATATTAGATGGCTTTGCTGCTGACTTTTGTGGTTTGCTGGATTGCTTCAGATATTTCAAAAGCAAGCTTTGAACTTCTATTTTAAATTCCATAACCTGGATTTCATTCAATTTCTTCATGGAAGGAAGCAAACTTTTAAAAAATAATTCATTCTCGTCCACAGTTTCTGGTTTCTTTAGGGCTTTAAGAACTTCCATGTTGAAGTCTGTGTTGCAGTCTCTCTTCCTTTTCCTCTGCTGCTGAGATGTCTTGAAGGTTATCTGTGGTAGGCTGTCATCTGAAGACGGTGGGGCAGGACTTGGCTGGGATTCAATGTCCTGGGAGTCCAGGGAGTCCACATTGTCTTCCAGCTGCTGATCCCTATAGTTCAAGTTCCCCACCGTTTCACGGCTGCTGTAGTAGGGGATCAGGAAAGACATGGCATCGAAGAGATACCATTTCTTTTTGTTGCTGGCGGCCTGGCCTGATTTTGTTGTCTTGGCCTTCCTGTATTTCTTTAGAAAGTAGTCCCTCAAAGTCCCCCATTTGTTTCTGCAGGCAGCCACTGAAAAGACAAAACAAAAACACACAAGCCTTAGCTTATAGCAGCAAATAATGTAAAATGCAGAGAGACTTTTACATTATTTTATTTTAAAAAGCTTTTTTTTTTTTACTCTGATGCAGCTCAAGAGGGCGAAAGCTTTGTTTTATTAAATCCATCTTCAGAAACTCTGTAGGAAGTTGTAGTTTGTTTATTATTGTTTTAGTCAAGTCTGGCACTATGCCTCTAAACATGTTAAACATCTTGGAACATTGGAACGTGTGAGAGAGAGAGAGCGAGAGATAATTATTAGGCCTATAATATTTATTCGAATTCGAAAGAAATATTATACTTAATACTTATGGGTCTAATTATTCTCTCTCTCTCTCTCTCTCTCTCTCTCTCTCTCTCTCTCTCTCTCTCTCTCTCTCTCTCTCTCGTTGCAATGTTCCCAGATCTAAACAGTTTTAAATCTAGTCAGAGTCTAAACAGATTTAGATCTATTCAGAGTCTAAACAGTGTTAGATCTAGTCAGATATATGTATGTATGTATGTATGTACGTATGTATGTATGTACGCGCGGTGGCCAAGTGGTTAGAGCGTTGGCTTGCGGATCTGAAGGTCCCGAGTTCGAGTCCAGGCCGGGGCATTGTGTTGTGTCCTTGGGAAAGACACTTTACTCCCGTTTTCTACTCCTTCAGATGAGAGTATAAACTGAGGTTTAGTCTGTGTCGCATGCATTCCATCATAACGGACTTTAAAAATCCTGACGCTCATGTCCTAGACGGGTGAGTACCGGTTTCAATAACACACCCAGCATGTACCTTGGGTAAAGTGCTTCACTTGGGGATGCTGTACTTTCAAAAATGAAAGTGCCCAAATTTTACCTTGGTGATAATAAAGTTGTTAAAATGAAAAAAATAAGAAAAAAATGTATGTATATATATGTACTGTATATATATCCCCACCGAGGAAGGCCGTGAGGCCGAAAACTAGCTCTGGGGCAAATCTAAAATGTGTGTTTAGTCTTTTTAAAAATGTTGTTGTTGTTTTATTTTGTGTATATATATATATATATATATATATATATATATATATATATATATATATATATATATATATATATATATATATATAGTTAAAAATTTATTTATGTATTTATTTATTTATTTTCAGGTTCTTGGCAATAGGCGAGTCCTTCAGGTCACTTTCCTTCCATTTTAGAATGGGTTTTTCGACAGTACAAGGAATCGTCCTAGAAACAATAAACGTGATTTGGGCAAGACTGCAACCCCAAAAAACTGCCTGTTCCAGATGTAAAAATATGGGAAGAATTGGCAGAAGAGTTTTTTACTTGTTGGAATTTTCCTCAATGTGTGGGTGCAATAGACGTGAAGCATATTCACCTAAAAGCGCGATTTAACTCCGGGTCGAAATACTACAATTACAAGGGATTTCACTCCACTGTTTTGATGGCAATCGTGAATGTGAAAGGGAGATTTCTTGTGGTAGATGTAGGTGTTTACGGAAGTCGCAGCGACGGCGGTATCTTTTGAGAATCACCTTTTGGGAGAATGTTGGCAGAAAACAAACTTCAGCTACCAAAACCTACAAAGATCCCGAAAACTGACATTGATCTACTCTTTGTATTTGAGGGCGATGAAGCTTGCCCTCTGCTTGAAAACATTATGAGACCATTCCCAATACGCAATTTGACATATGAACAGCGGATTTTCAATTACAGACTTTCACGAGCTCGTAGACAAGTGGAATGCACTTTTGGGCTGGCTTCTAGCATGTGGCGTGTTTTGCGGAAGCCAATCGAGGTGCAAGTAGACTTTGCAATTGACATTGTCAAAACTGTCTGTGTACTGCACAACTTTGTTCAAAACAAGGAGCCTGAACGTACACAACTTCCAACTGACAGACCTGCCGTCAAGCAATGCAAGAGCAAGCAGTTATGCAATGTCAGTGTGAGATACATTGATGGCGTTTTTCACGTCACCAACTGGGAGTCTGTCTTGGCAGAATGACATGATCTGCAACTAGTGTGGAAATGGAAAACCACTTCTCTGACTCATTTGTGGTATTTCTCTCACACACACACAAACACACATTCATACACACACATATTGACTGAGCATACAAATGGCAAATTGTTTGTTGGTTGTATTTTTTCCTTTTTCTTTCTCTTTTTTTCTCTCCCATAAATTTAGATCTATATCTACTGCACTAGCGAAGAGAAACTGGCATGTCATCATTTGTTAAAATAAAGTTAAATGTGAATTTACCATCAGCCCCGACTTCTTTTGCAACGCCTTCCCATGTAGCGCTGATTAAATCTCTGTTATGGTAATTCTTGTCTTCCTTGTCGTAAAGTACCGTCCTCTGTTGCACAGCCACAATCAGCTTGTCTTCCATTTTGCCGCGAATCAAGTGCATTCACTCAGTCGGTATGATGGGAAATTACTTCCCTTTGACCCGCCAGCCGTCTTGTTTGTGACCAGCTACATAGCATTTTGCCGGCTGACGGCAGCCGACGGCAACTGGCTGGCAGCGTGAACGTGCATCGCCGGCTTTCATGGTGGGAAAGAAGAAAAGAGCCGGTGTGACATCGTCCCAGTTCCTAGTATCTTAGCTGGGCTGGGAGCGAATGGGAGCATTCTGATTGGTCGACGCGTTACAAAATTCGACGCATGCGCACAGTGCTATCGTAGTCTTAGAAAGGATTATGGTTATGGTTAGGGTTAGAGTTAGGGTTTAGGGTTAGGGTTTGGGTTAGGGTTAGGGTTACGACGCCTAAGAACATCGTGAAAAACCCCGCCCGACATCACCTGGCGCATGCCCAAATGCGCCCGGATAAACTAGGAGACCCGAAACTTGAAGGATGTGACACCGGTGTGACATCGTCACAGTTCCTAGTATCTTAGCTGGGCTGGGAGCGACTGGGAGCATTCTGATTGGTCGACGCATTACATAATTCGACGCATGCGCACAGTGCTATTGTAGTCTTAGTAAGGATTAGGGTTAGAGTTAGCTATACCATTATTGTTGGTCCATGGCCATACCATGGACCCAGTCGCTTGTCATCACTTTTCCCAAAAAAGGTAACCTTCAGGAGTGTGAAAATTACCGCACCTTCAGCCTCATCAGCCATCCCAGCAAGTTCCTCCTGAAAATAATACTCAACAGGTTGAAACCCCAAGCGGAACAGATCATAGCTGAAGAGCAAGCGGGATTCAGGGCAGGGCGAAGTACCACTGGGCAGATTTTCAACCTCAGAATAATCTGTGAGAAATACCTACAGCACCAACAACATCTATATCATGTGTTCATAGACTTCAAGAGGGCGTTTGACCGAGTTTGGCATGCAGACCTATGGGCAACAATGAAAGTGTACAACATCGGCCCTAAATTAAATTATTGAAGTCATCGGAAGCCTGTATGACAAGGCTACCAGTGTAGTCCTCCACAACAGCGACATCGGGAACTGGTTCAGAACAACAGTCGGTGTGCGTCAAGGATGCCTACTCTCTCCAACACTCTTCAACATCTTCCTAGAGCGCATCATGTCAGATGCTCTTGCAGATCATGAAGGCACAGTCAGAATAGGGGGTAGAGCAATCTCCAATCTTCGTTTTGCGGATGACATTGATGGATTGGCTGGAGAGGAACAAGAACTTGAACAGCTGGTACAGATCGAGGCTTGACACCACCTCCAGAGCTTATGGAATGGAAATAAGTGCAGAGAAGACCAAAATGATGACCAACAACACCAATGGCATCAACACGGACATCAAAGTCCAAGGCCAATCCCTCAACACAGTGCATAGCTTCAAATATTTAGGAGCCATTGTATCAGACAATGGGTCCCGACAGGAAGTCCTCTCCAGGATCGCACAAACAACTGCTGCCCTGACAAGGTTGAAGCCAATTTGGAAAGACAGGACCATCAGTCTACATTCCAAAGTAAGACTGCTGCGCTCTCTTGTCATCTCCATCTTCCTATATGCTTGCGAAGCATGGACCCTCACAGCAGATCTCCAACAAACAATACAAAGCATGGAGATGAGGTGCTACAGAAGACTTCTGGGCATTTCCTATACCCAACACATCACCAACGACGAAGTCCGACAGACCATCACACAAGCCATTTAACAACACGATGGAAGAAACGGAAACTCCGATGGTATGGCCACGTCACCAGATCATCAGGCCTTGCAAAGACTATTCTGCAAGGCACAGTGCAAGGAGGCAGAAGAAGAGGGAGACCGAAAAAGAGGTGGGAGGACAACATTCGAGAATGGACTGGTTTGACACTGAGCGAAGCCATCAGGGCTGCTGAGGACAGAGAAAGATGAGTATGCTGGTTAAACGATCATCTGTGGTGCCCCTACGACCTCCGGGTTACGGGACAGGATAGGATAGGATAGTTAGAGTTAGGGGTAGGGTTAGGGTTAGAGTTAGGGTTACGACGCCTAAGAACATCATGAAAAAGCCGGCCCGACTTGACCTGGCGCATGTGCAAAGGCGCCCGGCTAAACTAAGACACCCGGAACTCTGCGTGAACGTACCCTAATGAAGTTTGCTGGTTAAAAATCGAAAGTAGTTACAAGGGTTCGAATCCCGGATTGGTCAACGTGTGATCATATTATTTTCCCCTTTACCAACAACTGGCCCGCTGGTGTCAGTATAAATCGGTCCAGTAGTCACCTATATGCGAAAGTGTCGTGTGACTATAATCTACAAACAAACAAGGGACATCACTCTAGAATTGGAATTGTCAATAGCATGCTTCGACGCGATTTTGACAGAAGTCCATGCGGAAACGAATAAAGTAAAATGACAACATTCTGCAAGGATCCTTAGACTTCAAAAACAGCCGGCATCATGAGCATGCCCGACATTCACTCCTGTTCAAAGGTTAGTTGACACTACATGTAATGATGTATCACAGTGGACGTTCTGGCCATTAATGATTTAGAAAATGCAAAAATGTGTTAACATTTTCAGTTTGTATACTCGTAACTGTATTAGTCATCAGTGTATAGTTATACAATCACGTACTATGATTGTGTACACATTTGACCGACGACTGCGTGACCATATTTTTGTCAACAGCTATCCGCTGAAAATTCAACCCTTCGTAAGAAGTTGCGGCAACTGAAGTATGCCAAGGAAGATGCAGAGAGAAGACTGCATGAATTGCTGGAAAAAAACAAAGTG
This sequence comes from Oncomelania hupensis, assembly GCA_036898135.1. NCBI lineage: Eukaryota > Metazoa > Mollusca > Gastropoda > Littorinimorpha > Pomatiopsidae > Oncomelania > Oncomelania hupensis. The sequence continues at coordinate 28,371,299 of CM072519.1, forward strand.
GAACAGCTACTGAAATCTTACTGCACTACCAGAGAGTAAGACGTTTCAGACTTTAGCGTGTGTGTATGTCAGAACACAAACTAAAATGCATTTTGAAACGACAAAAATTCATGTATTGGAAGCATGATGTTAAATGTTTATTTATTTAATTTTAATCTCTTACCAATTTAAGTACCTACAATTGTCTTGCCGTATATGCCCACAATCATCGTGTTGATTATTATGGCACTTTCTACCAAGGTGCATGCTGGGTGTGTTCTTGTTACCGGCACTCACCCGTCGAGGACATGAGCGTCAGGATCTTTCCTATCCTATCCTATCCTGTCCCATAACCCGAAGGTCGTAGGGGCACCACAGATGATCGCTTAACCAGCATACTCCATCTTTCTCTGTCCTCAGCAGCCCTCATGGCTTCGCTCAGTGTCAAACCAGTCCATTCTCGAATGTTGTCCTCCCACCTCTTTTTCGGTCTCCCCCTTCTTCTACCTCCTTGCACTGTGCCTTGCAGAATGGTCTTTGCAAGGCCTGATGATCTGGTGACGTGGCCATACCATCGGAGTTTCCGTTTCTTCACCACTGTGAGCAGGTCATCGTGTTGTCCAATGGCTTGTGTGATGGTCTGTCGGACTTCAACGTTGGTGATGTGTTGGGTATAGGAAATGCACAGAAGTCTTCTGTAGCACCTCATCTCCATGCTTTGTATTCTTCGTTGGAGATCTGCTGTGAGGGTCCATGCTTCGCAAGCATATAGGAAGATGGAGATGACCAGAGAGCGCAGCAGTCTTACTTTGGAATGTAGACTGATGGTTCTGTCTTTCCAAATGGGCTTCAACCTTGTCAGGGCAGCAGTTGTTTGTGCGATCCTGGAGAGGATTTCCTGTCGAGACCCATTGTCTGACACAATGGCTCCTAAATATTTGAAGCTGTGCACTGTGTTGAGGGATTGGCCTTGTACTTTGATGTCCGTGTTGATGCCATTGGTGTTGTTGGTCATCATTTTGGTCTTCTCTGCACTTATTTCCATTCCATAAGCTCTGGAGGTGGTGTCAAGCCTCTGTACAAGCTGTTCAAGTTCTTGTTCCTCTCCAGCCAATCCATCAATATCATCCGCAAAACGAAGATTGGAGATTGCTCTGCCCCCTATGCTGACTGTGCCTTCGTGATCTGCAAGAGCATCTGACATGATGCGCTCTAGGAAGATGTTGAAGAGTGTTGGAGAGAGTAGGCATCCTTGACGCACACCGATTGTTGTTCTGAACCAGTTCCCGATGACGCTGTTATGGAGGACTGCACTGGTAGCCTTGTCATACAGGCTTTTGATGACTTCTATAATTTTAGGGCTGATGTTGTACACTTTCATGGTTGCCCATAGAGCTGCATGCCAGACTCGGTCAAATGCCTTCTTGAAGTCTATGAACACATGATATAGATGTTGTTGGTGCTGTAGGTATTTCTCACAGATTATTCTGAGGTTGAAAATCTGTTCAGTGGTACTTCGCCCTGCCATGAATCCTGCTTGTTCTTCAGCTATGATTTGTTCAGCTTGTGGTTTCAACCTGTTGAGTATTATTTTCAGGAGGACCTTGCTGGGATGGCTGATGGTGCGGTAATTTTCACACTCCTGAAGGTTACCTTTTTTGGGAAGAGTGATGACAAGCGACTGGGTCCACGGTGTAGGCCATTCCCCACTCTGCCAGATCTTGTTACAGATAATGGTGAGAGCATCAGTCATCGCTTCTCCTCCTGCTTGTAGCAGTTCCGCTGGTATGTTGTCCACTCCCGCTGACTTCCCTTTCTTCAGCGATTGCACTGCTGCCTCAACTTCTTCCCGGAGAATTGGGAGGATTTCTTCTTCTTCTCTGCTCTCGGGACATGCTAGAACTGATGGGTCTCCATTTGGTGTATGGTTGTAAAGGTCAGAGCAGTACTCTGTCCATCTGTCCAAGACTTCTTGTTCTTCTGTAAGGCAAATGCCAGACTTGCTTTGGATAGTGGAGACTTTGGGCTGTTTAACACTTGTCAGCCGCTTCACAGTCTGGTAGGCCTTCTTGCTGTTGTTCTTGTTCAGATTGTTCTCTATTTCCTGGCATTGATCTTCTATCCAGTTCTCCTTTGCTGTGCGCATGCCTTTTCGGATGTCATTGTTGATTTTTCGGTAGACATCAGCTCCCTGTGAGGTGTTCTTTTTCTTTTTTAACTCTCTTCGTTTATCACACAGATCCAAAAGTTCAGGTGTGATCCACGGCTTCTTCTTTGGTCGGTGCTTGCCAAGGATCTCAGTGGCGGCATCTGTTACAGCTGAGTTGAAGGTATTGGTCATGGTGTTGACATCTACTTCGCCTGCCCCCAAAATAAGCAGTGGTGCAAATTTCCCTCCAATTGTGGCCTGAAATATTTTTGCCACCTCCGGGTCTTGCAGTTTGTCCAGGTCGAACTTCAGCCTAGTGCACTTTGCTGTATTTACTCTCTTCTTTAGGATCTTTAAAGTCCGTTAAGATGGAATGTATGCGACACAGACTAGACCTCGGTTTATACTCTCATCCGAAGGAGTAGGAAACGGGAGTTAAGTGTCTTTCCCAAGGACACAACACAATGCCCCGGCCTGGGCTCGAACCCGGGACCTTCCGATCCGCAAGCCAACGCTCTACCGTTCGGCCACCGTGCCTCCCTAATTTCTGACTCCTTCCTGTTAGTTTGTTGTTTTGATTAGTGAATTAGACAGTTGATCGAAGTATTTTATTGCTTTTATTTAATAATTTACTTAAGTATATTTTTTGTCGCTCCAGTTCTACCACTCAAACTGAAGTACGGCCATGGATGTCAAGGGGTAATTCACTTCTTCCATTGAATCCTCAACCTAATCCTACAGAAACAGACCTTGATAAAGCAAACAGGTAATTTTATAAAATTTATTTACAAGTCATCTTCCATATCTGACAATATTATTATAACATTTGAAAATAGCTTTGCTAAATGTTAGTGTTATATTATTTTACCTAATGTCCTAAGTAAATATTTGAATGACACCATAGGTAAACATTTATAATAAATTATATCATAGACCACAAATTTGTGGTCTATGATTATATTAAGAATTTTTTTTTTTTGGGAGGGGGGGGGGGGGGTGTGGGATTGATAAAAGGCTAGGGGGATGAGACTCATTTTCTTACCACTGTTTGCATGCTTTTACTTTCACAAATAATGTTCTTGTTGTGTTACAGCTAAAGTAAACATCAAGCACGCTGACTTTGTAAAGGACTAAAGCATATAATATATGATTATATTATAATCAAACACCATCAGCAGAGGTTGGGATTGGGATACTGCAGTCGATTTTGTATCTTGTCTCTTTTTTTCTTAGATTCTCTCTAGCTTTTTGTGGGTTATTTTATTCTTTCTTTTGTTTTGTTTATTTTACTTTATTACTTATTCGTATTTATTTCTGACAGGATGATCAACATGCATGCACAGATATTGCGACGTTATGAAAAGGAAGTGAAACTAAACATGACACATACAGAAACAATTTCAGAATTAACAGTAAGTAGTTTTACACACTTTGCCCTAATTATGTTGAAAGTTTATAACATGATGTAGAGTGGAGGCCTTGCAATGACCATCCTGCAAGGCATGGTGCAAGGAGGCAGAAGAATATGGAGACAAAAAAAGAGGTGGGAGGACGACATTTGAGAATGGACTGGCTTGACGCTGAGCATAGCCATGAGGGTTGCTGATGACAGGGAAAGATGGAGTATGCTGGTTAAATTATCATCTGTGGTGCCCCAACCACCTTCGAGTTATGGGATAGGATAGGTAGACAAACGAGCTATATATAGTTGCAATGCTCATATTATATAATATATTCATATTTTGGCTTTGTCAAGGTAAAGGTAGCAGCATTAGAAAAAAAGCTGCATGACGAACAGACCAAGAATGCGTCATTAGAGAAGCAACTATGGGCACTGAAAGGATCCAAACAACAACCAAGAGGCAAAGTCTCAAGTGGACAGAAACATGTGGAAGGTGAGATATAATATCTGACAACCTCACATTTGTTTGCTTCCCCAACTTTTGTGTACTTCTTCTGAATGTTTAGTCACATGTGTATAACAATGTACCTTTTGAGTAAAGGTCAGATGATTTGAAGTAAGCTGAAATCTACATTATGTATAAAAAAATTTTTTAATTGTTCTTATGTAGCGCTTTTCCATCTCAAGAGCTGCTAAAGGCACTGGCCGATACAGAACTTAACTCAGGCTCTCTGAGGCGCCTTCTTGCTGCCTTTGAGCGCATCATCGGACACCATTTATTTTCCCACCTGCTGTCATCCAGGTTGTTCTTTACTTTTGTTAGAAAGCACGCATAAATAAACACCCTGGATGTGTTCAGGTGGATTCTAGGTCCTTTGCTGCAATTGTCCTTTATCTTTACTATAGATCTTTACTATTCTGTGTTGTTTACGTGCCTTTGACAGTTTGGTTTGTGTGTGTGTGTGTTTCAACAGCGGACCCAGTGCTGCGGGAGGTGGTTGAGGAGAGGAATAAGCTTGACAGGGAGAACAAACGACTCAGACAGGAGCTGAAAGGGCTGGACAAGGCAGGGGCCGCTTTGTTTATTTATGTCCACTTAGTGTTTTAGAATTGTTAGTTTTAGAACTGCAGCTCCTTGGACTTCCATGGAGTGTGGCTCGGTACGTAGCCACTAGAGTCAGGATCAGCTCTAGAAGGGTATAGGAGAGAAGAAAATTCAGGATTTGAGGTGGTACAGCTAACGAACTGTGCTAATGTTTATTACGACTCTGTGATTGTTAACGCTTTTGGTTGTACATTTTATTTATTTATTCGTTCTTAAATAGAACTTTTGCAGCGACTGTGTGATTGTTAACGCTTTTGGTATTCGTTGTTAAATAGAACTTTTGCAGCTCAAGAGCTGCTCAAAGGGCTGGCCGAAACAAAATCTAACTCAAATTGCCAGAGGTGCCAACTTGCTGTCTTTGATGCATCGTCCAACACCTCAGACCACTGAACACAGTTGTTGGTGACCGCAGTTGGGGGAGAATGAATCTAGTGCTTGCTGGGCGTTTTGGTGTTAAACTAGGTACTCCAAGCCCTTCATTGGCTCTTGTCCGCTCGGCACTTTTGACTCAGTTTTCACTTCACTTTCAACACTTATTATTAATGTAAAACTGCATCAAAACGAACAGTGGCTGTATTCAAATAAAAATTGAAAGCTTTATCTTTACATCTGTGTTGTTTTTAATGCATGTTTATGCGAAAGATTCCGAGAAAACAGCTTTTGAATACGCCCCTATCCGAACGCTGAATGCCGCTGCGAAAAAAATGTCACCGTCGTTTGCTGAGAGGTGACTCGTTTCAAACGTCAAGCGCTTTGCGATACTTCATTGGATGGCCTAAAAATAAGAACCAATGAGAAGTTCGGATACTTAGCTTCATTTACATATCAGTATGGTGGGCTCTCGTGTGTAAACGTTTTGTTACGAGCCGAACAAAGTGGATAAAGCGGTTTTGATGTAAGTTTGATTTTAACTAGAAGTTTAAAACTTAGCAAGAAATAAAGAGCAGACTTTCCTCTATAAATATTTATTAATTTGTGCATTACTGTATCGCGGAGCGCTTTGCCGTAGAAAAGTCTACCCAAACGGTGTTCGGGTTTTCTTCCGGCCATGGGCCAACTCATAGGCCTATTCAGCGACACGCGTGCTGAGCGTAGTAGCACACCAGTAGGCCTATACTTTGCCGGCACGCACTGCGAATTTGATGATTTCCCAACTTTGAAGCACCAAAACGGCTGAACATTACATGGGATAGGCCTGAAGAAAATTGGGCTTGGAGTATAACATATGAAGGGGTTACCTGTCAAAAATCAGCTTTCTGGTATCAATATTGGCTTCACTTTGAGACTCCAAAGTTGTCAATTTCTTCAATTCCAAAACGTTGCCAAAAAAACACCAACATTCGGCATTTTCAAACATTAATAACTTTTTACCTATTTGTCCTATGGGGAAAAAAATATACCACTGTGTTCAGAATGAAAAGCTCTTTAAATCTATGTCAGTTTTGTGATGAGGAAATCATTTTTTAAAAATGGCTTTTGACTACCTAGTTAAACTGCACTCACCTATCCTAGTACATGAGCATCTGGATCTTTAAAGTCCCTTTGACAGAATGCGTGCATGCACAGACTAGACTTTGGGTTATATTTAAATGCAAATGCCATCCCTATCTCCCCTTTTAAGAACATTAAGTCATGGATGACACTCAACAAGCTTAAGCTTAATGATGATAAAACCAAAGCCCTCCTCATTCACAAGCACAACACCTCCTCCTCACTCCCGCCTCTCCCAACATCGCTTACAGTAGGGACAACAAACATTCAGTTCTCATCCTCAGCAAGAAATCTCGGCTACATTCTCTCCGATGACCTGTCCCTCAACAACCACATCTCCAATGTCTGTCGCTCTGCATACACGGCCATACGCCAAATCAGCTTCTTTCGCCACTATCTTACACTCACTGCCACCAAAACCCTAGTCTGCGCTCTCGTCCTTTCTCGTCTTGACTATTGCAACTCTCTCCTCGCTGGCTCCCCAAAACACACCATTGACAAGCTACAAAAGGTTCAGAACTCAGCAGCTAGACTAGTATTCCGAGCTAAGAAACACGATCACATCACACCTCTACTACATTCCCTTCACTGGCTTCCTGTGCAAGCACGCAGAGAGTACAAACTCTCTGTTCTCTGTCACAACTTCTTCACAGATTCTTGTCCCTCCTACCTTGCCGACCTGCTGTCTGTCTACTCCCCTTCACGCACTTTAAGATCTTCTGCTGACACTCGCACACTCAAGGTTCCCGTCACCCGCACTAAGACATACGGCCAACGTGCATTCGCCTACTCCGCACCTAAGCAGTGGAATTCCCTTCCCTCCCATATCCGCAACATACAATCAACACAAGCATTCAAAAAGGCCCTCAAAACCCACCTCTTCAAACTGCATTATTCAGACTGATTTTTATCCCGCTGCCATTCTCTCCTCTTTTGTCTCTATCTGTTCCGTAAGTGTATACACGGCTGTACATATTTATACTGTTTTTTCCTCCTGGGCCTAACCGGGCATATAAATAGCTGTAAATTGGTTTTTGCTATTCTATTTCTGTCTTTTCTGTCATTTGTGTACATAGTTGTAAATAGTCTATTTCTGTCTTTTTTTTTGTTGTAATTTGTGTACATAGTTGTAAATAGTTTGTACCCTTACTGTTCTGTCTTTTGGTGTATTGTAGCAAAAGCAATGTTTTATCGAGTGCATGTATTTATATGTATTGATTATGTAAAGCGTGGTGAGTCTGGTCATAGGCTGGAGTACCCGCTATATAAAAATCCGTTATTATTATTATTATATTCTCATCTTTAAGTAGGGGTGCCTTCCTGTGCAACAATGTCATGCTAGTTTTCAGCACTCCGGTAGCATCAACTTTGCATCTCATCTCATTAATTATTATTTCTGTTTTTAAATTTTTTTTTTCTCCCGTTTTACAGGGTTTCTTTGAGGAGATCGAGGACCTGAAATATGCTCTTCAGCAGTCCGCAAAGCTGAACAAGGAATATGGAAAGACTTTACATAAACTTTGTCAACAACATGGACTGCCCTATCCATACCCTGAACGTGTTCTAGAGAAAACATGATTGCTGTGTGTGTTTGTTGGGGTGTGCGTGTATATTTGTGTATACATGTGTGTGTGTGTGCATAGGTTGTGAGTTTTATGGTGGGAAGATAGGGATGGCATTTGCATTTAATTGATTGTGTACAGATCACCTGGAAAAACTGATACAATTGTGAACATTCACATGTTATGATGTGTGTGTATTGCTGCATGTATATAATATGTGTGTGTGTTTAGTAATAATATGATATGTGATATAATGCTATTTCAACATTTGTTTTGCTTTTTTTTTAATGAAATGCTGTATGCACTAAATCTATGTCAGTATATGTGTTGATAAATCTTTTGTAGAAATAAATTTTATACATGGAGTAATGAAATAGAGGCTTCACATTAGTGATTCAGGTTTCACTGATTCTTGCTCTCTCATTCTCTAGCTTAAACTAATTCAATTTCTCTCATTGTATACCAAAAAATTCTTTATTTTTAATTTCTTTGTACATATTATATTTACATAAGTGATGAACGGCATCAGTCTTAATTCATTTATTCTTTACTTTTATTTAGTAGTAGCACCAACAGTAACATACATAATACATCACACATTTCATGTCTTTACTCTGGACAGTAGTATTGAATTATATACTGGCGGGTTCACAGTAATTATTACTTTTGCCTTTTTCATAAAAAATCATTCTCCACACACCTTTTCCATAAATATTAGCTTTCGCTTCTTAATCTAGATAAGCGCCCTGGAAGAGTTCAAATTCAGATTTGGAAACACTGATTTACCACCTCTACCCTTCTCATTTCTCCATTGCCCCGTCAAGTGATCCGTCATGCATGTCCTCTTCCTCCCCCACAATGCGTAGGTGAAACCAGAGAGAAAGGAAGTCTTAGCAACGCAGTGTGCTCCCTCTCCTTTATCTTCACCTTTTCTGTCGGACTGACCAAAGAAGCTGATCAGTGACAGATGACCAGGGCAGAAACCCGTATATACAACAATTACTTTGAATAAACGGCGCATGCACACATTATAAAACTTACACAAAGATGAAGGAGTTATAGTCCGCGGAAAAATTTAAAACATATTTCATTTTGCAAAACACTACATTTACTTGACGGCATTCTTTGCCGTTTTCAATTTCCATCACAGACATTGTCTTGTACTAGCCTATTTCTTCCAGCATGGCCGCCGTTTCGCTGTGTCGTTCTTTTCTTTTTTTTAAACAGGCATGCATAATTATCGATTTGAAGCAGCCTCCGTAATGCGTGGCTCATGGTTTATCGTAGCCATATGTCTGGAAGTCTTTGCTGAGCCTGGAAAGTTCATTAAGACCCTCGTGGATTCCTTGTCCTGATGTTGCGCATGCACCTTGTATGAACCACTTCCGGTTTTTCAGAGACGTCATCGCGAGGTGTTGGGCCACTTCAGAGGTTGTGCACGCCCCTACACAGCATGAAGTAAATTACAGTTACATGGCAACTGTAAGCGCTTTAAAATCACCACGGATGAAAGACACGAAGCAATGCTACATTCTGAATATACCTAGGATAAACAAATGTAATGGTAGGTCTACCTAAAATGTAGCCTAAGTGTGGAAATGTCTAATCGGTTCTTATATTTGCTATCACAAAGATTAATAAATTCCTTTCTAATAAGGGGAGGAGAGAACGTCTTGGAAATGTCTAATCGGTTCTTATATTTGCTATCACAAAGACTAATAAATTCCTTTCTAATAAGGGGAGGAGAGAACGTCTTAAGGACTGACGAAGTGTAATCTGTAGAAGAAATAGAATCAATGATTAGCGACTCACCAGGAAGATCTTGTTTGTTAGCGAAGATGACGACGGGGACGCCAGCCATCTCAGGACAGCTGCAAATATGTTCAAGTTCTTCACGTGACTCCTCCATGCGATCAACGTCGGCACTATCCACCACATACAATAGGCCTGGAAACACATCATGGTTTAACGTATTGAGGCCTATTATTTAATTGCCAGACTGTAAGAGAGAGAGAGAGAGAGAGAGAGAGAGAGAGAGAGAGAGAGAGAGAGAGAGAGAGAGAGAGAGATTTCGTCTTTATCAGCCGTGCTTGTAAATTAATGTATTTGTAAAACAATTGTCATTCTGACCTTCAGAGCGCAAGAGACTTCTTTTCCTCTCTAGATCAGTTGATAGTGGTCCTTAACACGTGATAAGTTATAAACTATTCTTGCTTATTGATTTATCTTATCACCCTGAATTCAGACAAAATTGCAAATCAAGGTTGCTCTGAGCGCCTGCCAACACCCTTTCTGGACTGGATTTAAACGATGATGCTCAAAATAAATGAGTTCACGAATATCTACATAAATAAAAAAAAATAAAAATAAATATGTCAATAGATAAATAGACCAACCTTTACAGTCCGTATAATAGTGTTTCCAGAGTTGCCTCAACGATTTTTGACCTCCAACATCCCAGACGGTGAAGGTCACGCCCTTGACCGGACTGACGGTTTCAACGTTGAAACCCAGGGTCGGGATGGTCACCACGTCTTCGTTTAGCTTGACACGGTACAACACTGTCGTTTTGCCTGCGATACACGTTAAGTAACAATTCAGGCGCTACATTATCCAATAAGAATAGGGAAAGATTATCCATCACATATATACTCTTCCTCAAAGGCCAAAGTATTATTATGTTATTATATATTATATATAGACGTTTTGTTCTTTATCTCAAAATTGGCTGAAAAGGTTTAGATTTTTAAAAACAAAATAATTGCTTGCACATAATTATTTCCGATCATGACCTATCATTCTATGGTTCCATTTGGCTTGTTTATGATAAATCCAAGTCACACCATCGCCACGAAAATTAACACCTTCGAAAATGCTGATTTTCAGCTATGTTTGTGTGTCTGGAAATACATTTGAATGGCTTGCCTTTGTATGTTTGTTTCTTACCTGCATTGTCCAGACCAAGCATAACGATTTTAGAAGAACGTCCTTCTCCAGAGTAGAAACTTGATATTAACCTCGAAATGTACAGGCCCATCTTTTTGTAAGAAATTGTCACACAAAAAAACAAAAACACGTTTTCTTAATTCAAGACAGCACACAAACGTTCAATTAAGTAAAACAGTACGACAGATTGCTGGAAGGATCATTTGAATCCAAGAAATTCCGCTTTTCCGATGGACAAATCCAATGTGTGATTCGGTATTATGAACTGAAGACTGAAGACTTTTTCTGTCGCAGTTTTTTTTTTCTCCACACAAAAACGAAAAGATTTTAGGCCTACACGTCCCTCCCAAATAAAATATTCGCGAGTTCAACAGAAGACGTAAAGGTAAAAGGGTAAAACCTTAACTATAAAATGACATTTTCCTCACTTAACCCGATCTGTAATAAATTTCAAACATAATTATCAAATTTAAACCGTTCGTTGTAATAAGTTATTATAGCCTTTCAATATTAATGCAGCATAGCACAGTAATGTTTATAAAGTGGAGAGAAGAGGTAAAATTGTGTTTTATATTTCGGTGGGCAACCACACGTCTTGCAATGATTGGACAGAAGCTCCACGTCACTTCTTACAACCGGTGCGGTGCACTGACGCAAGACGATAAATTTATCATGGGGACGTTTTGGGCCCCTATACGCTTATGTGTCCGGGGACGTTAATCTATTTAACTAACTTTGAGCAGTGACTGGAGGGTGAGCCCGAGTGTCTGAGATTCCTCAAAGAGACAGAGATTAATATTTTAACCACCCGCAAACCATATTCAGTATCAGATGCTGCGTAGACCATGCTAAAATCGTTCCAAAGATTTAAGGTTTCACAGATCACTGACACTCAGTACGTTGCAACCCTAGGATAAGCGCGTTTAAGTAGGTCTTTAATGCTCAGTACCCCCGCTGGATCCTGTTTTTTTAAATCCAAGGAGCGCGCGTGCGAGAGAGAGAGAGAGAGAGAGAGAGAGAGAGAGAGAGAGAGAGAGAGAGAGAGAGATGCGTGGTTGTGGTGGGTGTTTGAGTGCCGTGTACATGCATACTGATGCAAGTCGTGGATGTGCGTGCCGTAATTAGGGCGTGTGCGCGCGCGCGCGACTGTACGTGTGAGTGTGTTGTGAGAGATCCGAGACAGAGGAATATAATGTTTTAGCCTATGCAACGATACACATTTACAATGAAATTAAATGCCAAGTGATTCTACATAATTTGCAATCAGCGTACACTTAGGTATACGGCACATGCCACTGATCTAAAAGAAAGTTTATTTAGTTCAGTGGGCACATGCACTAATGTAAGATCAAAGGGGATTCCCCGGTCTATGACGTTTCTTCTAACGTGGTGACAAGTGTGTGGAAAACTATAAATAGTCCCGGGTGGTTGACTTGGGTCGCAATGAACACGGACAGTTGTTTTGGATGATGATGATGTTGTCAAGGTGGCGACGTGGTGATTCGTCCTTAACGCTAACGCAATAGGACGTTTTAAGCTTCGTATATAGTATCACAAGCACAACGGCACCGAAGATTTTAAGGTACTTGTAATACAAAGGATTTTGATCGGTATAGTGGCTAGACTAGGCTATTTCATAGTATGCTATATGAATTTTTTTTAATTTTTATTGAGGAAGTCCGCTGTTATAGCTCTCTCATTAAAACAACAGACCTATAAGCACACACACATGCACACGCACCAACACTGTCTCTGTCTCTCTTTCTGTATGTCTGTCTCTCTCTTTCTCTTGATCCACGCACACATACACACACCATGGTCTATGACACACACACACACACACACACACACACACACACCCATACTTGCAATACATCAGAAATGGGTTCATTTAAGAATGTAGGAATCGGAAAGTCATTTTTTGATGGAAAAGGGTTAGGGCAAGGGTTAGTTGCAGCGCTGCAACTAGCCCTATCCCTAACCCTTCTCTAGAAAGTTGACCTATTTCGTCCCTAATAGGCGACGAAATAGGTCGAATTTTGCTTCAAACTTTTCCAAAAATTCACTGTAATTTCTCCGTCCCGGATAGTGCACTCCTATGTACTTAAAACACTCTCATGCACTATAACTGCACGCCCTTGCACTAAAAGAGCACTCCCTCGCACTTAGAAAAAAGTGGGTTCCTGGAAAAAAGTGGGTTCCAAGCAAATAAACCCATTTGTTACTAGAAAAGACAAGGTCTGCTACCCATTTGTGCGTTTTTGTACGTTCCATGGTCTATGACACACACACACACACCCACACACACACACACACACACACACACAAACCTAGTTATCTCCCTAATCGGAACACTTATAAGTTAACGTTTTAAGTCAACATATAAGCCTGCTAATAATATTACTGTACATGAAATACGACATAACATAGATTTCGACTTGTTATGCTTGTGTTTTATCGGGCGCCTATATTACTGCATGGATCGGGATTTCAAGGCTTCAGTGGACTGTGGCGCAATGCCAGGACGGGGTGGACTTGACTATGCCGTATGTGCCACGCTGGCAAAACACACGATTCGGCATTCACGTTACGGGAATACACAACTTGAAATAGTAAACAATACCCGCAACTATTAAACCGACATTCTCTAACATTTTCCATGCACTTCCACTGAAATCATCACACAGTCAACATCAGTAAAGTGACAGTGTAGGACAAGAGTTGTTTACAATCACTTTTTACCTGCAGTAGCTTATACGTTTATTGAATTCAGAGTATCTTACGATTAACGACGCTAAGCTATGAAATCATAACCATCGATTTGTTTTGATACATCTGTTGAAAATACTTCAATTTTGCCAGTGAAACTAAACTGTTCTTGAAAAGCAAACCAGATAGACTTATATTGTCAGCAAAACATAAAAGGAAAACGTCGTCTGCTAATAGCTAACCATTAATGAGCTGGATCGTGTCTTGGCTGACTGGCACCATGGGAGGTCTGTTTTCTCGTCTGTCCGAACTGTTCTCCGACTTCCGCAATGACCCTGCCAGAATTCTCATGGTTGGTCTGGATGCTGCTGGTAAGTTTAAGACTAAATTCGTTTATTTTAAAATTAATTTATTCAAATTTGATGACAAGATGAGGCTGATTGTCAGTATATCAGCAGATAAAGAAAAATAAATAATTAAACTCTGTTCATCCGCGTCGGAAGATGGGTGGGGGTGGGTTGAGCAAGATATATTGGGGGGGGGGGGGGGAAAGGAGGGGGTGGTAGAAAGTGAGTAGTGGGAGGGGAAAGTATTGATAGGCCTATACTATTTTTGTAAAGGTTATTTTTGGACAAATTCTGTTGACAGTATCGTAGTCTAGTATATTTTATAATGTGGTGGGTGTGTGTGTGTGCGCGTGTGTAAGAAAGAGAGAGAGAAAAAAAATAAGTGTGTGTTTGTGTCTCATCCCAATGGAAATCAGATCCGTGTCCCAAACGTGATTCATAGGGAAAATAATGCATGTCTATCAGTTTGAATGAACGATTGAAAACTTATACAGCGCTTAAAAACTTCCACATACAGAGACATGCTCTTCTAAGGAAAGAGGGGAGTATGGAAAAAAAAGGATAATAATATCACGTGCGCGCACGCACACACAGAGTGCAGTATCAGACCCAGCGGATGGTTGACGAAAGGGCAGAAATCAGAAGTAGTGTGTTTTCAAGCTAGAGCTAAAGGATTCTATGGTTCGCGTCTCTTTATCCTCTCAGGAAGGGGGTTCCATAAGGTGGGAGCGAGATATTGTATTTGAATGCTCGCTGGCCCCAAAGCTTGGTCTTGGCATCTTTTGGCCTAGGAACATCAAAGAGAAGTTTAGAAGAAGACCTAAGAGACCGAACAGGTGTGTATAAAAACAGAAGGTCTGTGAGATATGATGGTGTTTTGCATTTCATATACAGCAGTACGTGAATGAGAGTAGTTTGTTGTAGATGCGCTCCTGGACAGGAAGCCAATGAAGCTCTTTGAGGATAGGAGAAATATGATCAGACTTTCTGCATCGCATCACAACTCTGGCTGCTGTATTCTGTACGGCCTGTAATCGCTTTATATCGGTTTGAGGTAGACCTGCAAGTAGACTTTTACATTAATTGTTTAGTTATTCATTGCTTACAGGGTCCAGCGGACCGCAAAGAACTGAATCAGGACCACAAAATCAAGACCACAACTTGGTTGAAAGAGGACTCACCCCTGATCCGTATAAAAGATCTGCTAAAACAACCCAAGTGGTAACACTAAGGCACTATACCAGCCAGTCACTTTACAATAAAGGCATCCCACCCAGGCTATACTCTATATAATTTATCGAAAATCCATTTACAAAAACAAAATAGAATATAAACATTATTATAAAATATTAACAAAACACATACATATAAAATGACTACATTGCTAAATAATAATATCATAGGAAGCCCTAGTGACAATTTGGCAGAAAGCGTCCAATATTCCCAGGCTGACCCAACAGACCTCATACACAAATGAGGAGTTTTGAAAGAGTTTTCAAGAAAAAAGGTAGGTGATTGGTCTGGCGAAAAAGATAGTATGGTAGATGGAACAGAGTAGGAATGAGAAAGAACAAAGGAGAAAGACAGCGACAGTGGGAATTTAATGCACTAAATTTCCAATAAGTGGTGATATTATTTATATAGAAACCCCTGGCACCCCCACAGGGGGACTGTTACAGTAATCAAGTTTGGAAAGAATGAATGAAACAGCATGTTCTGACAATGGGGGATAATTTAATGTGCATAGATCGAGAGGGATCAGCATCAAGAAAAAAAAGTGTTTTGACAGAGCTGGAGAATGAAATCTGAGCATCGCAAACTGTAAGAGTAGTTAATGGAATATTACCACGCCTCGATGCGGGACAGCACATAGGAACTTCAGTTTTGCCGTAATTTAGTTTTAGCCTATTTTCAGTCATCCACTGCTTGATCTCAAGACAGCAAGCTTCAAGATTTCTTAGTGCATGGAGAGCAGAAGTGTGACCTGAAGGGAAGCGAGAATAAAGCTCGGATTCATCTGCAAAGAAGTGATAGTCAATATTGAAATTTTGAATCAGTCTACCTAATTGCCTTGTATAGAGAAAGAACAGAAAGGGGCCAAAAACTCAAACTTGAGGAATGCCATAAAAAGAGCAAATTTTTTGGACAGCGAGGATCCAACGATAACTTTTTGTGTCGTTTCAGACGGGTATGATAAAAACCAAGAGAGAGCTGTGTTTTCCAAGCTAGTTTCCAAATGGAAGGAAATGGTCAATTGTATCAAAGGCTGCACTAAATCTAGAAAGACCATGACGGCACTGTATCCACTGTAAAGCATTCAAAGGATGTTATTTGTTACTAGCAGAAGAGTGGTTTCGATGCTGTGGCCACTTTGGTAGGCGGACTGAAATTTTACCTCAAGTTACTGACTTCTGTCAGCAAATGATCCGCAACAGCTCGTTTAAGAATTTTTGAGAGGAAAGGCAAGTTTGAAACCACAGGCACTTGTATCTGGACACGTGAGCGCCTATGCCTGCGACACGTCTCCCTTTGGTACAGGCATAGGTGCTCGCGTGTCCAGATACAAGAGCCTGTGTTTGAAAAAGGGTGGTAGTTGCTGAAAACTTCAGAGTCAAGACCAGGTTTTTTCAATAGAGGTTTGACTACAGTCTGTTTAAATGCTCTTGGAACAGTACCAGACAAAAGACTGAGATTAATAACTATTTGGAAAACAGGAGTCAGAGTGTCAGTGAACTCTAGCAAAAGGCTTGTAAGGACAGGATCCACAGTTGCAGCTCTAGGCTTCGACTTTGAAAGTAGTTTGAGAAAAATAAAATTTTGTTATAACTGAAATTAGACTGTGGTAAACTTTCGCATCATAGAGGGGGAAAAACAGCCTCCGCTACAATGTCTATTCCTTTCTGGCGATGTGATAAGAGTCATTATTTTGGTGTATGTGTGTTTGTGTGTGGCCATTTTTCTAAAAACTTCAAATACACATTTTTGTGCGTGCTTACCGAAGCTATCAAATAAATTATCTATCTTTATCATCGTCCTAGAAGTAGGGGGGGGGGGGGGAGGGAGGGGGCCAAAGATTCGTTTGCTCACCCCCCCTCCCCATCTCCTAGGTAAAGGGAAATGGGGGTGAGGGTGGCTTCCCCCCCTTCCCATCCCCTCCGGTTCTGACACCACTGCTATTATATTAACAAACTGCTGTAACTTTTGTAAAGTAGAAAATCAAATCAAACAAGTTGTTTTATTAACTGATTATAAACGGTGTGTGAAACATTAAAATGAACATAATGTTGAACAATTTCATATGACTTCATTGGCTATATTTTCATTCTCTTATGCTGACAACTAGTCTAAGGCCTTTCGAATCTGTGTTGGAATTTTAATAGGCAAAACTACAATCCTGTACAAACTAAAGCTGAATGAAGTTGTGACCACCATTCCTACCATTGGCTTCAACGTGGAGACTGTCACACCAGTCAAGGGATTGACCATGACGGTGTGGGACATAGGCGGACAAGAAAAAATCCGCGCTCTCTGGAGACACTACTACCCTAACACACAAGGTAAGAAATGAGATTCATTTATTACATTTACAGTGCATGAAACGGGTGAGTGTTACTGTACAGAATTATAGTTTGTGACATACGAACTGCAAAGTACACTCTTATTTTCAAAGATTAACGTTAG
This sequence comes from Oncomelania hupensis, assembly GCA_036898135.1. Lineage (NCBI taxonomy): Eukaryota > Metazoa > Mollusca > Gastropoda > Littorinimorpha > Pomatiopsidae > Oncomelania > Oncomelania hupensis. The sequence goes on from CM072519.1 coordinate 28,388,670, forward strand.
TATGGAGAACACTCGACCCATGGTACAGTTAGTTAGTAATTCATTGGTTATAGGATCCAGCGGACTGCAAAGAGGCGAATCAGGACCACTCCATGGTACAGGATGACTGTCGAAGACACAAAATGTTATGCAAAACACAAGTGGGGACCTATAAACATAAAACTAAGGACTTTGTCCTAATATCACACATCAATAAACTAATTATTTTGAGAAATAAATAAATGTTTGAAAAAATGCTTCTTGTAGGTATTCTATGGGTGGTGGACAGCGTTGACAAAGAGAGGTTTTCAGAGTCAATGGAGGAGCTCAGCAGCATCCTGGATCAGCCTGAGATGGCCAATGTCCCCGTGGTCGTTTTTGCCAACAAGCAAGATCTCCCTGGTAAGTGACTTTGACCCTTCCAGACAGTAAAGTAGCCAATAGAACCGAAAGCAAGTTTAAGACACAGGTGCAAGATCTTCCCGAAATGCTTAACCATAGAAGGCGTTCAGTACAATTACAGTTGGCAATTAAGTCATATCACGCTGAATAGTACATTTTACCCAAGCAAACAGTCCAAACTCTACTTCAATGTAACGTTTTCCAAAATAAAATAGCTTAGATTTTGTACTTTGTGTATTGAATCTCTCAGCCGCAACTCTACTATATGATGATGTTGATTACCTAGGGAGTAGAACTAATCCTCAGCTGCTTGAATGTTGTTAGTAGAATTGATCCCAAGCTTCTTGAAAGTATCCAAACTTCGTGGATTTTATTCTACATCCTAACATCTGTTTCTTTGTTTGACAGGAGCTGCCAGCATTTCAGAAGTAGCAACCCAGCTGAAGCTATCCCAGCAGAAAGGACGTAAATGGCATGTGCAGGGTACATGTGCACCCAGTGGCGATGGTGTGTATGAGGGAATGCACGAGCTGGCCAGACTTGTCAAAGAGTGTAAGAGGATGCGATGAAATACACCTAAATACATATAGACACACCTCAGCATAAACTTCACCACTGAGCATGAACTACAAAGTGATAAACTTGCAGGTCTATAAATTGTGTTACTTTGATTGATTGATTGATTTATTGTTGCTTTAGGTCCAGCGGACTCTTCCGAGCCAAATCAGGACCGGACAACCCCCGATCCGCATAAAAGATCTGCTGAAACAACCCCAGTGGGAAAATTGAATGCCCTCCACCGGCCAGTCACTTTACAATAAAGACATCCCACGCGGGGGACGGCTGAGGGTTGACCTCAACTACGCGAACACCCCGGTTACAAAAACAAAATAGAATACAAACATCATTATAAATCATCAACCAAACACATACATATAAAATGCCTATAGTGCTAAATAGTACATTCATAGGAAGCCCTAGTGACCACCCGGCAGAAAGCGTCCAACACTCCCAAGCTGATCCAACAGACCTCATACACAAACAAGGAGTCTTGTCCAGGAAGAGTTTTCAAGAAAAAAGGTAGGTCATTGATCTAGCGAAGAAGAAGATAGTATAGCAGAGTGAAGGACAGAGCAGGAATAGGAAAGAGTAAATGAGGAAGACAGCGACAGTGGGAATTTAAAGCACTAAATTTCCATAAAGTGGGGATACTATTTATACTGAAAACCCCCGGCACTCCAACGGGGGTACTGTTGCCGCAGTGAAGCGTCTTGCCTATAAAGGAAAGACAGGTTTTCAACTGTGGCTTTCACTGTTCCCTTTATAGGTTTGAACAATCTACAGTGGCAAGATTGCTCATGACCCCAAGGGGTAATAAATTGTGTTACAAAGGGTCGTCTACAGGTGAAATCCATTAAACTGATCTGGTTTGTTGATCATGCTAGTACATTCACATAACTACAGCACTTGGACCAAATCAAACATCGATGTAAATAAGTATTAATCAAACCACTGCCCGAATACAAAACTACCAAATTGTTAGGTATGGCAGTATTTCATGATGGCAAAATGATGCAGAAGTCTGGGCAGTGTAAGGCATAACTAGTGTGAGTGGAGGGAGTATGAAGCGGTCAATGCAAAATGACTATGTGAGATGCTGTTGTTAAATATACTGAAATCATTACATACCAGTATGAGTGTGCAATACTAAAATATTCATTTTGTTGCTTGTAAGTGTGTTGTGTAAGAAATGTACATGGGTATGTGTGTTCATTTGTATAATAGATGTTAACATGTGATAGTGTGATCGTGCTTTATTTATGTCTCTGTGGAATTGTCCATTTTACATGGCAGTTTCTGAAAAGTTGCTACTGCAAATGATTACATTTGATATATTTTACTTTGTCTACATATCTTATTATTGACAGCCACATTTTGCAAAGTGAGAAGGCTAAAAGATATAACATTGCATACAGGATTCTTAAAAAGTACATAACCTTGATATTACTATTACACAAGTTAGATATAATAATGTACGTTGAAAAAAAAATGTAAATACCAATATTCCACTGTTGTAAATATGGCATAGACACCAAAAAAAGTAAAGGTTGAATAATAACAATATTGTTATAATAATTATTTATGCCATGTAAATATAACATTTTGTTTAATATTTTGTCTTTGGTGCTAAAGGCACTATGGTTTGCACTTGTGTGATGCAATGCTTGCTGTTAACATTCAATTTTTTATTTTAATAAAACAAATCAAAAAACAAATTTTTGCAAAACATATCCGAGTAACTGGTTGCATAATCATTTAATTACATAAAAATAAACAAGAACTAAGAGATGGAGAGAGAGAGAGAGTGCAGGTATAACATTTGTAAAAATCCAAAATGTAAGTATTCCGATTCTTTGAGGTCTAAAAAAACTAGTTAATGTTGTGTTACATTACATTACATGATTATTGCTTTAGGTCCAGCGGACTCTTCCGAGCCAATTCAGGACCGGACAACCCCTGATCCGCATAAAAGATCTGCCGAAACAACCCTAGTGGTAAAACTGAAAGCTCTCCACCAGCCAGTCACTTTACAATAAAGACATCCCATGCAGGGGACGCTGAGGCTATACTCTAATTTATCAAACCGCCGTTTACAAAAACAAAATAGAATACAAACATCATTATAAATTATCAACAAAACACATACATATAAAATGCCTACATTGCTAAATAATAACATCATAGCTAGTGACCACCTGGCAGAAAGCGTCCAATATTCCCAAGCTGATCCAACAGACCTCACACACAAATAAGGAGTCTTGTCCTGGAAGAGTTTTCAAGAAAAAAGGTAGGTGACTGGTCTAGCGAAGAAGAATGTAGTATTGCAGATTGATAGAACAGAGCAGGAATGAGAAAGAACAAATGAGAAAGACAGCGACAGTGTGAATTTAAAGCACTAAATTTCCAGAAAGTGGGGATACTATTTATACTGAAACCCCCGGCACCCCAACGGGGTAATGTTGTGTTAATGTAACAGACATTTCAAACTGTTATATCACAGTAACTATGACTAGTAATAATACCTCAATTGAATAAGTAAATTGTCTAAAATTAGTTAGTTAGTCATTGTTTATAGGGTCCAGCGGACTTCAAAGAGCCGAACCAGGACTACAACTTGGTTGAAGAGAGTTCACCCCTGATTCGTATAAAAGATCTACTGAAATAACCCTAATGGTAATACTGAAGGCACTCCACCAGCCGGTCACTTTTACAATACAGGCATCCCATTCAGGGGGACACTGAAGCTATACCGTAATTTATCAAACCCCCGTTTACAAAAACAAAATAGAATATAAACATTATAAAATATCAACAAAACACATACATATAAAATGCCTACATTGCTAACTTATAATACCATAGAAAGCCCTAGTGACCAATTAGAAGAAAGCGTCCAATATCCCCAAGCTGACCTAACAGACCCCATAAACAAAAGAGGAGTTTTGGAAAAATTTTCAAGAAAAAAGGTAGGTCGCTGGTTTAGCGACTAGATTGATAGAACAGAGTAGAAACGAGAAAGAACAAAGGAGAAAGCAACAATGGGAATTTTAAGCACTAAATTTCCACAAAGTGTGGATACAATTTATAAAGAAATCCTGGGCACCGCCACAGGGGATTGTCTAAAATAATATATCTTTATAATAGATATTAAATAATTGTCTAAAATATTACATTAACATCTATTATAAAGATATATATCAAAAAGAAAACACACTCAATTATGCATTTCCCAATCTTAATGAAAGACCGAAACAATCACTGAAAGTGTCCATTACAAGAGTAATAAAGAGATACAATACTATAACATGATAAAAATAAAATGAAAAAAAAATAAAAAAAATAAATGAAGGAAAACAACAACCACCTTATGATGACAGAAAATTGTTATTGTCACACTGGGAACCACAAACTTGCTATCTGCACAGCAGAATTCATAGTGCAGAATGTCTGTTCACAAGAAAAATTCCTGTTCTGAGTATGTTCTGACTACAAAATGTACATGTCAATCAGACAATAACTGGCAAAAGATAAGTGGCACGAAAAAACAACAACCGCTGATTAAGAAAATATACCCCCAAACACTCATTAAAAACTGACATTAAATTGAACATGCCAACAAGTACAGCCAAACATGCGTACAACAAACATGCTTTCAGCGAACAACGCTTTTAGTGAATGAGTTGTTGACAGAGTTGTTCTTATTTATTATTTAGAACTTTCTGGATATTACGAACATGGCTACAATGTAGCTTTGCTTACACCAAATGCATTTTTTAATCCCAGAGAGCAAATTTCGACGGATATAACGAAATCAAAAAGCAAAACATCGTAAATGACGTTAATTATCGGAAAAGACTAAATTCCTCATTAAATTTTTATGTCATTTATTTGTCTTTAGAAAGACCCTTCTTAACCCTTTGGAGATGAATCAGTTTGCAAGTAAAAAAAAAAAATGTCATTTTAAGATAAGGCAGAAAGTGACAGGCCTAACTTTTTCTTGTTTGTTCTTGGCACCCAGAAACTTTCTACAAGTAAAGGAAAGTTTACATTTTTTGAAAATAGACTGAATTTTCAAAATGTATCCAAATAAAATACATGAATGTGTATTTTGTGAAAATATACAAGGTTGTTACCCTCTTTTAACTCCAATACACTTAGAAGGAAGGAAATAGATGCCTCATAACCCACACCATTATCACTGTGTCTGCTTTCCAAAGGCTAACAGAAGCATTCACTTTCATATTATTAAACAAAGAAAATTAATACATCAGGCAAGATTTCACTGCTATAGTGGACGATTGGTGGTCATGCATCTTTCACACTGTCACAATAAATCCACTGGAAAATAGTTCAGAACTCGACAAAACGATCGCTGATAATGATCATTTGCAAAACGAGAAGTTTGTTTTTAGACACAAAGCATACGATTAACCGGTTTCATTCCTTGAGAGAGAATCTGAGACGATTCTTCGTCTTTTTGGCACAGACAGGTAGGGCTGAAAGATCATCCCCATCGTCTCCTAAGGGTTTAAAATATGGCGGGAAAACAAAAATTCATCTCACTCTGATAGAGAACTTGAAATAATATCGCATGTGGGAGCGCATCCACACAAGAGAACAAAAAGCTGACATCACCAAGGAATTTGACACTCCCTTATCAACGCTAAGCACCTTCACTCACAATACAAAATAAAAATGACAACAGTTACATTGCATACTGAAAATTGCCCCAGTTTTAAAAAATTGCCCCGATGTTGGTAAACAGCCACACACGCACACATCCATACCCCAGGCAAATATCATTATTCCTACAGTCATTAATATCTCTCACACACAAAACACTTTATAGACAAGCCAATTATCGTACATAATTCTAAAAGAAAGGATGCATACACGCACACAAAAGAAGGTCCTTAAAAGAAAACTATTGCATAAAAAAAAAATAATACAGTGAGAAAACAAGAAACATCTATATGAATAAAAAAGCACATTAACTTACAAAGAAAACATAACTCTATCTCTCTTTCTTTCATGGACACTAAGCAAACGTACTTGGGCAAGCACACACAGGTAGAAACCTACACCTCACACTTTTGAGACCAGGCTGGTAAATCACTCTCGCTCACTTTCCCCCCTTCATGTGGCAAAAATCTTCTAAAATCAACCCTTTTTACTATAACATGATGAGAATACAGCTTGATGTGTTCTGGGCTATAAATCTTTTATCAAAGACTGATTTTAGAAACATGACAGTTATAACCAATACAAAAGCACAATCCAGCCGCTAACCGTCGACTACGAGTACAACGAACTTTGAGTATAACGAATGGGAAAAAATTTACCCTGGACTTCATTGTAAGCATGTTCGACTGTATCCTAACTCTAAAAATAAAGTCTTCTTAAATTAAAAAAAACAAAACAAAAAACAAACAAACAACTTACACAACCCAAAATTACAATCAAGCATTAATCTGGTACCATTAAGATGAACAAACAATAGTGCTTGTAATCTGACACAGCACTATGCATTTTTACCCCAGGTTATACAGCGAGTTCAACGGTATTGTAATATAAAACAAAATACAGCCTTCAGTGGTCTCAAATTCTCTGAAGTAATACAATATCAATCAATACATTCGTAGTATCCTGACAAATAATCAGCAATACATATTTACATGTGATATTATGTAACAAAAATAGAACAAGTCACAAATCAAACAGTCATTCCAAAATTAAAAGTATTATCCAAGTATCATTCGAAACTAAATCAAACAAGCAATTGTTAACAACAACAATCACCGTAACAGAAACAGACAGATTATTATAACATTAGCAATTATCACGATTGACATCAATATCACAAAGCTTTATCACAGCAAAAAGGAACAGCACAATTTCAGCATCATGTCAGCTATGAAGTTTTTCAAATAGCAAATTAGTCTCATTGAATTTCTGTAACTTTAACTGGCCAACTATCTATCTCTCTATCCACAGAAAAGGCAAATGCTTTGAAAACATTCCGATGAAGACGATAGTAATTCTTGGCTATTGAAGAAACAACACATTCAAAATCATAGACAAATTAATCTTGGGTATGAATATCTGACTGACGTGACTGGTGCCTGTCGGCTTACCGACATGCCTCTACTGCATGCTTAATGTCGCTTTCCACGAACCTTGGGGACAAAACTAGCACACTTGCCCCTTCTCTCCGTTGACCTTCGTGAAGAACTTTTGACAATTTTTAAGTAGGTGAACATGCTTGCTTCAAATCTGAAGAAACGAGGTAGGATACGGCAGTTTCTAGCGTGGTAAGGCAGTATCCTTCCTGTCCCATGATGTATCTGGTGAATGAAAAGAGAGACATCTGTTAGGAAAGGTGGAGTACACAGAAAAGAATGGCAAACCACGAAAAAACACCTATCACACGTTATCAAACGTGGGTTGCCACGTGTTTTTGATATGATGATGATCATCATTGTTGTCAAGGTGGCGATGTGATGATTCGTCCTTAATGCTAACGCAATAGGACGTTAAGCTTCGTTATTCCATAAAAAAATCAATGATCTGAACATTTTACATTTCCCGATAACGTTTAGCAAAAAATCCATTTCATTTTATTTATAATTAATATATTCTTTTTAATTATTTATTGTTTTCATGGTACAAGTCATTTTCAGGAAAAAAATCCTACCCTTCATGGATGAATTCAGCCATTGCATGGCACTCTGACACAAGCTGTGGCATGCGGGACTTGATAATAACGTAGCTGATGACAGGTAACAAATCATCTGCTCCTCTGTTTCAAAGTTGAAAAACAAAACACACCACCATCAAGATTATTCTCTTTAGTTGTTACATTAGTTTTAAAGGCAATACTTAGCACTAGTAATAATAAGACTACTCCTACTGCTAAATCAAGATAGATAAAGTAAAGTAATATGATGACAGTATTCCTGTAAAAACAACAAAATAAAACTGTTTTCCCAAAACTAAATCAGTACCCTGTCCATCTTTAACAAAACACGACAATGTGACATAAAGAAATAAAAAAGATACTGACACACTTGGAATATCTGTTGCTTTGTAGCCCTGATTAGTGTAGAACTCCTTCACACAGTCACAGACTAAGCGTACAGTTTTCACTGAAAAGTAAATGAACAAAAACGTCTAATATCAGGTTGAATAGTATGAAACATAATAGAATTAGTTATATACAATAGAGGGGACAGCACCTTCAAGTCCTTCATCAAAACAGACACTTTGTGGATGGTTTTAAAAACATTTAATATAAAATAATCATTCTGCTTTTGAAAGAGGACACATACTAACAAAAATTAAATGGCAAGAGTACACCTATGGTCGTACAATTATAACATAGGACACTTTTTTCTTACGATTAAGGGAGACGAAGGGTGGAATGGGGTGTGGGTGAATGAGATCTGTCAGAATTAGGACTATTTCCTTATCTCTGAGAAACAACTATCATACTCCTGGATATACTACTGCCATACCTCACCATTATGCAATAATTCTGGTTCGCGATATATAAGAAAATGTGCAATTTTTTTATAAGCATACAATAATAAACCAACCAGTGCACTCCAGCTTGCTGAGCATGGTGTAGTGATCTTTGATGCAGGACAGTTGTGTGATGGCCTGCTGGTAGGGATTGGCACCTTGCTCCCCATTTGCTGGCAGCAAGCACAGTTTCTGACTGACGCCCAAATCTCTTGGGGTGATGTCTGCTTTCTGTGTCATCTTGCAAGCCAAAGCCACTTCCTCCTTGTAGTGGGACAGCCTGAAGGAATAGTAACTGTTAATGTCTTCTGTAACATTTAAAGTAGCAATTGCTTCTTCTTCGCAGCTTGATACTCAGAATCAATGTGTACTCAATATGCTATTAATATGAATTGCTTAGTCTCTATAGTGCGTTTCCAAAATATTATGCTGGGATTATTGCCATTAAGTAACACATCTCTAACAAAAATAAGTTAAATACAAAATATAATGCTTTAAATATGTGTGCCTTGGACATGCACTGTGGTCATGCAGTTTGTGTGGAAATGTTTATTATTACTATTATTATTAATATTTAGATGCCTAATCTAGACTTAGGTCTAGGGGCTCACATGAGTACAGAATCACTTTTAACTATAAAACAAAATGAGGAAAACTCATTAACTATTAACAGAAACCTTATATATAAAAACTAATGACTAACACACACATACACACACTCACATGCACACACTCCAACGAGAACTATGATTTTGTAGACTTGTTTCATCTTTTTCAATCGGTGGAAGGAAAAAAAAAAGAGATTTACTCATTTAGAAGACGATTTAAATGACTGAATTGAAGATGAATTTCTGAGAAAAACAAAACAGGCAGTTTGTTCCAAATATTAGGACCCTGATAAGAGAAAGCACGTTTATGTGCTTAATAAATTTTTATTCATTCACAGAATTTCTGCAAGTCAACATCATCAAGTTTAACTTTTAAACGTTGGTACAAATATTGGTTGTTTACGAGTTTACTGTGTGTGTTTTAAAAATTATTTATTTGTGATTATTGTTGATAAACATTTCATAGTTCATATGTATGTCAAATTAAATACAAAAGACAAGTCAAGTCAAGTCCACAAATTTTTATTATCCACAATGGGGAATTCATACAGCACATTGCATGTCAGCGAATAAGAAAAAAAGAACAATTAAAAAAACTTTAAAAACAAATAAAATAATACATAAAATTATTATCACACAATATCTTCCACTTCTTTCTTACTACTAACTCACATTCACCCCATCTAACAAATTTACAGTTAATTTCATTTGGTTCACAGAACAATTCATATCCTATCCTATCCTATCCTATCCTGTCCCGTAACCCGAAGGTTAAGGGGCACCACAGATGATCGTTTAACCAGCATACTCCATCTTTCTCTGTCCTCAGCAGCCCTGATGGCTTCGCTCAGTGTCAAATCAGTCCATTCTCGAATGTTGTCCTCCCACCTCTTTTTCGGTCTCCCTCTTCTTCTACCTCCTTGCACTGTGCCTTGCAGAATAGTCTTTGCAAGGCCTGATGATCTGGTGACGTGGCCATATCATCGGAGTTTCCGTTTCTTCACCACTGTGAGCAGGTCATCGTGTTGTCCAATGGCTTGTGTGATGGTCTGTCGGACTTCGTCGTTGGTGATGTGTTGGGTATAGGAAATGCCCAGAAGTCTTCTGTAGCACCTCATCTCCATGCTTTGTATTCTTCGTTGGAGATCTGCTGTGAGGGTCCATGCCTCGCAAGCATATAGGAAGATGGAGATGACAAGGAGAGCTCAGCAGTCTTACTTTGGAATGTAGACTGATGGTCCTGTCTTTCCAAATGGGCTTCAACCTTGTCAGGGCAGCAGTTGTTTGTGCGATCCTGGAGAGGACTTCCTGTCGGGACCCATTGTATGATACAATGGCTCCTAAGTATTTGAAGCTATGTACTGTGTTGAGGGATTGGCCTTGGACTTTGATGTCCGTGTTGATGCCATTGGTGTTGTTGGTCATCATTTTGGTCTTCTCTGCACTTATTTCCATTCCATAGGCTCTGGAGGTGGTGTCAAGCCTCTGTACCAGCTGTTCAAGTTCTTGTTCCTCTCCAGCCAATCCATCAATGTCATCTGCAAAACGAAGATTGGAGATTGCTCTACCCCCTATGCTGACTGTGCCTTCATGGTCTGCAAGAGCATCTGACATGATGCGCTCTAGGAAGATGTTGAAGAGTGTTGGAGAGAGTAGGCATCCTTGACGCACACCGATTGTTGTTCTGAACCAGTTCCCGATGGCGCTGTTGTGGAGGACTGCACTGGTAGCCTTGTCATACAGGCTTTTGATGATTTCAATAATTTTAGGGCTGATGTTGTACACTTTCATTGTTGCCCATAGAGCTGCATGCCAGACTCGGTCAAACGCCTTCTTGAAGTCAATGAACACATGATATAGATGTTGTTGGTGCTGTAGGTATTTCTCACAGATTATTCTGAGGTTGAAAATCTGCTCAGTGGTACTTCGCCCTGCCCTGAATCCTGCTTGTTCTTCAGCTATGATTTGTTCAGCTTGGGGTTTCAACCTGTTGAGTATTATTTTCAGGAGGACCTTGCTGGGATGGCTGATGAGGCTGATGGTGCGGTAATTTTCACACTCCTGAAGGTTACCTTTTTTGGGAAGAGTGATGACAAGCGACTGGGTCCATGGTATAGGCCACTCCCCACTCTGCCAGATCTTGTTACAGATAATGGTGAGGGCATCAATCATCGCTTCTCCTCCTGCTTGTAGCAGTTCCGCGGGTATGTTGTCCACTCCCGCTGACTTCCCTTTCTTTAGCGATTGCACTGCTGCCTCAACTTCTTCAAATCAATTCATATCATGCACATACAATCGAAATAACTTTCCATTCATTATTATAGTTTGAGGGTATGAACATAATATAAAATAGTATTAAAGGAGTTTCACACTAATGCATTAAAACATTTCTAAATAACAACATAACACAGGGAAAAAAATTCAAGTGTTATTTATTAACATTTTTCTTCACTGAAAATATTCAACAATTAAAAGTTTCAAAGAAGGCTTTTTTTTTTTTTTTTTTGCAAGAGTATTACCTCCATTTTACTGTTTTTAAAACGGTCATTTCAATTTTACACAAAATAAGCCAAAATGGAACCAATATGACCATTAATATGTTTTCGTTGTAAAATTTAGTAAAGTGCCGCAATGCTTTCAAAATTGCTGCAACTGTAAAAGCCATAGTTCAGTTCATTATCTTTACACATGTTTTGCTACATTACATATCAATTTATACAGAAATAAAAGGAGCGTCACAAAAATCCATTTAAAATTTAATATTCCACAAATAAACATAACAATTAAAAACATTATTTAATTTTCCTTACATTTTATTAGTCAAAAAAGACAACATTGAGCAATATTAGAGAAAGATTAATTTTTTATTTTGTAATTTATCACTGTAATTTTGTCAATTATCAAATTGTTTTCTTAATTCCAAAATAAAAGAACTAAAATTGAACACAATATACTCTTAGGCTAAATCTAGTAAGGCGAACAAATTTTTTTTTCCATTGCATGGCTAGGTAGTGGCAGAGGATGAAAAGAAGAGTAAGAATCATAGCTGACATAGTCATTTGTGTATTTCTGATGTTGAATTTACTTTCAAGTATGTAATGGTTTGTATCAAGCGTTCTGCATTGTGCTTCAGCTGTCGCGAGCTCTTGGCCACTTTTGTTCCTATCCTATCCTGTCCCATAACCCGAAGGTCGTAGGGGCACCACAGATGATCGTTTAACCAGCATACTCCATCTTTCTCTGTCCTCAGCAGCCCTCATGGCTTCGCTCAGTGTCAAACCAGTCCATTCTCGAATGTTGTCCTCCCACCGAGAATGGACTGGTTTGACACTGAGCGAAGCCATGAGGGCTGCTGAGGACAGAGAAAGATGGAGTATGCTGGTTAAACGATCATCTGTGGTGCCCCTACGACCTTCGGGTTATGGGACAGGATAGGATAGGATAGGAACAAAAGTGGCCAAGAGCTCGCGACAGCTGAAGCACAATGCAGAACGCTTGATACAAACCATTACATACTTGAAAGTAAATTCAACATCAGAAATACACAAATGACTATGTCAGCTATGATTCTTACTCTTCTTTTCATCCTCTGCCACTACCTAGCCATGCAATGGAGAAAAAATGGTCAGGGAGTTTTGTTTTGCAAGTTATGCTGGTGAGAAGCAACAAGACAATTTCTATTCTTTGTGAAACACAATGGCTTGCTGCAAACATAATTATTGTAGCACAATTTACCATTTTGGCTTTTGGGATCCACTCAGGTTGCTTTGCATGGTCAGGTGGTGGAGGTGGGACAGCATCTTGAGAGCTAGTTTTCTAAAAAAAAGAGGCACTAGAGCGTCAAAACTAATTCCCCTAACTTCTTTATCCGCTGCAGTGTGAAATCTAACTGACAATATTTCTGCGACCTCTCAAGCCTTGTTACATCCTGGTGTTTTTTGCGAAAATCATTAAAATGAATATAAGAACAAACACGCGACGCATCCAGAAAATGATCAAACAATGTTTTCCAGTATCTACAAGGCTTCCTCAGTTTTGTACTTTCCAATCAACTGATGGCTTTTATCAACTCCGCCCATAAACTTATTGTACATTTTTACAATTTTAGGCTGGCAAACTTTCAAAGCTCTATACGCACCATTTACTTTAGAGCGCCCATTGACAAAAGAATAATCACTTGCATTGCTGTGTATTGTTGACAAGAAAGTTACAGGTTTGTTGTTTAGCCAAGGTAAATATAACAAGTTACCAACCCTCTGCCAACATATAAAACCTCTGGGATTTTGGCAAAAACTTTTATCTCTCTGAACAACTGTGGTAAACCTTTCCTATTAGCTTTCAGTGTCGCACACAATCAGTAACTGTACGCCAGTGTAATAATTGTCAAAAAAGACATGGTAACCTTGATAAAAAATTGGCTTAGAAATTTGCGTGCCTTTACCAGTGTATACTTCAAAATTAAACATATAACCAGTCAGAGAATCAGCTAAAATCTGTAATTTCATCCCCCACCTTGTTGGTTAATCCTTTACAAATTGTCTAAAAGTAAATCTGTCCTTATTTGTGACCATTCTCTCATCCACAGCTAATTTACCATATGGTTGATAGAGCCTTATGCATTTCGCTTCAATGTAACCATGTAGGAACCTCCCTTTGCACAATTGATCCTCTTTGTGTTCTTCATCATTTTCAGTTCTTGGGTAACCAACTTTTAGAAAGGATTGTATGGCTTTAAAATGAGCAAATGACATAAAATGTTTAGCTCAAAGACCATGATACAATGTTGCAGTAGACCAATATGCTGCTTCATTAGGTGCTTTCACACAAGCCATATAAAATAACAGAGCAACATAAATATAGAAGTCATCTGAGGTGATGTCCTTCCAGCCCTGAGAAACAGTAGGCTTGTCAGTGCCGTACAGGTGGGTATAGTTGTTGGTCCAGTTACAGATGTGCCGGGTCTCAGAAGCAAGACGGTTTCCAGGCCTGTTCCTTGTTATAGGGACTTCTCCGTCGTCACATCCATTAGAGGAGGTATCAGGGGAAAAGTCTGAGTCGGGTTCGCAGGCATGATGAGGGGAAATCGTTTCAAAAGCACACGTGGAAGTAAACAAAGCAAGTGGCAAAATTGCGTTTAGATGCCTGACCTTGTGACATCCCACTTCTCCGTCGTCACATCCATTAGAGGAGGTATCAGGGGAAAAGTCTGAGTCGGGTTCGCAGGCATGATGAGGAGAAATCGGTTCAAAAGCACACGTGGAAGTTGATTGATTGATTGATTGTTGCTTTAGGTCCAGCGGACTCTTCCGAGCCAAATCAGGACCGGACAACCCCCGATCCGCATAAAAGATCTGCTGAAACAACCCTAGTGGGAAAACTGAATGCCCTCCACCGGCCAGTCACTTTACAATAAAGACATCCCACGCAGGGGACGGCTGAGGCTTTACCCCAACTAATCGAACCCCCGGTTACAAAAACAAAATAGAATACAAACATCATTATAAATTATCAACAAAACACATACATATAAAATGCCTACATTGCTAAATAATAACATCATAGGAAGCCCTAGTGACCACCCGGCAGAAAGCGTCCAATACTCCCAAGCTGATCCAACAGACCTCATACACAAACAAGGAGTCTTGTCCAGGAAGAGTTTTCAAGAAAAAAGGTAGGTCATTGATCTAGCGAAGAAGAAGATAGTATAGCAGAGTGATAGGACAGAGCAGGAATGGGAAAGAGCATATGAGGAAGATAGCGACAGTGGGAATTTAAAGCACTAAATTTCCAGAAAGTGGGGATACTATTTATACTGAAACCCCCGGCACTCCAACGGGGGTACTGTTGCCGCAGTGAATCGGTCATGCCTATAAAGGAAAGACAGGTTTTCAACTGGGGCTTTCACTTTTCCCTTTATAGGTTAGAACAATCTACAGTGGCAAGATTGCTCATGACCCCAAGGGGTAACACGTGGAAGTAAACAAAGCAAGTGGCAAAAGTGACATCCCACAAGGTGTTTTTTTTTTTAACATAAAAACAAAAAAGAATTTGCTTTTTGAAGTAATAGCAACTACACAAAATAATTAGATAACGTTTTTATAACATTGGGTATGCACAAGGCTTCGTGGAAATTTTCCACTGTGATAAATCGATGGAATTCCATCGAAATCAAACGTTTAAGAGTTAACAATATCAAAGAAAACTGGTTGCACCAAATTTGATAACAAATATTACCACAGGAACAGAAAAACACAAAGATAAGTTTCCTTCTCCACTCACCTAAACAGCATCAACAGATACTTCCACAAAGGCTTGAAAAATGTTTCCTCCAGTGAGGCATAGCACTGGTCTCTCCCCAGTGGGCAGTCAAGCTGCTCATAAGCAATCGTGAAGAGTACCAGCAGCTTCTCCATGTACATGTGTACATCTGCTGAGATATTCTTCACGTGCCTAGAATAAGCTTCTTGGGACAGTCGTGCCACCTCCGCTGCCTTGGCTGCATCTATTGGTGGAAAAGCAAATTCCTGCACTGAGCCTCCAGAACTGGACCTGGATACCAGACTGTCATTCCCTCTGAGCGATGAAGGTCCTGTTGAGGAGCATTGGTCTGATTCTGGCAGCTCACTTTCTGGATCACTTTTGATTGACATTGGTGGAGACTGGAAAACTGCACTATCATTTCTATCACCCTCTTCTTCATCATCAAACAGGTCATCCATGTTCTCAGCATTATATTTGTCATAGTCTTCTGAAATTCTTCGCAAGATCCTTGCAGCTCTTGCTTGATCGTCTAACAGGTGGGACTGCATACTTTCTCCCTTTTCAATGGCTGTAGCCAAATCTGCTTTTGTGTCTTCAGCGAATCTCACAACTGCGCATTCACCATCATCTCCAGCATTGTTAACTGGCGAACTGCTCCATGCATATTTTTCAGTTCCATCTTTATTAGACTCTGCATTATTCACACTTTCATAGTTGTGGTTTGTACCCACTCCTTCATGCTCTTGCCCATTGGTAAAACTCTCCAAGTCTTGTGTGGTGGTGTGATTGGAATCTCTGGCTTCAGGATTTTGTCTAGTTTGCTGATCTGGTGAATCACTGCTCTCTGTGCTTTCCTTGGCTGTTTCTAGATTCTCACCACTTTGTAAAGATGCAGTAGACTGTGTGCCAATAATGTTAGGTGCAGGTGCAGAGGATCTATCGCTCTCTTCTATGACATTTTCATCACTAAGTTCATTACTTTCCCTCTCCTCTCTGCATCCTGGATCTTCCTTATCATTTGACAAGTTTCCGTTGTTACTGTTTGTAATGCTTAAGCGTTTTTTTGTATCTCTGGTTGATGTAACACTGATTCCAGAGTCCAAATCTTCCAAAGGGTGATGGAACACACTGTCAGAATCGCTATGGCTGTCTTTTGCATTCTCAAACTGGTCTGCATCATCTGCTGGAAATTCCTTTCCATAATCATCAGTCTCCTTTCCATGACTACTGGGAAACAAGTCCAGCTTGCAGTTGTCCTTGACCCCAGTGTCGCACAGCTTGGGAGGACACAATGTCAAGTCAAATGGCACCTTGACAGCAGCCAAACGATCTTTTTTGTCAGCCACAATAGGGTAGATCTTCTCGTACACTTTGCTCTGGTACTTCTTGACAATGAGGGTAAGAGGGTGATCTCGGCAGCGTAAGATTTCCTGGATTAACTGACAGATCACTTCTGGTTCTTGAACATTTGATTCTAACTTCTGACGCCAAATCTGGAGCCATTTCTGTATTGAACAATGAAAAGGTCTCTTAGTTAGCATTAAAAGATTAATTACTTATTTTATTTATTGACTGATTTTATTGTCTATTCACATTTGTGATATTAAACAATGGAAAGTTTAATGTTAAAATGGACTGAATATGTAACAATAAGGACAACTAAGCCAGCTAAGCAATGTAAAGAACAGAAAACTTCAACCCAATTACCACTTTTTACAGGAGAACAAGGCTTGAGGAAATGGGCATAATAAAGCCCACTACAATTATTCCCTCACTGTTCCTGTCTCATAGCTTAAAATTACTCACAGCATCTTGCTCATAGTCCAATATTTTCTTGTATATTTGCCTTTGTTCTTGCTCTTCTTTAGACATCCCTGTCGGTGCAGCAAAACGTCTGCAACCATGAAACAATTTTTTTTAAATCATTTAATTTGTTTATCTGAAAGGAAGCATAAGGAGAGGAGCGGGAAAAGGTTGAGTAACAGCAGAAGATGAGAAAGGAGGAAGAAGAAGAAGAAGAAGAAGAAGAAGAAGAAGAAGAAGAAGAAGAAGAAGAAGGAAGTAGAAGAAGAAGATGAAGAAGAAAAAGGAAAAAATATAGTAGTAGAAGAAGAAAAAGAAGAAGAAGAAAAAGAAAACAACTCACGCACCTTGCGGCCTGTTCCTCCAATCTTTCCTGCCTCTCTTGCATCTTTTTGGCAAGCTGCAAACAAAAATATAAAAATAAAAATAATTCAAAACAATAATGAAGGCAGATCTTTTGTCATTTTATGAAAAGATTCAAAGCATCATAAATTATATTTTCTTTTGCGCTATTTTGTTAAAACAAAACTGTTGAAAAATGATTGTGCTGAAGATAGAGTCCTTTGGAAATTAATTAGCAAAGGAGAAAGACGGAAGAAAAGAAAAGCCTAAACAATCTTACCGCCATCTCTGTTCTTCTAGCGATTGCCAGATTCTCAGCCATCTTTCTTTGGATTGATAAGCTCTGAAAAGAAAATGTAAATAACCGTTACAGCATACAGACATAAATAGACCAACATTGTGAATATATTAATGAATCTTAAGCATGTCAACTAGAGGGAAAGAGCTGGCAGCCTATAATAACCTCATTATTATGTTATTTTATGTAATGAATGCAAACTATACACCTGCCAAATATGCACTTACAAGATTAAAAGCTCCTCTGTCCCCTTTGTTCATACGTGCCATCCGAGCTCTGTAAGCTGTCATCAGCTGCTGATTCTGTTTGTATGCTATCTCCATTGGTGTTTTCCCACGTGTTCTGCAACACACACTCAGAAATGAACAACACAACCCAGAAATGCATGCGCTTTGGGCTGCATGGTGAGCATCCTAGATAATTTGAAAAAAGGATCTACTAACAAAAAATGTATATTACAAATGTGATACAATGTTCAGAAATACCTGGTAAAAGTGTTCGCAGTTGACTCTAAGGGAAGAAGGGGAGGAACTGTATAAAACAGTTTAGGTTTTGTAATGGCTTTCATCTCTTCTCCTGGTGATTGTAGCACTGCTGGACTCTGAGTAGAACCTGATAAAATTTAACATAGAAGTAGAATGGCAAAGCCCATATGACTCACATGTACCTTATGTAACTCGCTATATTTAAAATGAAAATGAGTGCCTAGAAAAAACAAAATGAAACGGTGGCATTAAAATGCAAAGTAATACAAAAATTGATCTTTCTATGCTCTTGACCTTGAGATGGTCTTGACCTCCAGCTCCAAATACACTCATGTACACTTAAATAAACTACAGCAAAAGTTGTATTATGCCAAAAAAATTGTGACCTTGCGATGATCTTGACCTTAAGTGACCTTCACCTTTTTGTGACCTCTGATGCATGTCTGATCAAATAACCCAATGATGTTGCATACTATGGGTTAAATAAACAGCCATTCCACTGTACGATTACCTATTTTTAACAAATGTTTTTGCAAGGCCTAAAATGACCTTGACCTTCAAGATCAATGCAAAAACAAAATATATGAAAGATCAATCTATCATCTCTAAATACAAGTTTGGACTTTATATCTCTCATAGTTTAGGGTCAGGGTCATTTCAAAGTACCTATACTAATCGACTTTGGAAAGCTCCAGTGACCTTGATTTTGGAGTGGTCCTGATTCAGCTCTTTGCCATCTGCTGGACCCTATAAACAACTAACTAATTAACTTGACCTTGGAGTGAAGCTGACCGAATTAGTATAGTATGTGCGTCTCATTGATATTTATCATTCATCAAAGAATCATACGTTCAATATTAATAACCTAGAAAAAATTGAAATTTAAATAAAAAAACTATTTTCAACTAACGTTTGTTGAACCTATGACGTTGACCTTGAACTGAAGTCATTAATTCACTGATTCTTTATGAGGTCTCATGGGTATACACCATCTTACCAAGTGTGGTTGTGATAGTTCAAATAGGTTCTGAGATATTAATCCACTTTAAAGTTTTGCACAGACAATTCAATTCCACAAATCTCTATTACCTCTTACAAGGAATTATGACAGGCGTTAAACACTGACCCAATAAATAAAAGACATTCAGACTTGAAAAACATAGGGCATAAAATGTAAAAATTGTATGAACACATAACACTCTTCAAATCTAATATACTTGCATCTCCCTTTACACACACATTTCATTTTACATTATAAAACTAACATTATTAACATAAAATTGCATTAAATGTAAACATGTATATTACAGTATAAAATTTGTGTTATAAACAAAAGTACATCAAGCACGCATCCCCTTCACACACATAACCACTGCCAAACCAATATTCCAATCATTGGAAGGACGGAATTTTTTTTTTTTTTAAATGTCATTTTTGGACTTTTTATAGGACTTACCTCACGCAGATTTGCAAAAATCTGAATTTTTTCTATAGACTCACATTGCTATGCATGCGAGTCAAAAAAAGGTAGAGTATCAAACAAAAACAAGTATTATTTTTGTTTTTTCAATGCATTACAACATATTTGTATTGTTCCACCAAAATGTCACAGATCAAAGTTCGCAACCTGTACAATTGCATTTGAAGAAAGAACTGAAAGACTGTCACTGTGCAAGTGGCTTACTTTAGCACTTTCAGTTTTACAATCCTATATATAGTCATACATGAAATTACTGTGCCAAAAATGAGCATCCATAATCAAACGGATGCAAATAAATGTTTGCATTACTGCAGTAAAGGAATAACAAGATGGGAAGCTATTAAAATGTATTCCCATACACTTGCACACATAGCGGAAAAAGTTAATTTTCATGATGTCATTGTGACTTGGCTTTATCCAAACAAAGCAAAATGAAAGCATAGGGATGATGGCCACTATCTAACCTATCTGCGAGAGAAAAATTATCAAAATAAGTTCACCCAATTTTGAGACAAAGTGTAAAATGTTTATATAATTAACATCAGCAACCTTCATTGTTGAGAAAGAGCAAAAGTAAAGCTCACAAAAAGTAGCAAAAATAATTCCAATAGTCTAGTCATTCTTGAGGTAAGGCAAAACATATCTTTTGAACCAAAACCTCAAATTCTGAGTGACAGACCAACAAACTGAATGACAACTGGATGGCCCCTGAACAAATGGCCATGAGCTGTACTTGGATACCAAAAATCAACAAATATTCAACAGATCGTGTTTAGCAACAAAGTGACCTCAATGACCTTGACATTTGCAGTATAGCAAATATGATGATGACACAGGAGGCAGACCACTAACCTAGGTAATTTTCCTATTAAGTTTGATCAAAATCCATTCAGTGGTTCTTGAGATATTGTGAGCACTATACCAGCAAATAGACAAACAGGTCAACATTTGCATGATTCGTTCTGATTACAGACTATTTCAAGGCATTGCCAGATGTTATCTGGAAATACAAGAAAACAACACTATGCATGTAACTGCAAGATACCTAAAATAGATTTTATAAAGATAGGTTGGCTGAGAGTAAAATTACAGTTCTAGATCAAGTACACTGCTGGGGCCGGGGTTATGAGCGTGACTTTCAGGCCAGTGATGAGCAACTTTCAGTCTTACGACAAGGTGCGCGGGTTATGAGCCCCGATTACTGCAGTCGCCGGAACCAATTTTCGCTCAAACACAGTTTTGGCAACCCCCTCTACTAGCGGGCGTCAAGGAACACAAACTATGCATTTAGCCTACCTTTTGTTGGAACTCTGTGCGAGTGTGTGTTAGTGTGCTTTTGTCTGCTGACGGCAAACATCTGTGCCATGTATTATGTTTTGTGGAATGCGAGTAAATAGATGTAAATTTGTTTTAATGTTTTAATTGTCGTATAATTCAACAACGCGAAAGGCAAATTCTTGTAATATTTCAATTGAATAAAAGTGTTAAGTCTTAGGTCCTTTTTTTTTTTCAAAGTTTAATATAAAATATATTTGAATAAGCTTTCAATAAGAGAATCAATCAATCTGTTGTTGCCATAAAGCTGTACTTATTTTTGTGTTCACTCTCTCTTCTAGATAAATCTGTTTAGTTAGGCTTTAAATTGAGCTTTTGCACCAGCAATTTTTTATGTCTTGTACTTCCAAAAACTGCGACCTCAAAGACTGACTCTTTTTTGGGCACAGCCAACTGAAGGGAATTTTTAAACACTGTAATAGATGAGTAAAGAATTAAAAACAAAAATAGTACTCTAATGTTAAAGAAATAAAAAAACCACTATAAAATTAATTAGCAATCAACCAACCAAAACATGTCACGAGAGGCTAGTTTGGACACTGCAGCCTCAAATATTTCATCCTTCTTTGGCCTTTGTAACTTAAAAGTTAGTTTTGTTCCAAGTATATGTAGGGAAAATTTTTGCTAGGTATGCCGTGGCATAATCCAGCTGACCTATATCCATCAGCCCCCCCGTTTTTGGTATACCGCGGGCTTTAGCTTGCGACACCGTTAATGTCAGTCTTTGTTAAAACCTCACCCAAGAAGGATGAACGTGCTGAAAGGTCTCTCTCAGAAGACTACGCAGGTGATGGGTAAAATCCATTCATCGCAGTATAGCCATAGCCTGACATTGTCAAAAAGGTAAATGATCAATCTTTTGTTTCACCGCAATTTATTGATATTATTATTGGATTATGCTTGTTAAGTCTTGCCATGTTTTATAATTGTGAATGTTGGTAAAACTTTGCTTGACCACGTGGCTGACCCATGCGACCGGTTTTCGAGACCATGAGGTAGCCCCTACTGACCCACTGTTGTTTCTCACATTCGTATTATTGCAGACTAGTAGCTGTACCGGAGAAGGTGTATATTAATAATGACTTCTCCCTGTGTTTATTTTAGCCATAATGTATATAGGAATTATGATGGAGATTCCAGTGGACCACGGACTTAGAGAATTGTTCGTCTCTTATCTGTATAAGTGGAGATGATCTCGCTGAGGGATGTTTCTGCCAACAGTGAAACGCTCTGCACTCCCTGTGTAAGCAAGGCGTTGCAGAAACTCGTCTTATATTTTGCAGACGAGCAGGCTTGGTCCGCGGCAGGAGATAGACCCAATTGAGTCAACCCTGACACGCGGCCTGCACTTGAGCAGTGAGCACTGAGCTCCAATAGCTCAGTAGTCAACAAACGAGACAAGGAGAAAACAGCACCGCACCTCGAAGCCCCAGCTAAGTGCCATAGAATAAGTGCATGAACACTGATCTATAGGGACTGTGTGGTAGTCCACTCTTCCGGAAAAAGAACATTAGGCAAAACAAGAACAAAGCCCAGGGATGACACAGTAGCAAGTATCGAGAACAGTAGCAGAATAGATCCATCAAAGATCTACATCCATTCTCTGAACTACTCGACGTGAATTTGGACTGTTAAGTTAATCCTAATTATATTACGTTTTGGACATTTAAGTTAGTGTAGTGATAAAATAACTAGGTATAGAGTAGAAGAAATAAATGTGTGATATTTACTGTTAACAAGTGGCTGGACTACCTATGATTCATAGCCATGTGAGAGCCAGTGTGTCAGTGAATCTTTTACACTGTTCTCCCTATCTCTGTAACCCCATCCTCACACAGACCGGGCCAAAAAATAAATGTATTAAGATTAATAATAGAGCGATCTAACAAGCCGATCCCCGCAGACTAACGACGAGTGGGTAATAGCATTACATTGTGCAGAGCCCAGCAACAATAGAACCCACCGTCACAACACACATTCACTCACCCAAGTGGTTCATTCCATGTCATGCAGCAAAATCAAAATCAAAAGTAGGTGAAAGCCATGGGGCGATGGGATTGATAGCACGAATAGTGCTAAAAATGGAACAGGTTGAGTGACTTCCAAGTCACACGCTCATACCCACACCCAGTAGGCGGCACAGCTCGGTTGGCTTCATAAGTGTCCAAACTGAACTATAGACTGCACAGTTTAAAACTATTGAACATCGTCCAACTGTTGGTAGCATTTTTCATTACCCGGCCCCTGAAGACAATGTTGGGCATTACTTAAACGGTTAATGCCATGATTCATTATAGAACAAATTCCCATTAAAATGTATGCATAGTTTTATTTTGTAATATAACTAATAAGTAATATTGCAGAAAATTTACCTATTTTGTCGACTAGTACTGACACTCGCTCAATACACTGTTGAGCCAGCTTCACCTGTTTGGTTACTTCCTTGGATATAGTCACATCCCCACCTATACATGGAATAAAATTAAAAGTCTTAATTGTTTCATTATAAGGTAATGAATACACACTTTATTCTTATTTAGCTTCAGATCAATGAACAGATAAGATTATTTATTATATATATATTTATTACAATAATGTTAAAAAAAATCTCTATCTATCTATCTATCTATCTATCTATCTATCTATCTATCTATCTATCTATCTTATCTATCTATCTATCTATCTATCTATCTATCTATCTATCTATCTATCTATCTATCTATCTATCTATCTATCTATCTATCTATCTATATATATTATTTGAACTCAGAAACACAAAACAAATTTCTTTTCTGTCCTGTAAAACCATGTTTATAATCCGCATGTTCAAGTGATGAATGTGTGTTGGTTGTTTATTTTAGAGAGAGTGTAACATGTGAACATAACCTGTTGACAGATCCAAGCACTCTGAGTCTTATTTAAGAGAAAAGCATGTGTTTAGAGTAGTGTCTGGTATCCAGTATAGTTGACTTTAGATTACTTGCTTGTGGGCAGCCTTCGATTTTTTTTACCTTGACAGGGTAATGTTAAAGGGTGTCAAAGCAAATACCATTCCATTCAAAGCTTTGTCCATTTGGCATGACATTGTGACATCAACCAAAGTTTACCAAGGAGTAAATAGGAAGATGAGCCTAGCATTGCAGCAAAGACTGGACAAAAGGCTAATACATAGTAATAGCCTATGGACATCCATGTTGTAATGTCATATCATGAGTTATACTATATAGGCTGCACAGTTTAAAACTATTACCATTTTCCCTGACGATTTGTTGGAGGTTACAGGTGATGCAAAAGATGCAGTCTAAGTACTTCATGTAGGCTTCCTGAAAAACACCAAATGAAGAACTAGTAGAAACAAATAATACATAATATATAGGCCAACTAAAATAAAATGTCTGTTTACGGTATCCTGACAGACTAATTTTTTTGCCCGACCCTACACTTTTTGGGGGGATTGTCTGGGGAAAAAAAAGCCCCCCCCCCCCCCCCCCAAAAAAAAAAAAATCGCACCTAAGGTGGAAAAGGTTTAAAATTAAAAAAAAGAAAAGAAAAACATGCTGAACTAACGACCCTATTCTTTTTTTCCTATGTTAACATAAACAGGTATTTTGGGGGGCCTTATAAATCAACATCACAAGAGGATCAGGCCTTGCAAAGACCATCCTGCAAGGCGCAGTGCAAGGAGGCATAAAAAAAGGAAGACAGAAAAGAGGTGGTAGAACAACATTCGAGAATGAACTGGCCTGACACTGAGCGAAGCCATGACGGCATGAGGGTTGCCAAGGACAGAGAAAGATGGAGTATGCTGGTTAAATGATCATCTGTGGTGCCCCAACAACTTTTGAGTTACGGCACAGGATAGAATAGGATATTATAGGACACACATGCTCCTTATAGAATTCATAATATTTAACATGAACATGAGTGCCCAGGACTAATCTTGCACAGATTTTTAATATGTATACCGTTATACGTAGACACATATCTTTCATTTACTTTCAAAAAAGTAAACAAACGCCCAACCATGTACCTTTTCACTGTTGTCATTGTCCAGTCGTAATGCCTCGTTGATGTTTCTCATCACGGATGCTAATGATTGATCCATTGTTCCAGAATGTATACACTGGCACTGGGTGTGTATCAATACACTGACTAAGAATGAGAACAAGCTGGCAGTGTAGTAGTAGTACAAGAGAAAATGTTCTAAACGCAGAAAAGCATCAATAATTTTGCCATGTCGGTAGAAATAAGGCAGAATACAGTTGCGGCAAGATCTATATAGAAAACGCTACGTTAAGGGATCAGTAAACAACAAAACTAGTTCGTTTTTACAGGAAACACATTTTTTTAATTAACTCTACAGTCTACGTGCACTTCTCAATGCTTTTTTTTTTTCTTTTTTTTTCAGTGGTTATGTCCCTTGTATTACTTCCGCAAACATTACGAAAACATACGAGGCTTTTTTATTTTACAGGTTTACCCATTAAAAATATAAATATCGTACTCATAAGAACAGCCAATAAAATTTGTGTTCTAAACATTGTGAATATTGTATTATTATTACGAAAAAACTAAAATAGTTCAGTAACGGAAAAATACGAAGACGGCGTTGCTTGTCAAAATGGCGGACGAAGACGATGTAACGTTAGATGGAAAACACATTTCTGAGCTACGTGTGGTAGATCTTAAAAAAGAACTCGAGGCGAGAGGCTTATCAAAAGCTGGAACTAAAGTTCAATTGACCGAGCGTCTGAAAGCGGTAAGATTGATAACTTTATTGGCTTATTTTAAGGCGTTTCTATGGCAGGCCAGAACACAGGCTCTGATGACTATAGTATGTAATTGAGGCCTACGACTAGTACGAGTTTACCAAGTCGAAAGAAGAGACTTCAGAGCCTGTGGTCAGAAGTAGGTCAGCGTGCATGCTGTATGGCGCAGTGTAAGATCATATAGATTTGGGTTGGATGTAGGTTTTACGCTCAGAATGTAATAGATTTAAGTCGATTTCTTTAATTTATTTAGCTATCCAGTGACGTTGATCAGATCAGTAAGCATGGTGTTGTTGTTGTGTGTCACTGTGTGTGTTTAATGATCCAAAATCGGAAGTAGGCCTAACGTAAATTGAGTGTTACACTTACAGTTACTTATTTATGATTTACTACATTATTTTATTGATTTAGTAATTGATTAGTCCTTGACTCCTAACAGTAACACACTCTTTACGGGTGTTTCAGATTATTTGAAGTCCTGGGAACAAATAACTTAATAGATTAGGCTAGTGTTCTCAGGATGACTAGTGAAGATCAAAATGATTGAACATCAAATTTCGTTTAATTACAAACTTGCAATTTCCTTGTCAGTGTGAATCACTGTGATCCCCAAAATATTGTAGATCTGGGTCATTCTCTGTAGAATGGTACATAAAGTGTGAAATGACAGCAAAAAAATTTTTTTTAATTCTAGGATGTGATCTATGCACACAATATATGATAGAACTTGCTCTTCAATTTCCTGTAATTTTTTTTTTATTTGAAGAAAAAACCTCTTAGCTATGGGGATGCAAACTACCCTCACCCAAGGTGTGAACGGTTGCTACGGAGTAACCAAAGTGTGTGCAAAAAGTGAATTAATTACTATAATAATATTGTTATATTGATAGATTGCATTAATGTTGTGATTGCAATACATAACAAACTGAAAATGTGTCTAAAAAAGTAATATCAGACACATTTATAAGCTTTTAGATTACGAGCATCCAACGTTGTACGTATAAATTTTAAAACAGTTTAGTGTACTCAGACACAACATTTTTTAAAAGTGTCATTCACTGCTGAAAATATTCAGCATTAAATGAAGTGCACTGGGCCAAAATGAATTTGGCATAGGTTAATATGGGTTACTGATATTCCTTGAGGCCAAGAATGTGTAACGGTTGCTACATAGTAACCAAAAAATTATTTTTTGCAAAAACAAAGCAATAATTTCTATCTTGCAATTTTTTGGTGTGTGTGTGTTTATTAACATTATGTTAGCACAAATGCACTCAAAACTAGCACAGTAGAACCTCCTAAAAGACCATTGTTTTAAAAATATACATACTTTTGTTTTTTAAATGTCTCTGTTGCATCGCTACTTGTTTGCGAACGTTCGATCGATCAATATAATATTCTCAGAGTATACAATTTTGTGTGAAATAAACTTACAATGTGTAATTATTAAAGATTTTTTTGTTAAAATAAATAGACCAGTATGGACATTTAATCATAAGCAGGTATAGTTTAGCTGAAATGAATGGAAAATAGGGAAACTGGTGCACGTTTGCATCAGGAAGTGACGAGTTTTGTTACTTGTAGCGAACGTAACAAAAAAAAAAAAAACTTGTTCTAATAAATAAACAAAGAACTTAAATAGTTGTGAAATGTTTAGTTCAAAATGTTCTACGTTTAATTAAATTTTCGAAAATATTAGATGTTATTTTTCTTGTGTAATGGAGAGTTGAAAAAAAAAACTTTTTCATTTAGAGATTTGATCGATACTGTTTAAAAATAGAGAGCAATGAAAATAGCCTAATATCACCACTTGCCGGCCGGAATTAATCGCTCTACGCATGTTTTGTAAAGTCTCCGTCATAAAAGTTATCATAAAACCATTACAGACCTATTTTGTGTTGAAATAAACGAAAAAAAAGCAACAATTTCCTACGTTGATCACTTTAGTGCGTCAACTCTGAACGTTCGCTACGCAAGTACCCCACGTGGAAACGATACTATATTTTGCGGGTTTTCGCAATACGTCACAACATGGCGGCGAACAACTTACATATTTATTCTTCCGCGATCATAATGCATAAAATAAGCCCAAAACAAAATGCTGTCAGCTTTGGATTTTGTCAATAAACTTCTTTACGGATGTTCGTTCGCTACATCTTAAGTTAGTAACGAAAATTTTATGAAACATATTTTTATTAATAAATCTTTTTAACAAAGTCTGCATTCGTTGAAACAGCGTTGCGTATGAATACAAAGTATGTGAAAACAAGTAGGCCTATTTGTAAAATACAGCTATCGTTTGTTTAGTCAGAGTTGAGGTTTAAATTTCCGAAGCGTTAGTAGTAACGAAGCGTAGCGAACGTTCAGCTTTTTTTATTGCGCAATCTTTCGCGAAATTGTTGCAAATTCAAAATTTTCTCCTTATGGATGGACAGCCTACATTACTTTCTGTTCAAAAACGGTGATTCTTTTCTTTAAAACTTTTTTGATTCTAATTGGCACTGAACTTTTTTTCGAGTTGTCATCCATGTCACAAAATGGAGGCTGTAATTTTAGCTAATTTGCTGGTAAAACACTTAATTACAAAATAATCACAATGACCAACACCAAATTTGTTTTAAAAAATATTTATTTAATTTATGGATTCAAGAAAACAATAACAAACAATACATAAAGACTAACACATAAAATTCTATAGACTTTCAAACTAGGTTGGTATGCTGAGTACCATTCCACAGAGAATGACCCATCTACGTGTCCTATTTTATTTACAGCTCTCTTAACCTCTCCACGGCTTTGTGGCAATAACCGCCTGGTGCTTGCTGATCTTAAAATGACATTGTGTTTTATGCTAGTACTAGTAGTACTTTGGAAAAGACCATTATGTTAAAGTATTTTACTTTTAGGGTTACGATAATGTAATCTCAGTTTAGGTGACATCATAATAGGAACTTAGATGCTCTCTGTGACGCTTGATTATTCCCCATGGTTGAAGGCATTACCAAGGCTTCTTTCCAGACCCCCACTTTGTAGTTCGTCATGACAGACTTGACCTACTTCCATACCTCGCTTCAAACTAAGCTTTAAGTATCAAAACAAGTGTTGATCCCCATTTTCACATCCAAAATGATTTAGTAAGGTCCCTTACACAAAGTCATATCATTTTGGTAATATCATACAAGTGATGTAATAATTAATAAACACTATATAGTGTAGAAATGTCTATTTTAATAAACTCACTTCGATGCGATTCCTGAACTTTCACCTTTGTAAACTGCTAACGTCACAGACAGAAAGTAGTGCGGAATCGCTTTCACAATGAAAATCACTCGCTTCCAAAAGATCCGTACTGTTTGATTTTAGTAACAGGGAACGCTGTTCCGAAGTCTGCATGGAGACCATAAAACTGGTTTCTTGTTTAAAATAATGGACGGATTGTCCTGATGTAAAAGGCCCCAATTGGAAGACTGTTTACTTTTAGGGGAAACGGGTTTGCTCTAACATTGACATTGTTACATTACATTCAACAATGATAAAGTGGGCTTTCGTTACTCAAACCAACCATTAAAGTTTGAATTTTGATTTTGGCTCTTAAAGGGAGTTATTTCCCCTGTTTTTAACAGTAAAGCTGTGTAACTGTTGACCCTATATCTGAATGAACCACGGGGCTGGATGTGTGCATCTTTGGTGTCTGGTATAGGGTAGGGCCTAGTTTATTAACCTAGAAATAGAATGAAAAACCTTACGAGCAATTGTTCTTATGGATTCTTTCTCTTACTGGCTTTGGTAGTTGGTGTTTTTAGCTCTAGAATTTTGGATGGCTAGCAACAGTTGTTGCTATTAATAGGCACTAAAACTACGGATTTTATTCATTAAAAAAATAACTATACCGTAAACTTTCAAAAGATTTTGTGTGTGTGTAAGCTTATTTTTTTTATTGGGGCAACACTCAATGTGAATGTTTAAAAGATCTTTCGAAGGTGTGTGTTCAAAGTGGGTCCCTTTAAGTTACCTAGGGATAGGCGTCGAATATGAATATACTGCAGTTCAATGACTTCATTATAGTTTATAGTTAATTTATCCTCAGTGATATATTTTTTGATGAAATGAGATTATAACTGGATAGAGTGAATGACATTCACATTATATCATATATGACTCCTCTTGCTTATTTGTTTCAGCAACTCTTACTGGATAAACGTCATGAAGAAGCGCAGTCATCGTCTCAAGAAGATGGTAAAGCTCTATTGTTGCATTGTTTTCTTTTAGGTGTCTGAGTTTGAAATAAAATTGTGAAAAAGAAGAAGTCTTAATGCACACTAAGAGATGACAAATTTCTTTATTTTATTTTATCTTTTTTTGTGTGCATCTGAGTCTGACATTTGCAAAATTTGAAACTGAATGTTGTGTTTTGAGGGTCCTAAATTTCCCTAGCTAGAGGCACTCCATGGCTTATCTCCCTTATGTTATAAGACCTGTGCAGGCATACACAAAAAAAGTGGGGCCGGGTAGCTCAGTTGGTAAGAGCGTCTTGCTAGTAACCGAAAGGTCGCTGGTTCGAATCCCGGATTGGTCAACGTGTGATCATATTATTTTCCCCTTTACCAACAACTGGCCCGCTGGTGTCAGTATAAATCGGTCCAGTAGTCACCTATATATGCGAAAGTGTCGTGTGACTATAATCTACAAACAACACACACACACAAAAATCTGCAGAGCGTGACCAACATGCAAAATGTGCATATTGGCTGTGGATTATAAAGAGGAAAGGATTGTGTGCCTATGGTATCAGGTAACTCTGTATCAAGGGCCACTTTGATAGACTCGTGAGGATGTCTTTTGAAGCTGCTTACATGCTTAATTGAGAGCTTTTGCCTCAATAATGATTAATATGAATTAATAACCTCTTCAATAATCATACTATCTAGTGTAAAATTTTGAGAAAAAAATGCCCCGAGATTCACTTTAACATCTTTGTTCATCAACATTTGACCTGCTCAAACTGTATTTTTGATAGTATAGACATTGTCATTAATAATAATATTAATAATTTATTTTTTATAACGCACAAATCCAAACTTAAAACTTGCTTTAAGCAATCACGCGCATGCACACACACATACACTCACAATGATAAATATCTAAACAATGTGGTAAAACATTATTAGATAAAACAGTTAAACATCATAAGAAATAATACAAACATCACATCTTTCGATATGTGAACAATACGGTACAACATTATGAGATAAAACATGTTGAACATCAGAAGAAATAATAACAAACATCACATCCAAGTATAAAAAGGCATGTTTAAAGAGAGACACATATATATACAGACACGAACACACACACTGTATACACAAAGGAGGACATCAGCATTTAGAATAAATAGTGATGCAATGATAAAAACAGTCCCAGCGGGGAGCATCACAACCAGATTAACTAGATCATGGTCAAGAAACAACAGACCATTACACATGCCATTGGACAACACAATAAAATGCTTACAGTGGTGAAGAAACGGAAACTGGTGGTATGGCCACATTAACAGAGCATCAGACCTTGCAAAGACCGTCCTGCAAGGCACAGTGCAAGGAAGAAGAAGAAGAGACAGAAAAAGAGGTGGGAGAACAAACATTCGAGAATGGACTTGCTTGACACTGTGCGAAGCCATGTGGGTTGCTGATGACACAGACAGATGGAGTATGCTGGTTAAACGATCATCTGTGGTGCCCCAATGACTTTCGAGTTACTGGATACCCGGATAGGATAGAATAGGAATTATAAAAATAGCTCAAAGTAAAAAGTACCACTTGGTGACACCGGGAAAGAAGTAATATGACAGCAATAAAAACAATGTTCAAAAGCCCTACATAAGAATTTCTTTATAAACCAGAGTAACATTTAACTAAAACTATTTAATAACCATACCATACTAACCATTGGACAACACGATGACCTGCTCACAGTGGTGAAGAAACGGAAACTCCGATGGTATGGCCACGTCACCAGATCATCAGGCCTTGCAAAGACCATTCTGCAAGGCACAGTGCAAGGAGGTAGAAGAAGGGGGAGACCGAAAAAGAGGTGGGAGGACAACATTCGAGAATGGACTGGTTTGACACTGAGCGAAGCCATGAGGGCTGCTGAGGACAGAGAAAGATGGAGTATGCTGGTTAAGCGATCATCTGTGGTGCCCCTACGACCTTCGGGTTATGGGACAGGATAGGATAGGACTAACCATTGTAACTAGCACTAGTAAGACTTGTTCTTTATCTTTCAGCAAAAGCACCAAATCTTGCGGTGAGTATAATTAATTTTATTTGTTATTGTTGAAAGCTTGCATTCGTATGTAAGGGTTTTTCATTATTGTTGCATGCTAAGTTTGCTCACAGAAATCATGAGATAGAATTTAAAATAAAATTAAAAAAGCTTTTACATAGTGTGATTTTCTGCGCGCTCAGAGATAGCTCAAAGCGGCTAGCTCCTTAACTTGAGCTTAATAGTGTCAATACTTATAACTGCAAGTAGCACAAAAATCTGTTGTGGTTTGAAATGATTTTAACAGACAAGAACTAAGAGTGATCGTTTGCAGTTTATGAAAATTGAAGAATCTTTCTAATATAAGAAAATATTTTGGGAAGGGTGGGAAAGGGGGAGGGGCTTTGCTTAAATTGTAATTTATGTTATTAAATACATGCTATGATGCATAGTTTGACACAGCTGTGGGCAGTGTATGTTTTTCATTTGGTCAGCTTCGTTATAATCTGATGAATCAAAACTCTTTGAATAATTACACTCTGAATAGAATAACAAAGGGCTTTAATAATGACAAAGGGTATTTCACATTTGTAACATCTTTTAGTGTTGCTTGGGTTCAAGAAGGAATGGATTGGATGAATCACAACTTCTATTCTTACTTTAAAAAAATCACCATGTGATCTGAATTAGATATAAAATATTGATATTGTAAGCACTGGGCTGGCCAGATGAACGTTTGTTATTCATTCATCCAAAACAATCTATTACTATTAATATAATCCCGGAAAAGTTTGATTTAAAAATGTGCAGAAAAAAATAGTTTTCATTTTAAAAATATAAATTGCTGGCAGAAGTTATCATTGTTTTCTCCTTTTCTTTGTCTGCTGAGATTGAGCAAACCACTGTAGAAATGGTTAGGAACATTACCTAATTCTGATTTTATTTCGACTTTATTTTGCTAAACATGCAGAAAATGTTACAGTGGTAAATATTTGAGCCAAAGATTAAGTGGAACTGTTGAAATTCAGCTACAAAATAACTTTATTCATTTTAGTTAAATGAAGGAATAGGCCTACAATCCTGTATATATTTAGAACCAAGAACTAATCTCTTAAACAGCAGTTTAGTCTTTAGATGAGAAAAACAATGATGAAAAGTTCAAATGCATTTGTGTATTCAGTTGTGTAGCTTTGAGTGACTATTTGGTGACTGGAAAAATTGCATACTAAAAATTTGTTTTATTCATGTGAAGTTTCAGCCGGTCGACTAGGCCAAATCTGAAGAAGATTGTGACTGCATGGATCTAATTGGTTGTTGGTGTACTTCTAGACTGAATTTAGAGAATCCGCTTGATCAACTGTACTAAAATAACATTGTTTCTTGTGCAGTCAAACTTTAGAGTGTAATTGTGTGAAAAAGTTTATTTATAAACTGGATTCGATGTTTAGTGTGCTAAAAGTCTCAAAGGTTAGCGTGATAAACAGCGAGATTTGTGTTCCTACTGTCGCCTTTGCACCATTTTTAATTTAGTTTGTGATATCTCGGGAACGCATAATCTTTACAACTTGTTAGTTGTTAACTAAGTTTTGCCAGCAGGTCTCATCATAAAACTTATGAAGTATGAACTTACGAAGTGTATTTGAGTGAGACTTGAACTTGAGTCAACACTTACCTACGGATAGAAGATGGTCCCAAATGTGTCCCGCTGTGTCCGACTTAGTAAGCCAATTTTCTTTTGTATTTTAATAATAAGCCCATGTGCTCCGGTTGATGCTAGTAGTCCGACGATACTGGCTCATGTTTTGCACAGGTAATTAATCAATGTCAACCTTTGAAGTAGTAAAAATCTTAGATTGTTCGTGGCGCTTCTTTCACTTTGCACCGCTGAGACGTCTGGGGGTCAATAACATATGGGTCTCTCACTCGTAACTCAGTCCGCTGGCCGGACTCCTGGTACCTAGTTCGAATCCTGGATTGGTCAATGTGTGACCATATTATTTTCCCCTTACCATCAACTGGTTCGCTGGTGTCAGAATAATGTGACCAGTAATCGCCAATATGTTACGGTGTCGTGTGACTGTAATCTACAATTAGAATTGTGTGTTTTTGGAGCTGGGTAGCTTAGTTGGTAGAGCGGTTTACTAGTAACTAAAAGGTACCTGGTTTGATTCCTGGATTGGCCAACGTGTGACCATATTATTTTCCCCTTACCATCAACTGGTTCACTGGTGTCAAAATAATTTGACCAATAAACGCCTATATGATGCGGTGTGGTGTGACTGTAATCTACAATTAGAATTGTGTGTCTGAAATCATTTTGATAACCGTTAACACCCATGAGCTTATTTCCTTTTAAAAACTATTGGCGTCTTATTATTTTTTGGACTTTAGATTCTAAACCAAAGCAGAATTTACCTAAGATAATAGCCCAGCCTTAGCTCATGTTAAAAATAAAATATAGATCAAGTAAAATATCAGATCGAAATTTATAAGAAATATAACAACGAAAGTAAATTTATTAAATTATTTCACCTTACGGAATTCTAAATTTTGTAAATAGTATTCGAAAATTAGAATTGTTGAATTATACTGTTGAAGAAATGGGTTATAAAATTTTAGTAGTTTATAAATTAGACTTTATTTTCTCTCCTTACTGTGAAAACCTAAACGTAGATTGAAAGAAATAATTCTGAAATGTGGAATTCCCTAGAAGTTAGAACACATTTTTTCCGCTGTCTGGAAGTAATTAATATTGTGTAGTGTAAAATAATTTTTATATTGCTACATTGTATTATTTTTATATGACAAAGGAATTGATTTCATAAGTTTGAGAAAAAGAAGTAAATTCATCATTTGAAAGATTAACACAAGAGTTTTTGTTTAGTTTAACGTCTACGTTCCTAGTATTCTGTGTGGATTTTTATACCATTTTTATCTGCACTAGGTCTATTTGATATTGTAGTAAAATTTCTTTCTAACTTTTCTGACAGTGACAGTACGTTTGAATGTTTTCCTTTATTTTTGAGGAATTATCTATAAAAGGCATAGTGGACAAGTAACAGATAAACCGGTGCAGCCAAGGCAGAATAGACTTTGTCTGCTCCATGGTCTGTGTAATGTAATGGACCAGGAGGGAAACTTAAGAGAGATTCTTTACACTGAGGTGTTCGTGAGGTTTCCATTCCTGGTCATTGCTAGGAGTTGACTGTGGAATCGGAGAAAATATATATATTACTCACTCGCAAGAAACATGCATTCAACACACATAGAAAAGATACGCTTTTAGGCTTGACGGCTGCACGGTTTTCCCAGAAGGCAGCAAGGGACTATGCCAGGCGCGGCCGGCTATCCTGACGAAATGAAAAGGCTGCTCTCGTATAGTCGTCTTGTGTGCCGTTTAGTTTTTACGAGTGACAGTGTGGTTTACAATATAAAATGTCATTTGATTCTGTTGTGGCCTGGCAGCTGGTTTAAATGGAAAATTTGTTTTTAGCTTCAAGACGATGAAGTTACTGGACAGAATGACTTCATCAAGCAGTACTTAGCCCAGCAACAGCGAAACTTAGAACGCCAGATGCAGTTCAAGAAGAAACTTCATGGTAAGTCTAATTTTTGGTTATCCAAAGAATGATGGTAATTTGTTTATTGTTAATATATCATTCATCTTTATGCTTTTAAGCAAGAAATCGTGCATCCCGCTTCACTGAATGAAGATGTGTGTAGTGTGTATGTATATGCATGTTTAAACTAACACTAGTAACAACATTGGTGATGAATTTCTATCTAATTCTTGTTTTGCAGAAAGGTGTAGAGTTCAGCCATGTTAGTTTTTGAGTGATTGTGTTAAAGTGACCTATACGGGTAGCAATATATTATCATTATAAATTTTATTCCAACACTACTTCCATTCATAAGAACTGTCAGTCCAGAATATATTGTCTGCAGAAGTTGTGCTCTTTAAAAGTCAACAATTCTGTTTAGGTAACTTTTATAGCTGTTTTATTCAGCCTGTGCTGACCTTTGGTTCTCTTTGCTGGTTTGGAAGTCTCAGCGTGAGGAATAAGAGTTTGTTGAATCGAATTGTAAATGTATGCGGGAGAGTGGTGGGTTAAAGGCAGGAGAGCTTGTGCTTGTTGTACCAAAGTCAAACAAGAAAGAAAGCGTGGGCGAATGCAAGAGATTCCACTCACATCCTAGCCCAGCACTAACAACTCTTTCATTCTGGCCGCCGTTTTAGAGTGCCAACGGTTTCCACAGTAGAAACAGTTTTTTCCCTAAATCAGTACACATTCTTAATAAGTGTTGACTGGAAGCTGTGTGTGTGCTGGTGTATGTATATGTGTGTGCGTGTGGTGTATGGGTGCACTATATTGGAGTTGTATAACTATAATGCAGCAATTTTACCACTATCCAGTATTCCGTGACTGCGTAATACTTAATTGAAGCATAATTTCTAATAGCAAACCTGTGATTTGGTATTGAGTGTGTGTGTGTGTGTTTATGATGTTGAAGTGTAATGAGGGTGATGCTTAGTTTCCAAATATTGTGGAATATGCATGTAAGAATACAGTGTGTCTGTAATGTTCATATTAATATGTACATTCGTGTGTGTCAGTGCATGAGGTATCTTTGTAAATGTTTTTTAATATTATTGTTACCTTTTTAATTGCTTTTTACTGACAGCAATTGCATGTTAGAATTTCTCCTGTGAGATAATACCGATTTCTGAATCTGACTCTGAATCTGAAATGACACTGATAGTGATGTTTATCTTTATTTCCGACTCAATATGATGACCTTTCAGTAGTCAACACCTCTATTCTGTAATGCTTACTATAATTTCATAAACACACCATGACTCGTGCAGTCAGACAATATATTTTTATAAACTCGCATCAGTTTTCTCTCAAACCTCTAGATGACCTTTTCTATATTACTACCACAGAGGCATGCAAAGTGAACGGTATAATAGATTATACATTATAAAGTTATATCATTGACAGTTTGTGCTTTATGTAATCAACTACTAGTGAACTGAAAATAGCCAAAAGGGTGAAACTAAATGCAACTGCTACAAACCGAGTGGGATGGATAGAGGGAGAAATAAAATTAATAAAGAATCTATTGTAACATTCTTGCAAAGTCCTCCTGAAAATTATACTTAAAAGGTTGAAACCCAAAGCGGAACAAATCATAGCTAAAGAACAAGCAGGATTCAAGGCAGTGTGAAGTACCACTGAGCAGATTTTAAAACTCAGAATAATCTTTGAGAAATACTTGCAGCTCCAACAACATCTTTGTCATGTGTTTGTAGATTTTAAGAAAGCATTTAACAGAGTCTGGCATGCAGCTCTGTAGGCAACCATGAGAGTGTACAACATCAGCCCCAACATTATTGAAGTCATCAAAAGCCTGTATGACAAGGCTACCAGTGCAGTCCTCCACAACAACGCCATCAGGAATCGGCAATCAGCGTGTGTCAAGGATTCCTACTCTATCCAACACTCTTCATCATCTTCCTGGAGCGCATCATGTCAAATGCCCTTGCAGATCACGAAGGCACAGTCAGCATAAGTCAGCAATCTCCAACCTCCGTTTTGTGGATGACATTGATGGATTGGCTGGAGAGGAACCAGAACTTGAACAGCTGGTACAGCTTTACACCACAGCCAAAGCCTTTCGAATGGAAATAAGTGCAGGGAAGACCAAAATTATGACCAACAACACCAATGGCATCAACAAAGACATCAAAGTCCAAGACCAATCCCTCAACACAATGCATAGCTTCAAATATTAAGGAGCCATTGTATCAATGGGTCCCGACAGGAAGTACTTTCCAGGATCGCACAAACAACTGCTGCCCTGGCAAGGTTGAAGCCTAGTTTGAAACACAATAGGACCATCAGTCTACACTCCAAGGTAATACTGCTGCGCTCCCTTGTCATCTCCATCTTTTTACACGCTTGCGAAACATGGACCTCACTCACATGAGACCTACAACAAAGAATACAAAGCATGCAGATGAGTTGCTGAAGAAGACTTCTGGGCATTTCCTATACCCAAAACATCACTATCGACGAAGTCTGTCAGACCGTGACACAAGCCATTGGACAACACGATGGCATGCTCACAGTGGTGAAGAAATGGAAACTCGGATGGTATGGCCACTTCACCATCAGACCTTGCAAAGACCATCCTGCAAGGCACTGTGCAGGGAGGCAGAGGAAGAGGACAGAAAAAGAGGTGGGAGGACAACATTCAATAATGGACTGTCTTGACACTGAACGAAGCCATGAGGGTTGCTTAGGACTGAGAAAGATGGAGTACGCTGTTTAAATGATCATCTGTGGTGCTCCAACGACTTTTGAGTTACTGATAGGATAGAATTCTTCCATTAACAACCGTTCGCTGGTCCTGGCCTGTAAATGGAGGTTAGTTAGTTACATAGTGAAAACCATACCATAGGTTTAAGCAATATTCTCTAAACCCTGCAAGCAAGAAATAAATAATGATTCCGTACCAGTGATTGCGTCAGTAATGGTTGCCCTCATAGAGGAAAACAAAGAAGCAGCAGGAGGTCACTAACTGTAAGAGTTGACAATTTTAAAACCAGGCAGGTAGATCTAACTCTTCACAATGAAATCTGAACTTCAAAGGTAATTCTAAATTAATCGTGTTGAAAAAGTTGTAGACACCATAGAAGAATGAGGTTAAAGCTTGGTGATTCAATCTGATAACAGAAGTAACAGAGACCTGAGTTCTGGGTTCAGATTTATAACTGTTGAACTTCCATAGTAGGGGATAAATATGGTGCTGTTTTTAGTGTTTTCTTCCCATGTGATCGTAGCCTATTATATAAATAATACTCTGCTGTTAGAAATAATTTGGTTAAAACTGTGATGTATTTTTATATGCTAAACTTTCCCTCTCACGTAAAAAAAAATATAAGCGGTTGCTTTTTGTTTAACCTGGTATTCTTCTCGGGTAAAAAAAAAAATCGAAGCAGTTGGGTTTTGTTTAACCTTGTTAAAATCCAGCCTTGTCCCCTTTTGGCTAAGCATGCAAAGTGAAATAGATTATAAAGTTAGGCTATTGAGTATATCTGATTTATATCAACAACCATTTTCATGTACTGTATAGTTTCAATGTTGGTCATGAATATTTGAGACAATGCAGTTGTTGATTCAGTATTATTTTCTTCAAAATGTATTCTTAATCAGTATACGTTCATGATATTTTGATCATCTTCATAGGATGATCATAAATATTGTTATTGCACATTAACTCTTCATTAAGATTTGCGCACCTTGTTTAAAATATGTCAAATAAAGCCATTATGAAAAAACAATTGTGTTCACTATTGTATGATCTTTGTATGCATTGTTTATCAATGTTATATCTTTTGATACTAACAATGTACTATTCCATCATGACTACTACTACAAATGAAACCAATTTGAAAGATTTCTTTGCTGTTCTGTCTGTATTCATGTAAAGTGTAAAGTCATAAAATAATTAATTACAATAAAGCTGTCCGTCCATGGTTGAACCATTTAATTTGTAGTGCATGTATAATGGGTATGATCTAGGAAATTTTATTTTAAGTGTTTGTGCTCTGAATTCAATCAATGGCTAAAAAATTTATTCTGTATTTACAGCAGTACTATATTAATTTTACACAGTTATATTTGTATGTATAGATGTATATCTGTTCTCCATTTTGTGCTTTTAGTAAAATGTCTTCTTGCCTCTTTAGGGTGGTGCAGTAGTGTAATGGTTTAGGCACACTAGCAATATTTCATGTTAGGCAACTTGGGGAGTGGTTAGTATTTGGATGGGTGACCATGTTTGGAAGGCAGCCACCAAACGACATAAAAAGATTGAAACAAACGCACAAAACGCTTCAATCCACACAGCTGTGAATGCGTACATCAATCTAACCCTTTCGCTGCTAAAGAGAAAAAATGAAACTGGCTCACGATTATAAATATTTACCCAAAATTCTAGCTTCCATAGTATTACAAATAACTGGGTAACACTTAAACATTTCTAAAAGGTAATTTAATTTTCTACATAAATATTATATTGGGAAAAAGACAAAGAATTTTTATAATTTGTTACTTTTTAAATTTTATTAATGTATTTATTTTTAGTCCAAATGAGAGACAGTGAGAAAGGGAGAGGAGGGCAAATGCATCTTTGTTGTATTTTGTATGTATGGGTGCGCAGTAATGCATCCCATTCATCTGTGTCCCTGTTTTGCGCATAGATCAGCTTTGAGGGCGGGGGAGAGAGCTGGGGGTGAGCGGCCACCCGTCAATGAAAAGGGATGTCACACCTAACTTATGACAGCTAATGTTCTGAGCTTACCAACTGGTGCATATTTATATTGCTGACTGTTTAAATATACTAAGAAAAAAACGTCTCCGTGGTGATGAAGAGTTAACATGTCATTGGCATATTTGGTCACATTAGTAAACGAAAAATGATCTCCATCAAGAGAGTCTCTGGCCTAGAGAAAAGGGAGGTCCCAAACGCTTCCCTCTCCAATGACCGAAAGGTTACGGAGATGCCTTTATCTTACCTTCTTGCATGGGCCTAGGACTTACAATTTTTTACAGAACATATTGCAAAATTTCAAGGGTGATATTAAGTCATCACTGTGTCAGATATTTAGGGTTGTGCTTCGAGTGTTCATGATTTCATTGGGCATCTTTTTGCAACTGTCGTTTTAGGTGTATAGACAACAGGTTAGGAATAGGCTAGGTTTAGAATCATTCTCCCTTCCTTCCATCACCCATGCCTATGGAGAGCTGTTGGCAGTGTTGCAATATAGTGTGAAAAGCGAACAGCTGGTCAGCTGAGTTAATGAGGTTTTTGGGCAGAGCAACGTAGTGTCTGCAATATATAAGAGAATTACGCATGACGGGTTTGATACAGTGATCTAAAAGTTTATTTAGTTCAGTGGTTTGATATAATTGGGTACCCTTGGTTGTATTCTCTTGCGAAATAATAATATACGTACGAAACTATAGCCTGTTATTAGGAACTAGGCCTAATGAAAGGGAAAGTAGATTTTTCTGTAGTGCGAAAACAGATAGGGGTTTAAAATTGTTAATACGAGGCTTGTTGGATATTATATACATCTGGAAAAGAAGTGATTCTGATATCTACAGAGGAACTTGAGCGAGAATCTGCTGAAGAATCGCAAACTTCTGCTGCTGAAGAAGAAACGTCTGCTTCGAAGGAAGTGACGTCACCCGCTAAGGTGAAGGTCACCTCAGACGCACCTGCCGTTGATGAAAGTGGAGATTCAGACATGGCGAAGGGTCGAAAAAACCGGCATACTGCGAAAGAAGAAAACAGTACGTATCAATCTCTGTTATGTTTACCCTGATTCTTGTTGTTTTCAACATGTGACATGTTTGATTACGGTTTTTTGGCTTGGAAGTAGCTATCTGTTTTCCTGCACGTGTCCCACTGTCTGGGAGAAGAGAAAGCGACAAATCTTTTGTTACATCGCAGTGTTTTCTCTCCGTTTCGTGTGTCTGTGAACGTCAAAGATGTCTTGTTCGCTCCCGTTGACATGGATATGTATGTTGCTATAAGGTTTATTGAAAAAAAAATCTTCGAACGACAGTTCTTCTTTAATGATAAAAATATGTATATTCCTTAACATAATTTTTGAATTTCTAGATTATAATAATATAAAAGAGCTGGATTACTTACCGAGTTACTCCTGCCCTCTCTCTAATCCCCCCACCCCCCCCCCCCCCCCACGTTTTCTCCATCCTTATCTTGTAGGTGCTGTTGACACTGTTTATTTAAAGAAAAAGCTCCTCGGCTTTAGACGATGAGTGGATGGTCTTAAGCCTTTGATCTATTATTAGAAGATAACGATTTTAATTTTATGCGTGTGAAAGTCGTATTGTTACATAAGCCTTTGTGGCTGCAGTTGTTGGAAAGACAGGCTTTGTAGTGTGTGTATTATACTAAACTCAAAAGCTTTGTGTGTGTTTTTTTTTTCTCTTCTGAAGATTCTTTGGATATTGCATACATGTACCAATGAGAGTTTATGTCGTTGATGTCGTTTTCATCTGCAAATCGGCCATTCACCAATAAAATTCCAAAACGTCCGAAAGAGTCATGTTCTGATCGGCCCACTGTCGTAAAGATTTTACGCCTCAATCGGTCACCCTTTGTCCGTTTTTTGTTTGCTTGTTAATGTCTGTTTCGTTGTTATTGCTTCTGGCCATATTAATTTCCTATCGGATAAATAAAGGTGTTATGAGTTATTGTCGAACATCACGTATCCGAAGCGCCAAGAAGACGACACATGCATCAGCAGAGAGAGTTAGAGTAACTCCCCTTCTTATGAAAGGTGTTCTTCAGGCAATAAAACTTTTCGTTTTCGAAATGCCACTGAAAAAGAAACTGAAACTTATCCTGTTTGTTATTGGAAAGAAATCAAAATGATGGCCGAAAGATTTTCAAAATGTCCTAAAGGTTTGTGACCGATTCGGCCAAATGGCCTATGCTGAAAATTTCCAGCAACATCAATGGTATGTACTCACCTTCTCCCCTGAATATTTCAGGTTTTTGCATTCATTGCAAGATGAGTCCTAATTAACCCAAAAGTTTTTTGTTTTTTTAAATGTATCCGTCTGTCGTCCAGCTGTGCAAAACTTGCAAAATGTCTTTTTTATAAGTTGGTGTTATTCCCATGAGACCTAAAAAATGATCAGTGAATTCATTACTTCACGTAAGGTCACAGGGTCAGCCTATCCTATCTATCCTATTCTATCCCGTAACTTGAAGGTCGTAGGGGCACCACAGATGATCGTTTAACCAAAGTACTCCATCTTTCTCTGTCCTCAGCAACCATGATGGTTCGCTCAGTGTCAAACTAGCCCATTCTCGAATGTTGTCCTCCCACATCTTTTTCGGTCTCTCTCTTCTTCTAACTCCTTGCAATGTGCCTTGCTGGATGGTCTTTGCAAGACCTGATGATCTTGTGACGTGGCCATACCATCGGAGTTTCCATTTTTTCACCACGATGAGCAGGTCATCGTGTTGTCCAATGGCTTGTGTGATGGTCTGTCGGACTTCGTCATTGGTGATGTGCTGGGTATAGGATGTGCTGTGTATAGGAAATGCCCAGAAGTCTTCTGTAGCACCTCATATCCATGCTTTGTATTCTTCGTTGTAGAA
Source organism: Oncomelania hupensis (assembly GCA_036898135.1). NCBI lineage: Eukaryota > Metazoa > Mollusca > Gastropoda > Littorinimorpha > Pomatiopsidae > Oncomelania > Oncomelania hupensis. The sequence goes on from CM072519.1 coordinate 28,431,989, forward strand.
CTTTTTGTAGGGTCCATGTTTCTCAAGAGTATAGGAACATGAAGATGACAAAGGAGCGCAGCAGTCTTAACTTGGCATGTAGACTGATGGTCCGGTCTTTCCAAATGGGCTTCAACCTTGCCAGGGCAGCAGTTGTTTGTGCGATCCTGGAGAAGACTTCCTATGGGGACTCATTGTCTGATACAATGGCTCCTAAATATTTGAAGCTATGCACTGTGTTGAGGGATTGGCCTTGGACTTTGATGTCCATGTTGATGCCATTGGTGTTGTTGGTCATCATTTTGGTCTTCTCTGCAATTATTTCCATTCCATAGGCTTCCATAGGACAGGGTCAGCTAATGTTAGTAAACAAATTTTAAGTTTTAAAAAGGAGCTATTGATATGTTATGATTCTTTGATGCATGATAGATCAATGAGACACACATGCCATGCAAATTTGGTCAACCTTGCTCCAAGGTCAAGGTCACTGAAGCTGTTAAAAAATAAATAGGTTAATATGGCTACTTTAAAGTGAAATGGACCATAAACTATGAGAGATAAAAAGTCAAAACTTGTTGAATGCAGAGATAATAGATTGATCTTATATATATTTCATTTTAACGTTAATCTGGAAAGGTCAAGATCATTTTAGGCCTTACAAAAACTTTTTTTTAAAAGGTCATTGTACAGTGCAGTGCTCTATATTTGACCCATGGCATGAATCAACATTGGGTTATTTGATCATGCAAAAGCAACAGAGGTCATGAGAAGGTCAAGGTCATCATCCGGTCATTTTTTGTGTGTGCATATTAAACGTTTGCTGTCGTTTATTAAAATTATTTCATCATACAATTTTGAGCCCAAAACCAAAGTCATCTCAAGGTAAAGATGAAAGTCAGTACTACTTTACATTTTAATGCCAACGTCTTCAGTCTTGGCACTCATTTTGATGTAAGTTTTGCAAGTTTGCAAATTTTGCAAGTTTCATAAGGAGCATGTGAGTCATATGAGCTTTGCCCTTCTAGTTTTTTCCTCTTTTCTGCCTGTATTTACAGTATACAGATTACAAACTTAATTTTTTTAGTTTATTGATCTTGAGGAAGTTTGTCATAATGTATACAATTCTTAATTCACATTAGTTATACTTAATGATTAAGTTTTTAAATTTTGCATGTTCCAATAAAGAGCTTTGCCATGGCATGTGAAGAAGTTCAGAAATCTGCTAACTAGTTTGGAATTTAATTTATGCTTATAGAAGTCTTTAGTTAGACAAGTTTAATTCATGCATGAAGAAGTCTTATAATAGGATTACAGGCTTAGTATCATAGGTGATAATAATACGTTTCAGAGTTAGTTTCATAATTATTGTACTGTTGCAGAAGAACCTTTGAAGGAAACGGAGGTAAGCTGCAAGGGTGATAGTGAGACTTCTCAGTCTGAGCGCAGGCGCTCCAGGCGTAAACGCTCTCCTTCACCAGAGAACAGAAGTGAACAGCGGTCTAGATCATCATCCAGGTAATTTCAGGCTAGAGTATTGACATTAACACTGATTTATGGTTAGCTTTTAGTCCGAGATGATCACCTGTTTTTATTTTGGTTTATTACCAGGCAGTGGGAATTTCGCTTTGGTCAGTGATGCCTTGTAGTTTTTATATGTGGCTGAAATAATTAGATTTAACTGATTTTGGAAAGTGCTCATTTCATATAATTGTGTCATTCTTGCAACAGATTTTGAACTTAACATTGTGGTAAACCCTTCCCCCATTCTCCCAAAATAATTTTTTTACCCAGATTTGGACAAATATGTGCGAGATAAGTTCTAAATAGTCCAAAAATTGCATTAAAAATGTTTGGGGGTCCGTCCTTCTGTCTCTCTGTCTGCTGTCCGGTGTCGCTGTCTGGACGGGCAAAACTTGTAAGTGGATTATTTTCTCAGAACCTATTTAAACTATCAGAACCAAACTTGGTAAGATGGTGTGTATATGAGACCTGATGAATGATCAGTGAATGAATGAATTCATTTCAATGTCAAAGTCACAAAATCAACAAATGTTAGTAAAACAAAATGACAATTTTTCACCAAATTTTACTTTTTTCGAAGTTATTAATATTGAACTTATGATTCTTTAATACATGACATTGACAGATATCAATGAGACACACATCCGGTGAAGATTTGGTCAACCACACTCCAAGATCAAGGTCACTGGAGATATCCAAAGTCAGTTAATATAGGTACTTTGAAGTGACCTTGACCCTAAACTATGAGAGATATAAAGTTCAAACTTTTAATGTTGTATTTAGAGATGATAGATTGATCTTTCATATTTGTTCAGTTTTTGCATTGATCATGAACGTCATGGTCATTTTAGGCCTTGCAAAAATATTCAAAAATTAGGTCATCGTACAGTGGAATGAACCCATAGTATGCAACAATATTGAGTTATTTGATCATACATGAGCATGAGAGGTCATGGGAGGGTCAAGGTCATCCCAAGGACACTTTTTTTAAGGGGGGGGGGGGGGGGGCATAATACAACTTTTGCAATAGTTTATTTGATATTACATAAGTGTATTTCAAGCAGGATGTCAAGGTCATCTCAAGGGCACAAGCCTAAAAGATCAAAGTCTGCATTTTATTCTTTATTGCCACGATTTCTTTTTTCTTTTCTGGGCATTCATTTTCATGTTGACCCAATGCCACTCGAACCAGTTTTGAGCTTCCCCTTATTTAGTTCTCAACGCAGGGGAAAGAACTCGGCAAGATGCTCACGACCTGCTTAGGCAAAGAACAATTAAAATTCAATATGAGGATTTACACCTGTTTTATGATGAAAAATACCAGCAGATGTTGAATTTTCACTCTTTGTGTTTAAAATGTGAGAGGTTTGTACAGAATGTGCACGCAAAACAAAGACAACAGTTTCATGTTTTCACAAATGTCCACTTTAGAACTCTTTTAAAAAAAGTTTTTTTCATGGCTATTGTTCAGCACATTTAAGAGTTCACCAAACAAGCTGTTATTAAAAGCACAAGGTATGCTGATCATAAAGGAAATAAAATTAGCAAAATTGAAGAAAAATAATTATGAAGAAGCGGTGTAATAAAAATGTAACTGAAGAACCTAGGTCACATTTCTTTTGACTATCAGTACTGCCTACCTGTCTTCTTTGTTTAGAAGGAAAGACAAAGGAAGAAGACTAGTAGGCCTACTGATAGTCAAAAGAAACAGAAAGTAGAAACAAACAGTACAGTGTTAGCAACTTTGGTGTCCTCTTTACCCATATATATGTAAGTCAGCATCTGAATAGGTAAAGAAGACACCAAAGTTGCAAACACTGTACAGTTTGTTTCTACTTTCTGTTTCTTTTGACTATCAGTAGGCCTTCTTGTCTTCCTCTTTTGTCTTTTCTTACCCCTTGGGGTCATGAGCAATCTTGCCACTGTAGATTGTTCTAACCTATAAAGGGAAAAGTGAAAGCCCCAGTTGAAAACCTGTCTTTCCTTTGTAGGCATGACAGATTCACTGCGGCAACAGTACCCCCGTTGGAGTGCCGGGGGTTTCAGTATAAATAGTATCCCCACTTTATGGAAATTTAGTGCTTTAAATTCCCACTGTTGCTATCTTCCTCATATACTCTTTCCCATTCCTGCTCTGTCCTATCACTCTGCTATACTATCTTTTTCTTCGCTAGATCAATGACCTACCTTTTTTCTTGAAAACTCTTCCTGGACAAGACTCCTTGTTTGTGTATGAGGTCTGTTGGATCAGCTTGGGAGTGTTGGACGCTTTCTGCTGGGTGGTCACTAGGGCTTCCTATGATGTTAGTATTTAGCAATATAGGCATTTTATATGTATATGTTTCGTTGATGATTTGTAATGATGGTTGTATTCTATTTTGTTTTTGTAACCGGGGGATCGCGTAGTTGAGGTAAGCCCTCAGCCGTCCCCCGCGTGGGATGTCTTTATTGTAAAGTGACTGGCCGGTGGAGGGCGTTCAATTTTCCCACTAGGGTTGTTTCAGCAGATCTTTTATGCGGATCGGGGGTTGTCCGGTCCTGATTTGGCTCGGAGGAGTCCGCTGGACCTAAAGCAACAATAAATCAATCAATCAATTGTCTTTTCTTCTTTATTTTGCTGGAAAGTTGGCAAATCCTGATCTGAATCACTCTCTGCTGAACTCTCAGAACTGACCGACAGATCATCTGTCATTCATTTCGGTGAGTTCTGCTGATCGTCAAAATTGTCAAAATCAAGGCAATTTGGGGTTACTGCTAAATCCAAGTCAACACCAGACACCTCTCCTTTCACCATTTCTTCTAGTGTAGAGCCCCGAAAACCATTTAACACCGTATCTTCCTTCTCCATCTTTGTGACACCGAAATTTGGGCCCCAAAACTTTCTGGTTTTAAAAAATCACCATGAAAAGAATATTGCCTAATCCACCATTTAGATCTAGCGAAAAACTAAACGGAAACGGAAGTTTTCTGTGGTAAATTTTTTCAAGCGAAGCATTGTTAGACAGTTACAACGCGGTAGACTAGTTCACAGGACGGAAGGGACCTTGCGAGGAAACGAAGGCACTGCGTTCGCTGGCCTGAACGGACCTTGCAAGGGGCAAAGGATTAAATATTGCGAGTGCCTGAAGGAAAATGTGAGTCATATGGATTTTTCCCTTCTGCTTGCATGTTGATATTGATTTATTAGCAAGCTGTTGGAATTCTTGTGTTGAATAGTTATCCTCTTAATAAAATTTCTCATGCACATGTTTTTAAGTGAAGTGTGTGTACTTTATATTGGGCAGGTCAAGATCCAGGACCCCAGAAGAGTCACGCTCTGGATATGGCAGGAAGAGTGCAGACAGTAAGCGTAAAGGAGGCAGAGGTTCCAGAAAGGACTCCCCATCTTCACACTCGCCGTCTCCATCACCTACCAAGTCAGATGAGCGGGTTAGCAGGAGGCACAAGCAGTCGGAGAGCTCTGAATCCTTGAGTTCAACACGACGCTCAAGCAGAAGAGGCACTGTAGAGTATACCAAGACAGCAGAGGGGAATTCAGATGATTCTGGTACAGACATGGATGAGCAGGCAGAGGAGAAACCAAGAGCGAGAAAAGTCAGGCGTTCAAGATCTTCAGAGGTGAGTTTGCAGCAGTGTTCCTTTTATGACTAGAAATGGCAGTGTTGATTTTCCCCCATTTTCTGATCTATAAGCAGCATTTTTTTTGCATCAACTTTGGCCCTTGTGGCCATAACAAGGATTGCGGCTTGTATATGGATTTTTTCTGACTTCCCAGTAGTATAAACTTTGATCTAGACAGCCAAAGGCCAACAGCTTTGTAGAATAAGAGGAAAAGTGGATACCTCACTAAATTGTTTTATGCAATCTCTTGCATTGAACAGCAGAGAGGTTTGTAGTCATCTTTGAATTATATGGATTTCTTTTGAAACGTTTTGTGATTTATGCTGGTCAGATTTAAAATCTTGATTTTTAAAAAAGTTCAAAGAGATCTCTGCAGAAAAAAAAAAGCTTTCTTCCACATCATGACATTTTTTTTAGCAACAGCGTGTGAATTGGACAGACATTAAAGTTGGAGAATTTGTGCGAGAGATCATCTGGAAGCTTACGATGGCAGGTGTATTTAGAGCCGATGGTCAGTGTCATCTCAAGGTCAAGAGCATAGAAAGATGAAGGTCTATATTTGCATTTTAATTCCATTATTTCATTTTTTTTTTGGGGGGGGGGGGGGGGGGGGGGGGGGGGGGGGGGCATTTATTTCCAATTTCTATAAGGAGCATGTGAGTCATATGGGCTTTGCCCTTCTATTTTAAATTTCTCTGCAAAAAGTAAGCCATAATTTCTGATAAATGCACTGGAAGATTTCAGTCGCCATTTGCAAACAGGAAGTGAAGTTGTCAGGATGTCTTTATGTGAGTAACCATGTTTGCGAATGGAGAGTATTTGATGGCGAGATATACCACCGGCAGTGAATGAGGGGATAGAGGACTTGGCAATACATATCGCCCATAGCATGCTAAAGGTTAAAAACAGGGTGTGGCTTTTTAAAGTTTTTAAACAAAAAAATTGGGGATGCGGATTAAATACATGCGAGTCTTGGAAAATACGGTAGCTATTTCTATTAGGTAATTTTGTTCTGCAAGTTGTATGTGATTGCGGTTATAGTGTTGGATTTTTACAATCGTGCATCTATTATATCACATTGTAATTATTTAATATTTTATGCCAACAGCAACAGGAGGAAACAGAGGTCAGCCCGAAGAAATCTCCTCGCAGTTCACGAAAATCTCCGGCTGGAGCTCGAGATGCTGATGCTAATGGAGACAAATCTGCAACACCAGAGCAGGCTGCTTCAGAACCTAAGAGAGCCTCTAGATGGCGTAGATCGAGATCTGATTCAAAAACTGAAGAAGTGCCCGCAGATAATGAAGAAAAGGAGAAAAAAGCCCTTGAGAAGGAACCTGATGTTTCCCAGACAGCAAAGCAGGCAAATGAAACAAAAGCAGCAACTGAGGAAAGAACTGCAAAGGCAGCAGCTGAGAAAAAAGCAACTGAGGAAGCAAAAGCAACTGCAGAGGCAAAAGCTGCAGCAGAAGATGAAGCTGAAAAGAAAGCAGCATCAGAGGCAAAAGCTGCAGAAGCAAAAGCAGCTGCAGATGCAAAAGTTGCAACAGAAAAGAAAGCAGCAACAGAGGCAAACGCTGCAGCTGAAAAGAAAGCACAAGCAGAGGCAGCAGAGAAGAAAGCAGCTGCAGAGGCAGCTGAGGAGAAAGCAGCAGCTGAGAAGAAAGCAGCAGCAGAGGTGGCTGAGGCAAAAGCAGCAGGCGAGAAAAAAGCAGCAGTAGAGGCAGTTGAGGCAAAAGCTGCAGCTGAGAAGAAAACAGCTGCAGAAGCAAAAGCAGCAGAGGCAAAAGCAGAGGAAGAAGCTAAACACAAGCAAACATCACAAGCAAAAGATCAGTCAGCGAAGACCCAAGAAAAGACTGGGGAGGAGAAACATGAGAAAGCTGAAAAGTCATCTGGAGAAATTGTTGATGTAAAGGAGAAGAAAGCATCTGAACAGGATTCGGAAGAAGGTGATGGAGAAGTTGTACCCAACAAACCACCGGCTGCATCTGAAGAAGATAAAATGAAGATTGGTGCCGAACAACAGCACTCTCGATCAGGCAGAAGGGCCTGGAGAAAGTCTTCTGATGAAAAACAAGAAACAGAATGTGAGAAAAAAAGAAAACCGTCCGGAGATTCTGAAGATGACAGCAAGAAGGATAGAACAGCATCAGAACACGAAAAGGAATTAGAAGTGTCCAAACCTCGACGTTGGAAGAGAACACCCAGAGATGCAGAGAAGCACGAGGAACAGCAGGAGCCTGAGAGAAAGCTGAAAGAAAGCGCAAAAGAAAAGTCTGATGCTTATAAAGAAAAAGGGAATAAGGCACAGCACAGAGCAGACAAGGACTCAGAAAAGGGTGAAGAGAATGTGACTACTGACAATAAGGCCGATGACAATCCCACATCACGTAAAACTGACTCTGTACCTACAGGGAAAGACAAAGACGATGACAGACGTACTGAAAAAGAGATGTTGGACGAGGACGCAAAAGATAATGAGAAAAGGGGCAAAACTGACAAGACGTTACACAAACAAGATAAGACGGACAACAGACGTCGAGACATTGGTGGCAAGAACAAACATCTTCCTTCCAGGTCCAGGTCGAGATCAATCTCCTCTTCAAGTTCAGGTTCGAGGTCTCGTTCATCAAAGAGCAGATCTTCCCGGTCACGTTCGAGATCAGGATACAAGTCTCGATCCAGTTCATCAAGCTCTTCTGATTCTGAAGCAGATGGCAGACAAAAGGTCAGAGGGTCAGTGTCGTCTGTTCAAAGGAAAAGGTCAAGATCACCACCACCAGTGCAGTGGGCCAAGGTGGGTAAAATTTGATTTGAGAAAAATGATATTGCGGCAATCAAGTTGCTGTGGGCTCGTGATTGTATTGTTGTGTTCCTCAGCGTTGATTGAATGTGTGACAAAGTTGTGTACATCTTGTTATCTCATGTGTCATGTTCATCAGCTGTAAATTAAACGTGTTTAATGATTTTAAAATTGTGTTGCAAGTTTTGAAGTGGCTGCTTTTGTGTGGCTACAGAAATCAACAGAGGAAGAACCCAGAGGAAAGGAACCTGAAGTCAAGAAGGCAGACATGAAACGAACAGAAAGTAAAACTTCTAGGTGATTAACATTTTAAAAATATTAGTTAGTACTGTGTGTAACTTCTTGTGCTGCTATGATATTTTAAAAGTGAAGAACTGAATTTGAAACAGGAGAAGTTTGAGCATTGACACCTTTTAATTTTACATGTTGATATTGTAGAGATTAATAATGGGGGGGGGGGGGGGGGGGGGCCCAAGTATGTTTACGGTATCCAGACCGAACCTAATTTTTTGGCTCGACCCTAAACTTTTTTTTGGAAGGTCTGGAAAAAAAATTAGCACCCTAGGTGGAAAAAGTTTTTAAAAAAGAAAAAAAGAAGCCGGCCTACCGACCTTTTTTTTCCCCCAATGTTAACATAAACAGACATATTATTTGGGGGGGCCTATTATTATTATTATTATTATTATTATTATTATTATTATTAAGAAGTCTTTTATATATATTATATAACTCATGTATTGTTAAGTTTACTTTTTTTTTGTTGCCAAATTAAGAAACTGGTGAAAAGCAATAAAATCTTTTTGGTTAATAGGTTGAATGAGAAGAAAGATGAGAAAGAACCAAGTGGTAATGGAGCTGTTAGTGATAAGGCTGAATCTGCCAAGGTAAGTTTTACAAATAAACGTTTTATTTATTTTTAATTCATTTATAGTGTTTGGCGCTTTTATGTTTTCTTTGATTGACACGTCCTTCTTGTATCACGAACTGTTAAATTTTGTGTGGCTTGCCAATTGTAAATGTAAGATTGAAATTGTTACACTTGCTAACGTCTTTAGTAAGAGGATGGGAGGAGTGGTAGCTTGTTTTGCTAGCATGCTGCTACATATGTTGGTATGTGGTGTATGGATAGATAGGGCTCTGCGTTCTGGCAATCTTGGGCCCTGCTGGATGAGGTTGCTGGAGGAGGATGAGTCCATTATTGGCCACCACCACCACCTTGGAATGTGAGCTGCTCGCATGCTACTCCCCACTAGCCCCCTGCCCAGACCTGATCCAAACTGACACAACCTATGTGGAAGAAAGAGTATGGCGCATCAGAAATGCCGAGATTCAAGCAAGCCAGATTGTGTGCTGCTACTTTGGTCAGAACTGCGCAATGAACGATACTCAGCTACACACATCAATACAAAAAAGACTTAACTGAACACTTGACCTCTACACATCGACACAAAATGAAAAGTGACTAAAACACATCGATTTCATGAACTGGCAGCACGGTTTTCAGCAACACATTTCACTGCCATAAGAACCAAAATGTCACAGCCATCTATTAGAGGGGATTGTATGATGCAACGCAGTGAAATCATATCCTCAACAAGACACTTTTAAAGATTTTGTACCTGCAACAATTTCTTGAACATTGAATGTGCTTCATCTTCTCAGCCATCATTTAGGGGGCTGAGAATGTGTGCTTTGAACAGAACACGATGGAATCAACTTTTGCAAGCATTTTCAAACCATCTGGTGGAAAATATTTATTATTGGGTGCAGTGTTCAACCAAATTCAACGTCATCCATCAAAGCTTGTTGTGAAATTGAGATGTGAACAATTCCAGCTCTTTATAAACTTAAGTGACCATTGTGCAACCGACCATATCCTTTTTAGGAGGGAATTGGAAAGGTTGTGATTTTGTGAGAAACAGAAATGTTTTGTGCAGACATGCAGACATACTTCTGGTGATGAACAACCATCTCAGAGGGGGTTGTGAATTATACATCTGCTTAATGTTATATTGAACTTGGTGGATATCTTCCATGTTTTGGAAGCTATTGTGAACTGTCTTCTTATATCTTGCTGGATGCAGCCATCTATTTGAGGGGTTGCCTAAATAGTACTTGTTATCTTTTTGCACAACAAATCGACATCCAAAATTGGTGAAAATGACAAAGGACACTGCCTCAGCTTTGTTTTTTTGACATACTATGCACTGTGAGGACAGCAGCAACAAAAAATCTTCAGACTAAAAACAAAGATTTGAATTTGTGTTGACTGGTATATGAACACTTAACAATTGCCCTCAGTTTTGTGAAAACTGTTTTGTGACAATTTTGTACACAACAATCTTATGAGGGGGTTGTGTTATTGATAAGAACCTACGAGAAACTTCTTTCCAATATGGAAAATCACCGTTGACAAAGCAACAATCATCAGAGATCTTAGATGGACACAACAAATTCTTTACTCTCATTTGAGTTCTGATTTCACCAGTGTTGTTTATGAATCTTCTAAACTAAAAAGACAACCTGTTTTGTTGAACTTGGCCATAGCTATCAAACAAGGAGTGTTGATGAGAAAAGATTTAAAAAAAACAAACGACTGTGCATTCAACAACTTCACAACAGAGCAAGTTAATTTGAGAAAACATTGCATATCATAATCTGTTGCTACAATCCAGTGCTTGTGAAAACTTACCAACTTTAGCTACAGCAACAACGAAACTTCATATTGTGCAGTTCCATTGTGTAACGAACACCAATCAACACATTCAGCTGGAGGTGTGAAACCAGCATCTTAGTGTGTGTTCATTGTTCAAGTGAACTTCATGCAGACGTTTTGTGATAAAAAATGAAGTAAATTATCCTGTGAAATGAAACCAGACTTTCAGAGTGCATCGTGTATGAGCTTGAAGAAACTGCCATCAAATAAATGGTATAGCTCTTTGTCACATGAATCTCGTCATTTGTTTCTGACTAAACAAGTACAATCTTTTGAGTGCGTAGACCAAGGTACTTTATTTCACATGGCTGCAGAGATGACTTTGTTTGAACTTCCGACATCTGCTCTATTTCCATAATAAACCATACTTTTCAGTAAGCTGCAAATGTTTACATTTCAACAACCATAGATCCAGATTCACAGTGTGTGTGTTGTAGACCTGGGTGATTTAGTTCACTTGCCTACAGACATTGAACTTTAAGTATTGAACAAACTGTTGAACTGCAAATTTTGAGCCCCAAACATTGCTCCAGGTTCAGTGTATGTGTGTGCCAGTGTGATTTAATTCACATGGCTACAGACTATGAGCATTCTACTTCAAATCTTCAGACTTCAGGCATGAACTACAAACTTCAAACTACAACATAAATTCAGTTTCAATGTGTATGTGTATGCCAGGGTGATTTAAGTTCACATGACTACAGACTATGAACATTCTACTTCAAATCTTAAGACTTCAGGTATGAACTTCAAACTACAAACGTGAATTCGGTTTCAGTGTGTATGCTGTACGCCATGGTGATATAGTTCACATGGCTACAGTCTATGAACTTTATACTTCAAAACTTCAGACTAAGCATTGGACTACAAACTTTAAACTACAAACATGAATCCATTTTCATTGTGTATACTGTAGGCCAGGGTGATTTAGTTCACTTGGCTACAGACTTTGAGCTTTCTACTTCAGATCTTGGAACTTCAGACTTTTTATCCAGTTTCATAGTGTGCGTGCTTTAGGCCAGGGTGATTTAATACATATATGGCTACAGACTTTAAACTTTTGTCTTAAAATCTTGGAACTCAAAAAAACAAACGTCATCTAATCCAGTTTCACAGCATATTAACCAGGGTGATTTAGTTCACATGGTGTAGACTTTGAACTTAAAAACTTTGAACTACAAACATCGATCCAGTTTCACAGAGTGAATATACTGAGTACTGTAGGCCAGGGTGATTTAGTTCACATGGCTGATATAGTACAATACTGACCTTTCCTACAATCTTCATGACACCAACCTGTTCGTTTACAGTATGAACTTTGATCTTGGAACTCTTCCTTGAAATATATAAAGCAAGACAAAATGTGTTATGACATATGGCTTATTTAACTGATCGACCGGAGCCATCCAGATCGATACACTTACTGGAGTACAAATCATCAACAGAGAGAGCCCTGTGCAGTCCTTTTGGCAGCTATGCGCCAGGCAGACCCGAAGATGACCACCCAACTTCAACACTTGGCCTGTTGCATCTAGCTTCTCAAGTAGCTTTTACCATCGATGGTTCTTTCAAAGTTCAGGGTCCCTGCTGGTATTTGCTACTTTCAATCATCCTTTGCTTTAGACCTTAGCGTCATCTGAATTGTGACATTATCATGTGCTAACCCTATTCTCTGTTGCAGCTGTCTGGCAGCCAGAAGTACATCTTGAAAGAGTATTTTCCTTCTCAGGGTCAACCGGTTTATGTTTTCTTATTGTTCATATCTCATATGTAGCACTGTTTAAATATTCCTAGGATGGGTGACAAAAAGCTTGGAAGAGAGAAGACAAGCTTTTGTTAAAGAGGTTTTTTTAGGGGTTTTGAAGGCTGGGACTGGGAGGTAGTCGCTAAATTGTAATCAGTGATAATTATGAATGTAGTTCAGAGAAAATTGTTATTTAATAAGTGGGATGTAAGTCATAGCTTTGAAAAATTCAATTTAAAGTACTTGTGGTCAGTTAGAACCTCAAAGAACACAAGAAAAATTTTCACTTGATAATGTTATTGAAGTACTTGGTTTGAACATTAATGATGAATTGAAACAAACATGAGATTACTAAAATGGATAAACAGTGATACATAGAGGTATAAATTCATATTTATTGAATACATAATGTAAAGATTTTGTATGAAGCAGAAAACAAACCATTTGTTTCAGGTGGAGACCAGAAGCTTTGGCAGACATGCATCTGGCAGCAAAGGTAACTTTATATTTATTAGTCTTTTTGTGGAAAGTTTGATGAAAACTACTCTGAAGTCTTTTATCTTGTAAAATAAGTTTCTGGTTCTTTTAGTTTCACCAGACTGGATTTATCACAAATCTTGCTATTAGTCAGAGCATGGAATTCTCCGCGTTTCCGCGATTTTCGGCGGTACAGGGCCTTGCTTTTCGCGGAAATCTATTAAGTTTCCGCGGAAAAAAATCTGTATGGAGGTGTGGCAGCTAACCGATTTTTTTCTTGTTCTGATCCAGTGAATCTCTAAACGGGCTGCCGATCTCAAAAAGCGCGATTCACACTGGTGTAGCTGGGTAGCTTTAGTTGTCAAAGATGGCGGAGAGCAGAGCTGCCAAGTGCTACGCTTTGGGCGTAGTTTGCAACGCTAGAGTTGACTTGGCTACGCTGTTACGCCCGGTCTCGATTTGCTACGCCCGGTCAAATTTTGTCTAGCGTACCACTTTTTGACAAGAAAGTGGCTGTGTAAAACTCGCTCAGCAACAGCAAGTCGCCGTGTGACCGTTTTGTATCTGCCGCACGCACGCACACTGCGTCTGTGTGAGCCAATCGGAAAGCGCAGTACAAAATTACCGGAAACGCTTAACCGCCATCTTAGTTCTTCGTGGTTTTAGACCATGTCAGAGTGTGCAGATTTTTACCATTTTCATTTCAACATGTCGAAGCGACCTGCTGGAGCGAGTACAACGAATGAACCGCCCAAGTCCAAAATGCGTCATGCTTGTCAGAAATACCGAACGAAATACAGTGAAACACATCCGTGCATCACTTCTTCAAAAGTCAGTGCCCAGCACGTGTTTTGTAGCATTTGCTACATGGACATTAAAATTGTTGAAATGCTACTCCCAAACGCCATTTTGCTACTCCCAAGTTGCCTTTTTGTTACTCCCGACCAACAATAGCAGTTGGCAGCTCTGGGAGAGGCGAATTGTGAATCGTGGTGAGGTTTTCGTGGATGACATAACTAGAAATGGGTGGAGGTGGGCTTGGTTAGAAGTAAAAGTCGGAGAAGAACTGCTTTGATTTCACATTAAAAAGCTACAGCAATGCAGCCTGGAGAGTGAATGAGGACAGAAAGGAGAAAAACCGGGAGACAAAGAGCAAGAAAGCAGAAGAGCTCAACGTTACACTTAAAAAACTACCATCCAAAAGAAAGGCAACAGAAACTATTGAGTCTGCAAATAAGAGAGCAAGGCAAAAGCATCAGAAAACTCTTGCAGTGTCATCTTCCTGCTTTGCCCCTGTGGAATCAATATATCTAGAGCTTCAACCATGAACTAGCCAGATCCAATCATCTTTCGTGGAAACAGATTGTGCTCATGCTGCCAGCCAGTCACCAGTCCCCACAAAAAAGAAGCAAAGTTCATTGCTCTTATTTTTCAAATAAACTGGAATTGACACAAATATACTGTGTATTGGTAAAATGCTCTTTATTTTATTTATGAATAAATTCATTAAAATGTATTTCCGGTCAAGTGTAATCAAATTATTTTGAACTCTATACAACCTTTTTTATAATTCAGTGACCAGAGAAAGAAAAATCATTGTTTTCGCCTGTATAATCAGATCTTATTGAAGACAAAGTTAATAAATAAATTTAAAAAAAATTTTTTTTCAGGAAAAAAAGGACACAATTTGTATGGGGTTAAACTGCTAAGTTTCTCTCTAAAATGCACCAGATTGCACAGATTTTAATATATATTTAAAAAAAAAAAAATCCGGGGGAGCATGCCCCCAGACCCCCCTAGGGGGAATGGTATTTCCTCTTTTTTAACAGGGGTAATTCCATGCTCTGATTAGTAGACAGTAATGATTTTGTGCAAATATCAAGTACATTTTATACATTTCACAGTTCATGTGATAAGTTTACATTTCTTGAATTGCTGTCTCATTTCTTATGACTATCCCTTGCAATGATGTACAGGATTAATTAAATGGTGATTGCATTTGCTGTGTCTGTTCTTTTTGATGATATGCAGTGTCTAATGAGAACGAAGGCGGCAGCAAGGCAGAGGAAGCGCAGGAGAGGAGGGCTGTAGCCAAGGAACGCACAAGCAAGGAGAATGAGGCACCCAAGGAAAAACCTGTTCGCAAGAGGAAATGGGGATCATCCAAGACCCCTGGCAACAGGAAAACTTCACTGGAAATTTCCACAGATTCACTGAAGGTTGGTGTCACCATTGTTCTGTTTGTACATATTAAAAAAAATCGCAAGTATTTATCACAAATGACTCAAATAATGCTATTGGTTTTCTGTTTGTATGGTCATTATAATAGTCATCGGTGAAGTATTTTTATGAACTTAAGTGGATGGTTTTAGGGTCTGTTTGGTCATAGTGTCTGATACCAGATTGTGTTGTATGCATATTGAAGATGGATTTTCCTATGTTTAAAAATATCACGAAATATATAGCATAACGATGACTCGGGGACTGCCCAGGATTGTATTCAAGGTCTTTTTTCAGGGTCTGATAGAGGATGTCAAAGTGCCGTCAGAGCCTGTCCTGGAACTGGAAATCAGTGAACCCATGAGCATTGACATTGATGAGCAGCAGGCACCATCACGCCAGCAACAAAATGAGGATAAAAGAGACATCAAGCTGAAGAGAACTGTGGTGAGGCCTCTACAGTTTTAACAAACTTAGCTATTTGAATAAAAACGTTTTGTTCGTTGCTGCTCCACGCCAGATTGTTTTTAAGTCGTTTTGGTACCCTGAGCTTACAAACAAAATCTAGATCTTAGTTTTAGCTGGGAACTTTTGTGTCATATCTTGTGTACCAGGAAACTTTATTTCTCTTGGGTTTTGATGAACAGGTGATGCGTAATGAAGAAGGTGAGAGTGATGATGATGAAGATGAACCAAGGGAGGACACTAGACGTGTGGAGCCATCAGGAGATGTTCGTGTTGCCAAAAAAGTGCAAATCAGTGACGAGGAACCAGAGGAGCCAAAGCCCAAACCCAAGCCAAAGCCCAAAAAGCTAAAAATCATCAAGAAAGAACCTGAGGATTTACCCACACTTAAGACTGACGGTGAGGAACACGCATATCTTTTTTATTTTATTCATTTTTCCTTATTTTTTCTTACCTCCCTCTATATCTTTTGTTCTTCTTTCTGTGTATTTATCTCCATTTACTTACTTTTTCCTTGAGGTTTTGTGGCGGTATGCATTGAGAGCATATTCAGAGATTTTGGATGGATGATGATAACTTCTCATGTTTTCCCCTCCTCACATCCCACGCAATACAAAGCAATACAACTTTGTCTCACGTGGAGCAATTAGAATGGCGGCAGTTCACAAGTATTTACACATTTAAAATGTAAGCGAAAAAATGCATTTGCCAATACGCCAAACAAATAGTAACAATGTAGTTGTAAAAGTAGAAGTCAAGCACTAAGCCATACGACACTTCATCCCACAGAAAAAAAGTAATATAATAAAGGCACAGATTAGATATGTAGTGCACAATATTTCTTTGTTTATGAAAACAAACTTTTAAAAACTACAAAATCCAAACAATTATTTTTTTTTTTTTAAAAAGAAACTAACAAGTATAAACAAAAATTATATGAAATATTCTTGACACTAAATCCTTAATATTCAGTGTAATGTTCAGGTCATAGTCTGAAGCGGAATGTTGAAGTTTAGGTTTTGAAGCAAACTGTGGAGAGAGGATGGTGGCAATCAAGCAAGAGAGTCAAGACCCCGTTAAGGAAATTAACATAAACAGCTTCCACCAAACACGAATAAAAGCATTGGGAAACCTAAGAGGTAAAACATAGCACTTCATTCTAAAGCCTAAAATTGTTTCATTGCTAGGTGGTCTTCAAAAATTCATTTTCAAGGTAAAGTTCACAATAATTATGATAAATGATGAGGATAATAAAATTCACAACAATTACGATAATAATAACGATAAATAACGAGGATAATAAAATTCAAGGAAGTACACATTTGTAAACAGTCTATTTTAATAGGAAAAAGCGATATTATTATTTTGAGGTAAAATGTCTATGAAGACAGTACAGAAAATTTTGATGTATTTTTTTATTTAAAACTGTTTTGCTGCAAGATATTCATGTAGATTAGGTGTTGTTTTTATTATTGTTGGTCACAACTTTAGTCATACTTGATAATTGTATAGCCAGTTTTGAATCTCCTGTGACAGCAAGCATGTAAAGTTTGGTTTTTCAGAATTTAATTGTAAAAAATCAAAGTGCCAATTTCAGAAGCGGCCAAGCCAGTACGTCGCATCAGCCAGCCCCTGGTGCCAGCGGATGAACCTGAGAAGACCAACCGCGAGCCATCACCAGCCAGAAAACCAGTCAGCCGCATCATCCACATTATAAACCTAGTGAGACCTTTTACCTTGGGACAGCTGAAGCAGCTCCTCAGCCGCACAGGAACCTTGGTTGACAATGGTTTCTGGATCAACAGTATCAAGTCCCACTGCTTTGCCTCCGTAAGTTATAACACTTAACAAACTCTGTAATTCCACAATAGAAAATCAATGGCAGCTGAAGAGGAAACTTGGATCTTTTCTGTTAAGGTGTGGTCTGACAGGAAGTGAAACAGAAGCAAAACAGCCAGTAAAACACGAAAAATCGTAGTTTTGAAGAAGTTTATCGTGTGACTAGACCTAAAGCATAACAGCAGCAAAGCGCGAATTGAAGCAAAGCCGATGCTTTCAGTGTTTGAGCGCGCTCTAAAATTTTGGGTGTTTCGCTGAAGCATTTGATTGCCCGCCAATCAGAAGAGCCGACGTACGAAAACGAGGTTGTTATCATTTCAGCGATCATGGCGGCATCAAAAGCTACTATGCCATTAGCAAATCTGAAACGAGACGATACGTTTATTCTCATCGATCTAATTCAAAGCCATGAGGCATTATGGAATGTTAGAAGTCAAAATTACAGAAACCAAACCCTGAAAAAGGCCTCATACCTGTAAAGGGAGGTAACTATTTTTAAACTTATTGCGCATTGCTTCCACGCAGACTGACAGGCCCGGACTAGGGGGGGGGGTTACAGGGGTTACGTAACCCCCCCCCCTGGCCTGACTATGTACCTCTTTTTTTTTTTTTTTTTTTTGGGGGGGGGAGGGGGTTACGTTACAATCATAAGTTAATCCGGGGAGAAATTTCAACCCTCTCCCCTAGGCACTATAAAAAATAAATCCTCTTCCACTCTACTCAATTTCAACCACTGATTCTTTTATCACAAGTAACTACATTCTGTTACCTAAGACACTGTGCTTCCCATAGCTTGAGTCTCTGTAAAAGCATGCGGCTTGCCTGCAGTGAAGAACATGATGGGAGCACTGAGGGAACTGTCACTGTTTTTCTCAAACTCTCCAAAAGAGAAAAAGAAAACTTGAAGATACCATCGAATCATCTCAGCCTGACACGACAAAAACAAAGCTTGTTGAACAAGATGGGTAGAAAAACATGAAGCACTGGAGGTTTATACATCTCTCTTTCTGTTTCTTTCACGACTGTTTGGGACAGATGTGTGAAGACAGTGACAATTGGGACAGTGAGACACTGACCAAGGCAAATGGTTTTCTCCACACCTTGAGCAGCAGTGCTTTCCTCGTTGCATTCGTTGTCGTCCGCAATTGTTTGCGTTACTTAAAACCCTTGACAGTAAAGCTGCAGAAAAGGACAAAAGATGTTGTCGATGCCTACAGGGAAATCAAAGCGGTCAGTAACTGCATGTCTTCTATTAGAAGAGATGTCGACACAGCGTTCGTTGCCTGGTTCGGTGAAATCAGCAAAATGGCGAATGCTTTGACAACTGATGTTATTGTTCCTCGTCAAGCATCCCGACAGACTCTCCGTGACAACCAACCTGCGGCCACTCCAGAAGAATATTTCAAGATTAGCATTGCCATTCCTTTCTTGGAACACCTGTCAATAGAATTGGACTCGAGGTTCAAAAATGCGGACCTAGCAGTTGATGGTCTCTGTCTGGTGCCAAGCACTTTAATAGACAACCAGGATGGTTTCATGCAGGTTCCAGAAGGGGTGAAGACACTAGCAATGTTGTGGGAGTCTGATCTACCAGACAACGCTACCCTTGATGCAGAATACCAAAGGTGGGTTTGCAAATGGCGAAGTGCTGCTGAGAATGCGACAGCTATCATCCCATCCACGGCATCAGAAGCACTGAAACATTGTGACAGGGATTTTTATCCCAACCTGTTCATCATGCTAAAGAACCTTTGCACCCTGCCTGTCACTACTGCCGAGTGTGAGCGTTCAAACAGTCAGTTGCGCAACCTGAAAAACTACCTGCGCTCTACAATGGGGCAACATAGACTCAATGGACTTGCTTTACTGAAAGTGCACAGGGATGTTGATATTGACTTCAAAGAGGCAGTGAACTGTTTTGCCAGAACATACAATTCACAAATGGTACTAATGCCGAGGAACCTAGTGCAGCAAGACTGAAAGTGAAAGCAGGGCGGTGATGTTCATAAATTACAAAGTAAAGCTTTATACTGTTAACGATCAACAAAATGTAGTGAATAATAATAGTATACAAAACATCTCTGCTGATAAATAAATGTTCGTGTGTGTGTTTTTTTTTTTTTTTTTTTAAGGGACGGGCAGATGATTATTTTTGTACCCCAGAATTTGTCAGTTCAATTTGTTTAAAAAGCTCAAAGTCCCAGACCATCATAAATGGCTTTTTCAAGGTTCAGATTGCACCAGATTGCACTAAATTGCACCATTTTGCATCCTTGAAAAAAAAAAATTCCGGGGGGGCATACCCCCGAACCCCCCTAGAAGGCTCGGCGCTTTGCGCCTTCGCTGAATCTGTAACCCCCCCCCTCAACTTTTCCCAGGTCCGGCCCTGAGACTGCTTTGCAAAACTTCTCATCGTGTGACCGGTTCCCAAAGCAAAGCATTATAAAGGCACATGCTTCTAGAGGGAGATGCTTTGCTTTGTTTGCCGCTTTACTTCTGTTTCACTTCACGTCAGACCGCACCTTTATTCCCTCACCAGACCTGCCTACCGTTACGGATTTTCCCGTATTTTTACGGATTTGAGACCTAGAATACAAATATACGCAAAGGCCTTAAAAAATACGAATTTTGGCACTTTTTTTTTTTAATTTTTTTTTTTTTTAATTTTTTTTTTTTTTTTTTTTAATAAGACGTTTGTTTTGGGTTTTAAGACATTTCACACGGCGCCATACTGCACGCCATAGGCCTACTTAAGTCAGAAACAATTGAAACTTTTCATTGTCAGAGATTACTACATTAAGTTCAACCTGAATATCTGGACCCCAGAATCACTAGCCTTGAGAGAATGGATGAAAAGTGGGCTGCAGTTGTGAAGATTGAGCCCTACAAAGAGCTGGCTGCTGTGATGGGGGGCTTTTGACAATCCCCCATTCAAGTGCTCATTGTGAGCGAGTGCTTAAGAAAAAAATCGTACAGATCAGCGATCCTGTTTAGGTGACAGTACACTTGAGAGTTTGCTAGTCCTCAAGTCCAAACCTGCTGCTACAGTGTACACCAGCAAAGAACTAGACAGACTCAAGAGCTGTTATAGCTTGCAGCTGAAAAAAAACAGTGCTGAGTGACAGTTTGCGTATAATTTTTCCCAGTCAGTTACTGTAAATAATTTATTTTGTAGCAAAGAACCAGACAGGCTCAAGAGCTGCTATAGCCAGCAGCTGAAGGAAAACAATGTTGACATTTTTGCACATCATATAAATTACTTAGTCCTTCACTATAGATAAATTATTTTTTTGTTTCCAATTCCAATTTAAGTTTTTATCAACTGAATTTTTGCTCTCTAGCAATGACAGTTTTGCGCTTGTTCTGTAGTCAATAAATAAATAAATCGTGGAACAGTGTATTTAAGGAATCACTTTGAGTTGTTTTTTTAATGCAGTGATTACTTTTTTTTATCTTCACTAAGTTACATTTACAATTGTTAAATTCCTACTTGCGAATGCATCGATTCGTCGAGAGTGAAAATACGAATTTTGGTCCCAGAATACCACATTTTGCCAGTCAGAATACTGAAACTGAAAATCTGAGGTAGGCAGGTCTGCCTCACTCCAACGAAGATTGCGTAATATATTTATTTAGTTAATTTAATGTCTATTGACATGTGTGATATTGCGTAAGGATCATGTCCAAGATGCTATTATTTATTAACCCTAGTTCCATCTCTTCAGCTACTCGATTCAAAGTGTACACATTGTCATTGAACTAAATGTTGATATAATACTAGCAAACATTAACTGATAGCAGCAATACTGTAGGTTTTATCCTTCTGTGTCTTACTCATTGTGGTGTAGTAGACATCAAATGTTACCGAATAATTTTCATGTCTGTATTTTTGCAGTATGAAAAAGAGGAGCAGGCAGTTGCAACAAGGAAAGCGTTGCATGGAGCTCGTTGGCCACAGTCCAACCCAAAGACGCTGCGTGTAGACTTTTCTGACAAGGAAGATGTAAGTTCACAAGCGCTATCATGAACATTCGTGATACCCCAGCCCTTTAATTAAGGATATCTTGAGTGTGATCTTGAACATTGTTAGTCTAATGATTCATAGCTATTATAATTCCAACACGGTTATTGTAGATGGAGAGGCGCAGAGCTCAGGAAGAGGGCACTCCAGCACCACCTCGTCCACAGCCGACTCCAGCCAAGAAGGAACCCTCCCCCCCTCCTGCCAGGGAGAAGGACAGGCGCACATCAGCAACGGAGACCGACAGAAAGAGAGAGAGAGAGCGTGACCGGGACCGAGAACGGGAGCGAGTACGTGAAGAGAAACCGGTGCGAGAATGGGATCGTGGAAAGAGGTCAAGGTCACCTGAAAGAGGTCCTCGCAGGTCTAGGTCAAAGTCAAATGAGAGGGCAAGGGAGTTGAAGGAAAGGGAGAGAGAAAGGGAACGTCGCCATAGAGAGCAGGAAAGGAGCAAAGAGAGAAAGGAGAAGAAAGGTGAGCCTTGAGGTTTTTTTAAATTTAATAAGGGGAAAAAATGAAGATAGGATAAAAGGTTTTTAGCCAAATACAGAATTTTAGCAAGTTTATCTGTGTTATTAGTCCAATTCAATGTTGTTTTGTTTGCCCATTTGTTGGCCACTTTTCACCAGATCTCATTGAAGAGATTTTTATCAAACTTCATAAGAACATGACTTAGGTTAGTGGCTAGTCTGTTGTGCCATAGTATTTGCTCTAATTTAAAAATCAATTTACTTCTAAACATGTTTTTGCTCTATCTCAGAAATGGCCTATTTCGTTGATTTTTGGTATAGATGCTTTTTAACTCGTGGCCAATCATTTTTTCTGATCAGTCCATTTTTCATGATTCAGTTGCATAAGAGTGTCAACTTAACTTCTTTAGCGTGTGTTACGATTGAGACGGGCACAATAGATCCGATCATTTTGTTTTGCAAAGCATGCAGCAATAGAGTGTATTTACGTTTGATGTGATTTTGTGTAGAAGAAGATTTTTTGTAGAAGAAGATTTTTATAATGTTGATAATTTTTGTCGGTCAAGGTTGTTGAGAATTTTCTGGAATTATTTATTGCGTCATGCTGGAATGTTCGAACATTTTCTCGATCACAGAGAGTATATAAGTAATGCACTGTCAGTTTGTGAAGATGATCTTTGTAGTGATTTTTGGAAAGCGATCTTGTATGCAGTTGTTGATGTTTGCTGAATCAAGTAGGAAAATTTTATACAACTCCTGCCTTGTTGCGCAGTGAACGGGTTTTGTGGATAAAGGAATTCAAGTTACACTTATCAAGATTCAAGTATCGGGGCTGATTCAACCATTGATAAATAACCGTGTAACAGCGTATATTGACCTCTATCTTCAGCTCTACATGTGGATTAACAGCAATGTTTGTCTTAACGAATTTTGACTGCATTGTTTTGTTGTTCACAACAGTTGAACCACCCAAAGTGGAGGAAGAACCTCCAGCAAAACTGCTTGATGATCTGTTCCGCAAGACCAAGGCTACACCCTGCATCTACTGGCTGCCCCTCACTGAAGAACAGGTCAGTTTTTCCCGTTGAAGTTGTGTTTCAACTAGAAGAGATTTTTATGATCACATTTTACAGTGGGCGTCATACATATATTCTCATAATTTCTGTATACAGTACGTGGGTAACTTGTTTTGATATTTGCATGCTTTCAGGCAGTGAAGCGCTTGAAAGAGAAAGAAGAGAAAGAAGAAGCACGCAGGAAAATAAGAGAGGAGGCTGAGGCGGAGGAGGAAAGAAAAAAGAGGGATGAATCACGCCGCAGGGTCTGTTTATTTTATTACAATTTTTATAAATGTTTATAATGTTAGTTAGTTATTCATTGCTTACAGGGTCCACTGGACTGCAAAGAGCCGAATCAGGACCACAAAATCAAGGCCACAATTAAAGAGGACTTACTCCTGATCCATATAAAAGATCTGCTGAAACAACTCTAGTGGTAAAACTGAAGGCACTCCACCAGCCGGTCACTTTACAATAAAGGCATCCCATGCAGGGGACGCTGAGCCTATACTCTAATTTATCAAACCCCCGTTTACAAAAACAAAATAGAATATAAACATTGTTATAAAATATCAGCTAAACACATACATATAAAATGCCTACATTGCTAAATAGTAATATAGGAAGCCCTAGTGACCATTTGGCAAAAGGCGTCCAATATTCGCAGGCTGACCCAACAGATCTCACACACAAATGAGGAGTTTTGGAAGAGTTTTCAAGAACAAAGGTAGATGACTGGTCTAGCGAAGAAGAAGATGGTAAAGTAGATTGATAGAACAGAGTAGGTAGGAGAAAGACAACGACAGTGTGATTTTAAAGTTCTAAATTTGCAGAAAGTGGGGATACTATTTATACAGAAACCCCCGGCTTCTCACTGAGGAAGAGGGGGAAGGGAGGAGAGGGCGGGATTTTAATAATGATAAAAACACTTAACATCTTTCAAATAGTGAAGTTGTCAACACTTTCAGTAAATACATTCTTCACTGCACCATCAATGAAGGGTTATGTAATGTAGTAATTCAACAAGGTGCTCGCAGTGTACCTGATTTGCAAAATAAGGAAACTGGTCAGCTGTTTTGTTCTCCATGAACAGATCATTCCTATCAAGTGTCCAGAATTTTTATGAACTGCCCTCAGTATTTTCACTGGTAATCCTGAGAGGGTTGGCAGGTCTTGTAACAAATAATAATTAAACTGAAAAAAAAAATTATGCTCCATGAAAATTGATTGATTGATAAGTAAATGTATAAATTAATTCAGGAAAATATTTATTTACTTCTGTGTTTTATCTAACAGGAGGAATCCAGCACCAGCCGAGATCGTCGGGATCGTGGACGAGATCGCAGTGATGACCGTGACCGTCGTCGAAGAAGCAGCAGCAGAGACAGGAGCCGAGGAGACAGGAGCAGAAGCCGAGACAGGCGTCGTAGGTAGATCCAACAAAGAATGTAAATGGTATTGCAGTATTTTGAAATGTAGCCGGTCTGTGAGAGTAATTTAATTTTATTGATATTCTTGAATTTTTCTTGTGATTTTTATTTTCCCCCTGGTTTAGCGTGTTTTACGAAAATGTTTTTTGCTAGTTTAGCTTGTTTTACAAGAATATTGATTTTTTTTCTCACAGAATTTCTATATATGTATTGATTGTTGTTTTGTTTTTAAATAAAAAGGCAACTAGTTTTAATGGAATGATTTATAGTGTATGTCACAGGGCCCCTTATTTATCATTGTTATTCTGTTTTACTGACTTCTTATATATTTTGGATAACTTAGGGTATAAATGTGTGAAAACAATTTTGGGATAACTTTTGTGTGGGGAGGAGGGGAGGGGAGAAAGAACTTATTACATTCTTGTGAGGTTTCTCAACAATTGGTGAGTTTGAAATAACTGTTCATTGTTTCAAAACACTTCATCTGCAATAGGTGAGTTTGAAGTAAAGTTCATTGTTGTTTTCAAAACATATTTGTACACATCACAGAAAGAAAAAAAGTCCAGTTCACTGATTACAGTATGTAGACTGCAGCATTAATTTGTGCTAAATCCTATTTTTGTAAGTGTTCATTCATTTGCGCTCCATTGTATGTGGATTTTTGCTCCCTGCCTGGTTATTTTTAGCAAGTTAATGTCATGTGGCAGCATCAAAATGTGTCATTTTTGGCTTCATTTATTGCAATCAAACTTATAATGAAATTACTATATGGTTTCTCAATTCAACTATGTGAATGCCTGTATATACGTCTTCATTCTCGTTTCATATGCAGTACTCTTTTTGCACAGTTTATGTGAACATTGGCATCAATTAATACTTTTTTTTTAAAAGGCCTTCAGCATATTAAGTGGTCTGTGGGTGATCTAGACTTGTTGAAGTATGGTGTATTTGGAAATCTCAATCATTTTTAAGGGGTTTGTTTATCGTTTTAGCATGTATTCCGATTTGTTTTGTATTGGTGTCTGTGAAACTGCTTTGTCGTCTGTCATTTTGCCCTGTCTACTGTACATGTTAAATTCATTGTTGAACTATACAGAATAAAAGAAGGTTTTGTAAATGATTACTCTTTGTGTTTGCATGTAGAATTCAACCTAAATGTGTGTATGTGTCATGGAGAGGGAAGGGCGAATAAATTATTAACTTGCTGTGTAGCAGGTAACGCATCATGCCAGAAAAATACAAGACGACAGATTTGTAGTTTTAATATACATTTTATTATGGACAGAATTTTAAAGAAATTGCACAACAAAAGTCTTGGCAAAATGCATAATTAAGTACCTTTTTCAAAATGGGACGGATTATTGTATCGGCACATAATTTGAAAATCATTTAAGTTGTTCTAAATGTGTTCTTTCAATGTCAAGGGTTATGCTTTAACCCAACTGCATATGTTTTAGCAAGTAGTAATTGTGGAGGCAAATTTCATGAACAGCTGCATACATGTATACAAAACTGTCAACATAACACCCAATGTAAAATCAGAACATAATATGACAGATTTTTATATTCTAAACATTATAATTTTCTAAATACTCTTAAGCAAAGCAAAATTAGTGCTATAAAATGTGTATTGTATTTTAAAATCGTATACACTTATGCATGTAATAAGATACAAGAAAAAATATCACAGATATTTATTTTTTGCAACAAGCAAAGAATTGGACTTTTTTTGCTTTGTAATTCATAGAAAAACATAAAAGTGGGACTACATCCATGTTTCAGAGGGGATTTGACCATGCGTACACCATGGATTTACTTTTAAGCAAAAATCTTTTGATTGATGAAAGAACACATAAATATGAAATACAATACAAAATACAAGTTATTTATTTAATAATTTTAAAAAAAGTACATGTATTATTATTTTACAACAAAAGCTACCTAGAAGTACTATTCCACAAACAGAAAATGAAGAAACAAAATAAAATAGGTTAATTGATAAGACATTGAATTTAAAATATCACAATAAGAGTATTTCCTACAGACCCTGTTACACATACAGTCAAAACACAGAAAAGCACCAATAAATCCTTAGCCTAATCATTTCTGTGACGGTATTTAATTGGTATACCATCTTATTAACAACAATATTGCATTATTAGCATGAACGGCCTATCATTGTTCAGACTTAACACAATGAGATAAAAAACCAAACACTACCAAATTGTCGGTCATTACCTTCAGGCTTCGGTATTGCCATCATCACTTCAAAATAGTATTACCCCACTTGTCCCCACCACAAAATATTGGATGATGATGAAAATTTGCTTGAAATGTTCTATAAAACTAAAATTGGATATTAATGCCTTTCTTAAATTATTTGTAAATCTACTCTTTCTTCTTTTTTCGTGATGGGTAATGTTATTAAAGTAACTACCATACCCTAAATGTTGAAATTGAAGGAAAACCAAGGATCTTCAGCATGACTTTCTGTTGAGGAAATTTGTGCAGCAAGGACTTAACTTAAAGAAATCTTGGATGAAATAACAGCCAGCACAATCATTCATAGATACATACAGATTACACATTTATTATTTTATATCTTTCAATCCGAGCAAAACTTGCAACTTTGGCTTGGGACATAATTGTGAAAACACATTATTTGAATTTTGATAGCAAAAGGGCTTTAAAAAAATTCTTTAAATGTGTCATCTTCTCAAGTTAAGTGACATTTGCATACTATTCCTCAATTATTTCAAACATTCTTTGTTTACTTTCGACAGCAGCAGCAGAATAATAAAACACCATTCTGTCACAAGTTTTTAGAATTTACTTTCTCATGCCCTTTGACCTATCTAATTTATACTATACCAATAAACTTTGAATCTGACAGGGTCAAAATCATGCACAAAGTAGTGGGAAGATCATACCTATTTGAATGCAGTTGCAATACCAGAAATTCATCCACTCATTCCATGGTCGAAACGAAAACATGGAATAGAAAATGTCATCTATAATCATACCAAAAACTATTAGAAACCTTTTAAAACAAGCACAACATTCCTTCAACCAGATATGAATAAATAAGCAGTTGGCAGCCACAACGTTATCATCGCAAAGAATGTTTTAAAAGTGAAAATTTCATTAGTGCAAGTCATGGATACAAACATTTATTTAATTAATTATCAAATTTTTATTGCTGCCTGCCACAAACAAAAGTTTCCAGTTTCAGTATAATGCATGCCAACTATTTTTTGTTTCACTAAACCTTGGCCTCATTAGATAATCAGCATGAGGTGTTGGATTGATGCATGGCTGTTATAAGTGCTTCATTGCACTAAAACGCGACTAAAAAACTATGCCAACTTCTAAAAAAAAGTATGCGTTCTTTCAATCGATCAATGCATTATGTCACTGGCTGCTAAATACAAGATCTCTGTATTATTCTTTCAATATATTATGTAATTGATTCAACTGCCATCATCGTTTTAAAACAGTTCATTTTGCATAGGAATGTCTGCTTGTATTTATAGTTAATTTTATTTTATCAGTAAATTATTCAGAGAAGTGCATAAGTTGCTCCAGGTCATCCTCATTATCCAGAGCAGCTTTGAGAGATGGATGCTCACGTAGCTTGTGGACAGAGATTGCCAATGTATCCTTCAGTCGCTTGTTTTCCGATGATGCTGCCTGCCAAACATTTTCCAGGTCCTCTTCCACAATCCTAACGAAAAAAAGTATACACACACTTAAATGACGGTAAATTGTGGGTAAAACTAAAATTGAAGTGATGATTATTGTCAATTTATTAATCGGAATATTTAGAAATCCTAATTGACAAACATACTTCCATTAAAATATTCACTGACAACAGCACTGACCTGTGGGTGCTTCTGACAAGGTACTACAATGTATCATCATACCGATACTTTCAAGCAGCTTTGGACCTAGGATCAGTATGGATATATCCAATCTTTGAACCTAGGATCAATATGAATATATCCGATCTTTCCAAATATTATTGAACAAGGTCTTAAATACAACTAGACACCCCCCCCCCCCCTCTCCACCCTTCTCCATCCCCAAAGTTTGAAAATAAGTGGGTTTTGAATATGAACAACTTTAAATTGTTAAATCTTTATTGTAACTGCTAATATACCTACTTTTTCTCTCCCTCTATCTCTCGGATGAGTTCTTCCTTCTCTTTGACCAACAGCCGCAGATAGCGAATCTCCCGCTCGTACTCTTGCCTCTGTCTGTTGAACGCATCATCTTGCTCTTTTAATCTGCAGAATATAGAGTTTTTGAGTTTTATAGAGTTTTATTTCAAGACACATGATTTTAACAATCTATACAACGAAAGGCTATACGCCCAGGGGGCTTTTTAGCCAAAAGTGGGGGGGGGGGGGGGGGAGATGGGGGGATTGGGAAAATACATGAAACAAGAATGATTGGCAATATAAAACAATTTTCATGTTATAAAAACAACAACCAACAAAAGGACACAAAGAAAGGTATACAAAGTTTACACTTCCAGTGTGTAACTCAATATTCCAAAATCCCTTAGTTTCTCCAATAAGTAGGCCTACAGTAATACCCATAGTTAAATAAATAATCACCTTCTCATTTCATTTTCATTTACGCCAAAAATAAACTATAGCATTCTTAATTCATTATTTATCAACAGACAAACAAACAAGAAACAACACTTTATGAGTAGTGCGAGCATGACATAATCGAGAAAAGAATGACGAAACCAGGAAGAAAAATCTGATCTGCTGAAAAATGCACTTGATAGGTAAAACAACAACAAGAAAATAATGCATTATTTGAATAATGAAAAAACAATGTTAATATAGCGGCTCAAAAACAATAACCTTTTCTTTGACTTAGAGTTCATCAGCTGTTGTAATTTAAAATAAAATATGAAACTTTCAACATCTTACAGACAACATTTTACATACATGACAAGAAAACCTTTTAGCATTTCGTATTTTAACTATGGATTACCAAAACATAAAATACAAAACCTTAAATCGACCATCCAAAACCACCAGAGACGCACAAAATCAATAAAATCACAAAGCATTGATAAAATCAGTCAGAAATCAACCAATCAAAACTGCAAGAGACGGACACATTTAATAAAATCACAAAGCATAAATAAAATCAGTCGGTAGATTAATTACTCCCCTATTTCAATAATTAAACAAAAATGTAAGTGGTATTCCTCCTTACCTTTCAGCAACTGTCTGTAATTTCTGTGACGCCTTCATCTTATACATCTGACAACATAAATTAATTTTAAAAAATTAATATCGGTAAACACAGAAAATTTATTTTGGGCCCAAAAGGAAGGCATGCAACAAGACAACACTAGCTTAGCTTAGCATCAGCATCAACGCCATCATTATATTATCATCTTCAGCATAATCGTCATCATCCGGAAGTAACTTCTCCAATGCGACCTTCTGGGCGAAATAAATGCAGCATGTCTTATAGACCATACAGAATCAATAAATGTCAAAGAATGGAAAATATAACGGACGAAAATATTAAATCCTACAAAATCTGGGTCCATATAGGTCTCAATTGCTAATAACTGAGCTATCAGTTTAATAATGACTGAAACGCCAAGTTGAAGTAACACTTACATAAATGCAACATTAATGCTTGGGTGAAGTAAAGAAGGCAACCTAAGATGATTAAACTTTGGTACCTTGAGTCTCTCCTCTAGTTTGCCCATGACCACACTATTTCCCACCATGCGATTGACCGTGTCTTTACAATCTCTCTGCTGTTCTTTTACCTGAAACACATAGCGTCATAAAATAAAACCATTGATAGATTATATTTATACATGTGTCTGAATCTCTGTGGCCCTGACTCGGTGGTCCATCTTACTGTTTTATTCTGGTGTTACCTAACATTACATCCACTCTCTACAAAATGCATACATAGTCATATTATTATTGTCCATTATATTAGTCATCAATGGCCTTTTCCAAACCATGAAGAATAACAAGCCCGGGTCCAGTTTCATGCCATTTGTTGAAATGAGTCAAATGAGAAGGGTTTGAGGAAGCAATAACCCTAAAAAGGTTGTAAATTGAAAAGATACAAAAACTTACAACTCTGAATGCTGTGTCTCTTTCCAAAGCTGTCTTTTCCACCTGCAAAGAAGACAAACTATGTTATTCTACGTATACTGTAAAATGTTTATATAAAATCTAATCGTTTAATCACTGGTTTGCAAGTTCTACTAATTCACCACTTCAAACATTACTAACTTCCTGCAAGCTTGGAATTGTGCATGATAAAAGTTTACATCATTGTAATCGTCATATGCATCATCATCATAGCCTAGAGAAGGAAAAAAAACGTACAATTTTGATGACGTTGGCTAGTTCGTTCATGGTTATGAGTTCCTTGTTTTCAGACTGCTCGATGGCTTTCTGCATAATCAATAGTTTGTCCTGTGATCTCCTGGAAGCACATTATGCACAACGCATGATAAAGCAATGTTACTAGATAACTGTAGTATAATAATATTGCATATTAAAGGATGCAATGGATGTTTTAATTGCAGACTAACCATAAAAATTGTAAAATGCATAAATAATAATCAAAGAGAAGATCACAATTAGTGAAATAAAAAGATTAACGTGAAATGACATTTGAGTAACTAACATTAACAAAAATATATACAAACCTGATGGCTTTGTGCAATGCTTTTATTTCAGCCTTCAGCTGTTTGTTCTCAGT
This sequence comes from Oncomelania hupensis, assembly GCA_036898135.1. Taxonomy (NCBI): domain Eukaryota; kingdom Metazoa; phylum Mollusca; class Gastropoda; order Littorinimorpha; family Pomatiopsidae; genus Oncomelania; species Oncomelania hupensis. Next base: position 28,463,121 of record CM072519.1, read on the forward strand.
GCTGATTTCTATAGCCACCAATGTCTGCTGTTTCCGCTCATCGTCAGACGCCTGCAAATGATGAGAAATCCATGTACATTTGTAAGCGTTAAGATGTTGCTGGTGACCGACTTCTGGATCTTAAACTAAAATGATAAAAATCATTGAGATGGTAAAATTAAGCCCTCAAAGTATGACTTGGTGGTGCATTGAGTCTTTTACACTATTCAGGCCAACTAACAGTGTGAAAATTTGCGTGGTTTATGCTGATTAATGTTCAGTAACTGGTACTGTATGGAGGGAAACATACCTGTGTATTGAGTGATCTATTTGTTTTATGTGGTGTGTGTGTGTTTTAAAAGTAGAATGAAGAAAACTTTCAATTGCAGGTGTAAAAGAGCCTGGAAAGATAAAAAGCATTCAGAATATTTCTTTCATTCACCATCATTTCCAAAATCTGTTGCACTCAAAGAAGCCACCATTCTTTACCCATGTTGGCAACCTTGGTGTCACACTGGACCAAACATTATGTTTCTACTGTCTGTCGGATCTGTTACTATGAAATACGCAGAATTTCGTCCATATGCCATCTTCTCTCTGACGAAGCAACAAAAATTCTTCTGCGTGCATTTGTATTTTCTAGAATTGATTACTTAATTCCCTCCTCTCTGGCTCTCCTGGCTATCTCATTCAGAAAATTCAAAAGGTCCAGAATCATGCTGCCCGGTTAATATTCAGCTGAAGTAAATTTGACCATGTCACTCTTCTTCGGTCCTTTCACTGGCTTCCTCCGTATATAGTATAAAGTTTCGCCCCTTTGCTTCAGAACCCTCAACTCCACTGCCCCACAATATGTAGCTGACTTTTTTCACATTTATATACCTTCTAGACAATTTCGCTTTTCCTCTGTTTGCAGTTCCATCTGTGTGTACAACATAATATGATGAACATGTTTTCTCTTATTAGGGCCCTAGTATTTGGAACAAAATGCCTGTTTCTCTCAGAAATTCATCTTGAATTCAGTCGTATAAATCCTCTCTTAAAATTCATTATTTTCCTTCCACCGATTCAACTCGATGAAACAGATCTACAAAGTCATAGTTCAAATGTGAGTGTGATCATGCGAGTGAGTGTGTGTGTGTTAATGTCATTAATTTTTATAGATAAGATTACTGTTAATAGTTAATGAGTTTTTCTCATTTTGTTTTATTGTTAAAATTGTTCTGTACTCATGTAAGCTCCTAGAGCTAAGTCTAGATTAGGTGCATAAATAATAATAATAAAAATAATAATAATAATTATTCAGAGTTGTAAGCTGTTGTACCCCTCCTCACTCTCCTCCCCCCCCCCAAAAAAAAAAAAATAAATAAATAAAAAAATAAAAAGAGAGAAATGAAGCTTTGCCAATTACTCATCAAAAAGAGTCTGATATTTACCTTTAATCTGTTGGCTATCTTATCTTTCTCCTTTTCAAATTGTTCCCTTTCTTCTGTCACAGACCTGAAACCCCCAAAACAAATGCAAATGGTAAGAAACAAACAAACCAAACAAACTTGCCCTGTATTATTCAACTTTCAATGTTTTAGGCTGAGGCTTGTCAATTTTTATTTCAATTTGTTTATACAAATATCTTAAAATTGTGTTTAACTCTACTGTATTTGAATTATTCATGTGCAAAATTTCTTGATCTAAACAGCATGCAGTTGAACATAACTAGAGCACATGAATTCCGCTTCTTCCTTTTCACAGTCAGTGTTCCTCGATATGGATAGTACAAAGAGCAAAGCCTAACACATAGACACAAAGCCTAAAATGAATTAAAAAAAAAACTAATAAGATATTTAAGCATTTTAAATCATTCGCTAATTCATTAATTCACTTGTTCTACAGCTATAGGCCGGGTCTCAAACACCAAATCTTCATACTACTTCAACGCCCTAGCCGACCTACCTCTTCAAATCAGCCACTGAGTTAATGTGATCCTGCATAGTCATGCGACTGCCGGAGTCCAATATCATTTGGTCATGCTTGTGCTTGATGTCCTTGTACCTGTGTCGTAACTCTTCCAGCTCTCGCTCGGCCTCCTCTTTTTCTGTCTCTGCCACTGTCAGTTTCTTGGTCAGTCTGCCCACTGCAATGAGATATATGTAGCAATAGGATATTGTAGGGTAAAATACTAGTCAAAACAATACCTTCCGGATACTTCTGCAAGCAAAGTACAAGTCAGGCACCAGTTTTCTATTTATTTATGCACATAACATATCTCAGTGTGCTAAATAAGAATAATTCATTTCATTTTTCATGTCATTTACTCACACTTCAATGACTAACCTTCTTGAGAATTAGTTGAACACAAGTCTTTGACCCTCGCTTTCTGGACCTCCACCTGTTCCATAAGAACCTGGTTTTCTTCCAACACCAGCCTGGCCTGTTCTTGTAGCTCTTGCCTGCAACACACACAGGCATCAAAGAAATATTCTCTCACCACATCACCCAACTCCCTCATTCCCTGTGTGTTTTTATACTCCTAGATCTGCTTTCTCGCATCCCATTCCACTACTGTAATGTCTTCCTCCATTTTCATCCCTCCCCCTCCCCACACTACTGCCTAAAACAGCAGTCACTCACCAGTCTGATAAACTGACAGAGCCGCCACCTCCTCCCCTGCCACCCTGCAGCTGGTAGCGCTGGTTTTCTCGCACAACCCCTTCCGTCTGCTTTTTCAGGGCCTGCAACTCCTGCTGACACTGTCTCAATGCTGCTTCCTTCTCCTCAATCAGGTCATCATATGCCAAGAACAAGGGGGCCAGGTAGCGCTTGTTTATCTGTTGCAGTCAAGTAGTTATTAACAAACACGCATAAGCACATGCAAAGAGAAACAATTTACAACCATGTATTACAGAGAGAAATATTTACACATATTTAATCATATTCACAGAGAAATAAAGAAATAACTAGGTCTTATGTCAAACATTACAAACTATTGGAATAAAAGTCAATGAGTTCAGGTTTCAATAGCTTTACCGGAAATCAAAATTGATGCTTACACCTATTATCCATATGAAAATTAGCTAACAGTTAGACAGTACGTTGCTGATAACAGAATCTGTCATCAAATGTAATATCTAAAGGACTACAATAAATCTGTTGAGAGTACAGCACACACTACAAAAGATACAACTGAAATATATACAATGTGGAAGTCAATTCATAATTGGTAAACTGAAGAAATTAAGTTTAGAAAAAGGATGGGAGGGAGAGAGGCATCCCGAAATTAGTAAAAGATTAAACTTGGGCAAAATCAAATAAAATATTAAAAAAATAAATAAACAATTAAAGGAGATGATAGTAATTTTAAGAGTTCCATACCAGCCATGAAGGAATGGGACCTTGGTTAGGCATTCCTTGCAGCCTTGAATGCTAAAAGCAAAACACAGCACACACAACCATATAAACCCACAACAAAAAGCATGCAAAATCCATGCAAAAATAGATCTGCATCCCCAACTCCTAAAGTGGCACAATTTGATCTATTTAATAACATATGCATTTCACCACAGATAAGCACCTTTACCAAAATAACAAACTGAACCACAGGACATAGCAAAATAAAATTACAAGACGTATGAGTGACTGCATATTTGCCCTTTGTTCTCCTCTTTTTTTTTAAAAAACAAACAAAGCTCATAAAACCCATGCACACATATAACTAGAACCAACCAAAACAACCATGGACAATAACATTTAGATTTATCCTATAATGAAAACTTTTAAGTCAATTCCCATTTCACAATATAAAACACAAAATTAATTCAAATCAAGAAGTTTCATAACTCACATCTTCATCAGAGAGAGGTCTGTACTTGGCCTGGTAGCGACTGAGCTCCTGGTTCAGTCGGTAAACAGTATTCTTCAATACCTCATTTTCACCCTTCAGTTCCTCAAGTTGTTGACTGTGCAGCAAAGTTGCTGCAGCGTCTTGGTCTGAAATCACAAATACAGTGTGCGTGTATAGCAAGTATCAATTAGATTTATCTCTATAAAATGTATACATATATATATATATATATCTATAAAAGATATTAATCAAATCTAGCGACAATTATCAATCAACTCACCCCCTAGTCTGATAGACTCAGCCACTTTCCTGAGGTTGAGGATTTCATTATGCAGCTGCTGGTTCTCCTCCTTTATACGCTCCATTTCCATCTCCAACGAAAAGGCTGCAGCGTCTCTTGGGGTTTGACGTGATGACAGTCGCCCTGACCCTGTTCCTCCAGCTGCAGGCCACAGCATAAATGAATATTATTATTACTATTAGGAGTATTACCTTTTACTATTATAAACAATTGTGCGCCTATTTCTCAAAGTGCTTAGATGTTTTAGCAATAATATAAATAACCTTATTCAACGTAGCACATTGTGCATGATAAACAATAAACCAATATCTGAAATTATAATAACAAAAAAAAAAAAAACACACTGACCCTGCAAATAGTGACAAGTGAAAGCACACACAGGTGTGGAGAAATACTGAAATTTTTATTTGCAATGAAACATCTGTGCCACAACAAGACTACTTTTTCCGTCCCATTACCGATATTGGAATCAAACCTTGTCCTACTTTGCAGTATCATTGCCAATTTTTGATTAAAGCTGTCAGACTTGTGAGTGTCATTTCCAGTTTGGGAATACACATTGTCAGTAACCTAAATGCCCTCTGAAGTGGCTCAGTGGTAATTGGCATTACACTAAGTGCAAGCTTGCAGCATGTTTCCATCTCAGCAAACTATTTTGTACATGCTGGATCTTGGTAGCTCGTAGCTAAGCAGCTTTTTGAACTGGAGGACAGTCTCTATACAAGGACAATCTGACTACAATAACTTCTTACCATGATTATTCAATATCATCAGCAGCATAGATGTAGTTTTGAGTTTTTCTGAGTGAATATTTAGAGGTTTTCTGAGTAAAAGCCGTAGTTCAAATTATTTAAGAACTGTGCCTTTCAACAAGCAAATTAAAAGTGCACTAAAAGAAACTGCTATGCAGTGCAAGCTCCATCAACAAGTACACAACACTTTAGGTCACACACAAAACAGTGTTTAACGTTATATGTTTACAAATATACTGAAACTAAAATACAGTTATAGTCACTACTTCAAACTACTATACAGTTCTACAAAATCAAACTCTAAATAAAGAAATCAAATACAAAATCAATAATTTATGGATGCAATATGTTTATGCATTTAAAGCATGTTTGTGCATATGTGTGTTAAAGTCAATACTAAATTTGAAGCCAACAGAATTAACAGCACAACAAATCTGCGTGATGGAAAATGGCTTATAGTTCACTAAGATATATGTGTCCGAGGTCATTTTTTTCAGGATTACACTAGATAGTTTGATCATAGAAGAGTTTATTTAATTGAGGGGAAAGTACACATAATTTATATAGCAGACATGAGCAGTGAATGGATATGATAAGGCTTCTCTTTATCGGAAAATAAATGCTTGTTATCTATCCCAAAAAATTAAGTAATTGCTCAAAGAGCAATGACCTGTGTGAGAACGAGCTGGTAAAAGTATATGTAAGAACTATTCACAAAGCAGAAAATTCTTGAGTTTTTTTGTGTTTTTTTTTTTTTTACTACTCAGAAGTAAGTTATGAAGAAAAATAGCAAAATGAAATGTTCTTATGCATCAAACATGAGTGGTGATTTAGTGTGATAAGGCTCCTGTTTAGCAGAAACCTTTTGGTTTGTCTACCAAATAAGCGAACCTGCTCCATGAGGGGCTTCCATATCCTGCCTCAACTTGACGTAAGCTTCTTCTCTGAGCCCCATTTGGTAGTCGTCAGACATAGCCCCATTATTATTGGAAGTCATAGGTGGCAGTGGCGGGGCAACATCATCATCATCGTCATCTGTATTTCCTTCATCTATGTGTTCACATCAAACAGTTGCCCAAAAAAGAGAGAAAAAAAAAGCCAAGGTCAAATGCAAGCAAACGTTACGGCACAAAATCAAGGGTGGGATCACAACAATATCAAGATTAGGCAAAAGCAAATAATTAGACCAAATGGCAAACAAGATGCAAGAATTTAAAAAATGGCTTGACATGTTCTTGATATATCTCTAAAATGGTAAATAATTCTATGAAATAAAATTAAACAAAATAATAAATGGTCACAATATCACAACAACGAATAAGTTTTAAGAATACAGCAGAAACCAAGTTACACGATAAGAAAACAACATATGAAAAAATGCACATTGAAAATTGGGGGGAAAGTTCTCGACAGCTGTCATTTCCTTTCTAGGAAACTTCATACATGGAATCTAAGATACATGTAGTCATTCTACTAAAACAACATTAAATACACTCCAAAGAAAGCAGCGAAGAAAAACGTTTACAAAGAATACACAATAGCAATTTCAATGTCTTCAACAAACCTCTGAATTGTCTCTCATGTGATCTAAAGGTTGGGTCACTCCAGCCTAATAATACAAAAGAACTATATACTCAATAATAAAATAAAATAGCAAAAATAATTAAAACTAGTAAATAATTTGTTTTGGGAGCATGAAAGGTCACAAGAAGTTTAAAATGCTGGTTGAAAACTTATAGAACTGATGAAAAAGAACCAAACAACTAATAAAATTCTCAGCTGTAGAACAGTTTGTAAAAGGAAAACTTAAATGGTCTATAAAACTACTACAACTGTTATTTACTAAAGCTAAAAACAATAACCAATCACCTGTGCTCCCACCAGCAAAACAGTTCTATCAAAATAATTCCTAGTTTGTAATTTTAAAAAAACAAAACACAATCACATATCTGTTAGAAAATACTAATATAAATTTTGTTTCTCTCTGTGAGGATGAGTGCTCAATTGAAACATGCTAAAAATAATCACAGCAAAGTTAACTCAAAGTACATGTAAATATTATACTTCACTCCATCAAGATCAAACTAAACTTCATGCACTATTCAAACTAGAAAAATCTGAACAGAACAATCCCAAAAGAAACAACCAAAGAGGATCTTCCCCAAATTATAAATGAACATAGGTCATTCTCAAATGAAAAGATTACCTATGCCTATTACAAGATGAACACTTCATTCGAGGCTAAATAAATGAACTGTGGATTGAATATAGCGTTGAATTGGTTGATGACACAAAGCCACAGCAGAAATACGTATATAAAACGACTCACCACCTCTCATTGTTCCCCTTCCGCTGCTTGATCCCGGCAATGACACTAAAGTTTGTTTGTTTTGAGCCATTCGCATCTGTTCCAAACACACAACCACACTTAATCTCAGTAACTGTAATCTCACTGCTTCAAAAGGTATCTGCTGGTGATGCTGATACAAAGAGATAAAAGGTTTGTGTATAATTAACCCCGGTTCTCCTTTATGTTCCCTTAATTCTGTATAGCAACCTTCAATAAAGGTATAATTTGTCAAGTGTCGCATGCTTTCTTCTTTTTTTCAAGTTCAAAATGCGTCCTGTATTATTTTTTATTGCAAAATACAACAGCAACAAAACGAAATAATGCTAACTGTATCTTCAGCTGGCATATCATGGACGGCCTGCATAGCTCTGCGTACATCTTGCTGCGTACGATCCAAGGAAACTCCATCATCATGAGGGGATGCCTGACCACCTCTCTGTCAGCACATACAAAAATGAATGATTAATAAATTTTTAAAAATTCAAGTATACGGCAACATGTATTGTAATGATGTCATGCTGTGAGGATAAATACAATGAAGGGTAAAAAACAAATCTGCAGCTAAAATGAGTGATGAATTTGTTCACTGCATTTGTAATTTCCATCATCTGTATTAAGCCTAAGCATTTAAGGGTTTTGCGTATTTATTATTTACACCAGCCGACAAATTTTATACAGTTTTCATTCTCACCTTCCTACCAGGGTCTTTGCCTTTACTGGGGACTGCATAGAGATCTGGGTCACTGAAACCTGCATCACCAGGCTCAAGAATATGGTACATATCCCCTGCAAGTGCAACATCACAGGCTAATTAATACAAATACATGGAGCAGAAATAGGAAATTTCTTCAAGAATTCCTATAATTAACACGTTGCAAACAGTTGTTGAATGGATGAAGGGATTAGAGAATGGATGTCAAATAAAGAGTATATACTATAAAACAGCACATAATTCAAAGCGTGCTCACAGCTAAATCACTCGAATCATATTGGTTTCATTTTTATTGATATATAAATTCTAAGAATACATAATATTATCTCTATTTCCATTTAACTACTACTACTACTACTACTAACACTACTACTACTACTACTACTAATACCAAGAACACACAACTTTTTTAAAACCTCAAACTCCCTCTTCCTAACATAAGTAACAAGGACAATTTTCTGCATCGCCAGTATTTCCAATGATTATTTTTCTTTAAATTGGACTAATTTTGAAATAATTCACTTTGTTTCATATATTGAACATGTAAACACTCCCTTACTCAAAATGTAATGAAAAAAGTAAATTAGGTAAATTAGAAAGCACAGGTTATCGACAAAGGAGATTTTGTGTTACCAGTCTGGGAGATAACTCCTATTGGGGCAGCATTTCTGACAAACGGTGGTGTTGGAACCCTCTCTCTGTCTGAATAACTCTTCCTGTTCTGATTGGGCCATGTCCCAAATCCCACTGTAGTGTACCTGCACATTTTAAAAAAACTTTTTAAAAAGACATGCCCATATCAATGTAATATGTTGTAAACAAACAATACGTTCCTTTACAATATTTCCTCTGTATTTTGCCTCTTTAAATACTAACTTCAACACAAACACAATTTAATACCATACCAAAAATATAATAAGCATGAAAAAATAACCTCATTTTAAAAATGCATAGGTGACTAGAGAGAGAGAGAGAGAGAGAGAGAGAGAGAGAGAGAGAGAGAGAGAGAGAGAGAGAGAGAGAGAGAGAGAGAGAGAGAGAGAGAGAGAGAGAGAGAGAGAGAGAGAGAGAGAGAGAGAGAGAGAGAGAGAGAGAGAGAGAGAGAGAGAGAGAGAGAGAGAGAGAGAGAGAGAGAGAGAGAGAGAGAGAGAGAGAGAGAGAGAGAGAGAGAGAGAGAGAGAGAGAGAGAGAGAGAGAGAGAGAGAGAGAGAGAGAGAGAGAGAGAGAGAGAGAGAGAGAGAGAGAGAGAGAGAGAGAGAGAGAGTGTGTGAGAGAGAGAGAGAGAGAGAGAGAGAGAGAGAGAGAGAGAGAGAGAGAGAGAGAGAGAGAGAGAGAGAGAGAGAGAGAGAGAGTTTGACTAAAATAATAAATAAATTTTAACAAAAAAGCACTGTGCATTTGATTCAGTTTTGTAAAACTCAAAACAAGACATTCATATGCAACATTTTCATTTTATGCTTAATTAGTTATACAACTAATACTCTTTTTGTATTGTACGTATTCATTATTGTAGTTGACAGTAATGAGTTTTACCATAAGAAAAAACCGGTATTACAATAAATAAATGCATAAATAAATAATATTCAAAAATTAGAGGAAAAAATAAAGAAATGAAATACAAATAAATGTGTACCCAGCTTCCTCCATTAGCTGGTAGTCGTAAAGACTACTTTCTGGATCACTAAAAGCCCCATCTTCACCAGGATTAGCGGCTTCCCCCATTCTTCTGGACCTTCGGCCTTCCAGGGGGAACGATGAGTTGAAAACTTCAGTGGCCAGACGGATAGGAGTTCCTGGGGGTGCCTGAGGAGGTGGGACTCTTGGAACAACGGCAAGCGCCGCGGAGGGAATAAGGGCAGGACCTATCAGCTCCTGGAATACAGCCAATTTCTGATTGTTATGATATTCCAATACGTAAACAAATGAATTTAAATTCAATGAAGTGGAACTGAAAAGGTGTGGCTGAACTGAAAAGGCAATGGAATGTAACACACTGTAAATACAGTAAGAGACATAACCTGCATCCATTCTTGGTATAGCCTTGTGGTAAAATGCGAAATGCAGACTTGGTAATGGAAATGGTACACTTTTTATTAAAAGTTCTAAAACTAACTTAAGGAAGTATTGTTACAGTAAGCGTGTTGCTGATCACTGGAATAATCTTTCTTCTAATGACAATGTTAAACATTCACCATCAACAAATTCCTTCAAAAAAAAATCTACTTGACAAAGAGCCAAAATTTGTAGAATTATTAAGAAACTATTATGATTAGTTATAGAAAAAATTCACTTTTGACCAGACCAAAGTTTGACGTAAATAAACATGTTTGTTTGTTTGTATGTAGATTATAGTCACACGACACTTTCGCATATAGGTGACTACTGGACCGATTTATACTGACACCAGCGGGCCAGTTGTTGGTAAAGGGGAAAATAATATGATCACACGTTGACCAATCCGGGATTCGAACCAGCGACCTTTCGGTTACTAGCAAGACGCTCTTACCAACTGAGCTACCCGGCCCCTCTAAATAAACATCAAATCACGAGGGTGCATTTAAATGATCTTTACGACCTACTTACTACCGCCTCTACTTAATACTACTATTTTTCCTTGGTAAAAACAAACAAAACAAGTCGTCGGTATTTTCATGCTTTCTAGGCTCGCCTGCAAAGTCTAGGGGGTCTTTATGAATTAAAAATTCAGCGTCAGAAGAATCGGTCTTGTGGTCAGCGAAGCGGATCGCTGAATAATTGAAAACCTACCTGTCTCTGCAGCCTTGCTTTTTTTCACCCTCAAGCGCGATGCCTTACCTCCCTTGACTGTCGCTAGGAAAGCTTTCTCAGTTTTCATCGATTTTTTTCCCCTTCTTACACGATATTCAACGGATAAGTCACGACAAATTAAATAAACTATAAACCGGTAAAAAACCATATATTGTTAAGATTTTACTTCTTTATCTAACAAAAATTAATATAAAGTAAGACAGACTGCGGCATAAACATTGCCCGAGGTTCAACATTGACACGTCGTGTTGTGACTTGCTGACACCAATTAGTACTGTCAGTGTCACAATAAAAAAAGATTGCCGCCAGTCAACTAGTGTCTAAACTATCTGAAGAAGACAATCGAAGTAATCTATAGCTGTCACGATGATCAAGATTCACTTACCAAAGAAGAACCTTTGGATTTATTTTGCCTGCCCTTTCTTCTATGCATATTTCACTTCGCTTCTTTCGATACTAAAAAGACAATAGGAACAAATTGCGCATGCGTGATGTGTTTGGAATGTATCGTCTGCTTTGTGTCATCTTTGGTACTTGACTACACTTTATAAATTTTTGCGTTTTATGACACTCCACAAAACAGACTGATCACTCGCAAATTAAGATCATATGGTTGACGGAGTTTTCAGTTTTTATTTATAAAGGCTTTCATTGGAAAATAAACTAAAGACAAACTTTTATTACAACATGGATTGATATGAAATTAAAAATTTACTAAACGTACTCACTTAAACAAATACACAGAAACTAGTCCTCTAAAGCCTCTTCCATGATCATCTGCGAGAGTGTTTAACGCTCAAGCAAAATTATCAGGGATCATTGGCATAATTCCAAAGTTATTTTGCAGTAAGGGGGGCATAACCTTCATGCTATTGAAAGTTACATAGGCCTAAACACTTTCTAGCCAATCAGAAAACTGTTTTCTTAGCCATGTGTGATGATTGGATGATTGTTCAAATCGTAGTATCCATGGTTCAAATCATGCCTTGGCTGTGTAGTCTCGTCTTTCGTAGGCCTCAATTCCATACAGCATACGTATGTAGGAGGCCTACGAGTTTACAAAGACGAAAGAAAAGACCTCAGAGGCTGTGAGTAAACTTGGATTTTGAGCATATATTTACAATAGTAAGTGGTTATGTGTTCATTGGTGTAATTTGGTGCTAAAAGTCTTTTAAAAGACCATAGGACTAGGAGTATGAGTATGAAAAGTATAAGTTCGCTATTATAGTATTAACTTTAGACTATCACTATGCAATGAATGATAGCATAGGCATAGCATAGTTCGACATGCACGATGCTAAAAGCCTTTGGTCCTCATAATCGATCTTGACTTTTAGAATTTTTTAAGACTCCAAGTCCAATTTGGTGGAGTAGATGCTATCCTTCAATAACTTGTCCATACTATTCTTGAACACATTGAGTGATTTAGCATCCACTGCGTGTGTATCAGTTTATAGTCCTCTCTCTTCCCGATAAGGATTTTCAGAGAGGAGACTTAATCAGGGTCACGACTCTATTAGTAAAATATTTATTAAATTTGCGAGTATTATTACAAGTTTTAGTAATTTTAAATTTGTGACCTCGTGTTAAACTCATGCGCTAGCTGAGGAATTTGTTTTGATGCAATCTGGGAGGAGGTTTAAAATGCCACAGTGCAAGACCAATCGGTATTTAAAATCGTTTGTGCCTCATGCAATACAGTTGATGAACAAGAGCAAGAACAATTAATGCATAAAACTTAAAGTAAAAACAATTAGCCTGATAATAACTCATCTTAAATGCTTTTTCCTTTAATGAATCTTCTACCTTGTTATTTTTATGCCTGTGTCTGTGGTGAGTGCTGCTGATGATGTATGCCTGTGTTGGGTAAATGTCTATGAACTGGATGTATGTGTGTGCATGGGCAGTGTGTATGTGCGGATGGTGTCGGGGGGCTGCCGCTGTGTTTTGTGCAAGTTGTTTTGTGCAATGTTGTTATTGTTTGTAGACATCCTCATGTATATCACTATCAGTGTCACTGTATCAGATATTGTTGTGATTTTTTTTTAAAGTTAGAGAGCACTCATACCCCCATTGTAATTGCCAAATCTGGATAAATAAAGTTGTTTGAATTGAATTGAATTGAATTGAATAAACAACGTCATTAAAATTTAAAAGAGAACAAGTGGTTAAACGATCATACAATCTGTGCACAATTTTAAAAATTTCGATTAAATCACTGGGCAACCTCAGTGACTTCAGTCTCTTCTAATGTTCTAGTAGGAGAGTCCTGACATTCCACATATCTTCCTAGTGAATCTGCGCTGGACACCCTCGATCAAGTCAACATGCCTCCTCAAGTATGGGCACCCGACCTGGTTAGCGTACTCCAAGATTGGACGTATAAGAGCCTTAAACTAAAGAGGGGGACCATTATGTCCTTGGATTTATTACTTATAGTTCTTACAAGCAGGGCTAATATTTTGTTAGCTTTCTTAACAGTACTCTCAATGTGATTCTCAAAGCTGAGCTCTGTATCCACAATCACTCCAAGATCTCTTTCGGCAATAGTCGTCTCAATCTTACACCTTTCTTTACCATCACTCTTAACATACTCATGCTGGGGATTGTTTTTGCCCAGATTCAACACCTTACATTTTTCACTATTACATTTAAGTAGCGATATTTGCGTCCATTCAATCAACTTACAAGTCAATGAATTTTTGCATTCTCTCCTTAGACTCCTCACTTTCATCAACTTCTGCATATGCCTTTGTGTCACCAGCACGTTTATATCTTTATGTCACACTCTACCTTCACTGGCATGTCATTTATAAAATATATAAATAATGTTGGCCCCAACACGCTCCACTGACGGACACCGCTTGTAACACTTATTTTGTCAGAACTGTTACCGTTAACAGTCACGTACTGGGTCCTGTCAATCAGAAAACTCCTTATCCAAGCAAAGTGGGCTGCCACTTATGCCATAACCTTTTAGTTTCTGTAAAAGTCTGAGATTTGGAACAATATCAAATGCCTTTCTAAGATCAAGATATACTGCATCGACTGGGTGGCCTTCATCCAAAGAGGACATCCAGTCATTTATTGTCATCAACAACTGAGTGATACATGACCTACCCCTGGAAAAGCCAAACTGGTCAGAAGGCCATTCTCAATGAAGTGAGAGCACAGAGCATCTCGAACAAATCCTTCAAATACCTTACAGACAACCGAGGTGAGGCTAACACTCAGGGCAATAGTTACACGGAGAACTTTTGTCACCTTTCTCACTAAGTTAGTAAGTAAATAACTGTGACTATCCTATCCTGTCCTATTCTATCCCGTAACTCGAAGGTCGTTGGGGCACCACAGTTGATCGTTTAACCAGCGTACTCCATCTTTCTCTGTCCTCAGCAACCCTCATGCCTTTGCTCAGTGTCAAGCCAGTCCATTCTCAATGTTGTCCTCCCAGCTCTTTTTCTGTCTCCCTCTTCTTCTGCCTCATTGCACCGTGCCTTGCAGGATGGTCTTTGCAAGGCCTGATGCTCCGTGACATGGCCATACCATCAAAGTTTCAGTTTCTTCCCAACTGTGAGCATGTCATCGTGTTGTCCAATGGCTTGTGTGATGGTCGGTCAGACTTTGTTGTTGGTGATGTGCTGGGTATAAGAAATGCCCAGAAGTCTTTTGTAGCACCTCATCTCCATGCTTTGTATTCTTCATTGTAGATCTGCTGTGAGGGTCCATGCTTTGCAAGCATATAGGAAGATGGAGATGACAAGGGTGTGCATCTGCTGTCACCAAAAATTGGCGTCCTCTGTCTTTACACAAAATGTTTGCAATTAGCACAACCCCCTGTTTATTCATTTATTTGTCTCATTCCCATACAGTTACAAACTGGTCTCAGAATTCAATAGTTCCAGTACCACAAGAGGGCTAGCTCCAACCCAAGTGAGTGTTGTCTGTCTTTTGGATGTTCGTTTGCTTAATTCTATTTCAACTTTGGCTTTAAGGATTTGTGGTGTTGTAATGGTTTTTTCATTCACCCCATTCATCTAACTGAAGAAAGTGTCAAAAACTCCAATAAATTTGACAAAATTGCAAAACATTGGGGCATTTGTTTTGTGGTATTTTACAGTATTTTAGTACAATTTTCAGATCCAGTACCAGCGTTGATGTGTGCATGTGGCTGCACATGGCATGGCAGAAACAACAATGTAAACTACCATGGAGAGGGAACATAGAATTTCCTTGTGGAGGAGTATAGAAGGTAGATTATTGTGCATTACAGTTGACTGGTGTCTAACTCTTGAAAGTTAGTGTTAATATTCTTATTGGATTGCTGGAGTGCACAGGCTGGACTTTGGCTTATACTCTCATCTGAAGGAGTAGGAGCAGAGTCTCAGAGTAATTTTTTTTTTAAAAACTCCAGGCCGTTAACAGGCTTTGAACCACTGCCTTTACAGGTTGCAGTGTTATCACCTGACATTCCAGTACTTTGTGTACACCACTGAGCCAATTGCACTCGCAATTTTATAACTATATATGTAGACAATTTAGTCACTGCATTTAATCAGTACAACATAATATGACCACCAGACATTTTGTTAAGTACAAATTAATGAATGGCGACTTAAATAGCATATATAGCTGTATTACATGCCTCGAATCACTTGTGAAATGAGTGCACAATAAATTCTTGTATTATTATTTAATAGCCTAGAAAAGTCCACACCCAAAGATGTGCTTACCGTTCATATAAGCGCGAGGATGCATGAATTTGCAGGGATGTTTGCAGCTGTGAATGTGTGGGTTTTGTGTGTGTGTGTGTGTGTTTGTGTTTTTTTTTTTTTTAAATTTATTTACATTTAAACTTAATTTTTCCAGGATTAAAAGTCCACAACCACAATGCAAACCAACCCTCTGTGCTTCCCATTTGTTGACCCCAGTCATCACCACTGCTGTGTCTACTGCGTTGGTGTCATCGCATCAAGGGATACTTCACTGTCTTTCATGGCGGAGGTGGTTGTAGTCAGCAGCTGTCATCTGCTACCATCCATTTTGATTAGGAGCAAGCTGGCGGTGTGCAAGGTTGGTAGCTAATAATATTTTTGAGTGTGCGAGTGGTTTTATAGTATGTTGTGTACATGGATTGTATAGTTTGATTTATCTTTTTTTTTTTTTTTTATAATGATGTAGTATTCCAGTTTTAGAACTCTCACATGTTGTAAAGAGGCTTCTAGGTAGAATATGGGAGCATTATGTATTGCAGACATGAGATTTTGAGAAATTGGGAATGTTGCATACTGTAAGCATGAGAAGGGAAAGAATGCTGTCCATAACATTTTAGCATTGCCTTGCTGGCTTTTTGCTCTTTCGTAGAGATGACATTTACACCCGATTAACAATGATTGAAACATGATAAGGGAAGGTTGACATGTTCTGAGCTTTTTGTATGGAGTGAAAAACTTTCCTTTATGCATTCAAAGTTTATGAACAACACTAAATTGAATTAAGTACACATTTACTTTTCAGTGTCCTTGACTTGACGAGTGTATCTACAGAGCCAGTGCACAGGAAAATCTCTCCCTTTGCCATTACATAAAAACACTTATTTTTTGTCATCGTTTTAGTTTGTTCTTCTTCAGTTGTTTTGTTACTAAGAAAACTTTGTCACTAATAGTACTCAGTTTATGTGCCTAATTTGATTTGATTTAATGTAGTCTGTGGTCCCTGATTTGGCACTTGTGTGGAGAACTCTGGATAATTCCTGCTTTCATTTGAAAAGTATAGTGGCATGTTTTTTGTGTATTATCAAATGATGCTTGTGACATTAAGAATGGTAATACAACTGCCTTGCTATTGATTCACTGGGTGTTTGAGTTTGCTTTTTGTAGTGTTTTTAGTGCCCTGAAAATATGGGCCTGTATACATGTGCAGGTAGTATTTACCTGTTTATTAATTAATTAAACATTAAGTAAAACCAAATGAAACATTTGAAAAAAGCTTAAAACGTTGTCTTTAATTTAACACAAAGATAATCATTTTAAATTACATTGTTCTGATAATGATTGTGTTATAGCCCTACGACTGTTCAAACCTATGTCATACAAATGGCATACCTCCTTCAAGAGAAAACCAAGAGATAAGAGAGTTAAAATGTAAGTTTGGCAAATAATTATAAATAAGAAACAAACAATTAAATAAATATTTAATTCATCAATCATTATTTTGTGTTTTAAAGAAACAAAATAATATAAAATGCTAATTTGAGAAGGAAAACATAATTATATTATTAATCATATTAAATAAATAAATCACAAATATTTTCAGATGGTTTGTAGAGCAGTCACAGATTTGTCCAAAATCAATTCACCGGTTATTAAATCATAAAGTGTTCTTTGGTTTTCACAAGACAATCACTGAGACTTGTTTAATACACTTGCTATAACGAGACATTTAGCTGTTGTCTGTACTATAGCGAGAAATTTAGTTGCTTGCTATATTTCAGCCAGAAATGAAGCTGTGTGGCATTCCAAGACCATCTTAGAAATAAGCCCCCTGTTCACCGAAAAGCTGCTGGATCTTATTATTGTTGGGGTTGACGGGGCTAAAGGCGTTGGGAGCTAGTTTTAGGGCTTCATCCCACAGCACCTGAGCGATCAGTGCCTGCCCATACTGGTTGTCATGGATGCCGTCCACAGGTTCCAACAGCTGCCATGTCTCATTTCCCAGGGCATTCCAGATACTGATGGCTGTGGCAGAGATGGAAACAATGAAGTTAAATCATTTTTAAACAACATTATTTACAGAATAATTTTCAAACAGTCTAGACTTTGCTTCCTTTTGAGAACCTCAAAAGGAAAACCATGACAAAGTATAAACAAATTCCTTTTACCATAATAACCTGACATGCTGCATGTGCACGCATATAAGTATTCACAACGCTCATTTACTTGAATCACTGTACAAACTTTCATTTGCCACAACTTTGTTGGGCTTTGCTGCCAACGTTGGATTAGGAATTAAATGAAATAAATATAATAAATATAATAAAACAATCGTTATAAAAGGGTGATGGTGTAACAAAGGCTTACTTACTAGTCGCTGAATGTACAAAATGAGCATGATACTTGTAATCAAAATGTGTACATCTGGGATCCATTTGAGTATAACGTCTCATTGTGCCAGTATTTTTTAACAAAGAAAATAATAACAATAACGATAACAATAATACCACTGGGACCTTGGCAGGATTTTGAATATAACTTATATAGCTGTTTAAATGTAAATGGACTGGTCGCCCAGTAGTCACTGCATTAAGTTATTCGTACCTTGATTGTTGGGATTTTCCATATAATAGAGGTCGTAGTGTTTATAAGTCTTTTGATTAGCCTTGGCCACCTCCTCCAGCACTGCAGACAGTTCTACTGCTCTCTGTGTCCAACAAAATGGTAGTTTAAAGTTAGCACTGTGTTGTTGGATTTTGTGTGTATAAACCCAAACTGTTGATTTTTCAAATCCTTTTTTTTTTTGGTTTGTTTATATTATTGAACTTTCTGTATACTCCCCAAATATATAGAGGTAAGATAATTATTTTCTGTACCAAAATTGAACTGTTTATGCCGATTCGTTACAAAGCCAGGGTAATTATATTTTTTCTACTGACCACCCACCGCAAAGGTTAAAAGACTATCTCACCTGAGTGGTCATGTTTCGGACAGTTTCATTTGTGTTCATCCAGCCAGCGCAAGGGGAAATCTGAAAAGAGCATACGTGTGCAAAAATATCAGCAATGTTATATGACACCAGAACTTGTCTGTATGATCACGATACTGAAGATAGCAGCTCCAAACCCCACCCAATCCACCACAATAAAAAAGGCCAAATTTTGACTGATAAAAAATAAAATAAATAAATAAAACTTACGCCTTGACTGTAATCAGTAATGTTATTTGATAACCCAGAAATTAGATTTGTTCGTTTTGTTCACTAATTTTGTTGGTGTATGTTATTGCTTACTTATTGGACTATAAATATACATTTCTAGGAAGTGAGACATTTTGTTAGCATTATTTTTCCATGACTACATGAGCCCTTGATTTAGCAATAAAATTATTAGATTTTATTAGTAATTGGTGTGATGATGAACAACGGATACAGAATGTAAAACCTTATCGAAAAAAATGTTGGTTGAGATTTACACTTAGTCGCTTTTCACACTAAACGAGCAACACTGTACCGACAGCTCTTTTACTGCTTTAAAAAAAAATCAAACTAATCACAAAGCCTGGAACTGAATCTCTTCACACTTTTGATAATCACTGACCTGCAAGCAGTTGAAGTAGTCGTAGAACTCGGCGTAGGTGAAGGAGTTCCAAAAGCGACCGATTGGGTGGAGACGATTCTTCAGGCTGTCGTACAGGACTCGACCATCAGCCAGACCCATCAGAAACACCGTGCTGTTGAGCGGAAGCTTGGTGTCCTGCCAGTGCCAGTCACAGTACAATCACAAATAGTTTTACCTTAATAAAGTAAAACGACTACTTTTCTTATATTAATATGGCAAACCTATCAGCTCAAAAGAGCTCTAGGCTCCCAAAAAACAACGAGAAAACGTGTTTACAAAGTGCAACAAATAACTATAACAGTTTATCTATAATACTAACAATAAATAATGGATAGATTTTTTGCAAATGAGATACAGGTCTCTTCAGCACTTTTACCAGGAATGCCAGTGTTTTTCAAGACGTTGGTTTTCATTCTTGCTGGAGTTGTCATGTGTGCAAAAGTGTCATCCACGTGCCTGTGAAAAAAAAAAAAGAAACGAGCAAAATAAGTACTTTTATATCTAAATAAACCATCTTGCATAAGAAAGCAGAAAACAGTTTACATTGAAACAAATCATTAGATCTTTGTGAAAAGAACTGTCCTTACCCGTTACAGACGTCATTGCCGACTAGAGCGTAAGTGACAGCCATAGGTTGGTCTTTGTCCTGATTACGAGCCAGACTGCACACAAATGATAATGGTTAACATCAATCGTTGGTCATGGAAACACTGAGGTTTGGTTTAGCACGTACAGCAGAACAAACAACACGACGCCTGGCAACTCCCACTTAAAAGTACTATTTTGATGGCACTTGAAATTTAATTTCAAGTTTGAGTCTGAGGTTATTTTTACAAACGTTTACACACACACTAGTTTGATAACAGACATGTGTTTAGTAATCCACGTCATATTAGTGAGGTGAAAGTTCTCAAATAAGTGTGAATCCAGCTTTAAAAAATACATTCCGGCCTTTAGTACAGTCACTTTGCGATTGACAGTCATTATGCCTCAAATGATATGTAAGATATGCTGTATAAGTTACCATTCATTCATTCACTGCATTTAAATAGTTCAATAATGCGGTCAATAATTTTATTCTCGATAAATCTTTTATATTAATTGCAACTTGGAAGATAGTGTTTATCTGACGTAAAACCTTCACGAAACTTTACAAGACATTTTCTGTCAGGATTTGCATTAAAAAATGTGAAACAATGCGTGTGAGGAAAATAGTTTTGATCTGCAGACTTACCTTCCCATAATGTGGTTGTCCATACTGCGGGAGCGAGCGCCTAATAACAAAACAACGGTACAGTGCATCTATAGTGAAAATTGTGTGGTGTACAATGTTTGATCTAACATTTATTCTGGAACTACTAGACTACCCATCTTTCCATTATCTTGCTCTGAACAAGTGTAATGCCGATTGATTAGCATGCACAATTAATAATGTAACCAACTGCCAGAGTTTAAATTTTTTTAAAAAGTTAGTGTGCAATTATTAAGTTTCATTTACATATAGTTTTTGTCAATTTGCGTTTGAAGCTGATTTACATATTGTGCAAAAGCATTAAATATAAATTATATTGCTATTTTTATTTTTCTTCTTTTCACGGTCGTCTTCCTCGGTTAAAGTTAATTCGTTTCTGGCATTCTGTTCAGTTGTATAATAATTAACTTCGTTCAGAGTGTAAAAACAAATCTAAACTATCGTTAATTCAGTGGGCTAAATAGAAAAATAAGCAGAAAAAAAATCTGTAGAACAAAATAATCAACCATATTACTAGGTACCAGAGCCACAGTATCAGAACTACTGACAATATGCAATGGTGACGTAAACGAAGCGTACTAATTGACGTCACTGAATGACGAAAACTAATATCTGCGCAACGTCACAGCGGGCATGGCTTACCATTGACAGCAATGTTCTGGTAGTCTTTGTGGTTGCACCGGTTCCTTGCCCGTGCCCGCAAGTAAACTGAATCGATCGGGCCTTGGATCACCTCTGTCCAGTTGTTGAATCCCAGACCTTGCATGACAGGAACAAACCTCATCATCACCATCATCACCTCAACCACTCAAAACCCCAAACTACCACCATTCCACTGTCGTCATGAGCATTAGGCCTATCCATCATCATCATCATCATTATCTCATTATCATCATTACCCCCTGTGGGGGCCGGGGTTTTCAGTATAAATAGTATCCCCACTTTTGGGAAATTTAGCACTTTAAATTATCACTGCCTCTGTAATTCTCATTTGTTCTTTCTCGTTCATAATCTGTTCTATCAATCTACTATCTTCTTCGCTAGACCAGTCACCTACCTTTTTTTTTTCTTCTAAAAAACGGTCCCAAAACTCCTCATTTGTGTATGGAGTCTGCTGGGTCAGCTTGGGGATCTTGGACGCTTTCTGCCAAGTGGTCACTATAACAACATCTATATCATGTGTTCATAGACTTCAAGAAGGCATTTGACCGAGTCTGGCATGCAGCTCTATGGGCAACCATGAAAGTGTACAACATCAGCCCTAAAATTATAGAAGTCATCAAAAGCCTGTATGACAAGGCTACCAGTGCAGTCCTCCATAACAGCGTCATCGGGAACTGGTTCAGAACAACAATCGGTGTGCGTCAAGGATGCCTACTCTCTCCAACACTCTTCAACATCTTCCTAGAGCGCATCATGTCAGATGCTCTTGCAGATCACGAAGGCACAGTCAGCATAGGGGGCAGAGCAATCTCCAATCTTCGTTTTGCGGATGATATTGATGGATTGGCTGGAGAGGAACAAGAACTTGAACAGCTTGTACAGAGGCTTGACACCACCTCCAGAGCTTATGGAATGGAAATAAGTGCAGAGAAGACCAAAATGATGACCAACAACACCAATGGCATCAACACGGACATCAAAGTACAAGGCCAATCCCTCAACACAGTGCACAGCTTCAAATATTTAGGAGCCATTGTGTCAGACAATGGGTCTCGACAGGAAGTCCTCTCCAGGATCGCACAAACAACTGCTGCCCTGACAAGGTTGAAGCCCATTTGGAAAGACAGAACCATCAGTCTACATTCCAAAGTAAGACTGCTGCGCTCTCTGGTCATCTCCATCTTCCTATATGCTTGCGAAGCATGGACCCTCACAGCAGATCTCCAACGAAGAATACAAAGCATGGAGATGAGGTGCTACAGAAGACTTCTGTGCATTTCCTATACCCAACACATCACCAACGACGAAGTCCGACAGACCATCACACAAGCCATTGGACAACACGATGACCTGCTCACAGTGGTGAAGAAACGGAAACTCCGATGGTATGGCCACGTCACCAGATCATCAGGCCTTGCAAAGACCATTCTGCAAGGCACAGTGCAAGGAGGTAGAAGAAGGGGGAGACCGAAAAAGAGGTGGGAGGACAACATTCGAGAATGGACTGGTTTGACACTGAGCGAAGCCATGAGGGCTGCTGAGGACAGAGAAAGATGGAGTATGCTGGTTAAACGATCATCTGTGGTGCCCCTACGACCTTCGGGTTATGGGACAGGATAGGATAGGATAGGTCACTATAATGGTATTGTTTACAAATGTAAGCATTTTTTATGTATGCGTTTTGTTCATATTTTATAATGATGTTTATATTTTATTTTGTTTTTGTAAACGGGGCTTCAATAAATTAAAGGACAGCCTCAGCGTCCCCTGCGTGGGATGCCTTTATTGTAAAGTGACCGGCTTGTGGAGTGTAAGATTGGTTAGTCATATTGTGGACGTTGTGTAGTATGTTGAATAAGAGGAAGATCCAGACAGCCTGAACACTAGACCAGTTAGGGTTGAGTTCTCAAACAGTGAAAACTGTATTCCAATCTAACCAAATAGGAATAACACATTATGGGAATGTCTAAACACCACATCCCCTTTTCTTAAGATGTACAACACATAATGCAATTTTAAAACTAAGCTAATAAACTTTATAAAACATAGAAGTCAGAATTTGAATCAACATGTCTATGTGATCCTATTTTACAAATCAAGTCTTTCAGGCTTTTTGACTACTCTGCCACTTCTGGTCACATAATTGGTGCTCTGAGTGGATGTACCAGGTTCATCTGCAAGTGACTGTTTTTCTGGCGGATCTTGTTCACAATTCACTGATCTTGGGAGGATGTTGCCATCTGATCTGGGAACCGGAGCTCTGGTTCTTGGTCTCTCGTTGTTCTGGATGAGCTGTCGGCGGTTTCTGCGCTGCCGGTCACCGTTGATGTTGACTTCATAGGACCTGTTGCCTAGGGCTCTTGTGATTATCCCTTCTCTTCGGCCTGGATTGACAATGACTGGCTGTCCAGGATGGAGTTCTACTGCAGGTCTGGCACGATGAGCTCGATCAAAGAATATCTTCTGCTTGGCTTTGATTATATTGTCTTTCTTAATAAAGTTTTCCCTCTCAGCTCTGGGAATGTAATGGGTTTTCAGTGCCGGAAGAGTAGTCCGCAATTTACGACCCATGAGCAGTTCAGCAGGACTCGAGCCATTCTGCAGCGGTGTTGACCTGTATGTGAGCAAGGCAAGGTAGGGATCTTCTGCTTTCTTCAACAGCGCCTTGACCGTTTGCACTGCTCTCTCTGCTTCCCCGTTTGCCTGTGGGTAGTAAGGGCTGCTAGTTTGGTGTGTAAATCCATACTTCTCCGCAAAGGCCTTGAACTGCCGACTGGAAAACTGGGGACCATTATCAGATACGGCGACCTCAGGGATGCCGTGACGTCCAAAAATGCCTTTGAGGTGGTCAATGACGGTAGAAGCGGAAGTGGTGGTAAGATAGGCTAGCTCAATGTACCTGGAATAGTAGTCGATGACGATCAGGTACTGCTGTTTGTTCAGTTCGAATAGATCCATGGCCACTTTCTGCCATGGATAGTCTGGTGTTTCTGTCGGGACCAGTGGTTCAGGTGGCACTTTTCTTTCTCTCACACAGGTAGGACACTTCTCCACCATTGCTTCTATCTGTGTAGACATACCTGGCCACCAGACCCTAACTGGTCTAGTGTTCAGGCTGTCTGGATCTTCCTCTTATTCAACATACTACACAACGTCCACAATATGACTAACCAATCTTACATGGTGTCTAGAAGTGCGTGATCAAAACTGTGTTATTGAGACGCTGCTTTTATTTGTTATAGTAGTGTTTTTCATTATTTATTTTTTCTCTGTGACTGCCACAAAAGATACCTAGTCGTGTGACGTCATATCTTACGCAAGAACGTGTATGATGACGCAATCATAACCTGACGTTGTTCAGAAATAGTCCTTAAAAAAAAATAAACAAATAAAACAAAATATATAAAAAACATGGTTGAGCAGCAGCCCACTAGACGTTTTACAGCCAATGTTCCACCACCATCAAAACTTGAATTTTCCACGGAGTGTTTGGAGAAAAACTGGGAACGGTTTCAGCGTCAGTGGCAGCACTATAAAAAAGCCACTAGGCTCGACAAAGAGGAAGATCCAGACAGCCTGAACACTAGACCAGTTAGGGTTGAGTTCTCAAACAGTGAAAACTGTATTCCAATCTAACCAAATAGGAATAACACATTATGGGAATGTCTAAACACCACATGGAGTGTCTTTAACACAAGGGGTTGGCTATGTCACAGTGACAGTGTGACTGTGACAACTGTTTTTTTTTGTTTGTTTGTGCAAGTGTGCCTTGTGTTTTTACAAAGGCAAATTTTAATCCAAATTACTGTGGCATGTTTTGGCTATAGATCTAAGTATCAATTGATTCATAAAATATTTGTTCACCTTGAATATTATTATTTTCATTATTTGGCCTTTTTTTTCAATAGATGGATACAGTCAGGTTTTATGGAAAACGTGCCCATAACTTCAGAGTGAGGAATCTACCCTCAGACTCCGAAGATGAGGCACTGGCTGCATCTGATGATGATGAACCTGAAGCGGAAATTGACCAGGACTACTCAGAGTCAGATACAACTGAATCAGAAGGTGAGTTAGCAAGGAGTATTGTCATTTGGCCGGAAGTCAACTTATTTATATTATTATTATTATTATTATTATTATTATTATTATTATTATTTGTACTAATTATATATTTATTATTATTATTATTATTATTATTATTATTATTGCAATAAATGCTTCTATTCAGTGTGTTCTGTTTTTCAGACGGCGAAGATGCGAATGAAGCTGGTCCTTCAACGGATAATGGCAAAAGTCGTAAGCCTGTCTGGCGGAAGAAGAATGAAGCAGAGTCTGTCACAGATATACCTGCTTTTACTGGTACCATACCATCAACAGATGAAGTGCGTGATCCCATTGACTACTTTCGATCAATCATCGACGTTGCCATGTTGACACTGCTAGTACAACAGTCCAACTTGTTTGCTGTGCAGACTGACCCCAACAAATCATTGCTACTGACACTAGCTGAGCTTGAGCAGTTCATTGGCATCCTCTTCTACATGAGTGTTGTCAGGCTGCCCCGGTCTCGTCTCTACTGGAGTAAGCTGCTTCGCTTCAACAACGTGGCTGACACAATGACCCGTACGCGTTTTGAGACTATCAAGCGATTCCTACACTGCAATAACAACCAAGCAAGAATTGATAACACTGACAAGCTTTATAAAGTCCGACCTTTTCTGGATGCTCTCACGGCCAAGTTCACCTCAACTGCTCCTGCAGAAAAGTTGTCTGTTGATGAACAAATCATCCCATTCAAGGGTAAATCAAGCTTGAAGACATACAACCCCAAGAAACCCAAGAAATGGGGCTATAAGGTGTATGTTTTGTGCGGGACAGATGGCATGATCTACAATTGGGAATTTTACACTGGCAAAATTCAGTCTTGCCCTGGACAACCAGATATTGGTGCCTCGGGCAACATCGTCCTTCGCCTCCTTCAAGAAATCCCTCGTTTTGTCTGGCACAAAGTCTACTTTGACAACTGGTTTACAAGCCCAAGTCTTCAGACATGTCTGTGGAAGCAAGGCATTGCTACGATTGGGACGGCCAGATTGAACCGGTTATCAGGACTGAAAGTTCCAGCTGACAAAGACATGAAGAAAGAAGGAAGAGGCAGCATCAATGTGCAAACTACAGTGGTGAATGAAGTGAACTTGACAGCTGTCAAATGGTTTGACAACAGAGGGGTAACTTTGCTCACCACCTTTGCAGGCGTACAACCTACATCAACCGTGAAACGCTGGGACAAGCAACAAAAGAAGATGGTGGATGTTACCTGCCCTTCTGTGGTGAACCTCTACAACCAATTCATGGGAGGTGTGGACCTCTTGGATTCCTTGCTTGCATTATACAGAATTCCAGTGAGGTCCAAGAAATATTATCACCGTCTTCTGTGGCACATGCTTGATTGTGCTCTAGTTCAAGCATGGCTCACACACCGTCGTGATGCAGGCCCCAACCAGAAGCTGTCTTTGCTTGACTTCAAACTAAGTGTGGCTGAATGCCTGATCAGAGAAGGGAAGGCTACCACAACCAAGAGACGGCATTCTGCTGATATGGAGATGCAACTTCTTGCAAAGAAACACAGAGGTCCAGCTGCTACCGTTCCAGAACGAGCAATCAGAACTGACAATGTTGGTCACTGGCCTGTCTTCATGGAGAAGAAAGGGAGATGCAAGCGACCATTTTGCAAGGGCACTCCTAAAGTGCAATGTGACAAATGCAAAGTGTTTCTCTGCTTCACGCCTGCATCAAACTGCTTCAAGGAATTCCATGAATGACCTGCTACTGTAAATCTCTTGATTTCCACTCACGCGAATCAGATAGGGGCAGAGACAGACAATGAGACATATTATGATAGTTGATTTCTGTGTGTGAATAATGAAGAATGAAACTTGTACAAAAAGTGACAAACTAATTTACACTCACACGAAAGTATTTGCAGCTTTGATAACTAGAGAGAAAGTGCAGGGGTATAGCGACGGCCGGGTGGGGGGTGGGGGGGGGGGACCTTCGATTCTTCGGGTGTAAATATTCAACATTTATCCTTCTTTCATAGGAATACAACAAAAGTTTTTGTAGTTACAATAAAATTCATATAAAATCAAAAGTGGTTTGCCATGTTATTGAAGTATGTTGTGCAAATAAACTCAACCACATGTGACCGGTGTTGCCCTGAGGCAACAAACCATGAACAGGCCACCATAAAACTAAAGCAGAAAATTCTTGCTGTGAGTATGATATCTGAGACCCAGAGAATGCCAAAAACTAGCTAAAAAATGTTTAAAGTGAAAATAATAGATATCTGACAATATAGGGTTAATGTTACCAGTATGTTTTTTTTCAGCAGATCTTTGATACTGATTGGGGGTGAGTCCTCTTTCAACCAAGTTGTGGTCCTGATTGGGCTCTTTGCAGTCCGCTGTTAGTTAGTTATTCATTGCTTACAGGGTCCAGCAGACTGCAAAGAGCCAAATCAGGACCACAAAATCAAGACTACAAATCGCCCCCGATCCGCATAAAAGATCTGCCGAAACAACCGCAGTGGCAACACTGAAGGCACTCCACCAGCCGGTCACCCCATAATAAAGGCATCCCACACAGGAGAAGCTGAGGCCACACTTCAATCCACCGAACCCCCGTTTACAAAAACCAAACAGAACACAAACATCACCACAAAATATCAACAAAACACATTTAAAATGCCTACATTGCCAAATATTATTATCATAGGAAGCCACATGCAGTGACCATTTCGCAGAAAGCGTCCAATACTTCCAAGCTGATCCAACAGACCTCACACACAAATAAGGAGTTTTGTCCCGGAAGAGTTTTCAAGAAAAAAGATAGGTGACTGGTCAAGCGAAGAAGAAGTATAGTAGATTGATAGAACAGAATAATAATAATAATAATAATACAGGATGCTATACGCGCCTTACCCCAAATCATTCAGGCTCAAAGCGCGGCGACCTATACCAACAATGAGATCTTACAAAGGAGAAAGACTGCAATAATGGGAATTTAAAGCACTAAATTTTCAGAAAGTGGGGATACTCTTTATAAATTCCCGGCCCCTCCACGTGGGGATGCAGGCCGCTGGACCCTATAAACAATGACTAAATAATCATCATCATCATCATCATCATCATCATCATCATCATCATCATCATCATCATCATCATCATCAATCATCAATCATCATCACCATCATCATCATCATCATCATCATCATCATCATCATCATCAATCATTCGTAAATTCCTCCCTTGATCATCAAACCACAAATATTGTACGTGAATATCTTGTGTCGACTGCACGACTTCTGGTCAGATGATCATGACAGCAGTCTACGTAATAATGGCAGAGATCTTCCAACGATTGGTAAATTTATTCTACTATTACAGCTTTGACGATAATTATTCGACCTTACCAGTAGCAGTAGACATATGTGGCCAGTCCACCTCATTCTCCACAATAAAGGCCGTGTGTTTAAACACATTCTGATAAAGAGAAAGAAAAAGAACAAAACTTCAACACAAATTATGCGGAAGAGAGATTCATATCAAGCCGGCTACATGAATATTTACGCATTGCACTTTTCCTCACAACTTCTGTCAAAAACTGACAATTAGTGAACATGAAAACAGGTACAATTATTTCATATGCTGACTCATTATTTTTATTGCCACGTGATGTCAGCAAAATGCAAGTCCAGTGTTGGTAGTTTCCAGACAATCGAAAGTTTGTGCCATCATAACCTTAATTCTTTGTGTCATGATGATTTATTTGTCTGGATCTATTATATAGAAACTGACATTCAAATTTCACACTGACGTTGCGTTTCATCAAGGTCTATATGCAGATGTACAAATCTAGTAAGCTAATTTGTCAAAACGAACTTAAGCTTAATTACGTCATTTTATCAACACAGGTGACAATATATCTCGCAATCAAAACCCAGTTGTCTGGACGTCTGGGTCTACTTGAGTTAGATCCTGTATAGGCCAGCGCCTTGAGCATTCTTGAGCTGGAAGAGCGCTATATAAGAACAACTGTCAAATAAAGAAATAAATATATAAAGCTGCTACGAGTACGGAAAAGAATGGCAACGTACCACGGAGAGTTTGGTGGCGTCGAACCATTCCTCTGGCAGGTGGAAATGGGCGCTAAAGGAGTCACCGAGGACGGCGATACCTTTGGGATACGAGCCTTCACACAGCTCTTTCTCGTAAGGTACCTTGGTGTTAGGGTTCACTCCCTGACATAGGAGAATGCTAACAACCTTAAAATTTATGCCATGACATATACTTACACTGTTAAGATGCAACTAAAACGATGCATATATCCCTTTGCTAATAAAATGCCCCATCGCTCACCTCAACTTTTAAAATAAGATCATTTGAAATGTAACAATTATATTAACGGTATGAAATTAATGTGCACACACCCGCCCACACACGCACACACACCCGCACGCACACACACACACACACCCGCACACATGTGTGTAGAAACGACGTTGCGATGACTGGTGAAAAAAACCCAGACATTATTTCGACACACTTTTCATTTTCTTGACATTATTTTGACATTTTCAATTTTTTGAAGCTATCCCTAATCCCACCCCTAACCCAAACCCTAAAACAGCTCTAACTCAATGGAGCACTATTTTGACGTCAAAATAGTACGGCCTTCCAAAGAAGTCAGAAGAAACCATGTGGAGTTTCATGTGTGTGTCATCAGAACGTCGTTTCTACATGCACACACACACACACACACACACACACACACACACACCTACACACACATATTTGTGTAGAGCGCGTTGTAATGACATCTTTCGTCCCCCCTTTTTTAAGTACTTTTAAGTGATCTAACTCTAACCCTAATTTTACCCTAATCAGCATAGCTGGGTCCGTCAAAAAATGTATGTACATTCTCAAGTGTCTGTCACAATAACGCCGTCAAACATAATCACAAACGCACACGCACACGCACACGCATAGGCAAAGTTACGCAGTATTATCATGACTTTCCCGAAACGCCACATACGTTGTGCTGACAATGGGTCATATTTCGTCCCCATTTTTAAGTACTTTGCAGTGTTCGAACCCTAACCCTAACCCTAACCCAGCCCTAATCCTAACGGATCATTGTTCTGACGTCAAAACAAGTAGGCATGTCAATACAAGTTATGTAGATGTTCACTGATTTGTCCAGATAACACTGTGTAAACAAGGACGCACACGCACACGTACAAGTTAATTAAACTTACGAAGATGCCATTACAATTGGTGTCGTAGACTGCATCCCAGTTTTGAGGGCTGCACGCAATATACAATAATACTGACTAAGATACAGTGCTATACCATCAGTAAAATCTTCGTCGTCATCGTTGTTGTTGCGTTTGTTTTTATTATTTGAAAATAACTTGCAAGCAGTCGGCAATCATAACGAGCCAAATGTCAGTGTGTCGATCGGAGAATGTTCATTGATTCACTCACTTCATCATCATCATCATCATCATCATCATCATCATCATCATCATCATCATCATCATCATCATCATCATCATCATCATCATCATCATCATCATCATCATCATCATCATCATCACCACCACCATCACCAACAACAATAAAATACCATTTTTATCACCATTTTCCTTCTCTCTTCCTGTTCCTCATTAACTTACATGACGCCAGGATACTTCGAGGCATCCATGTCATCACAGTCCTTCCCTCTCCAGGCATTGCCACGAAGTGTCTGTCAAAAGCAACACCCCACAGTTAGTAGCCAGTTTATTTCACACTACTCTGACTGAGCTTAGACGTTTCGCAATGAATCACATTACCATTCAGCACAGAGAGCTATTGGAAGTGTGTAACAAATTAATATAGTCACTCATTCATGAAGTAAACGATATGGGAGATGTTTCTCACAATCGGGAATTCACCCCCAGTTCTGAAAAACATCTCAGATCTTTTGGAGTTTTGTGCAATTCTTAGGCCATCGGTTCCTGTGATGACTCTGTATACAGTGTTCCGCTCACGTCCCGCCCTTCCTCCCACCCCATGGATCGGCACGTAAAAAAAACAAACAAAATAAAATTAAAATAACAAGCCTGGTAATTTTGACAAACGCACAGGTGACAGCCGGGCTCTAACACACACGCACGCACTCACGCTCACACACACACCCCTACATATATATACACATACCCACACCACACTACACACATATACACAAACACACCACACACATACGCAAACGCACGCCCATCAGTGTGGCTGGCAGCTGTCCACGACCGCTGTTGGATGAGCAAGTTGGTGTCTCATGTATTACAGTATAGCCGGTCGTTCGTGATTTTAGCCAGTGCCAGCGAGTAGCTCTTAAAGCTAAGTCATTAGTGTGTTATATAAGCAGGGCCGGATCCATGGGGGGGTGGGGGGGGGGTTACCTGGGTTCCGGAACCCCCCCTCCAAAGTTAAAAAAAAAAAGGTTTTATTTAATGCAAAGAGTTTCAATTTAAAAAAAAAATGTTTTAAAAACATTGCAGCTTTTAGTCACTTTTGGTCCAAGGTACAAAGAGTTATTTATAGACAATTCAACGGAAATCCACTTCAAGGGATCCGTTGAAACGTCCAAAGCGTTTTCCCGTTGAAACGACCAAGTAACCCAACCCCTAAGTCTAAATTAGTAAATGCAGACATATTTTCCTGTTCTGGCCGCAGGCCTCTTCCAGCACCTTTACCTTGATACTGCCCTAATCCCCCAAAAACGACTTTTTAGAAATATTAATTAAGATGCTAAGTTGATAATTATGAACACAGCGTTCTTTGCCTGGTTTGGTGAAGTTAGCAAAATGGCAAATGCTTTGACAACTGATGTTATTGTTCCTCGTCAAGCATCCCGACAGACTCTCCGTGACAACCAACCTGCGGCCACTCCAGAAGAATATTTCAAGATTAGCATTGCCATTCCTTTCTAGGAACACCTGTCAACCGAATTGGACTCGAGGTTCAAAAATGCTGACCTAGCAGTTGATGGTCTCTGTCTGGTGCCAAGCACTTTAATAGACAACCAGGATGGTTTCATGCAGGTTCCAGAAGGTGTGAAGACACTTGCAATGTTGTGGGAGTCTGGCCTACCAGACAACGCTACCCTTGATGCAGAATACCAACGGTGGGTTTGCAAATTGAGAAGGGCTGCTGAGAATGCGACAGCTATCATCCCATCCACGGCATCAGAAGCACTGAAATATTGTGACATGGATATTTATCCCAACCTGTTCATCATGCTAAAGTACCTTTGCACCCTGCCTGTCACTACTGCCGATTGTGAGCGTTCAAACAGTCAGTTGCGCAACCTGAAAAACTACCTGCGCTCCACAATGGGGCAACAGAGGCTCAATGGACTTGCTTTACTGAAAGTGCACAGGGATGTTGATATTGACTTCAAAGAGGCAGTGAACTGTTTTGCAGGAAGATACAATTCACAAATGGTACTAATGCCGAGGAACCTAGTGCAGCAAGACTGAAAATGAAAGCAGGGCTGTGATGTTCATAAACTACAAGGTAAAGCTTTATACCGTTACCGATCGACAAAAAGTAGTGAATAATAATAGTATACAAAACATCTCTGCTGATAAATAAATGTTTGTGTGTGTGTTGTTGTTTTTTTAAGGGAGGGGCAGAGGATTATTTTTGTACCCTAGAGTTTGTCAGTTCAATTGTTAAAAAAGCTCAAAGTCCCAGACCATCACAAATGGCTTTTTCAAGGTTCAGATTGCACCATTTTGCATCCTTGAAAAAAACATTTCCGGGGGGGGGGGGGGGGGGGGGGGGGAAGAAGCATGCCCCCGGACCCCCCTAGAAGGCTCGGCGCTTCGCGCCTTCGCTGAATCTGTAACCCCCCCTTCGACTTTTCCCAGGTCCGGCCCTGATAAGGATAGTTGTATACATAATGATATTTATATTATTGTATCGTTCTTATAAATGACGATGAGGCTAATGACGGCGATAAAGATTAAGATAACTCAAAACCAGTGAAATTCCTTCTGCTGTTCATTTTTGGCGCTTCAGCGCAATGCTGGCGTTCATGTCGATCGGTACCCATGAGCCATAAAGGACACAAATTTAAATTCAGAGCGGTACCCATGAGCAATGAAGGACACATATTTTACCTTCCGAGAGTGGTACCCGTGAGCCATGGGGGATACAACTGTAACTTCAATAAGCGGTGTTCATTTACTTATTGTTATATAGTTGTTAAATAGCACTTTTCCAACTTAAGAGCCGATCAAGGTGTTGGCCGATACGGGATCTAACTCAAACCGCCCATTATGTTTATATTGGAATTTACAACGGCACTTACTGGCTGTGTGCTGAAGTGATCCTTGTCCAGATCCACGGCTGGGGTATGATTGCCAAAGGTGCTGAAAGAGACAGGAAACAAAGAAATAGCTTATAATAATGGCAATTACAGCCTATAAACGAATACACGAGGAGGAACACGCGGGGACAATTAAACCAGTGAAGACCTACCGAGGAACTGAAGAGGGAGAAAGTGCCCAAATAGATGAAACAAATGTAAGAAACCCATTACAGCAACGGTTGATAGGTTTTAATATTAAATATATCTTGTCAATTTGATACCATTGTAAATACACTGAAGATTACGTACCCATTGATGTATGCGCAGATCTTCTTGATGCCAGGCAAGTCACAAATTTTCACCCCAACTCGGAACTGAAAAGCGATAAATAGGGTGAATTAATGAATGAATGGCATAATGAGCTGCGTACTCTCTCCTTCCCTTCAGTTCTCTCTCTTCTCCCCCGCACCCTCCTCCATTCCCCACCCCCACCCCTAAAAAAACAAAAACAACACCCACCCTCACACACACACCACCACCACCAACACAACAACAACTAACCATACACCTTTTCTCCAGCCTCTCTCTTTTCATGTCTTTTCCTTCCTCTCACTCTCTCTCTTTCTCTCTTCTTCCAACCCACCACATACACCCTGTCCCTCCCTCCTTTTCTTAATCTTTTACTACAATATATTGTTTCTTTTGGATTTTATTGTAGAAATTCTACTTGCGTGTCAAAAACGTGATAGCAGTCGTTGAACAGGTAAAACTTACCTGTCCATCTTTATCCAGTTTTGCAACAGTCAATCGACCTTCCAGCACTCTTTGCTCAAACCTGGCCTGCACATTTAAGAACTTGGATCAACGTTCGCACAATTAAGAAGCTTTATGCCACGAGTTTTGTCTGTTTGCTATTTGTTTGTTTGCTGGTAAGATTGGTTTTATGTCATTCCAACGTGATGTCCTCTTTAGTTTAGTTTTTTTTTTTTCTCACTCATGCAAAGAATGGAGGTTTAGATCGATATCAGTGTACATGAAGAGATAATCGACGGTGGTAAGCTTATTGTGGGAAAACATGGTATTATCTGTCTGTTCAACATCAACTAGCAATTACATTTTTAAAACTAGTACTAGCCTACTGTCATCAATATTTCTATACACACACGCACGCACACACATGCAAACACACACACACACGTGCACACACACGTGCACACTCGCTCACTCACACACGCACACATATCACAACGTACCATATTACTGTAGGCCTACGTTCTATGTGTCATTGTGGAGGTCCTTGGGCAGATAATTTAGCTGGAGTGTGCACTGTTAAAATGTATTTATGTACATATAATTTTAATGAATCCCGAATGAGGACGGTCCAGCACATTTGAAAATCGTATATCTAAGACAGGCCTTTGTCAATGACATGTAGTAGACTATACACGAAATATGCCTTTTCGTTCATGTGCAGTCTCTATAATACTCAGTATGGTTGTAACCAGGAGTGCTTTAAAAAAAAGTGTGCTATATAAAACAGCTCCGGTAATAATAATAATAATAATAATAATAATAATAATAATAATAATAATAATAATAATAATAATAATAATAATCTATGCTATATACGCGCTTTTCCTGAAATTATTACTCAGGTTTAAAGCGCGGCGATCTATACCAATTGATATTCTGACTCCCAGTTAGGAAGAGATAACTCTAGCTAGGTAAAGGGTTTGAAAGTGCCTTGAGAAGCTCGTAGTGCTGAGACTGACGTGAACTAAATCATAAAATATAAATAAATATTACACACATAAAAATAAAATAACAAATCCATGTTGGTAGCTATACTGACTCTGAGCTTTGGGGGTTCAGGCATGCTGTGACAGGTCTGTCGTCCTGGGTCAGTGTAGCACAGGCCCAAAGCATGGCACGCTCTGTCCGGTGATGCGTCTTGCACCAACCTGAAACCAATCATAGTAGTAGTAGTAGTAGTAATCAAGGGCGGATCAGCAGGTTCACGCGGGAGGGTGCACTTTTTTTTTTTTGGGGGGGGGGGGGGGGGGAGGGGGGATAGAGAGAAGTTTTTATATCTTACCTCAGATTCATAGCAAAGAACAGTTATTCTTTCAAAACAACAGTTTATGGGCAAAACGCCCTGACATACATGTGTTACACTTTCTTTTGTTGTTGAGTTGCTACCTAATTGTACTTAGATCAAGCTGTTGCTATAACTGCTGTAAATATACATTTTAAGAATAAACAGGATTACAATAATATTAACAAGAATAAACGACAAATAAAATAAATTATAAATATCTTTATCTCTATCCCTATCATCATCATCAAACAAAATATGTACATACCACTTCAGTGTGAGGTAGGTCACAAAATGGTTCAGCACAATATAAAATGTCTTTTCACAAAATAGAAATACTCCTAAAAACTGGTAACTAACACTAATGGTGTGCAACAACGCTAGGCTGTTGCTTCTTTTACGTCTAAATAAAGAGTGACACAATATAAAATGAACTCTTCTACATAGAGCGGGAATGAGAGGAGTGTAAGGATTAAGGGGAGAGGTGCACTAACGAAATAAGCAGAGGTATTCTCGCCCAATTTCCGGTCTTGTCATCATGCGCTAATCATTGACACTGTGCTTGTTTAGTCTACGGGCTGGACAGTCCCTGCTTCTATCAACAATGAGCCCAGCGCACAAGGAAATAAATGTTTTACATTGAAAATAAACCTCTTACATAAACGCACGTGAAAATGCAAGCGACATATGACGTTTTAGCGGATGTTACACGTCAAAATTGGCCGGCGTTCTTTGAATTTGAGCTGTTACATGTCTAACATGTGTAGGCCGATTGGTGAGAGTGAGTAAACGAAAGAAGAAAGAAGGGAGGGGTGGGGGTAACAGGAGATTGAGGCGTGAAGAGGGCAGGGATTGATATGGGAAAGAAAATAGGAGAGAATGCATCTTTATTATTATTATTATTTATCATTCTTATATAGCGCTTTTTCAGCATCTTTGGGGTAAATGACGATTATTATTATTATTATTATTATTATTATTATTATTATTATTATTATTATTATTATTATTATTATTATTGTATCACTTTGGTGGAAAGACTTTAAATAAATTATTATTGTATCACTTTGGTGGAAAGACTTTAAATACATTAAACAACTTCTTCCTCTTCTTCTTCTTCTTCTTCTTCTTCTTCTTCTTCTTCTTCTTATTGTCCTTTATTATTATTATTATTATTATTATTATTATTATTATTATTATTATTATTATTATTATTATTATTATTATTATTATTATTATTATTATTGTCCTCTATTCTTCTTCTTTTTATTATTATTATTATTATTATTATTATTATTATTATTATTATTATTATTATTATTATTATTATTATTATTATTATTATTATGCTGCTGCTGCTGCTGCTGCTGATGATGATGATGATTAGCATGATTATTAGCATGATGATTATTATGAATATTATGGATATTCTGAATATTCTTCTTCCTCTTCTTTTTCTCCTTCCTCTTCTTTCTTCTTCTTCTTTTCCTTCTTCTTCTTTTTTTTTTTTTTTTTTTTTGGTGGTCCGTGGGGGGGGGGGGGGGGGGGGTGCACGTGCACCCGTTGCACCCCCCCCCATATCCGCCCCTGGTAATAGTAGTAGTAGTAGTAGTAATAGTAGTAGTAGTAGTAGTAGTAGTAGTAGTAGTAGTAGTAGTAGTAGCAGCAGTAGGAGTAGTAGTAGTAGTAGTTAGAAGCTTTTTTTTTTTTAGGCGTCCCGACATATTCCTCGCCTCTTCTTTCAACACTTGTGAGCGGGTCACAGCGCAATTTTGATGAAACATGATCTCTAATCAACATATACTTTAAACTTATCTATACATTTTAGGTTGCTATCCAGAGGGTTCTTAAATTAGTTGATTTTTACAGCGAATTTAATTCCAGTTTCCCACTATCATATTCCTATTTGCATATCAGTACTTTCGACTATATAGTTAACCAATAGTTACCCTGCTGATTTGTATAGTTTGGTTGTTGTTAATCTGAAACAAATCTTGAACATTGACTTGATCGATTCCATGAATTTTGTGTTCAAACATTTGTATTAGATCTCATCTAATTAAGTCTTTTTCTCTCTCTGGTGGATCTTCGATCTGTGAACACCCTCAATCGCGGCCGATTAATTGTCTCTTTCAGACCCATATATTCCACATGAGAGCGGACCAAAGCCTTTTAAACGGCGTTAAAACTATTTTTGTCCAGAAATTATTAACAAACTGATCTTCCACAAATTTATGAATTAAATATTGATTAATGAAATTTTATTGGTCTCTTTATTGGCTTATTAATTTATTTAGTAACTGTTTGGTAATCTTTTCATGAAAAACGACTTAATTAGGCCTACCTATGCCGTCCACATCGGTGTACAAAGACCGCCAACGTTGCTCCACAAGTTTCAATTATAGTTGTAAATTTACAATGCCTTTAGTTGATGATCATCAGCGAGGCGAATCAGGCTGTATACATGCAATGCGATGCACGTACTAAAAGCTGCATGATTTCCATACACAATTAAGATAATGGTAACATCTTTTTTTTGTCCAATAACCCCATTTGTGTCCTCTCCCTCCTCCTCTATCAATTTTCGCTCCCTCTCTCGTATAACCCTTGAAGTTAACCGAATCTATACCTATATAGCTATTAAGCCTAATCACGATTTCAATCCAGTGTGACGCCATTGATCAAGGATTACGCACTTCAAGTATACTTATAGGCCTACTATACAGAAATCTAGTTAATCAGCATATGAAAACAGCGTTTTCACGTCTGCCAAGAAGCTTGAATAAACAAGATCAAGTCCAATCATAGGTAAAAGATGTTTTAAGTAGCCAGAAGTGACCGAGTCGGGACACAGAGAAAGGCTTACAACACTGACCCAACAGAACCTAATAACAGGCCTACTACTACTATACAACGTACACCGCCTGTGTTTTTTTTTTTTTGCGTCGCTATTAAATCGACGATACCGGTCCTTCGTTTGGATACTTCATACCTTAACAAGGCACATTTTATTTGATTATTAATTAATTAGGCACCCCAAAAGCGCAATCACAACATAAAGTAACAAAGTTATCGAATGGAACATGCATTTCCAGAAAATATTTTGGGGGGTGAGCAGTGCAGAGAAGACTGCAACAGAGAAATCCGCCATGTTTGAAATCAAGTTAGGAGAGAGACGGAAAAGCGATCTGATTTTCTCACATTTGTAAACTTCGGACTGTGTGTCAGTTTATACAAAAAATATAATTAGAATCTATGGATCCCAAACTTTCCATGAATATGTTTTATTCCTGCATAAAATACACGAAAAGGGGGCAAAACAATGATGAAATGTTGATCGGGAAAATCTACATTTGGCGGCGTCGTACATTCCTCGTCAGCAATCTCAGTTCAATAAACACTTATTTCACGCAAAATATGCTCGCAAATATGGAGGAATAGGTTTATAATAACGAATAGTTTTCCAAAATATATATTTACAAATGAAGTAAACTACGTAAATGAATAAAATTGGTGGTTATCCATCCACCGAACATTGGTGTACCAAAATGGAATGCTATTCTTGCCATTCGCCGATTCAAAAAACATTTAGTTTCGATACTTTATTACCAATCTTTAGAGGCCTAAAAATATAATTAAAAGGTAGATTAGGAATAAAGGAATGAGTTTTGTTCAACAGCATATGCACACAATTCCGAGGAAAAGCAAGCAAAAGAGAAAAAATCGCGTTGACTCGAATCTAGAATAGCGGCCATTATCATCTGAGGTGAAGTTCAAGCGGATGAAATAGTAAATTTTAAATCGCAAATTAGTATACTAAAGATCTATTTGATGCTCAATAAATAGATATAGGTGTAAACTACATCCGTCAAAGAATCTGTTACCTTAAGAATATTATCAGATTAGTGACAGCAATAGTCAACATTGAATGTGTCAAAAATAGTAACCCTAAAGAGGACATCGACAATGGCAGCCCGCCCAAAATTTTGTGTGTTTCGATGGCATCAGAAAACTAATTATAAAGTGAATATAGTATAAAGTTTTGAAATAATAATTAAACCAAATATGACCTGAGATGTTAGTATTTCTCGTTTTAACGCATTTCCGATGATATTTGCACATTTTAAATGAAATATAAGTATTTTCCCGACAGTTGTTCCTTAAGAGTGCTCGAGTGACCCGAACGTTTCTTGTAATTTTTCCAAAAACAAATAACCTCTTGATTTAAAGTGTATATACGAAGAAATGTCAATGTTTCTTGAATCCAATGATACATAATGTTTACATGTTTTGATGCTTTGCAAACAGCAGCGCCTATGATTATTGTGGGTAACTAACACAAGTTTGGGTCTGTTGAGCTCTCGCGAGGGCCGCTCAGCGTACGTGTTAAGACCGCTTTCTCTACGGCTGGCCCTTGGTATTAAAACCAGCAGCGACGCTGCGATTTTTTCATTCGTCGCTCAGCGCCTCTACAGCACACCTCGCTAAAGCAACAGTTCCTCCGATCCTACAACATGTCTGACGCTCCAGTCGCCGCTGCCGCCGCCGCCGCCCCAGCTACTCCCAAGGCTGCCAAGGCAAAGAAGCCCAAGAAGCCCGCAAAGCCTTCTGAGCACCCAAAATACAACGTCATGATCGCCGCCGCCATTGCCGCACTGAAAGAGCGCGGAGGCTCCTCTCGCCAGGCCATCATCAAGTACATCATGGCCAACTACAAGGTCGGCAATGAGGTAGCCAAGATCAACGCTCGCCTCAAGACCGCCTTGAAGGCCGGCGTCAAAGCTGGATCCCTCAAGCAGGCCAAGGGCACCGGCGCCTCTGGCTCATTCAGACTGGGTGAAAAGAAGGCCGAGAAGAAACCCAAGGTCAAGAAGGCAAAGAAACCCAAGGCTGCCAAGCCCAAAGCTGCCAAGTCTCCCAAGAAGACCGCCACCAAGAAGCCCAAGGCTGCTAAGAAGCCCAAGGCTGCCAAGTCTCCTAAGAAGGCCGCCAAGCCCAAAGCTGCAAAGAAGCCCAAGGCTGCCAAGCCCAAGACTCCCAAGAAGCCAAAGGCCGCCAAGCCCAAGACTCCCAAGAAGGCCAAGGCTGCCAAAAAGCCCAAGGCCTAAGTCTCCAAATCCTCCTCCTGCAGGAGCCTGCTTCAGCAGTTCTATGAGCTTGCTGCACTCCTGCACGTAGCCCTTTTTAGGGCTACACACATTTTCCAAAGAAAGGTTTTATTCTCTGAAGTTACTTCTGGGTTTTATAGCGGGTTTGTTACCGGTCCTGATTTGGCTCGGAAGAATCCGCTGGACCTAAAGCAACAATATGTAATGTTATGTAAAAGCGGGTTTGTGATTAGTCGTCTAGGTGTTAGACCATACGCCCAGAGGTTGCAAGTGCGCTCCAATTGGATCCTCTCACCTGTATCGTCTAGTGCCTTGAGCTGCAAAAACCCTAAATAACATAATTTAAAAATCCATAAACATAACTTATTTAAGAAATATTATATATTTAGCGCTTGAAATCTTTTATTTCATTTAACATTTTAAAAACACAATAAGTTGACGGGATGTTACCTAGTTGGTTAAATACTTAAATAAATTATGGTTATGACTCAAAATATTTAGAAAGCGCTATTTAGAAAGAATTTCAGTCTGCTGAAAGCGTTTACTCTGATGCATTCACAAAAACACACGCACTTAAATATATAAAACTTAAAATATCAAACATCGGCGCGGCACCTAATAAACACAACTGATAAATTACTGACACTACTGGTTTTTTTGTATGTGTGTCAGTCGGTCTTTGATTGATTGATTGATTTATTGTTGCTTTAGGTCCAGCGGACTCTTCCGAGCCAAATCAGGACCGCGTCAGTCGGTCAGAACTATTTATTGACATAAGTTATTGTTAAGAGGGAGTAGGGGAATGAAGGTAGCGTGTACCATTGCAAACTATTGTTTTCAATCATGTACAAACAACACGCCAGTTATCGGAACATTGTAGTCACATTTCACTGTCATTGTGTGTGCGTGTGTGGGTGTGTGTGTGTGTGTGTGTATGTGTGTGGCTAGGTAGAAACGACGTTACTGTGACATACACTTCAAACTACGTACTTTCTTTTGACGGCCCCGTTATTTTGACGTCAAAACAGTGTTCCGTTAGGGTTAGGGCTGTGTTAGGGTTAGGTTAAGGGTTAGGGTTAGGGATAGCTTCCAAAAATCGAAAAATGTCAAAATAATGTGAAGTGTGTCAAAATAATGTACATAGAGTTTCACGACAGTCATCACAGCGTCATTTCTACACACATGTATGTGTGTGTGTGTGTGTGTGTGTGTGTGTGTGTGTGTGTGTGATGCACGAACGTACATCTACATGACTGTACGTTCGGTTAGGTGTGTATCGGTGCAAAGCTCGATCGTCTTGTGTTCTAACATATTAATTATGTATATTAATTCAACGTCCGGATACTTTCTTTCTTACGTTCTTTCTTTACTTAAGTGTGCGTCTGGTGCGAAATAAGAATTTAAAGAGGGAGAATAAACGTTTGTTTGTTATTAAATCGATGAACTACCAAGTTCCTGTGTTTGAATGCGCGCTCGCGGGCGTGTGTGTGTGTGCGTGTGTGAGTGTGTGTGTGTGTGTGTGTGTGTGCGATGCGTGTACCCAACAGGCTGCTCATTGTCGGAATGTCCACACACCGCTGCGCGCGTATTCGATGCTGCTGCGCGAGGAGGAGGGAAAAAAAGGGAGGGAAAATCACAGGAGTTTGGGAGGAGATTTAGGTCAGCAGGCTCAGGTCATATCAGCAAAACCTGAGCGACACCTGAGCTAGCTGATATACGATCTGTGTTTCGTTTGTTTGTATGTAGATTATAGTCACACGACACTTTCGCATATAGGTGACTACTGGACCGATTTATACTGACACCAGCGGGCCAGTTGTTGGTAAAGGGGAAAATAATATGATCACACGTTGACCAATCCGGGATTCGAACCAGCGACCTTTCGGTTACTAGCAAGACGCTCTTACCAACTGAGCTACCCGGCCCCTCATATCTGTGTTTCCGTTTCTGACTGACTTTATGTCTGTCTCTCTCAAATACTATCTCATATAATGCTCTCTCTCTCTCTTTCTCTCTCTCTCTCTCTCTCTCTCTCTCTCTCTCTCTCTCTCTCTCTCTCTCTCTCTCTCTCTCTCTCTCTCTCTCTCTCTCTCTCTCTCCATGTCAAGATTTTAACCATGCAGTTTGCCTTTTTAGTCTTGTAGACATTTGAGTTTGAATTAAATTGTTTGAAGTCTTCGTGTATAGTACCTCTAACATCTATGGTACTTAGGTAAATTACCGTCCCCGGACACCTGAACGTATGGGGGGAATGTTGTTGTTGTTGTTGTTGTTGGGTAGATTAGTGTCCCCAGACACCTGAGCATATAGGGGACGTAAATACTAGGTCTAAAATATATTAAGAAGTTACAAAATTAAGTTAAAACCTTTCCAGGACCACATTAAAAGCCGTGATGATAAGGGAACGGGAGGTCATGCAGATACATACACACGCTAGTAGAAACAATGAAGATGCAAGAGTTTAAAACTATGGGGTTGAACTATATAGTCCAGTAAAATTATCAATAATCCATATAAGAAATTTAATTATTATAAGATATGGTCGACGCATATACAAAGTTAATTTGTTAGGGGAAACCCCTGGAATACGTAAGATTCATCTAAGGGGTGAGACCATGTTAATTAAGACATCATTTAAAAAAGGAAGTTTTACAGTTAATGCAAAAATTAAAATACAGATTAAGAATCAAACATGTTTCTCATAGAGAGAAATATTATTTTTAAGAGTCCCCCAACGCGGGACACAAGATTGGGCCGGGGAATGTGGTACGGTCATGCTCAATATATTAATATGGAAGCTTGTGGAGGGAAGAACGTGAGGGACCCCTGCAGTAAAAGCATGCACCGCACAACACATTCAGGATTGGTAATCCCTCTCTCCCTCCTCTGGTTTATTTTTCTGAGAGTTGCAGCAGAGGGCAAAAAGGAGGGAAAAATAACTGTCTGTTGGCAGAACCGGGCAATTTAGCGCCCAGGTCAGCGACCTCTACCTCCCACCGTACCCCCCCCCTTCCCCACACTCTTTTTCCTTGGTCTAGCTACATTAACTACAATTTGAGAGTAATCACCAGAATGAGCGATGCATAATATGCAGCTCCAGCTTACCGGTCTTTTTAGCTCGGCAAAGGCGGGGGATGCAAAGGCACCCTGATACCGCGTCTACGTTTACCGGACACAGCGGTCCAGTTAGTCTCGTCGGAGACAGGAGGCTCGGAGACAACGGGACGGGGGGTTGGCACCAGGTGCTCAATACCCTCAGAGGGCCGTTCCCTCATAGTGACTTCAGCCTCCGGGACCAGGCCCGGGGAGGAGTCAGCATCCGTTACACCGACGAAGAGTCGGTCAATGTTTCGAAGAGCCGCTTCCTACTGGGCGTAGAGACGCCTTCCCCTGGGGAAACAACCAAGTCGGCCGCCCCAGGGAGAAACGAGAAGGAAGGTACCGACTCGGCCGGACGAGTCTCGGAATTTCGGCCGCATCGACACGGCTTTTAACCACCGGCGAATCTTTACGAGTCGCTCCGAGCGAGCTCCTAGCACCACGAGGTCTGGGCTTCCCCATGACACAAAAAAGAATAAAAAAAAGAAAAAAGGGGCCAAAAGGCCCGCAAAAAGATAAAAACCTAATCAGGGCCACAATAAAACTTCAAAAGCGAAAACACAAATAACTAAGAAGACCTACAAGGGCCTAGTTAAACTATATACGGTTAAAAGGAGAAAACACTTAGACAGAGTAGGCCTACGAGTCCAGGACTCAGTACATTAAAATTACATAAATATTACCATAAAACCCACTAGGAGGGTACCAAGCACAGACGGCTATATGTCCCACTCCTATGGGATGAGACGGCGGTCTCTAAGGATAAGCCGTCCTCCAGGCGAGGACAAAGGTAGACGAGGGTGACGTGGGTGTCCAAAGGCGTCAACCAACGGACAGCAGAGGAGTCCTTTAGTATAAACACAGCGACGCCAAGTAGGGTGCCATCAAAGGCGAAAAAAGTTGAACTCCAAAACGCAAGAGGGCCGCCGTCCAACGGAGTCAAGCACAAATAGAATACCGGAGAGCCAAGCTACAACACCCTCTCTCAAGAAGAGCCACTTGATGAATGTGTGATGCCGTACCGTCCTACGTTTGGGACTCAAGGACGTCCCTTTTGACGGAGGGAGCGCTCAGATCTATTGGCGTGTGAAACCGGGA
This sequence comes from Oncomelania hupensis, assembly GCA_036898135.1. Taxonomy (NCBI): domain Eukaryota; kingdom Metazoa; phylum Mollusca; class Gastropoda; order Littorinimorpha; family Pomatiopsidae; genus Oncomelania; species Oncomelania hupensis. Next base: position 28,507,907 of record CM072519.1, read on the forward strand.
CGTTCCTGACTCTGAGGTAGGACCGAAGCCTACCGAGCCTAGTTCTCTCGGCAGCGCCTAAAAGCTTTCAGGGATATCTCTGCAGCTTTGCACTGGTCACTCGAATGACCGGCCCGACCGCACGAGAGGCAGAATCTCTGATCGGATTTACAATTTCGTTTGGTATGACCAAAGCGTTGACATTGATGGCAGCGGAGCACCGGTGCCACATACGGGGTGACTGCATGTTCCCCGCGGTTGAGGAGGAGAAACGTGGGCAGGGCCACCGCCTCAAAAGTGATGCGAACAGAGTTAGACGGCTCGCCTCCCGACAATGGGAGACGTTTAATACACGGTCTGACCGAACCATCTGGTTCAACCGAGCCAACGTTGGCAGGAAACGGGGCGGGTGTCTGCGCGACCTATAGGCCTACATATTTGTGGATGGGATATGTGTGTGTGTGTGGGTGTGTGTGTGTGTGTGTGTGGGTGTGAGGATGTTTACACGGCGTTATTGGGACAAACTAGTGCAAGTTTACATACGTTCTTTGGACAGACCTCCTTGTTGGGACGTCCATTTAATGATCCGTGAGGGTTAGGGTTAGGGTAAGGGTTAGGGTTAGGGTTAGGGGTAGGGGTAGGGTTAGGGTTAGGGTTAGGGTTAGGGTTAGAACACTTTAAAGTACTTAAAAAGGGGGTCGTAGCACGACCCATTGTCCACAGAACGTATGTGGCGATAGAGGAAAGTCCAAATAACGGTGTCTGCGCAAGTATGTGTGTGTTTGTGTGTGTGTGCGCATGCGTGTGTGTGTGTGTGTGTATGTGTGTGTGAGCTAGCTGTGAAATGCACTGCAATCTTACTCACGCTAAAAAGTACACACAAACACACATAAACACACCCACACACACTCGACACTACTTTAAATTGTTGATTTCGATATTTTATTTTAGAAGATACAGCCAGCAGTGACCGAGTTACACTGTTTAGGATGCAATTATGGTGAAGCTAATGAGGATGATAAAGAATTAAGATAGGAATCAAAACCAGTGAAATTCTTTCTGCCGTTCATTTTTGGAGCTTCAACCCAATGCTAGTGTAATTCAAGTCGGTCGGTACCCACGAGCCATGAAGGACACAACTTTAACCTAAAGTGGCGATACGTATGAGCTATGAGGGATACAATCTTTGTAACACCAGTGAAGAATACACATGAGCCATAGGGGATACAAGTTTAACCGCCGTGAGCGGTACACCTGAGTCAATGGGGACACAACTTTAACCCCCTAAGAGCGGTACCCATGAGCCATTGGGGACACAACTTTAACTGCCGGTACACGTGAGCCATGGGGGACACAACTTTAAACACAGTATGCGTTATTTATTTTTTATTTAATTGTTTTGTTATATAAGGCTTTTCAAGCTCAAGAGCTACTAACAGCGCTGGCCGATACAGGATGTAACTGAAGCCGACCGAGGGGCCCACTTGGTCCCTTGGGCGCACCGAATGACGTTCCAGACAACTGAGCACAATCCTGTGCGACTTGGGAGAAGGGACCCAGTGCTTGTTGGGTGTATTTATATAGCTGACACTCAGCAGTCTATGACATGAGTGCCAGGATCTTGAAAGTGGGTGCGATGGAATATGTGCGCGTACATGTAGTCATGAGCTGGAGATATGAAAGATACACATTTGGAATAGTACTGACAGGAAATTTGTAGCGCGATCAACGTTCTCCTCTTTATTAGTTTGGTTACCATTGAGCCATGAAGGACACGCAGGTGACCGCTATCGCCGTCGTTATTATCATCCATCAGCGACTGAATAGTGAAAACGGACCTGAGCTTATCACCACCACTATATGCCTACTACTAACGCGCAACAGGCCGAAGTCTCCTATATGCTTCAAGCGTCCGGAGACGTTAATCTACTCAACAAACAAACAGGCCTGCTGCTAGTGTAGCAATGCGAAAGGTACAACAGATACCACCCCATCGTCATACGCACTTCGACCCATTTTTACCCCAAACCATATTTTACTCTTTAGCGTGTTCACAATTGAGGCATAATTGTGACAATGCAACTAACTATGCCTTATTAGAAAAGTAACTGCATGAACATTTAGGCATAAACACACACACACACACACACACGCACACACCTACCCACCCACACACACACACACACACACACACACACACACACACACACACACACACACTATGTAGAAAAGCGAGTAAGTTACTTGTAACATCCGAACTCCTAATCCAATGCTCTGTCAGTTTGAAAACGAGCATCAAAAGAAAGTTCATTGCCTATTGAATCCGGCAACATGCAGCATGCATCAACTTGAGGCGTTCACACCCCAGCTGTTTTTGCTAATGTATTCCGGAGGTTGCCGCTTCGTTTGCAATTTGGAGACTCGCTGTTTGCTTTGGCGACCTGGGAGTTCCCGCTACTCCGGCGGACTGGAGAGATCCCGAGACGACACTCTTAAGCGCCGATGGCGGATCGTCGAGGGATAACGCGCCGCTCTGCTGCCGGTTCATCTACTCTTTGGCTGCTTCTATCTTTTACTACTACCAGCCGGCGCTAGCGTGTGCCTTCTACGATTTCCTCGCCAGGTTTCTATGGCTTCATCGCCACATCACCTCGTCTAAGATTCCAAGGCACGGCGCTGACCTTCGCCACATCTTCTGGAGTCTGCTTTGGAGACGACCCACCTTCCCCACCTTGGCGCGTCTGCACCTACATTTCATTGCTGCCTGTGCGTTCATCTCCTGTATGACTTCCTACATCCAGACTTCTTACTACATCACTACATCTTATTACTAGAAGACTTCATTTTCAGGTCCATTATATGCTAACGTATTCAGGGACTCAAGTCCATAAAACGAACGAACGAGCTGGCACATTATTTGCATGAACGGCACCTGCTGTGAGAAGGACTATATAGTTTACACCGCGCGCATTTTTATATTTTTAACTCGTCCAAAACCTATCTTCTGTCACCATGTCGTCCAACCCCGAAAGTGAAGTGGACACGTATCATCCAAAGGTTGCTGCTATCCATCCTCCATTCAAAGTCATGATTACCAAAGCTATCAACGGTCTTAAGGAGCGAGATGGGTACTCCCGCCAGACCATTATAAAATACATCGGAGCCAACTACAAATTAGACTTGTCCAGCAGAACCATCAAGGTAATCAAGCTGTGTCTGGTAAGCGGCGTCAGGGATGAAATTTTCAACCCGACCAAAGGCACTGGTTCGTCAGGCTCTAAAAAGGCCTTAGACCAAAAGAAAAAAAAAGATCAAGAAGCCCGAAACTGCCAAGCCCAAATCTGCAGAAAATACCAAAATGCCTAAATCCAAATCTGGAAAGTCCCCTGCTGGTAAGAAAACGAAATCTCGCAAATCACCTGCTAAATCTCCCAAGTCTCCTGCCACAAAGCCTAACTCTGGTAAATCGCTACCCAATAGTCACCAAGGGTGCACCCAAAGCCGCAAAATCGCCAGTCAAGAAGCTTACCAAAGCCAAGATTGCTACCAAACCCAAAGTGCAGGCAAAGACATCAAATTGTGCTCGGCCAACTCTATTACAATATTCGCATCTGCTGCTGTCAGAATACTGCACGTTTTTATACCCATCCATTTTTAGCCTCACCTTTGTTTTTATTCCTCCGAGCCGAAGTTTGTATTTCTTTTCGTTTACGCGTCAAAGGCAAAGGCCCATCAAATATTCCAAAGAAACTTGTACATACACCATTCGCTCATGCATGTGTGATTCAAATGCACTATAAAGACAAAACTTGGTATTTAGAGCAAATACCGTGCACGCGCACTAACAAGCGCAAAAAATCGCTCTAGATCATGCACGAGCTGTCACTTGTACTCAACACACTTCCCCATTTCTTTCAACCACTCAGTTGCCGCATGTTTTCCTCCCCCCTATCTTCCTATCCCCTTCCTCCTCCCCCCTATCCCCCAGGTCTACGTTCGATCCTTCCCTCTTCCAGATCTTGTTCACTCGTGTCTTTACGTTCTTTTATTCACCCCCACCCCCCCACCAGGCCTATGATCTCTCCACACTTTTGTGACTGTCTTTGAATATAGATCTGATCGAGGGAATAAGAACTGGAGAAACATTCAGACCTGACAAGCCTTGAGGGAACTTCGATATGGGGAACAGCGAGCTTACCCCCTAACTAAGATCTCACTGTTACAGGTAAACCGTAAACATCAATTCTATAGGGCAAATTTGTGGTGCAGACTTACAGTGCAATGATGATGGGGCCGGCAGCATCGACGAACTCTTTGCAAGGCTGCTGGAAGTCAGGGTCTGGCAGGTAGGAGCAGAGCCTGTCCATGGCCTTTGCCACGCTCTCGTTGTGGTACTCGCTCAACTGCTCGATTATGGCCACGATCACCGAGCAGGCTAAACAAAGTATGCGCAAAAATTTGTGGGGCTTTTTCTTTATTATAATACGGACAGGCCTATGTCTTGTCGCCATTTTCATTTGCATGCAGGAATTTCCATGTGTTTTTCTAATATTAATTTTTTGAATGACAGATTTTCGCTAAGTCGCTCTATTATAAGATCTTTGTCTCTATACTCAACTAATGTTTGTGCTATACAGAATAGCAACAGCACGGTGGCATTTGAAATGAAGTGTAGAAAAAACTCCGTCATAAGGACGAAAAAAAGAATTGAATACTTACTTGCACAGTTGACACCACCGTTTGCATCCTTTACTGGTGAAGAGAACCTACCAAAGGCGTTAGCCCCTTGAGACAAAAACATTAACCCTAACGCCACACAACATCCGACTGACATAACCAGTTTAGAACCCATTTGAGTTTTATTCTGATAGAAAACGGATTTTTATTCTGATTTTGTAATATAAATGTGAGTGAATACTGGAAACCCGATTCAAAACAACATATGTTAACAAAAATGCACTAATCAGACAAGAAACCAAGCTTTGCCTAGAAAACGATCATGTACTCCTACGAGGTAGATCTATCATCATAATAATCTTTTCACGTGAAGAAGGCGTGCTCTTTGATTAATAAAATCAGGTGAGACCTTGATAGATAAATGATTTGTACTAGCAGATAAAATGTAATAACATATTTTGCAGTAGTATCAACTTAATAAAAATTATTGAGTTATACCGTGCGCGTGGAACCTTTTCCTATCCTATCCTATCCTATCACTGCGGCAACAGTACCCCCGTTGGAGTGCCGGGGGTTTTCAGTATAAATAGTATCCCCACTTTCTGGAAATGTAGTGCTTTAAATTCCCACTGTCGCTGTCTTCCTCATTTACTCTTTCCCATTCCTGCTCTGTCCTATCACTCTGCTATACTATCTTCTTCTTCGCTAGATCAATGACCCACCTTTTTTCTTGAAAACTCTTCCTGGACAAGACTCCTTGTTTGTGTATGAGGTCTGTTGGATCAGCTTGGGAGTGTTGGACGCTTTCTGCCGGGTGGTCACTAGGGCTTCCTATGATTGTATTATTTAGCACTAAAGGCATTTTATATGTATGTGTTTTGTTGATGATTTATAATGATGTTTGTCTTCTATTTTGTTTTTGTAACCGGGGGTTCGAGTAGTTGGGGTAAAGCCTCAGCCGTCCCCTGCGTGGGATGTCTTTATTGTAAAGTGACTGGCCGGGGGAGGGCATTCAATTTTCCCACTAGGGTTGTTTCGGCAGATCTTTTATGCGGATTGGGGGTTGTCCGGTCCTGATTTGGCTCGGAAGAGTCCGCTGGACCTAAAGCAACAATCAATCAATCAATCCCGTAACTCAGAGGTCATAGGGGCACCACAGATGATCGTTTAGCAGCGTACTCCATCTTTTTCTGTCCTCAGCAACACTCATGGCTTTGCTCAATGTCAAACCAGTCCATTCTCGAATGTTGTCCTCCCACCTCTTTTTTGGTCTCCATTTTCTTCTACCTCCTTGCACTGTGTTTTGCAGGAGGGTCTTTGCAAGGCATGATGACCTAGTGACGTGGTCATACCATCGGAGTTTCCGTTTCTTCACCACTGTAAGCAGGTCATCGTGTTGTCCAATGGCTTGTGTGATGGTCTGTCGGACTTCGTCGTTGGTGATGTGCCGGGTATAGGACTTGCGGAATCTTTTACAGAACAATAAATGCGTTAAAGACGTACCTCATTAGTCACACACCAAAACTAATTATAATAATTCATAACGAAATCATTTATGATGTATAATGGAATAGTGTGACGCCAAGCAGAAGCATTGTCGTAGGTTAGTCAGATGACATCACAATCTATAACGTAATTAAAATTAAGCATAAATAAATAAATAAATAAATAAATAAATAAATAAATAAATAAATAAATAAACATGTATGTGGAAGCAAATCAAACTGAATAACATTTTTTTTTTCAACTTCTAGTCCAAAACCGTAATCTGACTGTTCAAAGAACGGATACATAAAAAGAACGGATACATAAAAAGAACGGATACATAAAAGCGGATCCCACTCAGTTCCCAAGTTGATTTTCACCAAAGACTCTTATATTCTTTGTCGTCTTTGTTTGAATTAAACAATTAAATTAGCTTGTAATGATCGAACCAGGCCCGATAGCAATAATTATTACAAATTAAATTTCATAACGATATACTACAGTTGTAGCATTAGGCTTAACCGCGTGAAGGAATCGCGCTTTACGAAAGCTCTTCTTCCTCTTCTTCTGTCGTTGTTGTGGCAGTGATTGTGGTACTAAACAAATTGGAAATCAAAAGCATCAAAGGCAATAAAATAGTATTTTGTATTGTATTAGGGACATGCAGGAGAACCTGCCCTAATCTATCTTCGTCTGCCTTTTACATCAGTCGTCCGTCTCTTCCTCTCTTATTTGCCTCTCCTCCTCCTCAATAATCTCAACAGTACCAGAATCATCACTATAGATCTACGTAAGGGAAATGACAATGTCTTTTCATGCGGTTTACGCAGAAGTAAGAATTATGTGTTGTCCCTGCATGGAACGCATTCGTTCACCACATCGCATGTTTCAGAAATGATCGTATCATTTACATATTTGGCATTTTCATGATGATGATGATGATAATGATGATGATGGCGTGGTGGTGGTGGTGGTGGTGGTGATAATGATCATGATGATGATGACGACGACGACGATAATGGTGGCAATGACGACAACTCTGTCGCTGACGATGTTGTTTTTTGCACCATGATGCTGACGAAGAAGAAGAAGAAGAAGAAGAAGAAGAAGAAGAAGAAGAAGAAGATGATGATGATGATGATGATGATGATGATGATGATGATGGCGGTGTCAGCGATGACGTCGATGAGGAGGATAATGACGACTATGATGACAATGATGATCATAAAGACGATTACGACGACCCAAAAAACAAACAACAAAAACGACCATGCCGATGGATGCTGTTGTGTTGCAAAGTTTAGGGTGTGTTGTACACAATTCAATTAGTGCTTATAATTTACGACAGTGTTAGTGGGAAAAAGAGCAGAATGATATTTGATACAGCACAGTGACCATAGTAAAGATAAGGTATGATTGGAGAACCTAAACTGCTTATCAACAACACTCTGGTGCACTTGGACATACCAAGAAAAATCGAACATGTATAGGTCGTTCGAATATCATCATCATCATCATCATCATCATCATCATCATCATCATCATCATCATCATCATCATCATCATCATCATCATCATCATCATCATCACCATCAGCATCATCATCACCAACATCATCATTACCATCATCATCATCATCATCATCATCATCATCATCATCATCATCATCATCATCATCATCATCATCATCATCATCATCATTGCACAACCATGTCTCCTCACACTCTATAAAGAAAGTGGATGATAATCCACGATAAAGTTTCAGAGACTACCGAGGTATACGCTTTATAGACCTAACTAGTGTAAGGTTTAGGTTGGATAGATCTCTGGCACTCAGCATTGTGATCATTTGATATAGTTGGCGATGCTGACCGCGGAAATTGATACTCTGAGCACTAGGATGCAGCCAATCGAAAGTGAGTCTGTTACATATAGTGAGTTGCTAAGACGACACCCACATTGCGGTTTATTACAGGATGGGCCAATGATACTCTGTGGTGCAGTCCCATAGTCTACATAGAGCTGTATGTTCTTGATACTTCCAAGTGAACAAGGGCACCAACGATTCGCCTTGGCTGATTTGTGCTTTCTGTTGAGGGTTCCGCACGGCACTTACAGTTACGAAGGTACGTAGGCTACGTAAACGTTTTAATAGGCGTAACTTGTTATTTGAAATCTATAGGGCGATCTTGGGTTAAAAAGCGCTATATAAGAATGATAAATGAAATAATATTAAAAATAATTCAGCCGATCACATTTGTACCTTAAGTAGTAATTTTTTGGAATATGTATTACTGAAACTTCAGAATACCCACATGTATTAAAATCGCGACCACCAGAGAGGTTGAACACTAGTGATCTTTGACATACTTTGTCATGGTGACATTCAAGGTTCCAGAGCCAGTGCCTTCTTTGATCTTGTTTTAGACTGATTTGTCTGGATCTCGCAGCCTAAGGACATCGGACCATCAAATTTCATAAGCAAGATGAGTCTCACGTCGTATTCTCTAGGAACAGAAATAAACCGGCTTTGTTTTGTCATTACTTAGCCATGTAAGATATAATCTCTGACACTCGGTATTTAAGGACTAAAATACCCGTCTTCGTCGACTGACTTCGGGTCAGTGGTAAATTTTACTCCTGTTCAAAGAGATGTGATACTGCATGCATGGACATTTGTCTGAACAATGGAAAATGATCAAGCTTGAATTCAAGCGTTACATTAGCAACAGACATAGACACTAGAGTAATTAAATCATTTATTAACATTAGCCGTAACTGTTCTCAGGGTTAATTTGGCTTTAAGTTTGTTTGTTTGTTTTTGAACTTCGTTTTGAGTATTATTGTTTAGATTAGTAGTTTAGTACAATTGTAGAGATTCAGCTGAGTTGTTTTCCCTATAAATCTATGATGCTCTAGTAATAGCTTTTATTTTTTAAAGGATATTTTCTATTTGTTTTATGTTTTAATATTTGTATTTGTTGATTTTCTTTACTGGAAAGCATGCATTTTAAATGCATAGTTCTTGAAAAAAACACATGCTTCTTCATAAATTTGATCTGTTACAAGGAGATAAGCATGGCTGTAGGAAATCAGCTGTTGTTGTCGTCGCTGATGGTGATGCTGTCGTTTGCCGTCGTGGTTCACTCACAGGGTCCGGAAGCTCGAATCAACAATAGGCTTTCAGCAGTGCCTTTCGCGACACCTAACAATGTGAGTTTTGGGATAAAGAATTAGCAGACTCAACACCTTTGTATGATTTTTCAATGTGAGTTCCTTTCTTCTTCTTCTTTTTTTTTTTTTCTTCTTCTTCTTCTTCTTCTTCTTCTTCTTCTTCTTCTTCTTCTTCTTCTTCTTCTTCTTCTTCTTCTTCTTCTTCTTCTTCTTCTCCTCCTCCTCCTCCTCAGAGATAGACAAATTCTCACATATAAACTGGCATTGCGTTGTATTGAACAGCATAAGATGAACGCATTCTATAGCGAACGGTTTTGCTTTTGAAATTGAGGCTACCTCCAATTCGTAGATTAACAATTAGAGTGGTCGAATTTGACTCTAATTCAAGATACTTTAATTGCAGATAAGCGACAATCGCTTCTTCGACATCAACAGCCTGGACGACATCCCCTTGTTCCCACAGGGCTCTGACTCCTTTGTCTACTGGCCTGATGCTGACGACGACTGGCCACCCTCAGATAATGATTTAGTGGGTAAGTCATTGAAATCTAAGACTCCCCTTTCTTCACTCTGTGCTTTCTGTAACAGTGTATCTCACACACACTGCCTAAAAGGAAGTCTTATACAAGCAGTACAGACGTGCGTCTTAAGTGTACAAATAATTAAGCCTTCTTCTTTAAAATAAATATGTATATAAATTTTTTGAAAAACTTTTGTCCGTTGCTGAGCTGCCTTTAAAAACAAAAATTCAAATGTTTAATTTTTACATTTTTAAATAGTATAGATTTGTTATGGTAATATAGTTTGCCCAGTGCCACATTGTAGAATGTTTCAGTGTTCTTCTTTTTTGTTTTTCAAATGTTCTGTTTTGGTCTTTTTAATCCTTAGAGTTTTAGCTGTGGCCGGTTGCCACAGAAGAGGATTTAATGTCTTTTAATTCCTGCTTTCCCCCACTTCTCATTAACGAATAAAGGCCAAACCTCCAGTATAGACAATAGTCTCAGAGGACAATAAACTCATAAAAACAAGAATAATAAGAAGAAGAAGCAGTAGTATTAGTAGTAGTAGTAGTAGTAGTAGTAGTAGTAGTAGTAGTAGTAGTAGTAGGCTTAGCAGGGCCGGACCTGGGAAAAGTCGAAGGGGGGGTTACAGATTCAGCGAAGGCGCGAAGCGCCTAGCCTTCTAGGGGGGGGCCGGGGGCATGCTCCCCCGGAATTTTTTTTTTCAAGCATGCAAAATGGTGCAATCTGGTAAAATCTGAACCTTGAAAAAGCCATTTGTGGTGGTCTGGAACTTTGAGCTTTTTGAACAATTGAACTGACAAACTCTGGGGTACAAAAATTGTTCTCTGCCCCTCCCTTAAAAAAACACCACACACACAAACATTTATTTATCAGCAGAGATATTTTGTATACTATTATTATTCACTACTTTTTGTTGATCGTTAACGGTATAAAGTTTTACCTTGTAGTTTATGAACATCACCGCCCTGCTTTCAATTGGTCCTGATTTGGCTCGGAAGAGTCCGCTGGACCTAAAGCAATAACCTTGTATTGTATTGTATCACTTTCAGTCTTGCTGCACTAGGTTCCTCGGCATTAGTACCATTATTTTGTGAATTGTATCTTCTGGCAAAACAGTTCACTGCCTCTTTGAAGTTAATATCCACATCCCTGTGCACTTTCAGTAAAGCAAGTCCATTGAGCCTCTGTTGCCCCATTGTAGAGCGCAGGTAGTTTTTCAGGTTGCGCAACTGACTGTTTGAACGCTCACACTCGGCAGTAGTGACAGGCAGGGTGCAAAGGTTCTTTAGCATGATGAACAGGTTGGGATAAAAAATTCCCTATCACAATGTTTCAGTGCTTCTGATGCAGTGGATGGCATGATAGCTGTTGCATTCTCAGCAGCACTTCGCCATTTGCAAACCCACCGTTGGTATTCTGCATCAAGGGTAGCGTTGTCTGGTAGGTCAGACTCCCACAACATTGCCAGTGTCTTCACCCCTTCTGGAACCTGCATGAAACCATCCTGGTTGTCTATTAAAGTGCTTGGCACCAGACTGAGACCATCAACCTGCTGGGTCAGCATTTTTGAACCTCGAGTCCAATTCGGTTGACAGGTGTTCAAAGGAAGGAATGGAATGCTAATCTTGAAATATTCTTATGGAGTGGCCGCAGGTTGGTTGTCACGGAGAGTCTGTCGGGATTCTTGACGAGGAACGCTAACATCAGTTGTCAAAGCATTTGTCATTTTGCTGACTTCACCAAACCAGGCACCGAACGCTGTGTTCATAATTATCAATTTAGCATCTTAATTAATATTTCTAAAAAGTCGTTTTTGTGAGATTAGGGCAGTATCAAGGTGAAGGTGCTGGAAGAGGCTTGCGGACAGAACAGGAAAATATGGCTGCATTTACTAATTTAGGCTTAGGGGTTGGGTTACTTGGTCGTTTCAACGGGAAAACGCTTTGGACGTTTCAATGGATCCCTCGAAATGGATTTCCGTTGAATTGTCTATATATAACTCTTTGTACCTTGGACCAAAAGTGACTAAAAACTGCAATGTTTTAAAAGCAATTTAAAAAAATAAAACTCTTTGCATAAAAAAAAAAATCTTTTTTTTTTTTTTTAGTTTGGAGGGGGGGTTCCGGAACCCAGGTAACCCCCCCCCCCTGGATCCGGCCCTGCTTAGTAGTAGTAGTAGTAGTAGTAGTAGTAGTAGTAGTAGTAGTAGTAGTAGTAGTAGTAGTAATACTAGAAGGTAGAAGGTAGAAGGTAGAAGAAGAAGAAGAAGAAGAAGAAGAAGAAGAAGAAGAAGAGAAGAACTGACTATTCCGTTCCTTTGGCGTTGCCCCCGTTTCCATAACCAACTTCGCTTCTTTTACAGAATTAATGCTGAGTAACCGACTTACTTACGCCGTAAGTTTTTAACATTGATCAGATACTGCAATAGGCGTATGTAAAATGCGTTAAAAACGAAAACTGTGTATCAGAAACCAGGGAAATTCAGTGGGTAAGTTTCTTCACTTGGGTTGTCTTTTGCTGTTCGTATGTTTTAATGTACAGTACTCCTCTTTTAACGTCACTACCGTTTAAGGTCACAAGGCGGATAAGATCAATCAGGTTGTTGGTCCCGGCCAAACACCTTCTTTGTACCATTTAGAATTCCTCACCTCGCATAAGGGAAAACCTCCGATAACGTCAACCCCGTTTTGGTTCCCAAATGGAGGAGACTACTGCTTAAGAGAAATTGATGTCACTGATGACGTCATTTATTAGGTCACTTCCTGTTTGAGATGATGTCATATAGTCCTTATGATGTCATTTCCTGTTCACATAGCGTGGGACGCTGTGCTGGTAAGTCTGTCACGTGCGTGCGCATCAATGTGTTTGTGTGTGTGTGAGAGTGTGTGTATGTGTATGCATGCTTGCATCCGTTCGTTGGAGTGTTTGAGTGTGTGCTTATGCATCATACACACGCACACAAAAATACATATACAGTAATGCATACATGCATACGCGCGCACCAACGTGCACACAAACACACACATACACACACACACCCACACACCCACACACACACACTGTCACAAGACACAAAAATTTAGCACCTCGTATAAGATCAAGTTTTTTACTGGTCGTTGATCTTATCAGAGGACTGTTTAGGGTGCCCCTCGGATAAGATCAAACAAAAATTTGGTCCCGTGGGGGGGTCACCTTAAGAGAGGAGTACTGTAACCTGTTATCTTTTTTGCAGACAACGGCCTGGATGAAGCATTGCTGAGCGACTGTTCTCCGGAGAACAACCCGTGTGACCAGGTGTGCTATCTCATTGGCCAGGACACTACCATCTGTGACTGCTACCCTGGACACGCCCTGCTGCCCGATGGGCAGTCCTGTCGAGGTATAAACTAGCAACGTTGTTCAAATAATCGATGTTCATTTAAACCTACCTACTCACGGCTTGACTTTTTTTTTAAATATTTGTTTAAACTTCACATTAGGTCTACACTATTTAATTTGTATATCTATAGACCTACATTTGCTGAGCGTAGATTCCTATTTAAAGATCTCTTGCATGCTGCATTATGAAGAAGAGTACGTGATATGGTGCAGTGAAAGTGGAGCCCAGTGATGTTTTATTCATGAAGATGAAGAAGAAGAAGAAGAAGAAGAAGAAGAAGAAGAAGAAGAAGAAGAAGATAATAATGATGATGATGATGATGCAGATGATGATGAAGATGATTGTGACGATGACGATGACGTTGAAGAAGACGACCGCAACGACGACGCTGGTGATGGTGATGATGATAATATGATAATAACGACTTCCACGACGACAACCTGACGTCGACGACAACTGCTTCACAATCTTCAAGATTCTGAAGGCGGGGGCCCATGGAGAGAACTACGACGACGACGATGATGAACATGATGACGGCGTTATTGATAACCAAAGAATGGTATATCCTATTTAGATCTGGATGAATGTTTACTGGGGTACTGTGGCCAACATGGGATGTGTCATAACACTGAAGGCAGCTACATCTGTACCTGCTATCCTGGATTTTTGCCAGGCCCTGACGGCATCTGTGTAGGTAAGGCGTCATCTGTACAACTATCAAGAAGCTATTAACTATAATCATCTATTAACTATAATATAGGATTGCAAAATACCGATCCAGAGGGTGAATCTTTCATATTATTCTTTAGAATGATGTAGGTCCATGCTTTGCGGTCCTTTTTTTTAATTTAAAGATTGTATCGCGCAGAGTGTTAATATTACTTCTTCTGTATCTGTTGGTAAAACTGAGGCAAATATCTTTACTATAATGTAATTACACATCGTTTTTGACTGAGATAATCATATTACGGGGAGTTACGTGAAAGAAAGGTTTCAAAGGTCGCGTCTCAAAAGTCCACACACCCGGTTTTGACTTCATTGGTATTTTAACTCATGCACCAATGACTGATGTTGACTGCTGATGATAACCTGATAATGTTGACTGCTGATGATGCCTGGGCAGATTTTGACGAATGTGCTTATCCAGAAATGCCAGTGTCCTACCGGATTCACTGACGTCATCGATGACTGTCCAAGTGTTTTGGCACGTTTTTGTCATGATCAGCTGATCAAATAAAACTCTAATACACATAGTGAAAGTTTGGCCAGTATTGTGTAAGAATCTTGAAAAACTTTAAAGATTAAAAAAAGAAAATAATAATAATTTTAAATGTACGTGTTTCTGGCTTCCCGTTCCCCGACCCTCTCCTCCCTCGCCCACCCCCTCATCTTTTCACACTGGGAGACTAGTCACAACTTTCCGGCACCTCTCATAAAAACTCGTGGGTATCGCCATTATAAATTAAAACGAGGTTAGAATGAAACCAAGTTCCGGTATGGCTTGTTTTGCTTTTATCAAAGCTTGATGCGTGACTTTTAAATATGGCAAATTGCCGAAAACGACGATTGTTAGAGCCAGAAAACGAGTGGGATAAGTATAAAAACGGTGGAGGAAGTACATGCTCAGTGAAAGAATGCAAAAAACAATCGTAGAGACCTGTATTTGTGGCGACTTCGGAGGTGCGTCGATCATCGACAGAAAGTGAAACAGGACCTGAAGACTCTTGTAGTTTTCCATAGCTTCGCCGTCGCAACCTTCACAAAACACGAAGTAGTTGACTATGTTAGGCGAGCGTTGTGGCCAAGTGGGCTAAGGCGGGATTAACTTGCCTTGTCCACAAACCAGAAACCAATGGCGCCTGACAGGTGTGGGTTCGAGCCAGCATCTGGGCGTTATGTTTATCCGAATATTTTTCAAAAATTCACAAATAATGTTAGGTAGGTAGGGTTTAGGCGCGCCACTGGCGATAGAAAGGGATAATAAACTGCAGCCCAAAAAAAAAAATATGTGAGGGTACGATACTGGTGGCCAGTGACACATGTTATTATTCTTGAATATTTGGAAATAACTCACTAAAACACGCGGAGAAAGAAACCGGAAAGATGTTTCATTGAGGGGATTCCCGTTGGTGCATAGGATAGCAGAAAAGTGTGAAGAGTGGCGCCCCTTTAAACATACTTTTCAAAATACGTTCCTGGCACAGTGGTTCCTGTCAAGTTTACTCGAGGAGTTGTACGATTGAACTATCGTCTTTCTAATTTTGCATCAAGACAAAGCAAATAAAAATGATCATAGGAATTCATTGCGAATTCATTTATTGTTGTAAAGCAAAGTGGACGCTAAACTATAAAGAAGAACGTGAAAATTAGTGAAAGTCAGTTGAGACAAATTGTCGTCTGCTTCCAAAACTAGTTCCAGTTCCAAATCCACAGCAGTGGAACGTAATTTTTCGAAATATATTTAAACTCTTATAATATTTAACTTAACCTGATTTAATCCTTGGTGCACCTCATATTAAAGAAACTACGCTCAATTTTTACTCCTTTTATTTCGTAAAAATGTATCCTTTGTGGTTTATCTTTTGAGCTTTAGCCTACGCTTTTTTAGTTTTTACTAGTTTTGATTATATAACAGTATTAAGTAATTAACACAATGTGAAATTTTCCTTTCTGCACTGACTGAGCAGACGAGAACGAATGCCTGACTGGAATTTGTGGGGAAAACACGTATTGCAACAACACTGTCGGCAGCTATCAGTGCCATTGCCTGGAGGGTTACCAGTTTGAAGATGGTGTTTGTGTTGGTAAGTATAAAATGGAAGTAATTCACTGAGCTGTATCTCAGTGAAATAATTGAGGAACTAGACATGCATATGTTCCGCGCTTTTTGGGAATCTGGGCATTGTTGGAATTAGTAGTATTATAGAAGGGGCTGCCCATTTTTTTAATGAAAACATTGGCCGCCCAGGTTAGGGTTAAGGTTAGGGTTAGGGGAAAGGGTTAGGGACCTAACCCCAAACCTTTCCGTAACCCTAACCCAAACCCTAACACTAACCCTAACCCGAACCCTAACCAATGTTAGAATTCCAAAAATGGGCAGGCCAATTCTAGAATTGCACAGGCCAATTCTAGAATTGCGCAGGCCAATTCTAGAATTGCCCAGATTCCAAAAAAGCGCGGAACACATACATGTATGATGGTAACATCTTGTAGTATGAGTGTTCTATACTGTATGTTCTAGTAGCCTAGTATTCAGAGACCACATGTGCAAGTGTTTGTGCTCTGCATATAATATATTAATATACACACACACGCACGCAGGCACAGTCAGCATAGGAATAGAGCAAACTCCAACCTCTGTTTTGAGGATGAGATTGATGTATTGGCTGGAGAGGAACAAGAACTTGAAACTTAAACAGCTGGTACAGAAGCTTGACACCACCTTCCAGCTTCAGAGCCTTTGGAATGGAAAGAAGTGAAGAGAAGACCAACAACACCAATGGCATCAACATGGATATCAAAGTCCAAGTCCAATCCCTCAAATCTGTGCAGTAGGAGTACTAGTAAAACCTTCAGCTGTCGACTATTGTTCAAGGATTGTGCTCTAGTCGATGTTAGGATTACTTAAATAAGTGATGTAACTTATCTGTTCTCACCATCACCATATTCTTTCTGCTCACCATTTTTACCTCCATTCTCATTATAATAAAGTTCTGTTTATTGAGTAGGCCATTTAATTTACAGAATTATTATTTTCAGGAACTAGTGGGGCATTTCTATAAGGGAACAAATTCCTCATTCTGACTATGTTACTTCTATTTGTTACTTCCCTTTACCTGTGGTTCTGCTTTGCTCTTGCTCAAGAGAAGATTAAACAGGTAAAATGCCATGCCCCAACTTTTTGCCTCTTGTCTTAATTTGAGTGCAAGCTATACACACATGCCAACAAGCAGAAAGGAAACTAAACTATTCAAGGACCGCAACGCAACTATGATCATCATGTTCATCATCACAACATAATAATATTCTTAAACTCATATAATAGGTCCATAGTCAATGAGGAGGCTTCTAAACATGGATTTTCTAGTTTTTAAGACTAAATTATACTTTTTTGAACAGGCAAACTTGCTTTTCTGTAGTGTTTTGCAATGACACCAGGATAAGAAACTCTTTCTATACTTAGCTACGCTATTGCGTAGTGCCAGCGCACAACGCTTTCATACTGACATATGCATCACTGAACTAAATAAACTTCTTTTAGATCAGTGCATATATATATGTGTACTTCTACTTTCGAAAGTCATGGAGTATAGACTCAACATAGTATACGAAACTAAGGTGGAAAAACTTCTTATAGTTTCGTTTTAAAGTACGCTTGCAATGTTCATCTGGCATTGACCATTATTTGTTGTTTCAAAGGGAGTGGGCTTCTAACATGGTAGGGAACGCAAAAAGTGATGATAGTGTACAAAGTGGTGAAGAAGAAAGTGGTGAAGAAGAAAGTGATGAAGGTGATGCGTAATTCCAGATCTGTAGATTCATGCTGCAATTAGAGGGAGATAACGCTGTTTTCCACAACAATCAAGGAAAGGTCTATTATTGAATTGTTGCCTCCCCTACACTGCTTGTAGCTTATTACGTGGGAATCGGATATATGCACACTTGGGGAGAGGAGATGTGAATGAGTGTGAGAAAGGAGACAACACTTTTGATGACCATGCTGTCTGCAGTAATGTGGATAAAACCTTTTTCTGTCAATGCCAATCTGGCTTTACTGGCAATGACTTAGATGCTTTGGTCAGTCCTCTTTTGATTTGTTTGATTTATTCTTTTAATCATATGTGACTGCCTATCAGGAAATTAAATATGTGAAAGCCTAGCTCTAAATCTAAAGAAAAGTCTAAAGCTTTCAATCCATGTGCAGATGTAAACGAGTGCCGCATTGCCAATGGCCGGTGCAGTCAGATTTGTATCAACCTTCTTGGCAGTCATGAATGTGGGTGTCGGCCAGGCTTTAGGCTCCTGCCTGACAACACTTCTTGTGTCGGTGAGTTGACACAAAAACAATATTATATTATTACTGTAAAGGAAGTAATGACTAACGTTATTGATAAAATTTGTTAGGTTTTAACTTTTATAGATGATTAAACTTTGGGATTGGCAAAGATCTTCAAGATATAGAACTTTTCATGTGTGTGGTAAATTAGTTACTCATAGCACAGATAACATATTCTTGTGTGACAAATTTGTGATAATAAAAATTAGATCAATAACTGTCAAATATGTGAATTGTGAAATTTGAGGGTGTGGAAAATATGTGTCTCGAGTGTATTTGTTTTTGTCTGATAATGAATTTGTCATTTTTTGTGATTCATTTATTTATACCCTGCCATAGTTGGTGCACAGTGTTTCCCACAGCTTTTTTTTCAGTGAGTCCTTGGGACTCTCTGGTGCAAAATTTCAAGAGTCCCCTTACAAAATTTGAGAGTCCCCTTACAATTCCTACATTTACCTTGATTTTGATTACCAACATCACGGACACACAAATACACCTCAAAGTCAAACAAAGCTTAGTTTTCAGTGCAACTTTATTGAAAATTATGAATAGCCATAAAACAAGCAACACAACAAAAGGAATACTGTTCTGATAAATGTTACAAAGGAATCCATCATTGACTAGAGGAACCTTAAAATCACATAAAATGACCATAGAACAAACATGAAATGGTCATACGACAATTTACACACATCAATCTGCATGTACTGACAAATTGTCTCTGTAAAAGCAGTTAGTGTTAGAGGGGACTAAGTCGATGACCAGAAGAAAAAAAAAAGAGACAAAAAAATCTGTTCAACTGCGTGTTACAGACAAGATCATCATTGCCTAGTCTAGGGAGAACTGAAAATGATTCAACATTCAACGAGTGCATCGTCTTCCGCATTTCTGCGGGTTATCATTTTCCGTAGCCATGTGTCGAGCGACATGTTTCAGCTTTTCGGAAGCAAACAAAAGGGCTGCGCATGCGTGTCAGCGCGGTCAGTGGGTAGGGGAGATCACCGCGCTTACTCGGCTCGGGCGCACGATAGCTCAGAGGTGCCAGGATACATAACTGCAGTAAAAAAAACACGTTACGTCCCTTGTGACGCGCCAGTTTTTTTTTCATGCGTCCTTTTTCAGTTTTTGTGCGTCTCTGACGCACACATGTGCGTTTTGGGAAACACTGGTGCAGTAACAATTAATGATTGTGTAATGAGAATAATGATGAATACATGATCCCCATTGGGGTGCTGGGGGTTTCAGTATAAATAATATCCCCACTTTCTGGAAATTTAGTGCTTTAAATTCCCACTGTCGCTGTCTGTCTCCTTTGTTCTTTCTCATTCCTACTCTGTTCTATCAATCTACTATATTATCTTCTTCTTCGCTAGACCAGTCACCTACCTTTTTTCTTGAAAACTCTTCCGGGACAAAACTCCTCATTTGTGTGTGAGGTCTGTTGGATCAGCTTGGAAATATTGGACGCTTTCTGCCAGGTGGTCACTGGGACTTCCTATGATGTTATTATTTGGCAATGTAGGCATTTTATATGTATTTCTTTTGTTGATATTTTATACTGATGTTTATATTCTATCTTGTTTTTGTAAACGGGGGTTCGATAAATTAGAGTATAACCTCAGCGTCCCCTGCGTGGGATGTCTTTATTGTAAAGTGACTGGCTGGTGGATTGCCTTCAGTGTTGCCACTAGGGTTGTTTCGGCAGATCTTTTATGCAGATCAGGGGCGAGTCCTCTTTCAGCGAAGTAGTTATCTTGATTTTGTGGTCCTGATTCGGCTATACTGGTCCTGATTTGGCTGGGAAGAGTCCACTGGACCTAAAGCAATAATCATGTAATGTAATGAATACATGATGGCAATTATGAATTGCATAACAGGAAAAGGAGTTCAATGTTGAAAATAATGACAATGATAAACATTTTAAAATGTATCGTGGTCACTTTTTCAGCAGAATCCTCAGAGTAAATGTATTCTGTTGTTGTTGAAGGTAATATTCATGACATATTTTGTCCATTTTGTTTAGACATAAATGAATGCCAGCAAAATAATGGGGGTTGCCTGCATACATGTACCAACACAGCAGGCTCTTACCAGTGTAGCTGTTCCTTAGGCTACCAGCTACATGCTGATGGACATCGCTGTGTTGGTAAGGTTATTGTTGTCCATAGTTTGTATTCTATAGCATAGGGCAGTTTCTCTATGTTTGGTACAATACATTCAGAGAAGTGAAAAAAATCCCACAGGATTGCCATTTTTGTTATATTTATTTTTATTTGAGGCAACCCACCAGCACTGGAAAAAGTAATAGGTTTGGTAGTTGTTATGCTGATTTAATATTTCACTTTCAGTTTCGTTTTGATGCAAGAGTTCATTTCAATTTTTGTTTCAAAGTTTGCATTTCAATTTTTGTTTCACAATTTGCATACAAAGTTTTGAGCTGAATATGCAGTTTATATTACTGTTTTGATGGACTATACAGTTGCATTTTGATGCATACATTTGATTTGTTTAAAATAGTACCCCTTGTTTTGGTATTAATTTTGTTTGTTTTTGTGTGTGAATTTTCTTTGTTGTGAATTATTTTTCCTGTTGAATGTATATATAACATTGGTGTGTTTAAAGGCATTTTCCTCTTTAAAATAAAGAATTGTAGAGTAAATGTAACAATTTTAGGAAAGTTTGGCAATTTTGTTGGTATGCAAATGACAGATTAGTAATTTTTGTTATATTCTCTTATATATAGATCATTTTTCTGTTGCCACTGAGACAGATGTTGATGAATGTCGAACTGGGGATAATGGCGTTTGCCAGTACACATGCATCAACACTGAAGGTTCTTACGAGTGCTCTTGTCCTCTTCATCTTGTACCGGCAAATGATGGAAGAAGCTGTGAACGTAAGAAGAAAATTATTTCTGAACAGCTACTGTTGTGTGTTTGTTTGTATGTGCTATTTTTTATGTTGGTAGCTTGCTTGTAACTATTTGTTGCTGTCAGACTGTTAGTTGATACTTCAAGAATGTTAATTGAAATTCATAATGAACCATGAAAAAATGCGAAATGATGATTAACATAAGTCACAGTGTGAAGACAGAAGTAGATCTCTATGGTAATAAATCAGAATAAAACATAGAGAAGGGAGAAGATTTATAGGATTACTTCATGATTAAAGCTGTTACCTGTTAATGATCACTGCTGTCACCTTTTATTTATGGCTCAAACATTGTGGTGATCTTTAGAGAACACATAACAAGTATGATTTTCATTATGTTACAGCAATTTCTAGCTGTGAGCAAAGGAATGGTGGATGTCCACAGTTATGTATCAGCCTGCCTGAAGGTGGTTTTAGATGTGATTGCTATACTGGTTACCAACTTGTTCAAGACTCCTTCACATGCCAAGGTAAACTTCATATCGAGTAAAGCGTTGGCCAAATGCGAGTAAGAACATGTTTGGACTACAAAAACGCTTGTTGTAAACTGGACTTTGATTCTGCTTGTTTGTTTTTAAAATATAGAGCAATTATTGAAGCTTGTATTCCACTCTTGGTGAGTGTTTGTATTCCTTAGTTTTGAAACTATAAGAACAAATGATTGTTAATCTTTAATGTTGACATATTTCACACAAAAAGTTTATTTCAGCAGATGTGGATGAATGTCAGAATGCAAATGGGGGCTGTGCACAGTTATGTCAAAACACTGTTGGAAGTTTCCACTGTGCATGTCAGGAAGGTTACATGCTGAGCAGATGGCGAGAAGGACAAGAAGTTTGTGAAGGTCAGCAACGGTTTTTCTTATAGTTTAGGATTGCTAAACTTAATCTATGAATGAATGAATCTCTTATTTGAAATCTTTTCACATCCATTATTTGTGACTGAGACTTGTTTTTCAGTTTTTGGGTGGTGTCTGGATTATAAATGAGTGCTAGTTTTGTTTTGTATGAAATTGGGTCTTGATTATTGTATATTAATCAGCTTGAATGGGTGTTTCTGTTTTCAGAATTTATTTATTTATTAGTGTGGTTGCTTATTTATTTTTAATTTTGGCTCAACTGAAACATTTTCAACTGGGAATAAATTTAACATATATGTTCATGTTGATAGCATCTATTGTTGAAATTGTCAGTTGATTCTGAATCGTTAGCCAGTTCATTTAGTGCACAATATACATTAAAACTGATTCGGATGACCATTTACTTATTTAATGTTTACTTTGATTTAATATGTATTATTTATTTTTGTATTTATTTAGTTATTTGATTTTATATGTTAAGCTGTGTGCAATCCTCCATGTCGTAACAATAGACAGTGTGGGGCTCCGAACGTGTGTGTCTGCCCACTTGGATACCCTGGACCACAGTGTTCACGTTAGTATTGTTATTATTTCATGATTTATGCTTATGGCGTTTTGTTTTGTCAGTGTTAGCAGTTTTTGTGTAGAAGCAGAATTCTGTAAAGGTAGAATGTGGTGATGTTTAAATAATCATTGTGGTGATAATAAAGTAACCATTGGCATTGTCAAAACATTTATTGCTAAGATTGTTATTATGTTGGTTTACAGCTATATGTCGACCAAACTGTGCACATGGAGGAACTTGCTTGCGCCACAACTACTGCAGTTGTACGGACGGTTGGGCTGGGGAAGGGTGCAAAGAAGGTTTGTGATTATTTTAAATGACAATAAAAATACTAATATTCATAAGTTTACATCATATTTCATGTACACATTTTCTATGTTGAAGGAACAGTTTACGTTGGAAGAAATATGTTAATGCTAGTTTTAATGTGATATATGCATATGTATTGTCATAAAATTGTTTTGGATGTATAATTTCTTTGTTTCTGTCAGTGTTTTACTTCAATACATAACTGTTGCATTACTGTCTACTTATCTGTCATATATACAGGCTGCAGAACTCTCCGCGGATCCGCGATTTTTCCGAGTAAGAATAAAAAAAATTATTGAGGAAAAAAAAATTCTGAGAGAACAAATTCCTAGAATATATTTTTTTCTGAGTACCGATCCACATTTTCATGTCGTCTTATTGACAGAGAGGTGCGCCGCCCACTAATACTGCTTCACTGTTATAGGTTACAACTTTAGCGGGCGCCTCTTATGCTATACATTTCGCGCGTATTGTTGACCTACTGAAAGAAAGGTGCGCAGCCCGCATATGCTATTCTCTGAGTTTCTCTTTTAGTCTATGCGCTAACCTGTGAACATCAACAGAGACATTGTAGAACTGTGATTGAAATTTTGTGCGTTAGACTAAGCCGCTTCTTCTGTGATGAACACGTTTCATTAACCTTTTTTTCAAAATGTTATGTGCTTCTAGAATTGTCAATCGTGGCGAGACATTTAATAAAAGCAACATCCAGAACAAATCAAAAGGCAATTTGCACTTTTTTTAAACCTGTTCATACTAAAAAAAAAAAAAAATAAAAAAAAAATTCCCGAAACATAGCTATACATTTTTCAGTGTTTCCATCCAGGAAATACAACAAAATGGCCTTAAAAAGGACCATTTTTATTTTCCTTCGGGGGGATTCGCCACCCCCCCTCCCCCCCTGAATCCCCCACCAGGGCTTTGCCCCTGAACCCCACAGGGGCCTAGATGGCCCCTAGACCCCGGCCAAACTTCAGAGATTTTTTTTCAAAGTTGTTCTGCAGCCTATAATATATGAAATACAATTGACTTATATTGTATGTTTATGTTTCCAGCTGTGTGTGAGCCAAGGTGCTTGAATGAAGGAAGGTGCATAGCTCCTAACATCTGCCAGTGTACAGAGGGCTACGAAGGCAGTGGATGTCAGACAGGTTGGTCATCAAAACAGTTGTATTTTGATGACGATGATGCTTATAGTAATGATGATGGTGATGATTGATGGTGATGGTAGTACGATTAATTTGTCACATCGAACTGGCTTTTAATATTGTGGTGGGGGTAATACTAATGGCTTGGTAATTGTTGATAAAGGATGATGATGATTAATGATAATGACATTGATGATGACTATACATAGGACAAAAACAAAACTGTGACAATTAACAATGGAATTAGCAGTCCAGCTGATTTAGCTGCTGATGTTGATGTTTACAATGATATTCTTGCTTTTGTTACTCATGCTGCAAGTGATCATGGCGATCATAGTGATTCTGAAGATATTTATGCTTATTTCATACCCGCTATGTGAAAATCAAGAGATTGAAGAATGTACTTTGTGCCTCTAATTGTAATGGCGATGTTAGTGATTGTCAAAAAGACTGATAATTTTTTTATCTCCGTGTTTTCCTAGCACTGTGCTACCCACCATGTCAAAATGGAGGTTTATGTGTGCGTCCCAATGTATGCGCTTGTACTGACCACCACACAGGGCCCCAGTGTGAGGAGAGACTTTACACACATCCAGGTAACATGTTTTTGTGAATTTATTTTGTTGCAATTATTTCAGTATCTGTTGTGGTATGGCCTGAGGAAGGCAAAGATTATGAAGACTGTATCTCAGCCTGTAATAATACTGCAGTTAATTGCTATTACATATGTATTGTCTTAAGGCAGTATTATTTCCTGCACTCGTCTTTTCAAGACAATTTTCTTCAGTGGGTACAAAATTTGAGATGGTAAAGGCTATAAGACAGGGCTGAGATTTAGCAAGCCAGGCTAAGGAGCCAGCCGGGCTCCTAACCTGGGAAGTTGAAGTTGCCAAAATATTTCTCAGGTTGCCAGACCCCTTGATTGAAAGCACTGTCATTTTTTTAAAACTATAACTATTGCAGCTAATAAACAAGATAAATTTCAACAACAACACTGTTTCATTTTTTAAAACAAGCACTGTATAATTTATTCATCATCAACATCCTCCTCCTCAATGTTCGAAAACTTGAAGGAGCTTGGGTGTGCCTTCTTCAGGCCAGCTAAGTCATCATCATCATCTACCTGAGCACTCAGACTCTCCAACAGTTCTTCTTCATCTGCATCATCATATTCATCATTACAAATTTGTGCCGATTACAAACGGCTGCTGCTGCTGTTTGTACGTTGTCACCCATTTTCGACAGGGTGCACAGTGCATCTCCTTTTTGTCGTCATTGTAAACAAGCCATGCTTTCTCCTCCCCTGTGTCTGTCTTTTTCCAACCAGGCACCCACTTCCGATCTCGCTTTTCTTCTTCGTATTTCTTATTCTGCTGTGTTTTTTTTTTTTCTTCGGACTTTATTTCTTTTGCTGGAGGTTCCGAGACACCGCTTAAAAAGCGCCACATCGTTCGAGATTGACAAAAGACTGAGAATGGGGAATATCGAAAGTACGGCAAGTCTCGCGTGACTCATAAAGGAAGTCAGAGACTCGTTCCGATACACGCAAGGAAGCAAGAAGGCTAGGATCTCGCAGGGCAGTAGCGTTTCGCGGCGAGGGAAAGAAGAAATTTTCGCGAGAAAAGGCTATTTTTACTTCGCAAATCCCTCGCTTTGCTAGCGTTACCTAACTTCCTAGCATGCATCGGAACGGGTCTCCAGTGCTGACTGCAGAAGCGGTTGGCGCATGTTTTGTTTTACATTGCAAGTCAAAAGTCCATGTGCAGGTACAGAATCTCTACCACTGGCGGTATTTTCAAGTCGCCAGCCGGGCGAATGGTACCCCAAATCGAGCTCGCCACACACTATTTTTAGGGGCCATTGGCGAGTTGGCAAACGTTAAAGCTCAGCCCTGTAAGAGAATGGTAGAGGATCGCAAAATGCATAACAAACCACATAATGCGAACAACAAAATGCGAACCACATTATGTGAGGACTGAATTACTTCTGCAAGTAACTAAATATGTTATCAACTGTATGAGTAGAAATCTTTTTGCAACTTTACATATTTCTGTTTTTACTTTTAGAGTACCGCCTGTGTGATCCTCCATGTTTGAACGGTGGCCAGTGCCTGAGTTATAATCGCTGCCATTGCTCTCCTGGGTATCGTGGACGACTCTGCGAAATATGTGAGTTCTGATGATCATGTTCACTTTGTGAGTGCAGCATGCTCCCATGCCAGGAAAAAAGAAGAGCAAAGAAACCAAAGAAGAGCTGTGTTTTGTATAACAGATAATAGATTTTTGGGATGCAAGGAAGAAATAAGGAATTAGTAAGCATATTGAGAGGATGATGATGATTATTATTGTAGGTAGTAGCTGGGAGTGCAATGTACTTAAATATCAGGCCATAACATTGCAGCCTGTACAGGCAGTGGTTTAAACCCCTTTGACGGCCTGCAGTAAAATAATAATAGTAATAATATGAATACAATAAATAAAATAAAATAATAAAAAGAACAAAAATTACCTGGAGATCCTGCGCCCCATACCCCTTTGGATGAGAGTATAAACCAATGTCTAGTCTGTGCACGCCTGCATTCCATATCATGGACTTTAACGATCTTGATGAGTGCCAGCTACTTGGATACACCCTGCATGCACTAGGGACCTTCTCCCCATCCCTGGTTGCCCAGGATGGTGCTCAGTCGTCTGGGCGTCGGACTAGGTTGCAGGTTGGCGCCTTAGGAAGGTTGAATTAGATCCTGTATGAACCAGTGCCTTGAGCAGCCCTTGAACAGGAAAAGCGCTATATAAAAGTGTTAAATCCATTTAGTTCATTAGGCCTAGTTACCTGAGCTTTCATGATCTGGAATATTTTAAAAGTTAAGATGTATGTTTAGTTTAAAATCAAAGTGATATATGAAGTAGTAGTAGATTGATGACAAAAACAGGCTGTCAAGCATTTATGGTTTTCTTTCTTTGTCACATTTCAACAAAATCCAAAAGAAAAGAAAAAGATTGTTGCATACATTTGATATGTTTTGTCAGACTACGAACCTGACTGCCGACCACCTTGTGCTAATGGAGGCACATGTCTCCATGGTAACAGGTGCCAATGTCCTGAAGGAACCAATGGATATCGCTGTCAGAACAGGTGAAGATGATAATCACGATAATGATGACAACCATGATGACAATGAAAACGTCAATGATCATGACTTTTTATTGACCCAGTGCAGTGCAGTGCAGCAAGGAGTACTGAAAAGTCCAAGAATGATGTTTAAACAAAATGTCCATCATCTTTGAAGAAAATTATCTTTTGTAGGCCTGATTTAATTTATTTGCTCAATATTTTGTTTTTCACTTGTTATTATGCATCCACTTGGATCAAAGTTCTTGTATAACCCTCACCTTGGGTCTTTAAATACAGATATGGTATGTTTACTTGTATGTTGCAGCCATTGCCGGATGGTAACATACTCTCAATCTGTCAGAAGGGGCATTCGTCAACCTGCCCAAGAGTCCTATACAGTGCCTTGTGGTCGTTTTGGTTGGGATACATGTACTGCATACAGGTCTGAATAATTTTGACTATATTTTATTTTGGAGTACATGTATACGTTTTATTTTGTTCTTGAATTTTTTATATTTGTTCCTTTTCCTTACCATTTTCCATGGATGCATTTGTTTATCTCTTTGTTCATATATATGTCTTATTGTATTTGCTATGTTTGTTTTGTTGCATAAGCTGGAGTTGAAGTTACTTTTGAACCTTTAATGTTCCATTGAAATGTCCTATTTAAATGACTGCTGTTATGAATCGGTGAATGTGATAACTTTCTACTTTGTTTTTTCTCCAGGACTGTCCAGCGCTTCATTTACGTTACAGGCTATAGCGTCGGCTACAGAAGGAAATGTGATCCCTAACCACATTGATTGTCAAGAATATCAATTTTGCTGTATCGATTGTTAGCAAGAGAAATCTTGTGAATAAAGTATATATACGAGTACTTCATATTCAGTATTGAGTATTTGATTTTAAAAAGCGTACTGGTATAATGATCTTATTTCCAGTCTTGATACAAAGTTGGTGGTGTTGCTCAAATTATAATCTGTCAAACACGTCCAGATAAATTTTTTTAATAAAATGCTTGAACAAGAAAACTCAACTTTTAACACTTTGTTTTATGTTTGCTCAATTTGTTGTTGGTACCTTATTTGAGTTTAGATTAATTGCATGTAAATTTTAATTTATTTTGGAACATAACAACACAGGTGACCACAGTGTTATTCTGACCTGGTGGATAAGGCAGGCTGCCGCAGCCAATGACCACACAGTGGATCACAATTTGATCCTCGTTGGCTTGGGAAGCGGGCAGGTAATCATGTTTGGGGTTCACACAGACAAACTCTGATGCCCCAACAGTGCCGACCCAACTAGACTTCAGATGACCGATATACTCTTATTTGCCATCCTATGATACACTCGTTAGTTCCTAACAAGATAATTTTTTGGGGATTAATAGTTTTTATAATTTCAGTTTCAACTACATTCTTTCTCTGTAAGAACCAGTGCAGCAGAACAAGAACACCCCAGTTCTTGGAACCCAGAACAAGCGACAATTTGCTTGCTGGCCCTCAACTGAAAGAGGAAGGGGGTCAAAGTTGGTCAGACCGGGGCCAATAATTATGGATAGGTCTCGCTCATTAGAGCTTGTGTACATACTTAGAAAAAAGAGCACTACCATGGTTTGTTGCATTATACAAGGATTTACACTGGAAACTGAAGGGGGATAAGGAGACGGAAAGAATTGGATATGAAGCTAAGTAGGAATCTAAATCGGTGTACGTGTACCAGGAATCATGACAGAAGAAGACCTAGGTATTCTGCATACAGCACACAAAGGGGTAGTTTGGGCTTCAGCTCCAGCTGGTGTGTAATCTGATACATAAACAGTGTTGACTCCAATGTAACTGCTGAGGTGATGCTCAATCCGTGGCGTGAGGCTTGTAATATCAGAAATGTTGACGACAAAGATGTTGTAACTTAGCTTAGAGATAAACAGATAGTATTGAACAAAACCTGATGTTAATTTACCAGCTCTCTAAGGGAAGGTTCGCAGTTATTAAATTAACATCCTTAAGACGTTAACTCCCGATAGTATCTTGCTGAACTTGCTATAACTTATTCCACTTGGACATCTGACCGGTGTCACTGGACCGCTAAGTAACCACGCGAATCATATCACTCTTAGATCTACCCTGCTTCTCTCCCTTGACACTCGAAGTTGAGACGTAACAGATAGTGTCCCAGAGGCAGGACATTGAACAAAGACGTCTGAGAAAAGATTCACGTATTCCCGAGAACAAGATTGGTCGAAGAGGAAGTAGATTCCTTTATATCCTCCATACACCCTGCATTAACCGGGTAGTCACACACAATGTGTAGGACCATGAGGATCAAGGAGCAGACTGAAGTGAAAAAATCATAAGCCATCACCAACAGAGTGATAGACTAGAGACGGTTTCACGATTCCCAGAGACTAGAAGTAAGATAACACTAGTAGATTTCTAGTACTTATATGTTTATATATTATATTGATTGCTATGTATTATTATGTTCATGTTATATGTATTTACAGAAACCGATTATTGTTTCTGACATGTTATGAATATTGCTCAATATATCTTAGCGTTAAGATTCAGATATCGTAGTGTGCTTATGGGAAACTCGGCAGGTGTCTGATGCTGTAGACTCCTTGCAGAGGACACCTTTCTCCTCTGTGGGGCTAATGGGGGTCTAGCTGTATAAATAATATTCCCACTTCTGGAAATGTTGTGCTTTAAATTCCCACTGTGCCTGTCTTTCTCTTTTGTTCTTTCTCATTCCTACACCCCTTGGGGTCATGAGCAATCTTGCCACTGTAGATTGTTCTAACCTATACCGGGAAAAGTGAAAGCCCCAGTTGAAAACCTGTCTTTCCTTAATAGGCATGACCGATTCACTGCGGCAACAGTACCCCCGTTGGAGTGCCGGGGGTTTCAGTATAAATAGTACCCCCACTTTCTGGAAATTTAGTGCTTTAAATTCCCACTGTCGCTGTCTTTCTCATTTGCTCTTTCTCATTCCTGCTTTGTCCTATCAATCTGCTATACTACTTCTTCGCTAGATCAGCGACCTACCTTTTTTCTTGAAAACTCTTCCTGGACAAGACTCCTTGTTTGTGTATGAGGTCTGTTGGATCAGCTTGGGAATGTTGGACGCTTTCTGCCGGGTGGTCACTAGGGCTTCCTATTCCTATTCCTTTTTGGTGACTTTCAAAAATGGCGCTGTAAGTAGTGTGTTATGACTCCGGTTGTGACGTCATACCGCTACACGGCTAGTTATGTTTATCAGTTTATAGTCCCCTCTCTTCCCGTAAGGATTTTCAGAGAGGAGACTCTGGTCACACGGCTAGTAGCGAGTGTCAGGCCATCTATTTACGAAGGCCACGGACTGCACCACAGAGTATCATTGGCCCATCCTGTAGTAAACCGCAATGTGGGTGTCGTCTTAGAAACTCACAGCATGTAACAGACTCGCTTTCGATTGGCTGCATCCTAGTGCTCAGAGTATCAATTTCCGTGGTCAGCATCGCCAACTATATCAAATGATCTCAATGCTGAGTGCCAGAGATCTATCCAACCTAAACCTTACACTAGTAGGTCAATAAAGCGTATGCCTCGGTAGTCTCTGAAACTTTATCGTGGATTATCATCCACTTTCTTTATAGAGTGTGAGGAGACATGGGTTGTGCAATGATGATGATGATGATTGTGATGATGATGTTGATGATGATGATGATGGTAATGATGATGTTGGTGATGATGGTAATGATGATGTTGGTGATGCTGATGCTGATGGTGATGCTGATGATGATGATGATGATGATGATGATGATGATGATGATATTCGAACGACCTATACATGTTCGATTTTTCTTGGTATGTCCAAGTGCACCAGAGTGTTGTTGATAAGCAGTTTAGGTTATCCAATCATACCTTATCTTTACTATGGTCACTGTGCTGTATCAAATATCATTCTGCTCTTTTCCCACTAACACTGTCGTAAATTATAAGCACTAATTGAATTGTGTACAACACACCCTAAACTTTGCAACACAACAGCATCCATCGGCATGGTCGTTTTTGTTGTTTGTTTGTTTTTTTGGGTCGTCGTAGTCGTCTTTATGATCATCATTGTCATCATAGTCGTCATTATCCTCCTCATCGACGTCATCGCTGACACCGCCATCATCATCGTCGTCGTCGTCATCATTATCATCATCATCATCATCATCATCATCTTCTTCTTCTTCTTCTTCTTCTTCTTCTTCTTCTTCTTCTTCTTCTTCTTCTTCTTCGTCAGCATCATGGAACAAAAACAATATCGTCAGCGGCAGAGTTGTCGTCACTGCCACCATTATCGTCGTCGTCGTCATCATCATCATTATCACCGCCGTCACCACCACCACCACCACGCCATCATCATCATTATCATCATCATCATGAAAATGCCAAATATGTAAATGATACGATCATTTCTGAAACATGCGATGTGGTGAACGA
This sequence comes from Oncomelania hupensis, assembly GCA_036898135.1. Lineage (NCBI taxonomy): Eukaryota > Metazoa > Mollusca > Gastropoda > Littorinimorpha > Pomatiopsidae > Oncomelania > Oncomelania hupensis. The sequence goes on from CM072519.1 coordinate 28,539,582, forward strand.
ATGCGTTCCATGCAGGGACAACACATAATTCTTACTTCTGCGTAAACCGCAGGAAAAGACATTGTCATTTCCCTTACGTAGATCTATAGTGGTGATTCTGGTACTGTTGAGATTATTGAGGAGGAGGAGAGGCAAATCAGAGAGGAAGAGACGGACGACTGATGTAAAAGGCAGACGAAGATAGATTAGGGCAGGTTCTCCTGCATGTCCCTAATCCTATCCTATCCTATCCTGTCCCGTAACCCGAAGGTCGTAGGGGCACCACAGATGATCGTTTAACCAGCATACTCCATCTTTCTCTGTCCTCAGCAGCCCTGATGGCTTCGCTCAGTGTCAAACCAGTCCATTCACGAATGTTGTCCTCCCACCTCTTTTTCGGTCTTCCTCTTCTTCTACTTCCTTGCACTGTGCCTTGCAGAATAGTCTTTTGCAAGGCCTGATGATCTGGTGACGTGGCCATACCATCGGAGTTTCCGTTTTTTCACCACTGTTAGCAGGTCATCGTGTTGTCCAATGGCTTGTGTGATGGTCTGTCGGACTTCGTCATTGGTGATGTGTTGGGTATAGGAAATGCCCAGAAGTCTTCTGTAGCACCTCATCTCCATGCTTTGTATTCTTCGTTCGCAAGCATAAAGGAAGATGGAGATGACAAGGGAGCGCAGCAGTCTTACTTTGGAATGTAGACTGATGGACCTGTCTTTCCAAATGGGCTTCAACCTTGTCAGGGCAGCAGTTGTTTGTGCGATCCTGGAGAGGACTTCTTGTCGGGACCCATTGTCTGATACAATGGCTCCTAAATATTTGAAGCTATGCACTGTGTTGAGGGATTGGCCTTGGACTTTGATGTCCGTATTGATGCCATTGGTGTTGTTGGTCATCATTTTGGTCTTCTCTGCACTTATTTCCATTCCATAGGCTCTGGAGGTGGTGTCAAGCCTCTGTACCAGCTGTTCAAGTTCTTGTTCCTCTCCAGCCAATCCATCAATGTCATCTGCAAAACGAAGATTGGAGATTGCTCTACCCCCTATGCTGACTGTGCCTTCATGGTCTGCAAGAGCATCTGACATGATGCGCTCTAGGAAGATGTTGAAGAGTGTTGGAGAGAGTAGGCATCCTTGACGCACACCGATTGTTGTTCTGAACCAGTTCCCGATGGCGCTGTTGTGGAGGACTGCACTGGTAGCCTTGTCATACAGGCTTTTGACGACTTCAATAATTTTAGGGCTGATGTTGTACACTTTCATTGTTGCCCATAGAGCTGCATGCCAGACTCGGTCAAACGCCTTCTTGAAGTCTATGAACACATGATATAGATGTTGTTGGTGCTGTAGGTATTTCTCACAGATTATTCTGAGGTTGAAAATCTGCTCAGTGGTACTTCGCCCTGCCCTGAATCCTGCTTGTTCCTCAGCTATGATCTGTTCAGCTTGGGGTTTCAACCTGTTGCTCTGTGGGTTCGGGCATTAAATAGAATAGACCCAACGTTTCCCGGCGTGTCGTAAGAGGCGACTAACAGGGGTGATGTTAGCACGGCATCACTGGGCGAAAGTCTTCTACACAGAAGTCACCGGCCAGGGCGGAGGAACCTCACGTTACTACAGGTTCAACGACCATGTGCTCAGGGCCAAGGCGAGCCACACTGTATTCGTGGATTTCGGCTGTGGCCAACAGCCTGGAGAGGATTGGGCACCGCCAGGTCTTTTTTGCCCAAGACACACTACATGATGACACAATCCACATGTCCCTAATACAATACAAAATACTATTTTATTGCCTTTGATGCTTCTTGATTTCCAGTTTGTTTAGTACCACAATCACCGCCACAACAACGACAGAAGAAGAGGAAGAAGAGCTTTCGTAAAGCGCGATTCCTTCACGCGGTTAAGCTTAATGCTACAACTGTAGTATATCGCTAGGAAATTTAATTTGTAATAATTATTGTTATCCGGCCTGGTTCGATCATTACAAGCTAATTTAATTGTTTAATTCAAACAAAGACGACAAAAAATATAAGAGTCTTTGGTGAAAATCAACTTGGGAACTGAGTGGGATCCGCTTTTATGTATCCGTTCTTTTTATGTATCCGTTCTTTTTATTTATCCGTTCTTTGAACAGTCAGATTACGGTTTTGGACTAGAAGTTGAAAAAAAATTATTATTCAGTTTGATTTGCTTCCACATACATGTTTATTTTTTTTATTCATTTATTTATTTATGCTTAATTTTAATTACGTTATAGATTGTGATGTCATCTGACTAACCTACGACAATGCTTCTGCTTGTCGTCACTATTCCACTATACATCATAAATGATTTCGTTATGAATTATTATAATTAGTTTTGGTGTGTGACTAACGAGGTACGTCTTAACGCATTTATTGTTCTGCAAAAGGTTCCGCATTTCCTATACCCAGCACATCACCAACGACGAAGTCCGACAGACCATCACACCAGCCATTGGACAACACGATGACCTGCTTACAGTGGTGAAGAAACGGAAACTACTAGGTCATCATGCCTTGCAAAGACCCTCCTGCAAAACACAGTGCAAGGAGGTTGAAGAAAAGGGAGACCAAAAAAGAGGTGGGAGGACAACATTCGAGAATGGACTGGTTTGACACTGAGCGAAGCCGTGATTGTTGCTGAAGACAGAGAAAGATGGAGTACGTTGGTTAAACGATCATCTGTGGTGCCCCTACGACCTCTGAGTTACGGGATAGGATAGGATAGGATAGGAAAAGGTTCCACGCGCACGGTATAACTCAATAATTTTATTAAGTTGATACTACTGCAAAATATGTTATTACATTTTATCTGCTAGTACAAATCATTTATCTATCAAGGTCTCGCCTGATTTTATTAATCAAAGAGCAATTCTTCTTCATGTGAAAAGATTATTATGATGATAATCTAGATCTACCTCGTGCCTCATTTTATCATAATTATGATTGAACACTGATGTTCCATATCAAACATCAATATATGTGCTGATACATGATTTAGATATACTAGCATCAAATCAATAACGGAGATCAGATAGCCTACTTACGAATGTATGTCAACAATATAACCTATTCTATCTTTGACACCTAAATAACTCGGTCTTGATATATGAAATTGTCCTTTTGTATCTCACTCTGATTTTGCAAGTTGGACTCGCTCGTGTTAGTCTTGTAGGAGTACATGATCGTTTTCTAGGCAAAGCTTGGTTTCTTGTCTGATTAGTGCATTTTTGTTAACATTTTGTTTTGAATCGGGTTTCCAGTATTCACTCAAATTTATAGTTACAAAATCAGACTAAAAATCCGTTTTCTATCAGAATAAAAACTCAAAATGGGTTATAAACTGGTTATGTCAGTCGGATGTTGTGTGGCGTTAGGGTTAGTGTTTTTGTCTCAAGGGGTTAACGCCTTTGGTAGGTTCTCTTCATCAGTAAAGGATGCAAACGGTGGTGTCAACTGTGCAAGTAAGTATTCAATTCTTTCTTCGTTCTTGTGACGGAGTTTTTTCTACACTTCATTTGAAATGCCACAAAACTTAGTTGAGTATAGAGCCAAAGATCTTATAATAGAGCGACTTAGCTTAAAATATGAAAATCTGTCATTCAAAAAATTAATATTAGAAAAGCACATGGAAATTCCTGCATGAAGATGAAAATGGCGACAAGACATAGGCCTGTCCGTATTATAATAAAGAAAAAGCCCCACAAATTTTGCGCATACTTTGTTTAGCCTGCTCGGTGATCGTGGCCATAATCGAGCAGTTGAGCGAGTACCACAACGAGAGCGTGGCAAAGGCCATGGACAGGCTCTGCTCCTACCTGCCAGACCCTGACTTCCAGCAGCCTTGCAAAGAGTTCGTCGATGCTGCCGGCCCCATCATCATTGCACTGTAAGTCTGCACCACAAATTTGCCCTATAGAATTGATGTTTACGGTTTACCTGTAACAGTGAGATCTTAATTAGGGGGTAAGCTCGCTGTTCCCCATATCGAAGTTCCCTCAAGGCTTGTCAGGTCTGAATGTTTCTCCAGTTCTTATTCCCTCGATCAGATCTATATTCAAAGACAGTCACACAAGTGTGGAGAGATCATAGGCCTGGTGGGGTGGGGGTGACTACAAGAACGTAAAGACACGAGTGAACAAGATCTGGAGGAGGGAAGAGGGAAGGATCGAACGTAGACTGGGGAGGGGGGGGGAGGGAGGAAGGGGAGGGGGATAGGAAGATAGGAGAGGAGGAAAACATGCGCCAACTGAGAGGTTGAAAGAAATGGGGAAGTGTGTTGAGTACAAGTGACAGCTCGTGCATGATCGAGAGCGATTTTTTGCGCTTGTTAGTGCGCGTGCACGGTATTTGCTCTAAATACCAAGTTCCGTCTTTATAGTGCCAGTGCGTAAGTACATTTGAATTACGCATGCATGAGCGAATGGTGTATGTAGAAGTTTCGTGAGGGTGTGGGGGAGGGGAGGATTGAGGATAGCACCCACTTCTATGCCATAACGATGGCCTATCCAAACACAACTCCAGCAAAAAAAGAGGTAAGCCACTCTTTCTTTGGAATATTTGATGGGCCTTTGACGCGTAAACGAAAAGGAATACAAACTTCGGCTCGGAGGATTAAAAACAAAGGTGAGGCTAAAAATGGATTGGTATAAAAACGTGCAGTATTGTGACAGCAGCAGATGCGAATATTGTAATAGAGTTGGCCGAGCACAATTTTATGCCTTTGACTGCACTTTGGGTTTGGTAGCAATCTTGGCTTTCGTAAGCTTCTTGACTGGCGATTTTGCGGCTTTGGGTGCACCCTTGGTGACTATTGGCTTCCCGGGTAGCGATTTACCAGAGTTAGGCTTTGTGGCAGGAGACTTGGGAGATTTAGCAGGTGATTTGCCAGATTTCGTTTTCTTACCAGCAGGGGACTTTCCAGATTTGGATTTAGGCATTTTGGTCTTTTCTGCAGATTTGGGCTTGGCAGTTTCGGGCTTCTTGACCTTTTTTTTTTCTTTTGGTCTAAGGCCTTTTTAGAGCCTGACGAACCAGTGCCTTTGGTCTGGTTGAAAATTCCATCCCTGACGCCGCTTACCAGACACAGCTTGATTACCTCGATGGTTTTCTGCTGTACAAGTCTAATTTGTAGTTGGCTCCGATGTATTTTATAATGGTCTGGCGGGTGTACCCACCTCGCTCCTTAAGACCGTTGATAGCTTTGGTAATCATGACTTTGAATGGAGGATGGATAGCAGCAGCCGTTGGATGGTACGTGTCCACTTCACTTTCGGAGTTGGACGACATGGTGACAGAAGTTAGGTTTTGGACGATTTAAAAATATAAAAATGCGCGCGCTGTAAACTATATAGTCCTACTCACGCAAATAATGTGACAGCTCGCTCGTTCGTTTCATAGACTTGAGTCCCTGAATACGTTAGCATATAATGGACGTGAAAATGAAGTCTTCTAGTAATAAGATGTAGTGATGTAGTAAGAAGTCTGGATGTAGGAAGTCATGCAGGAGATGAACGCACAGGCAGCAATGAAATGTAGGTGCAGACGCGCAAAGGTGGGGAAGGTGGGTCGTCTCAAAAGCAGACTCAAGAAGATGTGGCGAAGGTCAGCGCCGTGCCTTGGAATCTTAGACGAGGTGATGTGGCGATGAAGCCATAGAAACCTAACGAGGGAATCTTGTGTAGAAGGCACACGCCAGCGCCGCCTGGTAGTAGTAAAAGATAGAAGCAGCCAAAGAGTAGATCAACCGGCAGCAAAGCGGCGCGTTATCCCTCGACGATCCGCCATCGGCGCTTAAGAATGTCGTCTCGGGATCTCCCCAGTCCTCCGGAGTAGCGGGAACTCCCAGGTCGCCAAAGCAAACATCGAGTCTCCAAATTGCAAAAGAAACGGCAACCTCCGGAATACATTTAGCAACAACAGCTGGGGTGTGAACGCCTCAAGTTGATGCATGCTGCATGTTGCCGGATTCAATAGGCAATGAACTTTCTTTTGATGCTCGTTTTCAAACTGACAGAGCATTTGATTAGGAGTTAAGATGTTACAAAGTAACTTACTCGCAAGAGACTGCCTTTAGCAAAAGGCTTGTTTATCCCAAGAATAATAATAATAATAATAATAATAATAATAATAATAATAATAATAATAATAATAATAATAATAATAATAATGTATATTTAATATAGCGCGTTTTCATACAAATGGTCAAGGCACTTTACAATTACATCCAGTTACACAAACATGCAACACATAGAAAGCACAATAATTAAAACCAACATGAGCAAACAAGCAAAGCATACCCAAAGCAAGACATCAACAACATAGCCGTACATATACAAAGCGCGAAAGGACATACAAGCACACAGTTAAACTACGGCAGTACAAACAACAGGGTCATAAAGACAAAAACACTAAAAACATACGATATGATCAAAATCGTGTTATAAAATGCCAGCCAAACGTCTTCCTCTATAATTTATTTACCTACATTGTTGGCATTTGGTGTTACGTTCGCTTTGTAATCATTTTTCTGGCATCAACAAAACACAAAATGGTGGAAGTGCTTTGTAGCAGCTGCCACCTTCTAAAAGCCTAACAGCGGAATAACAGAGATTTAATACATAACAATTAAGATAATTGGCAGTAAGTAGTCTGTGTACTTTAAAAAATATAATATGTTTACTTTCTAAGTCAGTGATATCTAGGTTTAGGTGTATTAATTTGGTCAACTTGGTGCGTATTCTGATCTATCACCTAGGTATGGGCCTACATTTCAGCGATATGTTTTTATGCTTGGAATTGTGTGTGGTTTTGTTAATAAAAGGACAAAGTTACAAGATAGTGCTTCCAATGTGTTTGAGCTAGATATCATAAGCTTGTGGATTTCAGACTCTAAATACGGGATACGTAATCTCTAAATTATAATCAGGCGAACGATCACCCTGACAACAACAATGATCATCATATATAATCAGGCGTGTCTCGTAACATTAAACAAACCATGTTTTGTATGCTTTTCTACATAGTGTGTGTGTGTGTGTGTGTGTGGGTGTGTGTGTGTGTGTGTGTGTGTGTGTGTGTTTATGCCGAAATGTTCATGCAGTTACTTTTCTAATAAGGCATAGTTAGTTGCATTGTCACAATTATGGGTATGACGATGGGGTGGTATCTGTTGTACCTTTCGCATTGCTACACTAGCAGCAGGCCTGTTGCGCGTTAGTAGTAGGCATATAGTGGTGGCGATAAGCTCAGGTCCGATGGATGATAATAACGACGGCGATAGCGGTCACCTGCGTGTCAAGGGTAGCCAAACTAATAAAGAGGAGAACATTGGTCGCGCTACAAATTAGCGCCACAAATTTCCTATCAGTAGGCCTACTATTCCAAATGTGTATCTTTCATATCTCCAGCTCATGGCTACCTGTACGCGCACATATTCCATCGCACCCACTTTCAAGATCCTGGCACTCATGTCCTAGACTGCTGAGTGTCAGCTATATAAATACACCCAACAAGCACTGGGTCCCTTCTCCCCAGTTGCACAGGATTGTGCTCAGTTGTCTGGAACGTCATTCGGTGCGCCCAAGGCACAGCAAGTGGGCCCCTCGGTCGGCTTCAGTTACATCCTGTATCGGCCAGCGCTTTTAAAAAAATAAATAAATAACGCATACTGTGTTTAAAGTTGTGTCCCCCATGGCTCACGTGTACCGGCAGTTAAAGTTGTGTCCCCAATAGCTCATGGGTACCGCTCTTAGGGGGTTAAAGTTGTGTCCTCATTGACTCATGTGTACCGCTCACGGCGGTTAAACTTGTATCCCCTATGGCTCATGTGTTAATCAGTTTATAGTCCCCTCTCTTCCCGTAAGGATTTTCAGAGAGGAGACTCTGATCTTCATTACATGTGTATTCCTCACTGGTGTTCATAGACCAGGAGATTGTATCCCTCATAGCTCATACGTATCGCTCCTTTAGGTTAAAGTTGTGTCCTTCATGGCTCGTGGGTACCGACCGACTTGAATTACACTAGCATTGGGTTGAAGCGCCAAAAATGAACGGCAGACAGAATTTCACTGGTTTTGATTCCTATCTTCTTTATCATCCTCATTAGCTTCACCATAATTGCATCCTGAACAGTGTAACTCCATCACTGCTGGCTGTATCTTCTGACATAAAATATCGAAATCAACAATTTAAAGTAGTGTCGAGTGTGTGTGTGGGTGTGTTTGGGTGTGTTTGGGTGTACTTTTTAGCGTGAGTAAGATTGCAGTGCATTTCACAGCTAGCTCACAAACGCCAACACACACACACACGCATGCGCACACACACACACATAAACACACACCCACACACACACACACACACACACGCGCGCACACACACACACATATCCCATCCACAAATATGTAGGCCTATAGGTCGCGCAAACACCCGCCCCGTTTCCTGCCAACAGACATGTTTTTCTCTCTTCATCATACATCGAAATCACAGACGCTTATATATCTGGACACACGAGCCCTTACGCCTATCAGTGACGCATCTCTCTTCTCTGGGTATATATCATCTAAATATATATCTTTTTAGAAGGACTGCCCCGTAGATAGAATAAGACCTCTTATTAGAGATGGTTTTTGGGTGGTCTGCGCGACGCGACCGCAGCAACTGCCAGATTCCGATTGTCTGTTACATTCCGGTCCCTGCGGTTGAGGGGGTGGTTCGTAGGATCCCCCCCCCCCCTCCCCCTGCAATACCGGTCACTGGTTGAGAAAATCGCCAAGAAGTGCGAGGGCTCGGTTGAACCAGATGGTTCGGTCAAACATTGTAGGCCTACCATTAAAAGCATTAAACGTCTCCCATTGTCAGGAGGCGAGCCGTCTAACTCTGTCCGCATCACTTTTGAGGCGGTGGCCCTGCCCACGTTTCTCTTCCTCAACCGCGGGGAACATGCAGTCACCCCGTATGTGGCACCGGTGCTCCGCTGCCATCAATGTTAACGCTTTGGTCATACCAAACGAAATTGTAAATCCGACCAGAGAGTCTGCCTCTCGTGCGGTCGGGCCGGTCATTCGGGTGACCAGTGCAAAGCTGCAGAGATAATATCCCTGAAAGCTGTTAGGCGCTGTTGCCCAAAATGTCGAGGTGATCACTCAGCTTCTAACTAGGCATGTAGATTAACGTCCCCGGACACATTAGCATATAGACTATATAATAGGGGAATTGGATGAAGGAAGGCCGTGGTAATAAGAAGTCATTTTGCTGAGGGATGTCAAATGAAGAAGGAGCGCACGAGGCTGCTACAACATCCGGCCCAGGAAGAGTGCGTTAAGTCGGAAGGTTGGCAGCGGCGATGATGTAAAGTGAAGGTGTGGCAAGGGTGACAAGAGGGACGCCAGGGCCAGGCCGCAAGCGAGGTGTCGTGGAGGAAAAGGAGGAGGGCTAGGAAGGCGGCTAATCGGGCAAAAGGGTGCGGGTTAATTATCGTTACAAAGGATGAAGTGGGAATTTTTATATGAAGACAGGACCAGGTCTGCCAGGCTTTTGCGCGGAACAGAATCGGGCCTACAAAATATAAAAAAAAATCTATTAAAAAAATGTAAGAAGACATTCGAAAGTTTTAAAAAATTAATTCAACATTTAATGATAAAAACAAGTCCAAATAGAGTTAAAAGCGGGTTAAAAGATAAAAGCTACACCAGATCAGGCGTGGGCCAGAGTGACAGCCGGCGGGCGCGCGAGAGAACTAGGCTCGGTAGGCTTCGGTCCTACCTCAGAGTCAGGAACGTCCCGGATTGACACGCCCATAGATATGAGCGCTCCCTCCGTCAAAAGGGACGTCCTTGAGTCCAAAACGTAGGACGGTACGGCATCACACATTCATCAAGTGGTTCTTCTTGGGAGAGGGTGTTGTAGCTTGGCTCTCCGGTATTCTATTTGTGCCTGACTCCGTTGGACGGCGGCCCTCTTGCGTTTTGGAGTTCAACTTTTTTCGCCTTTGATGGCACCCTACTTGGCGTCGCTGTGTTTATACTAAAAGACTCCTCTGCTGTCCGTTGGTTGACGCCTTTGGAGACCCACGTCACCCTCGTCTACCTTTGTCCTCGCCTGGAGGACGGCTTATCTTGGTGAATATCTGTTATTCTGGCCCTTAGAGACCGCCGTCTCATCCCATAGGAGTGGGATATATAGCCTTCTGTGCTTGGTCCCCTCCTAGTGGGTTTTATGGTAATTTTTATGTAATTTTTATGTACTGAGTCCTGGACTCGTACTCTGTCTAAGTGTTTTCTCCTTTTAACCGTATAGTTTGTCTAGGCCCTTGTAGGTCTTCTTAATTATTTGTGTTTTCGCTTTTGAAGTTTTATTGTGGCCCTGATTAGTTTTTTATTTTTCTGCGGGCCTTTTGGCCTAGCTCTTTTTTCTTTTTTGATTCTTTTTTGTGTCATGGGGAAGCCCAGACCTCGTGGTGCTTAGCTCGCTCGGAGCGACTCGTAAAGATTCGCCGGTGGTTAAAAGCCGTGTCGATGCGGCCGAAAACTCCGAGACTCGTCCGGCCGAGTCGGTACCTTCCTTCTCGTTTCTCCCTGGGGCGGCCGACTTGGTTATCCCCCCAGGGACATGACCAATGCTGGTGTAACGGATGCTGACTCCTCCCTGGGCCTGGTCCCGGAGGCTGAAGTCACTATGAGGGAACGGCCCTCTGAGGGTATTGACCACCTGGTGCCAACCCCCCGTCCCGTTGTCTCCGAGCCTCCTGTCTCCGACGAGACTAACTGGACCGCTGTGTCCGGTAAGCGTAGACGAGGTATCAGGGTGCCTTTGCATCCCCCGCCTTTGCCGAGCTACGGTTTGTGTCGTTTCCCGGTTGTAGTCAAGTTCTCTGAGAACTTTGATTCTGCACAACTCAAGTCGCTCAGTTGGCGTCTGGTGGAGATATTGCGATCAGCGGTGGGCCCGGTTGACAGAGGTCGGCCCCTCGGCGACGGTTGTCTGGTGGGATGTACTTCCCGTTTTCAGCAGCGAAAGCTGGCTGGGCTTTCCGTCCTAGGCCAGTTTCAAGTCATTTGTTCCGTTCCCTGTCCCGTTGTGGAGGGAGTTATCACTGGTGTCCTTCCCGCGGTAGCGGAATCGGATATTCTGGCCAAGTGTCTGGGTTCTGTCGGTTCTGACGGATCGGTGCAGGCATGCATAGTAAAAAGTTTCCGTCGCTTGACTCGCCTGGATAAAGGTCCATCTGCCTCGGTTAGGACTTACCACCTGCTGCTGAGGACAGAGAAAGATGGAGTATGCTGGTTAAACGATCATCTGTGGTGCCCCTACGACCTCCGGGTTACGGGACAGGATAGGATAGGATAGGATTACCACCTGCCCTTTTTATCAACTGTAGGGAGTTTCCGGTGCGGCCGTACGTCGCGGAAGTTATCCGCTGTCACCGTTGTCAGAGGTACGGTCACACCAGGAAACTCTGTAGGTCCGTTCTGACCTGTTCATCCTGTGGCGTCTCCGGTCATTCCGGCGCCCAATGTAAAACCGAGCGTCGCTCTTGCCTTAACTGCCTAGTCGAGCACTCAACCTCAAACTCTAATTGTTTTGCCCTGATGGAGCGCGTTCTCGCGAACCAACTCAGGGCGGCCCAATACATGCCCCGGACTCATGGCATTTGGCCTGGCCCGCAAACATTTAGCTCCCCCCACGTTGGCTCCGCCACTTTCTCATTTTGCTTCCTCCTGCCCCTGTGGTGGTTGTTTCTCCACCGTCACCCGTTGCGGACCTCGTGAGTCCGTCTCCCCTTCTAGTCAGGTCTGAGGCCCTCGGGAATTCGACCTCTACCAAGGTGTCGTTGCGCCCGACGCTGGTCGCGGCGACCCGAGGGCTGCTCTTCTTAAACTCGAAACCATAGTTGAAAAACTTACTGCTACGGTCGCTGGTCTCCTCGACTCCGTTCACAGCCTGGCTGTGAGGAGAGGGTCCTCGTCCAGCACTTCGTCTTTGGATATCGGTACCCAGTTTGATGCCGAGGCTTCCGCCCATATTCCCGGTCGCTCTCTGGGATGTCGCAGACTGCCGTGGGCTACGGCTCTCCCACCAGATCTGTGGACGTAACATTTCCGGTGCCGAGTTCCTTAGCTGGAAGGGAGCATTGCCGGGTTCGCCTCCAGTTTCGACCCATCAGACGCTGACGATCAGCTGGCGACTATCCGTTGGGGTTTCGCCAACGTCCTCACGGACGCCACCCTGTCTCTGAGTGTGGCGGTTATGAAGGAGACCAGCTCCTATGCCGCATCAAAGCCCTCTGGGCCCTAGCACCATTTGTACAGTAATTTACTTGGCTTGTCATCTTATCCCGTGATTTTTGAACTTTCATCCTTTTTAGAAGTTTTTCTTCCTCTAGTGTAGTCTATCACTTTTAACATCAGTCTTGGCGTTAGCCTTTCCGTTTTAACCTTTTATATTTCGTTTTTTTTTCCGCATTCCTTGCCTGGCAGACATGGCCTGTCTTCAATTATAATTTCCCTACCTTTTTGTTTCCCCTTCCCTCCGGTAGCACCTTCGAGCGCCCCGCCTCTACACATCCTCTACTTTCGTCTTAACTACAGTTTATTGACATTGTACCTACCTCTATACGTGCTGCTTGTCAGCTACCCATCACACGCCCTCTTCATTTGTCCCTAATATGCTTAGATGTTGGGGAACGTTAATTTTACCCAACAACCCAAACGTAGCCAGAAGGCTGTCCTCTTTTGCCTGGGCATGATGATAGCACCAGACCTGGTCTGGCTTTTAACTTCTTTTAATGGTTTCACATTTAAGAAACTTTTAACATTTGTTCTTAACATTAAATACTAGGACGTAAAGCCCAGTTTTAACGAAATAGAGAAGGATGACGCGTCACAGGCATCATGCTGGTTCAGATACCAAGCGCTCGTGATCGAAATGTTATTTCTCCCACAACCCTCTCCTTCTACCTTTCCCTCCATCCCACAACAACACCCTTAAAAAGACCGGTAAGCTGGAACTGCATATTTTAGTCTTTTACCTACGTGATTTGTATGAATATGAATGTGGAAGGTTTATTTCCCAGAACTCTCTGGAGGTGCGAATGTGTGCGGCAACCCGGCTTGACCGGAGGGTTGAATGCGGTCCGTCACACCCCCATATTGTTTTTCTCCTTTGGTTGCTAACACTCCGGCCTTGCGGAGCTCTTAACTTTGTAATGTTATGTTATCTTATTATTACTTATTAATGTATTGGTTGTCTGTCGATTTATATTGAACGGTTTTAACGTTTATTTCGCCAAACTTGTTTTAAATAAAACCACCATCTTAAACTTGGGGTGCAAAAAAATTTTTTTTTCTCCCACCCCAACTTAATGTTTTAAATCTTTGTACAGATCACTATTGTACATTTTAAGGACCTTAGTGTCCAGGTAGTATTAGTTTTTTTTTCCATTCCTCAGTTATCATTACATTGCTCTTTTTGATTTTGTATGAACGAATTTGTATTATCTCCCAGAGCCTATTTTAATCTGACTTTTAATTGGTCCTGGAAGGCCGGTTGGCAGTTATCCTTAACCTCTTAAATTCACTTTTAATTGTAATTTTTACGTCTCCTATACGCCATGGTGTCCGGGGACATTAATCTACTTAACAAACAAACAAACAGCTGCATATTATGCATCGCTCATTCTGACGATTACTCTCAAATTGTAGTTGTAGCTAGACCAAGGAGAAAAGTGTGGGGAAGGGGGGGGAGAGTACGGTGGGAGGTAGAGGTCGCTGACCTGGTCGCTAACAGCCAACAGACATTTATTTTTCCCCCCTTTTTGCCCTCTACTGCAACTCTCAGAAAAATAAACCTGAGGAGGGAGACAGGTATTACCAATCCTGAGTGTGTTGTGCGGTGCGTTGCCCACTGCCAGACATGCTTTTACTGCAGGGGTCCCTCTCGTTCTTCCCTCCACAAGCTTCCATATAAATATATTGAGCATGACCGTACCACACTGAACAAAGAAAAAGGTGAAGTTTGTTGAGAGAGGTCGCATGTCTTTTGCTCCTCTTGATATAAAAAGAAAGGTGACAATTTTACTCTATCGTCGTTTTAACTGCCAGACTCATATGCTGCTTGGACGTCTCCAACTGCCAAATCAAGATACGCTTTGCTGTCTTCATTGCGGGACTTGCTCCCCCCTTCATCTACCATACCATCCATCTTCAGACAAGATATGCTTTGCTGATTACACCGTGGGACTCGCTCCCCTCCATCCATCCTCCAACAAGATATGCCTTGCTGAATATACAGATACGCTTTGCCGATCCCTCAAGAAACGCACTGCTGTCAACTAAACCCTACTGCCCACTCATATTCCTGGGCATCTGGCTGCACCATATCTGCAGCTTCATACTACATACATTGCTCTAGTTACCTCGAGCCACGGTATTTCTATTTCAATTTCAAAATTGTCCACCAGAGATTATTATCTCAACCCATGGGTCGGCGATAAATAGCCGGCAGTTGCTGATCCCCTCCCAGTGGGATAGCCGGTGCGCTAACTTAGGGTGACCCTAGGTTGCCGGCGCATCAAGGGAGTCCTGGACTCCAGTACGGCCTCTCCCCACTTTTTTAACTGTTGGTTTTATAAGTTTTAGGTCCTGAATTGGAATTTTAACTTTTTAACTCTCCCACAGGCACCCTTGTGGTAGCCCCCTATCTGCCTGCCCTTTTTGGTTTGGCAGAGTAGCTACTATAGCCGAATCCCCAGATTTTAAATCTGCATTGTCTTTTGACAGGTCCTTTCTTAAAAACACACACCCCCCCTCCCCCCTCCCCCCCCCTTTTTTTTTGTGTGTGTGTGTGTGTGTGTGTGTGTGTGTGTGTGTGTGCGTGTGTGTGAAACGATTGGCTGTGACAAAGGATGGCAGATATCGCACTATCCTCCCCCTCGAGTAACGAGGACACTCCACAAGTTGGTGAGGTTGATCTAACTTCAACCCCTGTAGCAGACATTCCGGTCAGGAACAAACAGTTCAAGAAGGCCAAGCAGAACAGGAGAGATTCCCCAATTACTAAAAACCGTACTGATGCGGAGTCGCCTGAGGGAAACCGCCGACCCGCCGTGTGTCGTGACGTGTTTCACCAAAGGCATCCGGACACGCAGTCAGATACCGTACTACCGGAAACCACGGCTCGGAACCGAACTGATGCGGAGTCGTCTGAGGTTAACCGCCGGCCCATCGGGGGTCGAGACGTGTTACTCCAAAGACAACCGGACACGCAGTCAGAGACTATAAAACCGGGTAGCATTATGACCCCAAACCGAAAGCGCCTCCATGAAACCCTCACAGAATCTTCTGACACGGAGGAGGGGGACGACGACGTCGAGACAGGCCAGATCGACGATGACTCTATGCACACTGAGTGCGAGGATGGGGTGGTTGGGTCCCCTGGGGAGCCCCAAAGGGAAGAAAATCTTGAGATCCCCCAATCCCCCCCACCTCCCACAGATACCAATACTGTACAACACGAACCCCCTTGGACAAAGGTGAGGCACAAAAAACAAAAAACAAAACCTAAAGCATCCAACACTCAATTTACACAGCCCAGGCCTGAGCCAAACTTTGGCCTCTGTAAACATCCAATTATTATCAAACAGACACAGAAAAATGATTCTGTATCACTCAACTCACTTGAGTGGATAATGACCGCTCTACTCAAAGACGTCGGCATTGAGCCAAACAGGGTGCGCCGCCTCAGGGATGGCTTTTTGGTTGATTGCAAATCAAAAAACCAACAAACTAAACTGCTAAAAGTCACCAGGTTGGGGCAAATCACCATACAATGCACGATCCCTCTTCCCATGGTTGAAGGCGTCATCAAGCACATACCCACGCATATTGAAACTACAAAAATTGCCGAACTCTGTGAGGGGTGGATAGATCCGGATGGACTGGTGGTCCCCTGTACCTTCAGGAATATCCGACGCCTACCCCTGGCCGATGGCCAACCATCCAAGTCAATCAGAGTTACAATAGAAACCACAAACCTACCCTCCATATTACTGATTGATCATCGAGAATACCCGGTTGAGCCCTACACGGCGCCACCCCTGAGATGCTTTCACTGTCAACGCCTGGGACACGTCAGGAAAGACTGCAAGACCAAAAAACAAACCTGCTCTTCATGTGGCGCCAAGGGCCACTCGGGAAACCAATGCCGAGCCACCAAGCTCTGCTGCACAAACTGTCACGGCAATCACTCAGCTGGCAACCCAAATTGCCCTGCTCGACGACAGTTGATGCTGGCAAACCAGATCAGAGCCAGCACGTACATGCCCAGGGCACAGGCCCACCACATGGCCAAGACTCAACTTGCCTCAGTCCTAGGTGATACTCCTCCAGCTCCGCCAGCGACTACAAACACTGCCACGTCCCAGAAGCCAAATGCGTGGGGGATTCGTTCCGCTCCCGTCACCACCTCCTCTGTGACTCCTCATGACCCTCATGGAGGACTCCCCGCTCCACCTACAAACAATGGCTTGGCTCGCCGGCCGGCCGGCCGCTCCGACTCTGCTGCTGCGGCGCCCATACCACGGCAGCCGCGGCGTATGCTACCATCTACACCCACACCCAGGCGACTATCCCCACCTAGCCGCCCCTCTGGGCCACCTGGCACCAGAGCTCGTGGACCCTCGGCCGCCACCTTGGCGCCGACCAACCGATCAGATGACGCCCAAACTCCCCCACAGGCTTCGGCCCCCGATCCTTGGGTTGCCATCCGACTTTTGGAAGACAAAATTGATCGGCTGACCACCACGGTCAACACCCTGGTAACCCAACTACTGAGACCACAAACACAGACTCCAGGTACTGACCAGCCTGTTCTTCAGGCACAACATAAAACACCGTCTCCGGCTGCTCCCCAGGAAATCACGGTATGGAACGGTCTAACCAACACGACCACCCCCGCAACCGACCTCTCGCCTGCCGTTGCAAGTGCGTTCAAAGTTCTGGAGGATGCGCTTGCCAGCGTCCCTGGAGGGGCGGCTGGCACCATCGACGCGCTTAAGACTATCATTGCTGCTATACGCAAACCGGCCACAGGGCCTTCGTCATCTAAGAGTAATACTGGAAAATGACCCAGAAAAGCCTAAAGGGAACCTCCATTCTACAGTGGAACTGTAGAAGCATTAAAACCAAAACCGCATTTCTGGAACAATACCTTAAAGAAGCAGGACCATTTGACATCCTCCTACTTCAATCCCTAAACACGACACCACGTGCTCTCCCCCAACTCGCTGGCTTTCATTACCCACCGGTCTTGGGCATGGAGGGAGGCAGAGTCGCCGTGGCGACCTACGTAAACTCCCGTCTGGCGTACCATAGCCCTAACCTTCCAATCGATCTCACAGTTACTGGACGCCTGGGAGTGTGCGCAGTCACACTCCCTTCACCTGGGGCCAAGCCAGTAACCATAATCAACGTATATTATCCAGCCGGGAGTACCCTCCCCCAGCAGGTCGAATGGCTCAATTCTCTCGACCATCTAGATCACCAATTGGTAATCGGCGGCGACTTCAATGTTAGCCACCCCGACTGGGACTTCCTCTCCCCAGTAACCCGCGGAGGACATCTCGCTACCACTATCGCAGAAGCTAACCTGGTCTGCCTTAACGATGGCTCTTGGACCCGCATTGCAGACCACGAAGGGACAAGAAACTCTGCCATTGACATCACCCTTGTCTCCCCAACACTGGGGGTGGATGCCACATGGTACACCGGCGAGGACCATCTGCAATCTGACCATCTCCCCATACATTTACTGTTGGGATCTACCCAGTCGGAGTTGCTGGATATACCACCTCCGCCTAAATATCTATATAAAAAGGCCAACTGGTCCACTTTTCGCAAGCAAATGGACCTCGGGCTCGCTGACAGCGACCCATTTGACGCGGATGTAAATACCCACCTTGACAACATCCGCACCATAATACTAAATGCAGCTGACCGATCTATCCCAAAGGTCCGACCAGGAAACACTACCATCCATGCCCACTCCACAGAATGGTGGACGGATGAATGCGATGCTGCTGTTGCTGCCAAGCGCAGAGCCATCCGCACCTTCAGGGCAAACATCTCGGAGACAAACAGAATTGCCCTCCGCGCAACTACCAACCGCTGCCAAGCCATCATCACCAGTGCCAAAAAAGCCTTCTGGGATCGCTTTATCGCAACAGAAGTACACGAGCCCCGTGATGCCTCAAAAGTCTGGAGCAAGCTCCGTACTATTAGGAATAGAAACCGTCCACCTGCCAGACCTCTCCTGGTGGATGGCCATCTCACATTTTCAGCACAAGCTAAGGCCGACGCTCTTGCCACTACCTTCGCCAAGGCAAGTCAGACCAAACACCTCCCTCCAGAGATGATACGACACAGAAACCAAGGGGAAGAGGAATACTCACCTCCACCAGCTGACAATACACTCCCCCATAACAGCGACCTCACCCTCACTGAACTGGAAGCAGCGCTGTCTGAGCTTGGGGGTGGCGCTCGTGCCCCGGGAGCAGACCCCATAAACAACAGCATGCTCAAAAATCTATCGCCTAACATGAAGCGTGCTCTACTACTTCTCTACCAATCCTGTTGGGATGGAGGAACCGTCCCCCTTGCGTGGAAGGAGTCTCTGGTGGTGGCTCTCCCCAAACAGGGGAAGCCCCAAAATCTACCTGAGAACTACAGGCCTATCTCGCTCACGCCATATCTGTGCAAGGTCTACGAGCGCATCGTCAAGAGACGACTAGAATACTTACTTGACAAGAAAGGCATTATTCCCACCTGCCAGGCTGGCTTTAGGAGGGGAAGGAATTGCATGGAACATGTCGTAAACCTGGTCGAGCATGCTAAGAAGGCCATGGCGGAAGGTAATTCCGTTGCCGCCACCTTCTTCGACATCAAGAAAGCATTTGATTCCGTCTGGCATGGTAGACTTATACAGAAGATGGCTGCTCTCGGCATCTCCGGGCGGCTCCTCAACTTCGTTGAATCTTTTCTACACGAAAGAGGAATGAAAGTCAGGGTTGGCTCAGCCATTTCCACTCGCCACATCCTTGACATGGGAGTTCCCCAAGGGAGTGTCGTAGCGCCCCTGTTATTTGCCATCATGCTACACGACATCGATACCTCTTTGGCACATCCAGGATTGCACATCTCACTCTTCGCTGACGACCTGGCCATCTGGTCAACCTTCGTTGGCAAAAATCCAAGCTACACCACTCGCTGGTTAGACAGATACCAGGACAGGATCGATGCGGTGTCAGACTATATGCTACAAAACGGATTTAGCTTAAGCCAGGACAAAACTGCTCTCGTGGTCTTCACCCGGTCACACCAAATGCGAAGACACTTCTGGATCGACCTGGATGGCCATACCATCACCCCCAGCGCTCAAGTCGTCTTCTTAGGGGTTACCCTCGACCAATCACTGACCTGGGGTCCCCACATCACTAAACTTATCAACAAGGCCAGACGCTCCGTCTCCCTTCTTAAAATCCTGAATTCTCTGACGGACTTCACGATACGCAACCTGGTTACCCTGGCGGGGGCCTTGGTACGTTCCCGGCTCATATATGGCCATCAGGCCTTCTTCAATGCACCAGACTACCTGTGGAAGCGACTAACCTCCACTGAGACCTCTGCCCTGAAGGTTGCTCTGGGACTCCCAGCGTACGCCATCAACAACCTGGTGTACCAGGAAACAGGTTGGATCCCGCTAAAAGACAAATGCAGAGAACTGGCAGCGGGCTTTGAGGCCGCCACATTTGCAGTCTCCTGCCAGGTACGAGACGTCTTGGGCAGCGCCAGCTCCGATGCCTCCCTACTCTCACGAGAGAAAATCTCCACGCAACCGATCCTCGGCAAAAAAACTCTTGCCCTATCCACGTACACCCAAACCTTGTGGGAGGAATGTGGGCGCCAACCATCAGATGTCGCATCGACTCCTTCGGTGTTCCTCCCCCGCTGGGAACTGGAAGCACCCTCCTTTGATATCACCATTGCCGACTCTGGCTCCAAGCAGTCAAACTCCCTTCTCCTGGCAACCCTTGCCAAGGAGAAAATTCACTCGGCCGCCACCACCCACCTACCCATCTACACGGACGGCTCGGTGGGTCCCGATGGCAGGGCTGGCTCCGCCTTTGCCATCCCATACTTCAAAGCTACAAAAATCTACAAACTTCCGGCTGGGGTCAGCACCTTCACCGTGGAACTGTATGCCATACTTATGGCACTCTCCTATATCAACGATCTCACAAACCTACCCCAGGCGATCGCCATCTTCTCTGACTCCAAGTCCGCCCTGGAGGCTTTATCGCGCGGCGGCTCAAAAAATCGCAGCGAGCTCCAACAGGAGATCCTCCTTCTCTCCCATCAACTTATCTGCCGGGGGTGCCAGGTCGCTCTTACCTGGATCCCCTCACACTGCGACATCCTTGGCAACGAGATGGCTGACGGCGCTGCTTCCATTGCAGCCGAAGCCGGCCCCCCCGTTTGTCTCTCACCCTCCCTCCCGGAAATCAAGGGGGACTTAAAAGCCGTCACCAGAAAGGCCAGAGACAGATTCATGAAAAGATACTGCAGGCGGAAAAATTTCGTCTTCTCACCAGTAGGGAAAAACCTCATCCAACCACTGCCCCGTCGAAACCAGCGTCTCCTGGGACGGATTCGGACAATGTCCACCATCTCTCACTTCAACACCATCCACTGCCCCTGCGGGGAACCTCTTTATTGGCAGCACTTCCTGGGGACATGTTTGCCACTGGCTGGTCCATGCACTGCTATCCGCGACCTTGCCAAGACACACCGACTTTGCTCGGGGGACTTCCTACTCCCCCACCCCTCGCTGGGGTTGAGCCCACAAAGAGCTCTGTCGGACACTATACTAAAGTCTCCCTGGGGCAGATATTTCTAGCCCCGGCGGCCATGACAACACATGAACCTACTACTACCCCACTCACCAGTCGATCTCACAGGGCCCGGACCAGTCCTAGGACTAGTGTCTTCGGATGACCCTGTGGTCCTGGGGTCTCACCTTAGGCACATAACCCAAGACACTACTACGGACTGACTTATCCCAACTACAGTAACTCCCCAGTTAACCCATGAGTCTGGGTGCTTTACCCCACTATCGACTGACTTACCCATAGTGCCTGCAGTCGACCGTTGGTCCTGGGCACCACTCTCTATACACATGAAATCATTAACAAATTGGCCACAGTGGCCAGTAAAACATTCACCAGTAGACTATACTAGTCCTGGAAGTTTTACAACACCATTGACTGTCCACCGGAGAAGCCTACAGTGACCACATGTGTCCTGGGCAATATTCATTACACACCACATAACCCGTGACACGAGACACCCACCAGTAGCTCCTTCCAGTCGCACCCAAGGGTCCTGGGGACTACACCCACCATTGACTCACCACACCAAGGTTCCAGTAGACAGACTGTCCTGACCTAACACACTATGAACGACGCGACCGCTAGCTAGCGTAACCGTGTAAACGGGCCCCACAGATGACCTTATCGGTCCTGGGCGCCCCATAGCACCATGGCACTCAGCTGCCTAGAAGGTTCCTCGAACCCTCGCTGGCCATCTAGCCATCTACAGTCGGGATTCCTCAAGTCCCCTGGCGCCTGGCGCCTGGCGATTGGAATGAACGACCGACCCTGAGGGACCTGGTCCCCAGGGATCAAAAAGTCTCTCTAGTATACCCGTATACTACCTTACTGGACCTGGTCCAAAAGTGGGGATTTTAATTTAATCTGCTATAGGGACGACCTGGTCATCCCTCTTTACCCAAGCGGGGTCCCGCTCGACCTGGCCTTACGGGTACCCACAATGGTAGCCCGTGGTACTAACCAATGACCACTTGAAAATAATACGTGGAAAGGACCTGGTCCCGCCCACCACCTTGGCTAACATCTACCTAGCCTACCAAAGGCGGGTAGCCAAAGGCCCAACAAGATAATTGTATAGATACTCTGGTCGGTGTCCCAACTATGTCTCACGACCAAACAAATTGTCTAATAGGCCCTCGAAGGATGAAAGTGTTGTAAAAATGACGAATGAAAGTAGGAGGTTTATTAAGGATTTTTTCCTTCCTCCCCGTTTTATGAATGAAAGTAGGAGGTTTAGTAAGGACTTTTTTTTTCCTTCCTCCTTTTTATATACCCCTTGGTTTCCCTGTCCCTAACCCCCCCCCCCCCCCCACTCCCTACCAGACCTGGTCTGGTTGTTTTAACAATAAAGAGTGGCCCTTGCCACTGTTTTAATTGTCCTTAACGCTTACAATAGCACTAGGACGTAAATCTCCAAGTTTTCATCATCATCGTACCACACTCCCCCCATACGCTCAGGTGTCCGGGGACGGTAATTTACCTAAGTACCATAGATGTTAGAGGTACTATACACGAAGACTTCAAACAATTTAATTCAAACTCAAATGTCTACAAGACTAAAAAGGCAAACTGCATGGTTAAAATCTTGACATGGAGAGGAGAGAGAGAGAGAGAGAGAGAGAGAGAGAGAGAGAGAGAGAGAGAGAGAGAGAGAGAGAGAGAGAGAGAGAGAGAGAGAGAGAGAGAGAGCGCATTATATGAGATAGTATTTGAGAGAGACAGATATAAAGTCAGTCAGAAACGGAAACACAGATCGTATATCAGCTAGCTCAGGTGTAGCTCAGGTTTTGCTGATATGACCTGAGCCTGCTGACCTAAATCTCCTCCCAAACTCCTGTGATTTTCCCTCCCTTTTTTTCCCTCCTTCTCGCGCAGCAACATCGAATACGCGCGCAGCGGTGTGTGGACATTCCGACAATAAACAGCCTGTTGGGTACACGCAGCGCGCGCACACACACACGCACACACACGCCCGCGAGCGCGCAATCAAACACAGGAACTTGGTAGTTCATCGACTTAATAACAAACAAACGTTTATTCTCCCTCTTTAAATTCTTATTTCGTTAATTTACATAATTAATATGTTAGAACACAAGACGATCGAGCTTTGCACGGATACACACCTAACCGAACGTAGTCATGTAGATGTACGTTCGTGCATCACACACACACACACACACACACACACACACACACACACACACACACCCACACACACACCTACACACACACACACACACACATACATGTGTGTAGAAATGACGCTGTGATGACTGTCGTGAAACTCTATCTACATTATTCTTCTTCTTCTCTTCTTCTTTTTGGGGCTGCCACCCTCAGCTTATTGAGGACTCTGCAGCCAAATGCTGGGTATATTCTTGTTACCGGCACTCACCCGTCTAGGACATGAGCGTCAGGATCTTTAAAGTCCGTTATGATGGAGTGCATGCGACACAGACTAGACCTCGGTTTATACTCTCATCCGAAGGAGTAGGAAACGGGAGTAAAGTGTCTTTCCCAAGGACACAGCACGATGGCCCGGACGGGGCCTGAACCCGGGACCTTCAGATCCACAAGCCGAAGCACTACCATTAGACCACCGTGCCTACCGTTTTGACACACATCACATTATTTTGACATTTTTCGATGTTTGGAAGCTATCCCTAACCCTAACCCTTAACCTAACCCTAACACAGCCCTAACCCTAACGGAACACTGTTTTGACGTCAAAATAACGGGGCCGTCAAAAGAAAGTACGTAGAGTTTGAAGTGTATGTCACAGTAACGTCGTTTCTACCTAGCCACACACACACACCACACACACACACACACACACACACCCACACACAAAATGACAGTGAAATGTGATTACAATGTTCCGATATCTGGCGTGTTGTTTGTACATGATTGAAAACACCCAGTCTGAATGAGCCAGAGGCGCCGGTGCCCTTGGCCTGCTTGAGGGATCCAGCTTTGACGCCGGCCTTCAAGGCGGTCTTGAGGCGAGCGTTGATCTTGGTTACCTCATTGCCGACCTTGTAGTTGGCCATGATGTACTTGATGATGGCCTGGCGAGAGGAGCCTCCGCGCTCTTTCAGTGCGGCAATGGCGGCGGCGATCATGACGTTGTATTTTGGGTGCTCAGAAGGCTTTGCGGGTTTCTTGGGCTTCTTTGCCTTGGCAGCCTTGGGAGTAGCTGGGGCGGCGGCGGCAGCAGCGGCGACTGGAGCGTCAGACATGTTGTAGGTTCGGAGGAACTATTGCTTTAGCGAGGTGTACTGTAGAGGCGCTGAGCGATGAATGAAAAAATCGCGGTTGGTTGGTGGTTAGATTAACGTCCCCGAACACATTAGCGTATAGGGGACTAGTGTTTAAGAAGTCCAGTTAAGATAAGATGTCAAATTTGGCTGTAGGAGTACAAATGAAGAGGAGCGCGAAGCGCAGCTACTACGTCCAGTAGATAAATAAGTTGAGTCGTATGGGCGTAGATAGGTTGGCTGGGAGGAAAGGGTACCAAGGGCTGGGGTAAATAGGCCAGGAAGGGAAGGGAGCTATGCCAAGGGAAGCAGAGGCCAAAAAAAACCAGGGACTTTAATTTTTTTATGTGAGAACAGACCAGGTCTGTCAGGCAGTAAGTTGACGGAATCAGGTTCAACTAAAGGCATTGTAAATTTACAACTATCATTGAAACTTGTGGAGCAACGTTGGCGGTCTTTGTACACCGATGTGGACGGCATACGTAGGCCTAAGTCGTTTTTCATGAAAAGATTACCAAACAGTTACTAAATAAATTAATAAGCCAATAAAGAGACAAATAAAATTTCATTAATCAATATTTAATTCATAAATTTGTGGAAGATCAGTTTGTTAATTTCTGGACCAAAAAAGTTTTAACGCCGCTTATAAGGCTTTGGTCCGCTCTCATGTGGAATTATTTAATAATATATGGGTCGGAAAGAGACAATTAATCGGCCGCGATTGAGGGTGTTCGCAGATCGAAGAGCCACTTCTGATTCTGGCGCAATGTGCAAACATATCGTACACCAAAACTTTAAAGAGAACAAAACTTAATTAGATTAGATCTAATACAAATGTTTGAACACAAAATTCATGGAATCGATCAAGTCAATTTTCAAGATTTGTTTCAGATCAACAACAACCAAACTATACAAATCAGCAGGGTAACTATTGGTTAACTATATAGTCGAAAGTACTGATATGCAAATAGGGCATAGGGTATTGTGAAACTGGAATTAAATTCGCTGTAAAAATCAACTCATTCAAGAACCTTCTGGATAGCAACCCAAAATGTATGGATAAGTTTAAAGAATATGTTGATTAGAGATCATGTTTCATCAAAATTGCGCTGTGACCCGCTCACAAGTGTTGAAAGAAGCGGCGAGGAATAGGTCGGGAGGCCTAAAAAAAATAAAGCTTTTAATTACTACTACTACTAGCCTACTACTACTACTACTACTACTACTACTACTACTACTACTACTACTACTACTACTACTACTACTACTAATTACTGGTTTCATGGCTTGATTGGTTTCAGGTTGGCGCAAGATGCATCACCGGACAGAGCGTGCCATGCTTTGGGCCTGTGCTACACTGACCCAGGACGACAGACCTGTCACAGCATCCCGGAACCCCCAAAGCTCAGAGTCAGTATAGCTACCAACATGGATTTGTTATGTTATTTTTCATGTGTGCAATATTTATTTATATTTCATCTTTTAGTTCACGTCAGTCTCAGCACTACGAGCTTCTCAAGGCATTTTCAAACCCTACACCGTCCTAGCTATAGAGTTATCTCTTCCTAACTGGGAGTCAAAATATCAATTGGTATAGATCGCCGCGCTTTAAACCTGATTAGTAATTTAAGGAAAAGCGCGTATATATAATCCATTATTATTATTATTATTATTATTGTTATTATTATTATTATTATTATTATTATTATTATTATCATTATTATTATCATTATTATTATTATTATTATTATGATTATTATTATTATTATTATTATTATTATTATTATTATTATTATTATTATTATTATTATTATTATTATTATTATTACCGGAGCTGTTTTATATAGCACACTTTAGCTTCAGCAATGTACGAGCTGTTTTTAAAGCACTGCTGTTTACAACCATACTGAGTATTATAGAGACTGCAGCACAGGCGACGGAAGCAGGGCCCCCCCCCCCCCCCCCCCCCCCCTAGAAAAATGTTGGAGGGGGCAGCCTTATATATTGCCCCCTCCAATAATGAGTAGTGTGTTTTTTTTCGCTTTTTTTCTGCCAGGGCATCAAAGGATTTTTTTTCAAATGGAATCAAGCAATACAAGTGTTTATCATCATAATCATCATCATCACCCTCTGATCAGTGAGAGAAGTTCGTCCCTTCGTCATCATTTCCTGTCGACGCGTCATAATCGTTAGCCTTAGCGTAGATCAAAGTGACCGACAGTTTTTGACATCGTGCACGTCACAGTCGCGTTTTGAAAACTTTAATTTGCTGTCAGTTTTTACAGTCTACCGTTTTCAATATCAGCAATTTTATCGACTACAAGTGAAGAAGTCAGCAAAATGGCAAATGCTTTGACAACTGGTGTTATTGTTCCTCGCCAAGCATCCCGACAGACTCTCCGTGACAACCAACCTGCGGCCACTCCAGCAGAAGAATATTTCAAGATTAGCATTGCCATTCCTTTCTTGGAACACCTGTCAACCGAATTGGACTCGAGGTTCAAAAATGCTGGTCTAGCAGTTGATGGTCTATGTCTGGTGCCAAGCACTTTAATAGACAACCAGGATGGTTTCATGCAGGTTCCATAAGGGGTGATGCTGGCAATGTTGTGGGAGTCTGACCTACCAGACAACGCTACCCTTGATCATGGACTAAATATAGATTCTTTGGTCCATGCCTTGATGCAGAATACCAACGGTGGGTTTGCAAATGGCGAAGTGCTGCTGAGAATGCGACAGCTATCATCCCATCCACGGCATCAGAAGCACTGAAACATTGTGACAGGGATTTTTTTATCCCACCTGTTCATCATGCTTTAGAACCTTTGCACCCTACCTGTCACTACTGCCGAGTGTGAGCGTTCAAAGTCAGTTGCGCAACCTGAAAAACTACCTGCGCTCTACAATGGGGCAACAGAGACTAAATGGACTTGCTTTACTGAAAGTGCACAGGGATGTTGATATTGACTTCAAAGAGGCAGTGAACTGTTTTGCCAGAAGATACAATTCACAAATGGTACTAATGCCGAGGAACCTAGTGCAGCAAGACTGAATTAAGTGAAAGCAGTGCGGTGATGTTCATAAACTACAAGGTAAAGCTTTATACCGTTAACGATCAACAAAAAGTAGTGAATAATAATAGTATACAAAACATCTCTGCTGATAAATAAATGTATGTGTGTGTGTGTATGTGTGTGTGTGTATTTTTTTTAAGGGAGGGGCAGAGGATAATTTTTGTACCCCAGAGTTTGTCAGTTCAATTGTGTATAGGAATATTGATGACAGTAGGCTAGTACTAGTAGTAAAAATGTAATTGCTAGTTTATGTTCAACAGACAGATAATACCATGTTTTCCCACCATAAGCTTACCACCGTCGATTATCACTTCATGTACACTGATATCGATCTAAACCTCCATTCTTTGCATGAGTGAGAAGAAAAATAAACAAAACTAAAGAGGACATCACGTTGGAATGACATAAAACCAATCTTACCAGCAAACAAACAAATAGCAAACAGACAAAACTCGTGGCATAAAGCTTCTTAATTGTGCGAACGTTCATCCAAGTTCTTAAATGTGCAGGCCAGGTTTGACCAAAGAGTGCTGGAAGGTCGATTGACTGTTGCAAAACTGGATAAATATGGACAGGTAAGTTTTACCTGTTCAGCGACTGCTATCACGTTTTTGACACGCAAGTAGAATTTCTACAGTAAAATCCAAAAGAAACAATATATTGTAGTAAAAGATGAAGAAAAGGAGGGAGGGACAGGGTGTATGTGGTGGGTTGGAAGAAGAGAGAAAGAGAGAGGGAGGGAGAGGGAGGAAAAGACATGAGAAGAGAGAGGCTGGAGAAAAGGTGTATGGTTTGTTGTTGTGTTGGTGGTGGTGGTGTGTGTGAGGGTGGTTGTTGTTTTTTGTTTTTGTTTTTTTGGAGGATGGGGGTGGGGAATGGAGGAGGGTGCGGGGAGAAGAGAGAGAACTGAAGGGAAGGAGAAAGTACGCAGCTCATATGCCATTCATTCATTAATTCACCCAATTTATCGCTTTTCAGTTCCGAGTTGGGGTGAAAATTTGTGACTTGCCTGGCATCAAGAAGATCTGCGCATACATCAATGGGTACGTAATTTTCAGTATATTTACAATGGTATCAAAGTGACAAGATATATTTAATATTAAAACCTATCAACCGTTGCTATAATGGGTTTCTTTAATTTGTTTCATCTATTTGGGCACTTTCTCCCTCTTCAGTTCCTCGGTATGTCTTCACTGGTTTAATTGTCCCCGCGTGTTCCTCCTCGTGTATTCGTTTATAGGCTGTAATTGCCATTATAATAAGTTATTTCTTTGTTTCCTGTCTGTTTCAGCATCTTTGGCAATCATACCCCAGCCGTGGATCTGGACAAGGATCACTTCAGCACACAGCCAGTAAGTGCCGTTGTAAATTCCAATATAAACATAATGTTGAGTTAGATCCCGTATCGGCCAACACCTTGATCAGCTCTTAAGTTGGAAAAGTGCTATTTAACAACTATATAAAAATAAGTAAATGAACGCATATTGAGGTTACAGTTGTATCCCCCATGGCTCACGGGTACCACTCTCGGAAGGTAAAATATGTGTCCTTCATGGCTCATGGGTACCGCTCTGAATTTAAATTTATGTCCTTTATGGCTCATGGGTACCGATCGACATGAACGCCAGCATTGCGCTGAAGCGCCAAAAATGAACAGCAGAAGGAATTTCACTGGTTTTGGTAGTTATCTTAATCTTTATCGCCGTCATTAGCCTCATCGTCATTTATAAGAACGATACAATAATATAAATATCATTATGTATACAACTATCCTTATATAACACACCAATGACTTAGCTTTAAGAGCTACTCGCTGACCCTGGCTAAAATCACGATCGACCGGCTATACATGAGACACCAACTTGCTCATCCAACAGCGGTCGTGGACAGCTGCCAGCCACACTGATGGGCGTGCGTTTGTGTATGTGTGTAGTGTGTTTGTGTGTATGTGTGTAGTGTGGTGTGTGTATGTGTGTGTATATGTAGGTGTGTATTTGTGAGCGTGAGTGCGTGCGTGTGTGTTAGAGCCCGGATGTCACCTGTGCGTTTGTCAAAATTACCAGGCTTTTTATTTTAATTTTATTTTTTTTGTTTTTTTACGTGCCGATCCATGGGGTGGGAGGAAGGGCGGGACGTGAGCGGAACACTGTATACAGAGTCATCACAGGAACCGATGGCCTAAGAATTGCACAAAACTCCAAAAGATCTGAGATGTTTTTCAGAACTGGGGGTGAATTCCCGATTGTGAGAAACATCTCCCATATCGTTTACTTCATGAATGAGTGACTATATTTGGTACACACTTCCAATAGCTCTCTGTGCTGAATGGTAATGTGATTCATTGCGAAACGTCTAAGCTCAGTCAGAGTAGTGTGAAATAAACTGGCTACTAACTGTGGGGTGTTGCGTTTGACAGACACTTCGTGGCAATGCCTGGAGAGGGAAGGACTGTGATGACATGGATGCCTCGAAGTACCCTGGCGTCATGTAAGTTAATGAGGAACAGGAAGAGAGAAGGAAGATGGTGATACAAATGGTATTTTATTGTTGTTGGTGATGAGGATGATGATGATGATGATGATGATGATGATGATGATGATGATGATGATGATGATGATGATGATGATGATGATGATGATGAAAATGACAAAGTGAGTGAATCAATGAACATTCTCCGATCGACACACTGACATTTGGCTCGTTATGATTGCCGACTGCTTACAAGTTATTTTCAAATAATAAAAACAAACGCAACAACAACGATGACGAGGAAGATTTTACTGATGGTATAGCACTGTATCTTAGTCAGTATTATTATATATTGCGTGCAGCCCTGAAAACTGGGATGCAGTCTACGACACCAATTGTAATGGCATCTTCGTAAGTTTAATTAACTTATACGTGTGCGTGTGCGTCCTTGTTTACACAGTGCTATCTGGACAAACCAGTGAACATCTACATAACTTGTATTGACATGCCTACTTGTTTTGACGTCAGAACAATGATCCGTTTGGGTTAGGGCTGGGTTAGGGTTAGGGTTAGGGTTCGAACACTGCAAAGTACTTAAAAATGGGGACGAAATATGACCTATTGTCAGCACAATGTATAGGTGGCGTTTCGGGAAAGTCATGATAATACTGCGTAACTTTGCCTATGCGTGTGCGTGTGTGTGTGCGTTTGTGATTATGTTTGACGGCATTATTGTGACAGACACTTGAGAATGTACATACATTTTTTGACGGACCCAGTTAGGCCTATGCTGACGGCAAAACAGTGATCCGTTAGAGTTAGGATTAGGGTAAAATTAGGGCTAGCGTTAGATCACTTAAAAGTACTTAAAAAAAGGGGGGACGAAAGTTGATCCGTTGTTAACACAACGTATGTGGCGTTTCATGAGTGTCATTACAACGCGCTCTACACAAATGTGTGTGTGTGTGTGTGTGTGTGTGTGTGTGTGTGTGTGTGTGTGTGTGTGGGCATGTAGAAACGACGTTCTGATGACACACACATGAAACTCCACATGGTTTCTTCTGACTTTTTTGGAAGGCCGTACTATTTTGACGTCAAAATAGCGCTCCGTTGAGTTAGAGCTGTTTTAGGATTAGGGTTAGGTTAAGGGTTAGGGTTTGGGTTAGGGGTCAGGGTTAGGGATTGTTTCAAAAATTGGAAAATGTCAAAATAATGTCAAAGAAATGGAAAGTGTGTCAAAATAATCCCTGTTTTTTTTACAAGTCATCAGAACGTCGTTGTGTGTGTGTGTGTGTGTGTGTGTGTGTGTGCGGGTGTGTGTGTGTGTGTGTGTGCACATTACTTTCATACCGTTAATATAATTGTTACATTTCAAATGGTCTTATTTTTAAAGTTGAGGTGAGCGATGGGGCATTTTATTGGCAAAGGGATATAGTACTATGCATGTTTTAGTTGCATCGTAACAGTGTAAGTATATGTCGTGGCATAAATATTAAGGTTGTTAGCATTCTCCTATGTCAGGGAGTGAACCCTAACACCAAGGTACCTTACGAGAAAGAGCTGTGTGAAGGCTCGTATCCCAAAGGTATCGCCGTCCTCGGCGACTCCATTAGCGCCCATTTCCACCTGCCAGAGGAATGGTTCGACGCCACCAAACTCTCCGTGGTACGTTGCCATTCTTTTCCCCTACTCGTAGCAGCTTTATATATTTATTTCTTTATTTGACAGTTGTTCTTATATAGCGCTCTTCCAGCTCAAGAATGCTCAAGGCGCTGCCCTATACAGGATCTAACTCAAGTAGACCCAGGCGCCCACTTTCAGCTCTTAGGCGCTTTGTCTGACGTCATGGGCTTTGATTGCGAGATATACTGTCACCTGTGATGATAAACTGAAGTAATTAAGCTTAAGGTCGTTTTGACAAATAAGCTTACTAGATTTGTACATCTGCATATAGACCTTGTCTTGATGAGACGCAACTTCAGTGTGAAATTTGAATGTCAGTTTCTATATGATAGATCCAGACAAATAAATCATCATGAAACAAAGAATTAAGGTTATGATGGCACAAACTTTCGATTGTCTGGAAACTACCAGCACTGGACTTGCATTTTGCTGACATCACGTGGCAATAAAAATAATGAGTCAGCATATGAAATAATTGTACCTGTTTTCATGGTTTTGACAGAAGTTGTGAGGAAAAGTGCTATGCGTAAATATTAATGTAGCCGGCTTGATATGAATCTCTCTTCCGCATAATGTGTGTTGAAGTTTTGTACTTTTTCTTTCTCTTTATCAGAATGTGTTTAAACACACGGCCTTTATTGTGGAGAATGAGGTGGACTGGCCACATATGTCTACTGCTACTGGTAAGGTCGAATAATTATCGTCAAAGCTGTAATAGTAGAATAAATTTACCAATCGTTGGAAGATCTCTGCCATTATTACGTAGACTGCCGTCATGATCATCTGACCAGAAGTCGTGCAGTCGACACAAGATATTCACGTATTTGTGGTTTGATGATCAAGGGAGGAATTTACGAATGATGATGATAATGATGATGATGATGATGATGATGATGATGATGATGATGATGATGATGATAGTTATTTAGTCATTGTTTATAGGGTCCAGCGGCCTGCATCCCCCCGTGGAGGAGCCGGGAATTTATAAAGGGTATCCCCACTTTCTGAAAATTTAGTGCTTTAAATTCCCATTATTGAAGTCTTTCTCCTTTGTAAGATCTCATTCCTATTCTGTTCTATCAATCTACTATACTTCTTCTTCGCTTGACCAGTCACCTATCTTTTTTCTTGAAAACTCTTCCGGGACAAAACTCCTCATTTGTGTGTGAGGTCTGTTGGATCAGCTTGGAAGTATTGGACGCTTTCTACGAAATGGTCACTGCATGGGGCTTCCTATGATAATAATATTTGGCAATGTAGGCATTTTAATGTGTTTTGTTAATATTTTGTGGTGATGTTTGTGTTCTGTTTTGTTTTTGTAAACGGGGGTTCGGTGGATTGAAGTGTGGCCTCAGCTTCTCCTGTGTGGGATGCCTTTATTGTGGGGTGACCGGCTGGTGGAGTGCCTTCAGTGTTGCCACTGCGGTTGTTTCGGCAGATCTTTTATGCGGATCGGGGGCGATTTGTGGTCTTGATTTTGTGGTCTTGATTTGGCTCTTTGCAGTCTGCTGGACCCTGTAAGCTGGACCCTGTAAGCAATGATTAACTAACAGCGGACTGCAAAGAGCCCAATCAGGACCACAACTTGGTTGAAAGAGCACTCACCCCCCAATCAGTATCAAAGATCTGATGAAAAAAACCATACTGGTAACATTAAAGATACTCCACAAGCCGGTCACTTTACAATAAAGGCATCCCACGCAGGGAACGCTGAGGCTGTCCTTTAATTTCATCGAAGCCCCGTTTACAAAAACAAAATAAAATATAAACATCATTATAAAATATGAACAAAACGCATACATAAAAAAATGCTTACATTTGTAAATAATACCATTATAGTGACCACTTGGCAGAAAGCGTCCAAGATCCCCAAGCTGACCCAGCAGACTCCATACACAAATGAGGAGTTTTTAGAAAAAAAAAAAGGTAGGTGACTGGTCTAGCGAAGAAGATAGTAGATTGATAGAACAGATTATGAACGAGAAAGAACAAATGAGAATTACAGAAGCAGTGATAATTTAAAGTACTAAATTTCCCTAAAGTGGGGATACTATTTATACTGAAAACCCCGGCCCCCACAGGGGGTAAAGATGATGATGAGATAATGATGATGATGAGATAATGATGATGATGATGAAGATGATGATGGAAAGGCCTAATGCTCATGACGACAGTGGAATGGTGGTAGTTTGGGGTTTTGTGTGGTTGAGGTGATGATGGTGATGATGAGGTTTGTTCCTGTCAAGGTCTGGGATTCAACAACTGGACAGAGGTGATCCAAGGCCCGATCGATTCAGTTTACTTGCGGGCACGGGCAAGGAACCGGTGCAACCACAAAGACTACCAGAACATTGCTGTCAATGGTAAGCCATGCCCGCTGTGACGTTGCGCAGATATTAGTTTTCGTCATTCAGTGACGTCAATTAGTACGCTTTGTTTACGTCACCATTGCATGTTGTCAGTAGTTCCGATACTGTGGCTCTGGTACCTATTAATATGGTTGATTATTTTGTTCTACAAATTTTTGTTCTGCTTATTTTTCTTTTTAGCCCACTGAATTAACGATAGTTTAGATTTGTTTTTACACTCTGAACGAAGTTAATTATTATACAACTGAACAGAATGCCAGAAACGAATTAACTTTAACCGAGGAAGACGACTCGGACCGTGAAAAGAAGAAAAATAAAAATAGCAATATAATTTATATTTAATGCTTTTGCACAATATGTAAATCAGCTTCAAACGCAAAGGTACATAAAATATATGTAAATGAAACTTAATAATTGCAGTATGTAAATCAGCTTCAAACGCAAATTGACATAAAATATATGTAAATGGAACTTAATAATTGCACAATAACTTTTAAAAAAAAATTAAACTCTGGCAGTTGGTTACATTATTAATTGTGCATGCTAATAAATTGGCATTACACTTGTTATGTGTAGGAGCGGCGTCAGATAATATGCAGAGCAAGATAATGGAAAGGTGGGTAGTCTAGTAGTTCCAGAATAAATGTTAGATCAAACATTATACACCACACAATTTTAACTACAGATGTACAGTCACTTGGTACCGTTGTTTTGTTATTAGGCGCCCGCTCCGGCAGTATGGACGACAACATTATGGGAAGGTAAGTCTGCAGATCAAAACTATTTTCCTCACACGCATTGTTTCACATTTTTTAATGCAAATCCTGACAGAAAATGTCTTGTAAAGTTTCATGAAGGTTTTATGTCAGATAAACACTATCTTCCAAGTTGCAATTAATTTAAAAGATTTATCGAGAATAAAATTATTGACCGCATTATTGAACTATTTAAATGCAGTGAATGAATGAATTGTAACTTATACAGCATATCTTACATATCATTTGAGGCATAATGACTGTCAATCGCAAGGTGACTGTATTAAAGGCCAGAATGTATTTTTTTAAGCTGCATTCACACTTATTTAAGAACTTTCACCTCAGTAATATGACGTGGATTACTAAACACATGTCTGTTATCAAACTAGTGTGTGTGTGTGTAAACGTTTGTAAAGATAACCTCAGACTCAAACTTGAAATTAAAATTCAAGTGCCACCAAAATAGTACTTTTAAGTGGGAGTTGCCAGGCGTCGTGTTGTTTGTTCTGCTGTACATGCTAAACCAAACCTCAGTGTTTCCATGACCAACGATTGATGTTAACCATTATCATGTGTGCAGTCTGGCTCGTAATCAGGACAAAGACCAACCTATAGCTGTCACTTACGCTCTAGTCGGCAATGACGTCTGTAACGGGTAAGGACAGTTCTTTTCACAAAGATCTAATGATTTGTTTCAATGTAAACTGTTTTCTGCTTTCTTATGCAAGATGGTTTATTTAGTTATAAAAGTACTTATTTTGCTCGTTTCTTCTTTTTTTTTTCACAGGCACGTGGATGACACTTTTGCACACATGACAACTCCAGCAGAAATGAAAACCAACGTCTTGAAAACACTGGCATTCCTGGTAAAAGTGCTGAAGAGACCTGTATCTCATTAGCAAGAAATATATCCAATATTTATTGTTAGTATTATAGATAAACTGTTATAGTTATTTGCTGCACTCTGTAAACACGTTATCTCGTTGGTTTTTGGGAGCCAAGATCTCTTTTGAGCTGATAGGTTTGCCATATTAATATAAGAAAAGTAGTCATTTTACTTTATTAAGGAAAAAACTATTTGTGATTGTACTGTGACTGGCACTGGCAGGACACCAAGCTTCCGCTCAACAGCACGGTGTTTCTGATGGGTCTGGCTGATGGTCGAGTCCTGTACGACAGCCTGAAGAATCGTATCCACCCAATCGGTCGCTTTTGGAACTCCTTCACCTACGCCGAGTTCTACGACTACTTCAACTGCTTGCAGGTCAGTGATTATCAAATGTGTGAAAAGATTCAGTTCCAGGCTTTGTGATTAGTTTGATTTAAAAAAAAAAAGCAGTAAAAGAGCTGTCGGTATAGTGTTGCTCGTTTTGTGTGAAAAGCGACTAAGTGTAAATCTCAACCAACATTTTTTTTTCGATAAGGTTTTACATTCTGTATCCGTTGTTCATCATCACACCAATTACTAATAAAATCTAATAATTTTATTGCTAAATCAAGGGTTCATGTAATCAGGGAAAAATAATGCAAACAAAATGTCTCACTTCCTAGAAATTTACATTTATAGTCCAATAAGTGAGCAATAACATACACCGACACGATTAGTGAACAAAACGAACAAATATCATTTTGGGGTTATGAAATAACATTACTGATTACAGTCATCAGTCAAAATTAACCTTTTTTTTTTTGGGTGGGTTGGGTGGGGTTTGGAGCTGCTATCTTCAGTATTGTGATCATACAGACAAGTTCTGGCGTCATATAACGTTGCTGATATTTTTGCATACGTATGCTCTTTTCAGGTTTCCCCTTGCGCTGGCTGGATGAACACAAATGAAACTGTCCGAAACATGACCACTCAGGTGAGATAGTCTTTTAACCTTTGCGGTGGGTGGTCAGTAGAAAAAATATCATTACCCTGGCTTTGTAACGAATCGGCATAAACAGTTCAATTTTGGTACAGAAAATATCTTACCTCTATATATTTGGGGAGTATACAGAAAGTTCAATAATATAAACAAACCAAAAAAAAAAAGGATTTGAAAAATCAACAGTTTGGGTTTATACACAAAAACAACAACAACACAGTGCTAACTTTAAACTACCATTTTGTTGGACACAGAGAGCAGTAGAACTGTCTGCAGTGCTGGAGGAGGTGGCCAAGGCTAATCAAAAGACTTATAAACACTACGACCTCTATTATATGGAAAATCCCATCAATAAAGGTACGAATCTCTCTCTCTCTCTCTCTCTCTCTCTCTCTCTCTCTCTCTCTCTCTCTCTCTCTCTCTCTCTCCCTCTCTCTCTCTCTCGCTCTCTCTCTCTCTCTCTCTCTCTCTCTCTCTCTCTCTCTCTCCCTCTCTCTCTCTCTCGCTCTCGCTCTCTCTCTCTCTCTCTCTCTCTCTCTCTCTCTCTCTCTCTCTCTCGCTCTCTCTCTCTCTCTCTCTCTCTCTCTCTCTCTCTCTCTCTCTCTCTCTCTCTCTCTCTTAATGCAGTGACTACTGGGCGACCAATCCATTTACATTTAAACAGCTATATAACTTATATTCAAATCCTGCCAAGGTCCCAGTGGTATTATTGTCTTTGTTAAAAAATACTGGCACAATGAGACGTTATAATCAAAAGTATCCCAGATCTACACATTCTGATTACAAGTATCATGTTTATTTTGTATATTCACCAACTAGTAAGTAAGCCTTTGTTACACCATCACCCTTTTATGACGATTGTATTATTATATTTACTTCATTTAATTCCTAATCCAACGTTGGCAGCAAAGCCCAACAAAGTTGTGACAAATGAAAGTTTATACAGTGACTCAAGTAAATGAGCATTGGTGAATACATTATATGCGTGCACATGCAGCATGTCAGGTTATTATGGTAAAAGGAATTTGTTTATACTTTGTCATGGTTTTCCTTTTGAGGTTCTCAAATGGCAGCAAAGTCTAGACTGTTTGAAAATTATTCTGTAAATAATGTTGTTTAAAAATGATTTAACTTCATTGTTTCCATCTCTGCCACAGCCATCAGTATCTGGAATGCCCTGGGAAATGAGACATGGCAGCTGTTGGAACCTGTGGACGGCTTCCATGACAACCAGTACGGGCAGGCACTGACCGCTCTGGTGCTGTGGGATGAAGCCCTAAAACTAGCTCCCAACGCCTTTAGCCCCGTCAACCCCAACAATAATAAGATCCAGCAGCTTTTCGGTGAACAGGGGGCTTATTTCTAAGACGGTCTTGGAATGCCACACAGCTTCATTTCTGGCTGAAATATAGCAAGCAACTAAATTTCTCGCTATAGTACACACAACAGCTAAATGTCTCGTTATAGCAAGTGTACTAAACAAGTCTCAGTAATCGTCTTGTGAAAACCAAAGAACACTTTATGATTTAATAACCGGTGAATTGATTTTGGACAAATCTGTGACTGCTCTACAAACCATCTAAAAATATTTGTGATTTATTTATTTAATATAATTAATAATATAATTATGTTTTCCTTCTCAAATTAGCATTTTATATTCGTTTCTTTAAAACACAAAATATTGATTGATGAATTAAATATTTATTTAATTGTTTGTTTCTTATTTATAATTAATATTTGGCAAACTTACATTTTAACTCTCTTATCTCTTGGTTTTCTCTTGAAGGAGGTAGGGCCTATGCCATTTGTATGACATAGGTTTGAACAGTCGTATGGCTATAATACAATCATTATCAGAACAATGTAATTTAAAATTATTATATTTGTGTTAAATTAAAGACACAACGTTTTAAGCTTCTTTCAAATGTTTCATATGGTTTCACTTAATGTTTAATTAATTTATAAACAGGTAAATACTACCTGCACATGTATACAGGCCCATATTTTCAGGGCACTAAAAACACTACAAAAAGCAAACTCAAACACCCAGTGAATCAATAGCAAGGCAGTTGTATTACCATTCTTAATGTCACAAGCATCATTTGATAATACACAAAAAACATGCCACTATACTTTTCAAATGAAAGCAGGAATTATCCAGAGTTCTCCACACAAGTGCCAAATCAGGGACCACAGACTACATTAAATCAAATCAAATTAGGCACATAAACTGAGTACTTTTAGTGACAAAGTGTTCTTAGTAACAAAACAACTGAAGAAGAACAAACTAAAACGATGACAGAAAATAAGTGTTTTTATGTAATGGCAAAGGGAGAGATTTTCCTGTGCACTGGCTCTGTAGATACACTCGTCAAGGCAAGGACACTGAAAAGTAAATGTGTACTTAATTCAAT
Source organism: Oncomelania hupensis (assembly GCA_036898135.1). NCBI lineage: Eukaryota > Metazoa > Mollusca > Gastropoda > Littorinimorpha > Pomatiopsidae > Oncomelania > Oncomelania hupensis. Next base: position 28,578,413 of record CM072519.1, read on the forward strand.
TTAGTGTTGTTCATAAACTTTGAATGCATAAAGGAAAGTTTTTCACTCCATACAAAAAGCTCAGAACATGACAACCTTCCCTTATCATGTTTCAATCATTGTTAATCAGGTGTAAATGTCATCTCTACGAAAGAGCAAAAAGCCAGCAAGGCAATGCTAAAATGTTATGGACAGCATTCTTTCCCTTCTCATGCTTACAGTATGCAACATTCCCAATTTCTCAAAACCTCATGTCTGCAATACATAATGCCAGACTTGCTTTGTATCATGAAGACCTTGGGTTGTTTAAGACTTGTCAACCGCTTCAGATTTTAGTAGGTCTTTTTGCTGTTCTTGTTCAGACTGTTCTCTATTTCGTAGTTCTCCTTTGCTGTGCGCAACCCCTTGGGGTCATGAGCAATCTTGCCACTGTAGATTGTTCAAACCTATAAAGGGAAAAGTGAAAGCCACAGTTGAAAACCTGTCTTTCCTTTATAGGCAAGACAGATTCACTGCGGCAACAGTACCCCCGTTGGAGTGCCGGGGGTTTTCAGTATAAATAGTATCCCCACTTTATGGAAATTTAGTGCTTTAAATTCCCACTGTCGCTGTCTTCCTCATTTACTCTTTCCCATTCCTGCTCTGTCCTTCACTCTGCTATACTATCTTCTTCTTCGCTAGATCAATGACATACCTTTTTTCTTGAAAACTCTTCCTGGACAAGACTCCTTGTTTGTGTATGAGGTCTGTTGGATCAGCTTGGGAGTGTTGGACGCTTTCTGCCGGGTGGTCACTAGGGCTTCCTATGATTGTACTATTTAGCACTATAGGCATTTTATATGTATGTGTTTTGTTGATGATTTATAATGTTTGTATTCTATTTTGTTTTTGTAACCGGGGGTTCGCGTAGTTGAGGTCAACCCTCAGCCGTCCCCCGCGTGGGATGTCTTTATTGTAAAGTGACTGGCCGGTGGAGGGCATTCAATTTTCCCACTGGGGTTGTTTCAGCAGATCTTTTATGCGGATCGGGGGTTGTCCGGTCCTGATTTGGCTCGGAAGAGTCCGCTGGACCTAAAGCAACAATAAATCAATCAATCAATCAATTGCTGTGCGCATACCTTTTCGGATGTTATTGTTGATTTTTCAGCTACCAGTGAAGTGTTCTTTTTCTTTTTCATCTCTCTTCATATATGACACAGGTCCAAAAGTTCAGGCATAATCCACGGTTTTTACTTTTGGCGGTGCTTGCCAAGGATCTCAGTGGCGGCATCTGTCACTGCTGCTTATCATAAAATAATGATACATTTTCGTCATGCAGTAGCAGCAGCTGCAGTTTTGAGAGCTTGTTCCCGTTGCTTTTAGTGTAGGAGCTGAACTGGATTTGGAACCATCATAAACAGTAGTAACAACAGATAACGTACTTCCGAGTCAATTAGTTTTTGAATGTCGTTTTTTTGACAAGTAAATTCTAGTCAGTCGGTCTTTGAAGTAAGCTCAATTTTCTTAACAATTGTAATTGACCTTGACCTATTGTTTTGTTTTGATGAATTGAGAGAAATATGGACCCTACCTATTGTCTTGTCTTGCCGTATATGCCCACCAATCAATCGTGTTGATCATTATGGCACTTTTTACCAAGTTGCATGCTGGGTGTGTTCTTGTTACCGGCACTCACCCCTCTAGGACACGAGCGTCACTTTAAAGTCCGTTATGATGTAATGTATGCGACACACTAGACCTCGGTTTATACTCTCATCCGAAGGAGTAGGAAAAGGGAGTAAAGTGTCTTTCCCCAAAGACACCACACAATGCCCCGGCCTGGGCTCGAACCTAAGACCTTCCGATCCGCAAGCCAACGCTCTAACCATTCGGCTACCGTGCCTCCCTATTGCTGTCTGGAGTTCCAGATCATGTGTATACAGAATCCCCGTGGGGTGGGAGTGCCGGGGGTTTCAGTATAAATAGTATCCCCACTTTCTGGAAATTTAGTGCTTTAAATTCCCACTGTTGCCGTCTTTCTCCTTTGTTCTTTCTCATTCTTACTCTGTTCTATCAATCTACTATACTATCTTCTTCTTCGCTAGACCAGTCTCCTACCTTTTTTCTTAAAAACTCTTCCGGGACAAAACTCCTCATTTGTATGTGAGGTCTGTTGGATTAGCTTGGGAATATTGGACGCTTTCTGCCAAATAGTCACTGGGGCTTCCTATGATGTTATTATTTGGCAATGTAGGCATTTTAGATGTATGTGTTTTGTTGATATTTTATTATGACGTTTTTATTGTAAAGTGACCAGCTGGTGGAGTGCCTTCAGTGTTACCACTAGGGTTGTTTCGGCAGATCTTTTATGCGGATCAGGGGCTCTCAAGTAAACTCACACAAAATAAATAAACAAAAACATCCTCTTTCAGCGAAGTTGTGGTTTTGATTTTGTGGTCCAGATTCGGCTCTGTGCAGTCCGCTAGACCCTGTATCCTATCCTATCCTATCACGTAACTCTGAGGTCGTAGGGGCACCACAGTTGATCGTTTAAACAGCGTACTCCATCTTTCCATGTCCTCAGCAACCCTGATGATTTCGCTCAGTGTCAAACCAGTCCATTCTCGAATGTTGTCCTCCCACTTTTTTTACGGTCTCCCTCTTCTTCTACCTCCTTGCACTGTGCCTTGCAGGATGGTCTTTGCAAGACCTGATGATCTGGTGACATGGCCGTACCATCGGAGTTTCCGTTTTTTCACCACTGTAAGCACTGGACCATGTAAGCAATGAATAACTTAACTAATCAACTAGTCTATGTGTATGCAGAGTTTGTATTTGTGTATCCAGATGACCAATGCATCTAGACTTCTTGGTCTAGTTCGACTTGAAGTGAAACCCAAGTCAACAGATCTGTCAATAAGCATAATTATGATTTATGACTTATTTTATTTAAATAAAATAAACGCCTAAAATTCAAAGCTTAGCTGTCGGTTTGAGCAGCGGCTGTCCATTAGGCTATAATTATCTTTCAATTTGACAACAATGCAATTTCTCAAGTAAACTCAAACAAAATAAATAAACAAAAACATCCTTGATACCTTGGGTCCTTTAACTGGAATCTTTTACCATTTGTAAAACTAGTAGTATATTAACTCATTCTACTACGATGTAATGTTATACCGTTTCTGATGACTGACAAGAGTCCACAGTCGCTGATTCATGCAGCCCAGAAATATCCAGCATGTGCCTTGTACTTCTACAAGTTTTGCCTGATCATTTTTCAATCACCGTGTGATACTCGTAGATACACTGACTGATAAGCCACACAGCGACGAGTAGGGCGAAAACATTCAGTGATCGTTGATTAAGCAAGAAAATAAGTTAACTAACGTTTTCCGAGCTACTGGCCAATAATTCCAGACCATTATGTTGTGTGTGTGTGTGTGTGTGTGTGTGTGTGTGTGTATGTGTGTGTGTGGGTGTGTGTGTGTGTTTGTATCTTTCACTGTTATTTTTGTACGAAAATGTGATAACGGCTTAACTGTTGTAGTTTGTGCGAAGATGCACGCACAAATGTGCCTAGGATATGTGTTTTGTGCTTCCGTCATCACAGCATGTTAGGCCTAGTCATTTATTAAACATTCCCATTTATTTCTTGTTAACTTAATTATGAGTGCACTGAAACCTGTGTGGGGATTAATCGGAAAAAAGGGATCAAATAATAATCCGCAGCGATTAGTATCTCTTGTCTCCCTTGAACTAGTATACTGGAATCTGATCCGCCCTGTGGATTGATGAACAAGTGAAAACGTCAATAAAGAAACGAATACAGAAATAAATAACAAAAGAAATTAATTGATGACGGCGCTTACGTAGTCTTATTTAGCGCAGGTATCGGGAATCATAAATAAATAAAGTGGACATCTCTCACGCCTTACTGAAAACAACATATTTTAATACATGTAATCTTTGAGGAAAGGCAGGGCATACTATTAATGAAGTCTGTGGGTGGAAGGCCTATTTAGTTATTTATATATTACTATTTTATAAAGTTACTAAAATTGTTTGATAAGAAAAAGGGTGAGAAGCGGGTAATGCCATTGAGATACCCTCCCATTAATCTGTCAATGGAAATAGTGAAGTAAAGGGGAGGACGAGGGAGTGGGGGGGGGGGGGGGGGGTATGAATGGGGAAATTGAAAAACGCGGAGGCCCCTCAAAATCGGCTCTAAGATCGATGATTAATTTTCTGTGTCTCTCAGATGTCATTGTTGAGTGAAATCGAGGAGTCGTCTGCGTTTCGCGAACTGGCTAGAGTTGAGGCAGAGAGAGAGAGTGGGTGTGTGTGTGTGTGTGGATACGTGAGAGCCCGCCCCTCGAGGGTCTTAATTGTGAGTTGCTTGAGCATTACAGTCGCTTATATTATTATTATTATTATTATTATTATTATTATTATTATTATTAGAGAGAGAGAGAGAGAGAGAGATTGGGGGTGGGGCTAGCTAAAGGAAATTAGAGAGAAGTGCAAGAGAGAGGAATAGTGGGAATAGAGGACGAGGAAGAGAGGGAGAGAAAAAAACACGAGGGGATAGGTGGAGGAGGGGAGTGGGAGAATGAAAAGAAAAGATAGAGTTGTATGGAAGGCGACTGAGGGCAATTGGGGGCAAACATTCACTTTGCGCATGCGCAGACCGAACTATCAGCAAGAAGAGAGCTACAACGTAGAAAATGAATTAGCCACAGGAAATTAGCCTGCTCGGTGTTTTTTTCTGTCTCCTCATTGAAATCCATCGCAACCACTCTCTTGATCTTTAATCCCTTAGAGAGTGGCTGAGTGGGAAGAATGCTCGCCTGTTGTGCAGAATGAGAATGCCTGGGTTCGAATTTTCTAAAAACGATACGCCTAATGGTGGGCTAGTTGTAGTGAAATGTTGGCAACAATTTAGATCAGAGTATGTGAGAATTTACAAAATCATTATACTGGCTTTCATTACTCGCCATGCACAGAGAAAATCTGGGATGTGAGATACAGTCACAAACTATACTACATATAGGCAAATAAACGGTGACAAAACTAATAAATAAACCATTCAAACAATCATTTTATTTCATGCTTTTTCACGAAAATGGAAAATGTAATATAAGGAAAAACAATCAATCAGACATTCGACCCCCTGATAAATCGACTAAATAGTGACAATTTAGAAGTAGATGAGGACGACACAAAGAACTGATGAATGTTGGGGACAGATAGCAATTTTTTTTTAATGGAAAAAGGATTGATGTTGTTTGTAGATTATAGTCACACGACACTTTCGCATATAGGTGACTACTACTTATGGGGCCGGGTAGCTCAGTTGGTAAGAGCGTCTTGCTAGTAACCGAAAGGTCGCTGGTTCGAATCCCGGATTGGTCAACGTGTGATCATATTATTTTCCCCTTTACCAACAACTGGCCCGCTGGTGTCAGTATAAATCGGTCCAAAAGGATTGATTGTTTGAGATTGTATATTAACTGAAATAATTTGTAGCGAATGGATATTTAGTGTAGGTGCATGCAAAATATATATATGACTCCTAAAGCGAATTATGCGTGCGTGCACGTTCTCTGTTTACAGACACACCCACAAACGTACGGACTCTTCCCAACACAGACAAACGCCAACACCAGATATCCGTTCCACGTTCTCAAAATTTATATAAATAATCAACAATTTTATATCACACTTTCACTCCAATTCTTTCATACATTAATCTAACACAGTTGGGCTTATCCCAATGTTTCATAGAAACGTGACGTCGACGAGCCTGAACACTCGGAACGGATAATCGAGACCGGCAATTTCTTGTCCTGGCCAATGCAACAAATATGCAAAGTTTCACAGTACCTTATTATCTTCTAGGATCACGGTTTCACACTATCTGGCACACGATGCCAGAGATACGTCGACAAGTGACGAGTGTCGTCGAGCGATGAATGTCGACGAGCGATGAATGTCGACGAGCGATGAGTGTCGACGAGCGATGAATGTCGACGAGCGGAGGGACTATCCTCCTGCCCCAGTCCGCTCGGAGAAAACGTTGTCTTGGACAAGTGTGGACATAGAGTCGATCCCCCTCCGATGCTTCGGAAATCACCCTGTCCTCGCCTCGGACAGGACAGAGCCAATTCTGCTCCCAGTAGGCCAGTAGCCCCAACAGGCGCCTAGTCTCCAGTTGGCCGCTATTTCAACATACATATAGAAACGTCAATTTTCTGACTCGGATAATGTATTTATTCTTCTTTAGTTTCACCCCATCTCACCTCCCTTTGCTCCTCGCTTTGTTCCATTCCGTTTCGTATGCGATCACCACTTTCCTTCCTCCACCACTATCATTCATATCCAGGTAATCACTTCATGAATGAAAATTACTTTTAACCAAGCTCACGCATTTCATTCATACTTCATTATCTACTACCCTACAACTATCGCCCCACGTAATTAATAATATTATTACATCAATGAAAATTCAATATTCCATCTCAGTGGACAACAGCTCACTACCTTTCAATACAAAAATATACTTATCCCCCATTTTACAATCATGTAAAACATTATAAATACCTGTAATTTTTACAGCACAAAATAACAATCCACTTCCAGAGAGAAATGACCACAAACCAATACACCTTGATTAGTTTCAATGCTTTCTTCCTCTTTCAGTTAACTTTCTTTTCTTTTCTTTTCTTTCAACTTTTTTTCTATCCTTGGCCTACACACACTCGACCTCACAGCTCGACACCAACAATTCGACTGACTAATTTCCCCTCTAATTCAAACTATCTCTTCATTCATTGGCTCAAGGCTTTTAGCCAATCAAAAATCATTAATTAATTTTAATTAAAAAATACCGGAAAAATCCCGTTCTCTACATAATTATTATAATGACTGATTAATAGAATGATTGATTACTTGATTGATAGACAATATAGTCTTATTCATTACGGCACCACGGTGTAATTTCACTGTAAGGGTTTTGTATACGTAATACTACAGCATAATTCTGGCTTTTTGACAGTCCAAGAATGATATTGGTATAAGGCCCCACCCACCCCCAGGAGGGGGAGAGGTGCTGGTGATAATGCTCTCTCTCTCTCTCTCTCTCTCTCTCTCTCTCTCTCTCTCTCTCTCTCTCTCTCTCCCTCTGTCGTTGAAAAGAACTGGGAGGGGGAGGGAACGGGGAATTACCAAGGTATGGTGGATAGAGAGGATTGGAAATTAAAGCCAGCCACCAGCAGCAGCCTATTCCATTTTATTGACTCACGAAATAAAATTCACTTGGGGAGTATTCTGTGTTTGTCTCCCCTTGCACCGGATGTGACATCACCAGCGCGTGAGAAGTATGACTTCCGGTGTATCGCTGCTGTCATTTTGACAAGGGAGTTAACTGCTGTGAACGAGCGTGCCACGTGGAAGGGAAATCATTGGTTGAGAAGTGTGGAACTATGTAGCACAGCATGGGGTAGAACGGTGGGCAATGGGTTGCTTTGTGACGTTGCCTGCTTTATAATAACTATAGACCTTTTGCATGTCGTAATGTCTAAAGAACAGACTTATGCCTACGACTTAGGAGGATAATTATAAACTAGTCCATTATGATGATGATGATGATGATGATGATGATGATGATGATGATGATGATGATGATGATGATGGAGGAGACTTGTAAGGCGCTTAATCCACGAAGGTCATGCTCGAAGCGAGCAAAAACCACAAACGCACACTTACGCGACTGAACACAGATAAAAGTTAACCACAAGTATATCAACTAAGTTGACTAACTTGTGAGTTAACACAATTGGTCCTTGAAGAAGAAATGAATCTAAACACTACAGCTTTAATAATTTTGTCAAGGTTTTGTTGTTGTTGTTGCAACTTTGAACACAAGCGGACGGACGAAAATACAATGCCTCCTCTGTATGGAGGATGATTAAGTGGTGTGGGTGTGTGCGTGTGTGTGTGTGTGTGTTTGTGGGTGTGTGTTTGTGTGAGACACAGTATACGGATGCACATATACGAACACACATGCGCCTATGTGGCGTTGTGTGCGTATGCGTGGGTTCGCCAATGTATGTAGCCTGTTTGAAATGGGATCCAAATCGAAGCAGAGGAGTACGGTTATGTTAAAACAGAAGCGAGTGTTGACTCGTCTGTCTGTTGTGTTTGCACGCATGTTGCGCATACGTTCACCGCCTTTACGTATCTTGTATGTACGAGCATGTAATGTATGTTTGTGTGTGTGTGCGTGTTTTTTTTCTTCTGTGTGTGTTTTATTTATGTGTGTGTGTTATTTATGTAAGTGTGTATGTGTGCGTTACATTACATTACATGATTATTGCTTTAGGTCCAGCGGACTCTTCCGAGTCAAATCAGGACCAGATAGGCCTATGTGGGTGTGTTATTTTTGTAAATGTGTGTGTGTATATATGTGTGTGTGTGGTGTGTGTGTTTAGACGGCGTTCTTGCGACATACACTTAAGAATTTACGTACGTTTTATTGTTTTAACATAAATTTATTCAACAAACAAACCATATATCAATACAAGGCAAAACATCAGGGCGCACAAAAGCACAAGGCTTAAATAAGTACTACCCAAATCATAATAATGTGTCAAAATATCACTGGCGGACGACAGGAAACAACAACAGAACATTGATAGAAATACAAGAAATTAAAAAAAAGAATTTTTTATAAAAAAAAAGAAAATGTTAAACAAAAAAAGATTTCCAAGTGAAGGGGAAGAGAAAAAAAAAGAAAAAAAAAAGGGGGGGGGTGCATGGTGGTGGTGGGGGAGAGGGGTAGGGCGTGGAGGGGGAGGGGCGGGTGTGAGAGAGTTATACTTTTGGGAAGAAACTATGAGTTTGTTGAAGATCAAAGTTAGAAAGCGAAGTATGTGGAAAGTCGTTGAAAATAACATTTGAAAATATAACATTTGAAAATATAATATAATATAATATAATATAATATAATATAATATAATATAATATAATATAATATAATATAATATAATATAATATAATATAATATAATATAATATGCGGTCAGAATCGGTTACATGAAAGTAAAAATGTGTGAACAGTTGAAAACGTCTTGGCATTTTCTTGCAATGACAATTCAGCATTTCCAAAGAGTAAGGTATTAACTTCCCTTAGGATAGGATCAAGAAGACCGATCGTTTGAATACGGGCATCGTCAAACAAAGGACAAAAAAGCAGGAAGTGTTCAGACGTTTCGGCCGGGTGTCCGCAACGGCAAATCGGGTCGTTTATCAAATGGCGACGATACATATCGTAGTTAAGGTTGCTTACACCCAGCCGAAGCCTGCAATGGATAATTTGTTGTTGTCGTGCACCATGATAATAAAAAGGCGGGACTGCAGAGTCGTCTTTGGAGAGATGTCGTTTAAATAGGCTGACTGACGGATTGACTTTTATTTCCTCAGGGAGCTCATTCCACATGATAGTAGAAGAGGGGATAAAGGAATTTTTGTAGATTTCAATGTTGTGTGCGGGGACTCTACGCTCGAAAGGCCTTCGACGGTGGTAAGGATTAACTGACGAGACAAGCGGTGGGACCAAGTCAGAAAGATACTCAGGACAGCGCTCATTGACCATTTTATGGAAGGTAAGTAGTTTGTGCCGCCTACGTCTTTCTTTCAATGGGCAGAGCCCGGATTCCCTGTACAAGGATTCATGGTTAGTTCCCTTTACTGCCCCTACAATTGTTCTAATCCCTTCGAGATGAAGTTTTTCAAGTGAAGTAGCTTGAGCGTCAGTACAATTGTCCCATATTACATCGCCATAATCAAAATGAGGTAAAACAAAGGACTTATACATGACTTCGAGGGCTTTTCTGCACAGTTTGTATTTGTATGACCGTAAGCATGCCAGTAGAAGAGTTACCATCTTAATTATGCTATTTATGTGTATATCCCACTTACAATTGTTTTGCAATGTCAGGCCTAGATGTTTATGGTGATCAGTTTCAGACAAAGTCGTGCTATTAAATATTAGAGGATAGTTTGGCAATGTGTCACGTTTAAAGGTTAAGAGTTCGGTTTTTTGTTCATTGAAAATTACTTTCCATTTTTTTAGCCCAATTACTAATTTTCTCTAGGTCTGAATTTAGAATTTCGGCTCGAATGTCAGGGTTTTTTAGGGCTAGAGATATGCTAGTGTCGTCAGCAAAGAGTTTGATGATGGATTCAATGTTTACAACAATATCATTAATGTATACAAGAAATAATAAAGGTCCCAAGACAGACCCTTGAGGTACGCCTGCGGAGATGGGTTTGTAGGTTGACTTACTGCCTTTGATGACGACGGCTTGTCTACGGTTTTTAAGATAGTCAACAAAAAATTGAAGAAGTTTGCCTCTTATACCTATAGCTGCTAGTTTAGCTAATAATCCCTTGTGCCATACTCTATCAAAAGCTTTGGATATATCGAAATAGATAGATTGGTTTGTTGTTCCGTTGTTATAGGCCAGGCATATGTCATTATAAATAAAAATTAGCTGATTAATAGTAGAATCGCCATGTATAAATCCAGACTGAGATTGAGTTAGAATATTGTTATTGTTCAAAAATGAATACAAATGGATATGGATACAACGTTCAAGGATTTTTCCGATGCAGCTTAAAAGTGAGATAGGACGGTAGTTAGTACATAATTCAGTGGGACCTTTTTTGTGAATTGGCGTGACATGTGCTATTTTCCAAGTTTCTGGGAACAGTCCTTCCGACAAACAGCGGTTAAAAAGTAGGCTTAACGATTCAGAAATTACATCAACCGCTGCTATCAGTAATTTGTTATGAATTTTGTCTAGGCCAACAGCTTTATTTGGGTCTAGATGTTTTATAACTTTGGCTACTTCTGATGGGGTAATTACAATTTCATTAAGTTCATTTTCTAGGTAAGGCAGCTCAGGAGGGTTGTCATCAGGTGTTTCTAAGGTTGATTGTTGGATAAAATATTCATTAAAAGCATTTGCTTTTTCCTCATTGGTATTGCATAGTTTTCCGTTGAATAGGATTGGTGGTATGCTATCGGAGATGCCCTTTTTGTTCATAAAAGCTTTAACTAATTTCCACCAGTCTTTGGTTCCAAACTGTGTAGGGTCAGATGCCTTTTGGTCTAATTCGTTTAAAAAATCTAATTTTCTTTGTTTAATCTTATGCGTCACCTGGTTTCTAAATTGCCGATATGCTTTCCAATCGTTGGTTTTATTGGTTTGTTTGGCATGTTTAAATAATGTATATCTTCTTTTAAGGGCGTGGCGAATTTCATTAGTTAACCAGGCAGCTCTGCTACGTATAGTGACCACTTTCACAGGCATACATTTACAGGCTATATCAAAGAAAGACGCAGCGAAATCTTCGGCGCATTTGTGTATGTTCCCTGTTGTGATCTTTTCGTGCCAATTTATTTCAGAGAGCATATTACAGAATTGGTCAGAGTCTAGTTTATCATAATTATATATAGTTCTTGTATATGAACATTTTGTGTTGATACTGTTGGTAACTGTAACGCACGGTACACAGTGATCATTGCAAATTTCAGGAAGTACTTCTACGTTTTTAACTAAATTGGTGCTCTGTGTCATTACTAAGTCAATACAGGTGCTAGTAGTTTCAGTTATCCTTGTGTCTGAGTTTGTAAGCTGATTTAAACTAAACATATTGAGGGTATCTAACAAGTGTTTAGAGGGAGAGTTGAAGTCGTCATTGAAGTCACCTAGTATTATGAATTTGCAGCCCGTGTTGTTGACTTTCCGAAGGCTTTCTTGAACTAAATTCCAGTATTCAACAGGCAGACTAGGTTGACGGTAAAAGGATCCTATTAGTAATGGTTCGTTGTTAAGCTGGGTTTCTATCCATATTGTTTCTAAGTTGGGTACATAGAGATCTGGTCTAGGTTTACAAACGAGATGACATTTAACATAGATAGCAACACCACCCCAACCCTGGTTGACTCTGTCTAATCTAACTGGGGGATGGAAATTCTGGAGGTCAGTTTCATTACTTGTGTGGGAAGGATTAAACAACGTTTCAGAACAAGTAATGATGTCAAACTTGTGACTTTCAGCTTCAATTAAACTTTTATGTCGTGGAAAACTTCTACAGTTCAAATGAATAATTTTAAGTTCATGATATGGGTTAGGCCCTGGATTGAGTTCTATATCTCCGCAGACCAGCAAAAGTAGTAGAACTAAAGCAAGCAAAGAGTTTAAAGAGTGTGAGCTTGGTGTTTGAGTAGTTGGTGGCAAGGGATTACAGCATGTCCTACTTGGTTCAGAACTGAGCGTGATGTTAGAGAATAGAGTACTGTTGGAGAGGAAAAAAACAAAGAGGGATAACGATAAACCTCTTTGGTTAAAATCGAACAAGAAAATGAGGAAAGCTGCGACATCAAACTTATTGTGGAATATCTTACTATTACAGCTGACCGCTTGAGAGTAAAAGTATCCAACCCTGGCTCTGTAGGTATATAAGTCGCAAGTCATTTAAGTTATTGTACTTGAGAGTATAGAGAAGAGGAAGTTGGCCAGGGATAATAGGTAAAACTTTGTCTTGGTAGTGTAAGTATTTGTGTCTCTCCACAAAATCTCTCTCTGAGTGGGAGTGGGGTTCGGAAATAACATCGCTAGGCAAAATAACAAATGAAAAAGGGACAATAAACAAAAACTAATAAACTTAAAATGTATTAAAAATGTTTACAAAATCGTAGTCAACAAGAAAGAAAAATCAAAAGAATGAAATATGCAAAAACAACGACGGTATGAGTATTGCGACATGTGAGGGGAACGCCCGTGTCATGTATAGTATATATAGGTATAGACATTAACAATATATATATAAGCAAATACAAGCTGAAGTCTAGTGCACAGCAGCAAGGGCGAGGACAATTTAGTTCGACACAAACGGAGACAATGCCAATTTCAAGCAAACAACTGGACAGGAGAGCAACGATAAAGTTGGATCAAAATAAAAATACAATACAGTTTTCAAAGAATCAAGTTTAGATCAACACATAAGCAGCAGGATAAGGCAAACAATATGCAGTCAAATAGCACAGCAAAGTGTGCGAAATTATCAATAATTTGGATGAGGACACAAGTTTTAAGAGTATGTAAGTAAACATTAAAAAAAAATATTAATTACATTTTTTTAAAAAATTGACAAGTAGTTTATATTTTTAAAAAGATCATTTAAGGTCTTTCAGCAATGTAACGATAAAGAATAATTTATTTAGATCAAATAAAACATCAAATAACAAAGTGGGGGAATATTTAGATTAACACAAAATAGTTAAGTCAATCTGGATCAACATTACATCAAAAGGGGCTATCTGGATCAACACAGGAGTAGCACAGCAAAAGCAGATGACATATCCTATCCTATCCTATCCTGTCCCATAACCCGAAGGTCGTAGGGGCACCACAGATGATCGCTTAACCAGCATACTCCATCTTTCTCTGTCCTCAGCAGCCCTCATGGCTTCGCTCAGTGTCAAACCAGTCCATTCTCGAATGTTGTCCTCCCACCTCTTTTTCGGTCTCCCCCTTCTTCTACCTCCTTGCACTGTGCCTTGCAGAATGGTCTTTGCAAGGCCTGATGATCTGGTGACGTGGCCATACCATCGGAGTTTCCGTTTCTTCACCACTGTGAGCAGGTCATCGTGTTGTCCAATGGCTTGTGTGATGGTCTGTCGGACTTCAACGTTGGTGATGTGTTGGGTATAGGAAATGCACAGAAGTCTTCTGTAGCACCTCATCTCCATGCTTTGTATTCTTCGTTGGAGATCTGCTGTGAGGGTCCATGCTTCGCAAGCATATAGGAAGATGGAGATGACCAGAGATCGCAGCAGTCTTACTTTGGAATGTAGACTGATGGTTCTGTCTTTCCAAATGGGCTTCAACCTTGTCAGGGCAGCAGTTGTTTGTGCGATCCTGGAGAGGACTTCCTGTCGAGACCCATTGTCTGACACAATGGCTCCTAAATATTTGAAGCTGTGCACTGTGTTGAGGGATTGGCCTTGTACTTTGATGTCCGTGTTGATGCCATTGGTGTTGTTGGTCATCATTTTGGTCTTCTCTGCACTTATTTCCATTCCATAAGCTCTGGAGGTGGTGTCAAGCCTCTGTACAAGCTGTTCAAGTTCTTGTTCCTCTCCAGCCAATCCATCAATATCATCCGCAAAACGAAGATTGGAGATTGCTCTGCCCCCTATGCTGACTGTGCCTTCGTGATCTGCAAGAGCATCTGACATGATGCGCTCTAGGAAGATGTTGAAGAGTGTTGGAGAGAGTAGGCATCCTTGACGCACACCGATTGTTGTTCTGAACCAGTTCCCGATGACGCTGTTATGGAGGACTGCACTGGTAGCCTTGTCATACAGGCTTTTGATGACTTCTATGATTTTAGGGCTGATGTTGTACACTTTCATGGTTGCCCATAGAGCTGCATGCCAGACTCGGTCAAATGCCTTCTTGAAGTCTATGAACACATGATATAGATGTTGTTGGTGCTGTAGGTATTTCTCACAGATTATTCTGAGGTTGAAAATCTGTTCAGTGGTACTTCGCCCTGCCATGAATCCTGCTTGTTCTTCAGCTATGATTTGTTCAGCTTGTGGTTTCAACCTGTTGAGTATTATTTTCAGGAGGACCTTGCTGGGATGGCTGATGAGGCTTGGTGCGGTAATTTTCACACTCCTGAAGGTTACCTTTTTTAGGAAGAGTGATGACAAGCGACTGGGTCCATGGTGTAGGCCATTCCCCATTCTGCCAGATCTTGTTACAGATAGTGGTGAGAGCATCAGTCATCGCTTCTCCTCCTGCTTGTAGCAGTTCCGCTGGTATGTTGTCCACTCCCGCTGACTTCCCTTTCTTCAGCGATTGCACTGCTGCCTCAACTTCTTCCCGGAGAATTGGGAGGATTTCTTCTTCTTCTCTGCTCTCGGGACATGCTAGAACTGATGGGTCTCCATTTGGTGTATGGTTGTAAAGGTCAGAGCAGTACTCTGTCCATCTGTCCAAGACTTCTTGTTCTTCTGTAAGGCAAATGCCAGACTTGCTTTGGATAGTGGAGACTTTGGGCTGTTTAACACTTGTCAGCCGCTTCACAGTCTGGTAGGCCTTCTTGCTGTTGTTCTTGTTCAGATTGTTCTCTATTTCCTGGCATTGATCTTCTATCCAGTTCTCCTTTGCTGTGCGCATGCCTTTTCGGATGTCATTGTTGATTTTTCGGTAGACATCAGCTCCCTGTGAGGTGTTCTTTTTCTTTTTTAACTCTCTTCGTTTATCACACAGATCCAAAAGTTCAGGTGTGATCCACGGCTTCTTCTTTGGTCGGTGCTTGCCAAGGATCTCAGTGGCGGCATCTGTTACAGCTGAGTTGAAGGTATTGGTCATGGTGTTGACATCTACTTCGCCTGCCCCCAAAATAAGCAGTGGTGCAAATTTCCCTCCAATTGTGGCCTGAAATATTTTTGCCACCTCCGGGTCTTGCAGTTTGTCCAGGTCGAACTTCAGCCTAGTGCACTTTGCTGTATTTACTCTCTTCAAATGGAGCCGGAAAGACATCATCACGAGATCGTGGTCACTTCCAATGTCTGCTCCTGGAAAAGTGCGTGTCCTGCCAATGTTGATGCTTGATCTGAAGCGTTTCTTGACCATGATGTAGTCGATCTGGTTGTGATGTTCCCCGCCGGGACTGTGCCATGTCCATCGTCTGGATTTTTTGTGGAGACCAAGCGTGTTTGCCAGTACCAGATTGTTGTATCTGGCAAACTCCAATAGCCTCAGACCCCTGTCATTTGTCTCGTTGTTGCAGTGGGGTCCGCATGTGTCTCCCCAGTTGCGGTGCGCATCTTGGCCAACCTTGGCATTCCAGTCGCCTTGCACTATGACTATGTCCTTCTTCGGCACTTGGTCAAGGACCGCCTGTATATTTTCATAAAAATCCTCCACTTCGCTGTCTTCATAGTCTGATGTTGGGGCATAGGCCTGGATGATGGTAATGTTGAAAGGGGTTGCTCTCAGACGGATGGTAATGAGTCTACTGGAGACTGGGCGGCAACCCATGACAGTGGCTAGAATGTTCTTGTGGACCAAGAATCCAACGCCGTGTTCGTGCCTGTCATCTCTACCGCTGAAATAGAGCTTGTGGCCTTTGTCAGTCGTTGTTTCACCTAGGCCTTTCCAGCGCAGTTCGCTGATACCTAGAACGTTCCATCGATAGTGGTCCAGCTCGTGGGCCAGTTCTTCTAATTTTCCTTCCGCAGTTAGGGTCCTGACGTTCCAGGTTCCTATGACGATGTTGTTTCTCGTGCGGATCTTGCTATATTGTCCATCAGTAGCATACTTAACACCTCCGTCCTGGTGGCCAACGGAAGGCGCGGTCCTTGTGCCGGGTGACGGCCCGGGCGACGACCGATCCGGTATGGAATTAGTGGATTGTGTCATCATGTAGTGTGTCTTGGGCAAAAAAGACCTGGCAGGGCCCAATCCTCTCCAGGCTGTTGGCCACAGCCGAAATCCACGAATACAGTGTGGCTCGCCTTGGCCCTGAGCACGTGGTCGTTGAACCTGTAGTAACGTGAGGTTCCTCCGCCCTGGCCGGTGACTTCTGTGTAGAAGACTTTCGCCCAGTGATGCCGTGCTAACATCACCCCTGTTAGTCGCCTCTTACGACACGCCGGGAAACGTTGGGTCTATTCTATTTGCCCGAACCCACAGAGCAACATAGCAAAAGCAAATGACATCAACACAGCAAAAGCGGATGACATCAACATAGCAAAAGCAGATGCAATCAACATAGCAAAAGCAGATGACATCAACATAGCAAAGGTAGAAAAAATCGACAAAGGAAAAGCAAATAACGTCAACACAGCAAAAGCAGATAATATGGACAAAAACAAAAGCAGATGACATCAACACAGCAAAAGCAGATAATATAGACAAAACAAAAGCAGATGACATCATAACAATACAGCAAGAGCAAGTAATCTCAATGCAGTAAGGTTATATGACATCAACATAGTAAGAAAAGTAGCCATCAGCACAGCAAATACAATTAACATGAATACAGCAAAAGCAGATAACATCAACAAAGCAGAAGCTGTTAACTCAAAACAGCAGGAACAAATGAATAAACAACACAGCAAGAGCAAGTAACTTCAACACAGTATGAATACATCAACACATCAAGAGATAAATAACACAACACAGCATGAGCAAGCAACTTCAACACAATAAGGATACATCAACACAGCAAAATCATCAACACCATAAAGGATACATACGTACGTTTTATTGACGGACTTTGTTATGCAGAGGTCAAAAGAATTTTCCGTTAGAGTTAGAGTAAAAAGGGGACGAAATATGACCTATTGTCAACACAACGTATGTGGCGTTTCATGAAAATCATAACAACGCGATCTAAACAAGTATTTGTGGTTGTGTGCGCGCGCGTGTGTTTATGTGTGTGTGTGTGTGTGCGCGCGCGCGCTTCTTACAGCGAGGGAGGCACGTTAAAATGTGTAAACATCTTGAGAGGTAAAGAGATTTAACAGACGTATAAAGGAAGTTAAAGTGAAAGTGAGAGACTTAGCAGGCCTAGAAAAAAACAAGGAGGGTAAAAGGTCGTCAACGAGTTTTCCTGGTGAATCTGCCAAATGAAACCCCCATCCATCACAGTGAAAACAGCACCCAGCAGACAGATGCATGATGTTCCTTTCCCATTATTGACACTTTCCAATCTGCAACTCTCATCTATACTTCACATGTTACTGCTCACCACTACGTGACGTTCTGTACGTGGGGAATCTTATGTGTGTGTGTGTGTGTGTGTGTGTGTGTACGCGTGTGTGTGTGTGTGTGTGAGATACAGTATACGGATGCACACATACGAACACACACGCAAGAAAGACACAGCATAGATGGGGGTTAATCGGGTGCGGCCTCTGGTGTGGCCGAATGGGGAATGAAACGGTCAGAGTTCGCACGGGTCGGGGGGGGGGGGGGGGGGGGGGGCAAGGGGGGCATGGGTGAGTGGGGGGTGGGTCGGGGTTGTCTTGGTTTGTTGTGCGGGGGTGGTGGGATGGGGGGGTCTGGGGGGTGCACTTGGGGTGCAGGCATGGATTGGGGGGGTGGGATGGGGGGGGGTGTCCTTGTGAGCGTCGTAGTGGTGTAATTTCTCCTGTTTTGTGCTTTTGTGTCTTGATGGGTTGTTTTTTGTTTTTTTGGGTTGGGTGGGTAATATTATTTTTGAAGCGTTTTTTGTTTTCTTAGTTTATAATTTTTTTTTAAATAAACTTTAGAGGGATTTTGTTTATAGAGCGTGAAATTTCAGAAGAGTTGTTTCCTTCTATAGGTGATAATGTGTACTGATATTTATTTCTCCATGCTGTGGTTTTGTAGACACAAAGTGACTTTTTTTATGTGGACTTTTCCGTAGGCTTGTATGATTTTATTTTATTTTACTTTTTTTTTTGTTATTGTTTTATTATATTAAGACTGCCGGGGTGATCTAGATTTGTGTTATGGGTGTTTTAGCTTTAACAATTCAATATACACGCGTAAAATCTGAAGCGTTGCTTTACCCCTGTTGAACCCTTTGTCATTTGTCTACTTGTCTGTTTGCATCTTTTGTTTTTTTTGAGGGAAGGTTTGGGTTTTTATTTATATGAAGGTTTTTCTTTTGTTGTTTCGAGTATGGTACCGCTTGAGCTTTGATCTGTTTGTTGGTGCGATGTTCTTTTTTTTTTTGGCTTTTTTGTGGCGTTTAAAATTTTTATTTATCAGTTTGGAAAGATTATTATGCTTAATGTCTTTAAACCCGTGCTTACTTTTCAATAAGATGCATTTAATGAACAAAATAGAACAAGCACCGCAAACGCATTAAAACACCTACTATCGATGTCATAATCGAAACAGATTAGGAGAAGCATGGCCTTTTCGATCACTTGTAAATATTAACTTCGATCACAATAATAAACAGTTTCAATAAAAGCAACAAAAAAGAAATCTAAAGAAAAATGTCCTGCTGCGGCTGAACCTGGACAATTTGTTGCCCCATTAAAAAATCTCATAGGATACAGAAAAACAAATAATAAAATTCCCCCTACTTTCTCTCTTTTTTCACAAAGGATTTTGTTCACAGCCTGATACTGGTCGAGATCCCCGGTGGGGGGGGGGCTGATGCGGAGTGATGTCACTACATTATCTTTACCCCGGAAGAATGGGGGTGATGCCCCTCACCAAACTCTAGGGTAACTATGGTGTGAAGGCCCCACCCTTCAACACACAATAATAATAAACATAAATTGTCACCCCCTTCTTTCGCTCCTCCCCGTGCCCCTTGGGTATAGTTCGCTGGTATGGTGCAGGCTGAAGTTTAATAAAGCACTCGTCAGCCGATAGTAGAAAAAATGCTTGCCTAATCAATTGTTTTTTATGTTTTTCTTTTTCTGAGAGGGTACATAAAGTAAACTAGTAAGTTTTTGGTTGGCAAACAAGAAGGTATAAGAGTTTGTTCTTTTATGAGCTGGTTTATGAACAACAATCGGTTTAACGGTAGCTCCAAACTTTCCATAGACATCACTGAGAATTCAATCAAGAAATTTTTGTTGCAGATTTCATCCTGGCCGAACAATATCCCCCGTTGGGTGGGAGACATTTATATTGCTGGGATAAGAAATTTGAACCATACCCACAGCCCCTCAATGTTTCTTCTCTCTTTCCCAGAAGTTAAACACAAGTCTTATTTGAATGGAAAGAAGCAGAACCAGTCCTACGTTGAACGGTATTCAGGTAACCAATGCAGTTGTAGGAATTTCCGTTTCTTCTGTAATCAGTATTAGTAATGTTTGATTTTGTTTACTTTTCTTCTCCTCCCTTACTTCCCCAATTTTACTTTTTTTTTTCTTATTTAAAGAAAGAAATATACGAAGGACGAAGAGAGGAAGAAGAAGACGACGTAGGAGTAGGGAATACAGCAGAAAGAATTACATTCTAATTTTGAATGAAGAAAAATCATGGCAGCAAACAATCTGCCTTTAGAATTTACGCACAATGCTGTCCTCATTTGATAATCACAATTTCCACGACAAAAGAACACGAAATGTTTCCCCGTATACTTTCGTTTCTGCGTTCGATGCGGTCTCTTACAAAAGTAAAACTAAATACGAGCGGGTTCACATAAAAGCTGGAACGGCAATGAAACGGAAAAGAGAATCCTTCCTATCCTCCTATCCTGTCCCATAACCCGAAGGTCGTAGGGGCACCACAGATGATCGCTTAACCAGCATACTCCATCTTTCTCTGTCCTCAGCAGCCCTCATGGCTTCGCTCAGTGTCAAACCAGTCCATTCTCGAATGTTGTCCTCCCACCTCTTTTTCGGTCTCCCCCTTCTTCTACCTCCTTGCACTGTGCCTTGCAGAATGGTCTTTGCAAGGCCTGATGATCTGGTGACGTGGCCATACCATCGGAGTTTCCGTTTCTTCACCACTGTGAGCAGGTCATCGTGTTGTCCAATGGCTTGTGTGATGGTCTGTCGGACTTCAACGTTGGTGATGTGTTGGGTATAGGAAATGCACAGAAGTCTTCTGTAGCACCTCATCTCCATGCTTTGTATTCTTCGTTGGAGATCTGCTGTGAGGGTCCATGCTTCGCAAGCATATAGGAAGATGGAGATGACCAGAGATCGCAGCAGTCTTACTTTGGAATGTAGACTGATGGTTCTGTCTTTCCAAATGGGCTTCAACCTTGTCAGGGCAGCAGTTGTTTGTGCGATCCTGGAGAGGACTTCCTGTCGAGACCCATTGTCTGACACAATGGCTCCTAAATATTTGAAGCTGTGCACTGTGTTGAGGGATTGGCCTTGTACTTTGATGTCCGTGTTGATGCCATTGGTGTTGTTGGTCATCATTTTGGTCTTCTCTGCACTTATTTCCATTCCATAAGCTCTGGAGGTGGTGTCAAGCCTCTGTACAAGCTGTTCAAGTTCTTGTTCCTCTCCAGCCAATCCATCAATATCATCCGCAAAACGAAGATTGGAGATTGCTCTGCCCCCTATGCTGACTGTGCCTTCGTGATCTGCAAGAGCATCTGACATGATGCGCTCTAGGAAGATGTTGAAGAGTGTTGGAGAGAGTAGGCATCCTTGACGCACACCGATTGTTGTTCTGAACCAGCCCGATGACGCTGTTATGGAGGACTGCACTGGTAGCCTTGTCATACAGGCTTTTGATGACTTCTATAATTTTAGGGCTGATGTTGTACACTTTCATGGTTGCCCATAGAGCTGCATGCCAGACTCGGTCAAATGCCTTCTTGAAGTCTATGAACACATGATATAGATGTTGTTGGTGCTGTAGGTATTTCTCACAGATTATTCTGAGGTTGAAAATCTGTTCAGTGGTACTTCGCCCTGCCATGAATCCTGCTTGTTCTTCAGCTATGATTTGTTCAGCTTGTGGTTTCAACCTGTTGAGTATTATTTTCAGGAGGACCTTGCTGGGATGGCTGATGAGGCTGATGGTGCGGTAATTTTCACACTCCTGAAGGTTACCTTTTTTGGGAAGAGTGATGACAAGCGACTGGGTCCATGGTGTAGGCCATTCCCCACTCTGCCAGATCTTGTTACAGATAATGGTGAGAGCATCAGTCATCGCTTCTCCTCCTGCTTGTAGCAGTTCCGCTGGTATGTTGTCCACTCCCGCTGACTTCCCTTTCTTCAGCGATTGCACTGCTGCCTCAACTTCTTCCCGGAGAATTGGGAGGATTTCTTCTTCTTCTCTGCTCTCGGGACATGCTAGAACTGATGGGTCTCCATTTGGTGTATGGTTGTAAAGGTCAGAGCAGTACTCTGTCCATCTGTCCAAGACTTCTTGTTCTTCTGTAAGGCAAATGCCAGACTTGCTTTGGATAGTGGAGACTTTGGGCTGTTTAACACTTGTCAGCCGCTTCACAGTCTGGTAGGCCTTCTTGCTGTTGTTCTTGTTCAGATTGTTCTCTATTTCCTGGCATTGATCTTCTATCCAGTTCTCCTTTGCTGTGCGCATGCCTTTTCGGATGTCATTGTTGATTTTTCGGTAGACATCAGCTCCCTGTGAGGTGTTCTTTTTCTTTTTTAACTCTCTTCGTTTATCACACAGATCCAAAAGTTCAGGTGTGATCCACGGCTTCTTCTTTGGTCGGTGCTTGCCAAGGATCTCAGTGGCGGCATCTGTTACAGCTGAGTTGAAGGTATTGGTCATGGTGTTGACATCTACTTCGCCTGCCCCCAAAATAAGCAGTGGTGCAAATTTCCCTCCAATTGTGGCCTGAAATATTTTTGCCACCTCCGGGTCTTGCAGTTTGTCCAGGTCGAACTTCAGCCTAGTGCACTTTGCTGTATTTACTCTCTTCAAATGGAGCCGGAAAGACATCATCACGAGATCGTGGTCACTTCCAATGTCTGCTCCTGGGAAAGTGCGTGTCCTGCCTATGTTGATGCTTGATCTGAAGCGTTTCTTGACCATGATGTAGTCGATCTGGTTGTGATGTTCCCCGCCGGGACTGTGCCATGTCCATCGTCTGGATTTTTTGTGGAGACCAAGCGTGTTTGCCAGTACCAGATTGTTGTATCTGGCAAACTCCAATAGCCTCAGACCCCTGTCATTTGTCTCGTTGTTGCAGTGGGGTCCGCATGTGTCTCCCCAGTTGCGGTGCGCATCTTGGCCAACCTTGGCATTCCAGTCGCCTTGCACTATGACTATGTCCTTCTTCGGCACTTGGTCAAGGACCGCCTGTATATTTTCATAAAAATCCTCCACTTCGCTGTCTTCATAGTCTGATGTTGGGGCATAGGCCTGGATGATGGTAATGTTGAAAGGGGTTGCTCTCAGACGGATGGTAATGAGTCTACTGGAGACTGGGCGGCAACCCATGACAGTGGCTAGAATGTTTTTGTGGACCAAGAATCCAACGCCGTGTTCGTGCCTGTCATCTCTACCGCTGAAATAGAGCTTGTGGCCTTTGTCAGTCGTTGTTTCACCTAGGCCTTTCCAGCGCAGTTCGCTGATACCTAGAACGTTCCATCGATAGTGGTCCAGCTCGTGGGCCAGTTCTTCTAATTTTCCTTCCGCAGTTAGGGTCCTGACGTTCCAGGTTCCTATGACGATGTTGTTTCTCGTGCGGATCTTGCTATATTGTCTTGCTATTATATATATATATATATATATATATATATATATATATATATATATATATATATATATATATATATATATATATATATATATATATATATATATATATATATATATATATATATATATATATATATATATATATATATATATATATATTATCTTGCTCTGTGGGTTCGGGCAAATAGAATAGACCCAACGTTTCCCGGCGTGTCGTAAGAGGCGACTAACAGGGGTGATGTTAGCACGGCATCACTGGGCGAAAGTCTTCTACACAGAAGTCACCGGCCAGGGCGGAGGAACCTCACGTTACTACAGGTTCAACGACCACGTGCTCAGGGCCAAGGCGAGCCACACTTTTTCGTGGATTTCGGCTGTGGCCAACAGCCTGGAGAGGATTGGGCCCTGCCAGGTCTTTTTTGCCCAAGACACACTACATGATGACACAATCCACTAATTCCATACCGGATCGGTCGTCGCCCGGGCCGTCACCCGGCACAAGGACCGCGCCTTCCGTTGGCCACCAGGACGGAGGTGTTAAGTATGCTACTGATGGACAATATAGCAAGGAAAAGAGAAATGAAATGAAAAAAAATTATCGATTTTCTTTTCTTTATTCTTCTGGTCTATCCGTCGATGTAAAAAAAAAATCCAGGGATTAATCAACTAATTGATTTAATCTTCGATCTGGCCAACCGAACAACCGAAAGGGATTAAATCGTTCGTTGTGGTATTTTCCTTTCGGTAGTCTTTCTATGTTTCCAAAGGTGTATGATCCTAAAACAGTGAATTCTCATTACTCCATTTTTTTCGCAGCTTTATGATCTACGGCTGCATCTTTTGTCTGATAGCTTGTGCCCACCGTTGTATGTTCTCACAGCTCTGTTCCCACGGCTCTCTATTCTCCCGATCTGATGTTCCCATGCAAGTCTTTATGCTCCCCCGACTCTATGTTATCGCCTTCATATAGCTGCGAGGATGTAGAATCGTGGGATCATATAACTGTTTGAGCATGAGGAAATATATAGCTGTTGGAACATGGAGCTGTGTAAACATAGAAAGTGGGAAAGTAGAGGTAGATTCGTGGGAATATTCGTATAGATGAGGAAACACAGAGCTGGGAAACATAGATATGTCCCATTTTATTTCCGAACGCAGACTGAATCAACTAATGGTAGACCTATATTTTGACAATGAAGTCTTTGTTGCTGTAGCATAATGAATATTTCTTAGCTTTTACTTTTATTAGGTGTTTGGCTGATAGAATGAACGTAGAATACATGGAAGGGATGTAAAAAATAAAAAATAAAAAAGGAAAGGAAGAGAAGGAAAAGAAGAAGAAGAAGTAGCAGCAGTAGCAGCAGCAGCTGCATCAGAAGGAAGAAGAGGAGGGGGAGAATATAAAGGAGAATATGAAGGAAAAGATGCATGAAGATAATTTATATTCTTTACATATTTTTTGTTTTGGTATTTTCGGACATTGATAATGGTAATGCAAAACGTGATAAAGTTTTTTGGAAATAGTAAAAGTTATATAACGGATTTTAAAAAAAATTTTTTTTTTTTTGGGGGGGGGATTTTTGACGATAAATATTGGCTTTTTTCGCGAAAAAGAGTGAAGACACAGTCATTAAGATTACATTATACAAACTGATAATGGCGTGTGGTGATATGTCCAACTGTTTGTGTATGTTTGTGCATAATAATATACTAGATAATTATGTTGTATGTTTTCCGCCAAATAGGACATGTCATATGTATTATTGTGTGCAATGACAGATAAACAAAGATGAGCAAAAACAACAGAGAGAGAGAGAGAGAGAGAGAGAGAGAGAGACAGAGACAGAGACAGAGACAGAGACAGAGAAAGACAGACAGAGAAAGACAGACAGAGAGACAGAGAGAGAGAGAGAGTGGGAAGAGAGGAGTGGGATAGGAGGGAGAGGCGGATTATGAGTGGGAAGACGAGGGGGTGGAGGGGGTAAAGGGTGAAAAATAAGACTGTCACGTTTGGTCAACACAAAAGCTGTGAGACACACAGAAGGCATTTTCACCCCATTTCTATCCCCATCGACTTTGGCATTATAGTCCTCTTCTTCTTGTTGTATTTCCAGATTGGAAATACTTTAAAATGGTCGTCGATCCGTCCGTCCGTCGGTCCTTTGGACGCCATGTCTCAAGAACCACTAAACGGATTTTGACCAAACTTCATAAGAACATTACCTACGCTAATGCCTCCCGTGCGTCATATTTGCTTTACGGCCAAAGTCAAGGGAGTAATTTTCTTTCCATGCACGTTTTGCTCAATATTCAAAAAATAAACAAACCAAGAAAACAAAAACAAAGAAACAAACAAAAAAAAAAACCGCCTGAAGCAGCTTTGTTGAGTTTTGAAATACATGTACTTCAAAGCAAGGGCAGTCCTTCAGTAGAAGTCCAGTTGTCCATCAGTATTTCAGTCGATAGGTCCGTCGGTTCGAATTTCACTGTTTTGTTGAAAACACACTATTTGCATGATCTCAACAATAACTGAATGGAAATTCGTCATACTTACTTTGCTAGTACTTTAACTACTGCTAAGCATGTTAGATCATTCCTATTTGTACATTCTCTAAGGCCAAAATCATTGTGCTTCACCATGTTCTGAAAACGTTTTGCGCTGGATCTCAACATTGGCTAGACCCATTAGGATTTTTGGTTTGTTTGCAGATAGGTCAGGTAGGTCACCGTCAAAAAAAATTAACACTTCTGAAAATGCTTATTTTCGGCTTTGTGTCTGAAATACGTTTAAATAGCTTGCCATCTTGTTTTCTCACCAACTGATAGTGACGACGATGGCGACTGATGATGATGGTGATGATGATGATGATGATGATGACTATGATGATGAGGAGGAGGATAATGATGAGGATGAAATGGAAGAGGATGAAGAGCAGGATGAGAATGTTGAATTGTAATTTGCAGAACTCCATGCTTCAACACACTGTACTATTTCTCTTTCTTTTCATCCTCGCTATCGTCGTTTTCACATCCTCGCCGTCGTATTGATCGTTAAATATTACCAACCCTGGCAACCTAATACTCGGGGTCGTTAGCAAACTTTACAAAGACTCTGTGGGCTTATACAGTAATTATTAGGTAAAGCCTATGTTTGCTTGCGCTAGTGCTTTGGAAGAAAGATGCTGGCTGTAGCAGCGAAGAATGTAGGAAGTGTTCTCTGGTAGCAAGCAGTATCTGACCCAGACATCAAGCCCAGCGGAGTATCAATTAGTTTGAGAAGAAGAAATGAGAAAGTGATGGCAAACTGAGTGACATGAAGTTGGGCGCCGCACAAGTGGACACTGGCTCGGACACTCCGCTCACGTGCCTCTGCACAAATTGACCATATAGGCTGTTCAGTTCAGTATTTTATTTATCGTCTGTTCACATTATGGCGATTTTATACACACACACAAACACCCTCACAACGACGATGTAGGACTGAACTATTTGTGTACAGTTTCTTTGCACCCACAATTCAATACATTGGTGATTCAACATACTGAACAATTACACAAGACACAATCATCATTAACTTACCAATGAAGTCAGACGGGTGAAATCAGATTTCTGTTTTCGTGCGGGTATTTGCGTACAGGTACGGAAGTCATTTAGATTATTGTTACGATTGAGACGCACGCGATAGATCCCATCATTTTGTTTTGCAAAGCATGCAATGATAACTTGTATTTACCTTTGATTTGATTTTGCGGTGTTGCTAGAAGAAGCTTTGTATAAGGTCTATAATTTTCGCCGGTCGATATTGTTGAACATTTTCTGGAATTGTTTATTATTGAACGAAGCTTCTAGATAGGTCTGGTAATAGCTAAGCGATTCGTCTAACTTAAAGAAGATTCTATGACGTAAGAGAGTGCATAGTTCCGGTGACGAGTTTTGTTTTGATTGAGTGTTATTGCGTCATGCTGGAATGTTCGAATTTTCTCGATTGCAGAGAGGCTATATAAGTAATGCACTGTCTGCTTGTAGGGAGGATTGTTATAGTAATTTTCGGAAAGCGATCGTGTACGCAGTTGTTGATGTTTGCTGAATAAAGTTGTAAAACTTTATACGACGACTCCTGCCTTGTTGCTGAGTGAAGAGGCTGCGTGAATACACATACCAAGATTCAAGCATCGGGGCTGAATCGACTATTGATAAAAAAACCTGTAACAATTATAAAGAGTGGAGGGTAATGAAGACCTGTCTCCCCAGCTAATTTGTTTTGTTTTGTTGAGCACGTAACATTTATATAACACAATTAACGTCATTCGCCTAAGTCATAGTTGACGGAAAATTGATTAAGGACTAATTATACCAACCTTCAAGCTAACAATATAGTCAAGGCCAACTGTTCTTTGGGGGGAGAGGGAGGGTGTGGAGGTGAAGGTGGAGTGTGTTGAAAAGGGTGGAGATTATTCCCAAAAGAGTTCTTAAGTATAACTAATCATTCTCAAAGACAGAGAATTCGAGTCAAAGCGGAAGAAACTGCACGACAAAATGGTGCCATTGCACTCCCCGCTGTCACCGTTACCAGGCATACCCTGGGGACCGCCATTAATGATCAGCACGTGACAAATGAACCGGAAGTGGCGGAGGCGATCGTGATAGAGAAAACTGCCTGTCGTGAAATAGGAAGAAAGATATAACTTTGACAATATGAGAAAAGTTTGGAAAAATAAAAAAACAACAACTTGGCAACAATATCAGAAAATCAGACTAAATAAATACTTGCCAAAAATGGAATGCTTACTCACCCCCACATTCCCGTTTTTTTCCTTCCTCTATCCCCACCATCTCCCCTAAACCTACCGCCAGTAACCGTGATTTTATATTTACAATTTTTGGGAGTTGCAACTTTTGACTGCTATTTTGAAGAGATTCAATTAATCAGTCCGTCACTGCTTGCCTAATATCCGAATCCACGATGCTCTTCAAAATCATCTAATTATAAAATTGTATGTAGCCTAAGTAGGCGATCAACTAATTCCTGAACTATGTGTGTGATACTTCTTTATTGTTTATTTTCATCACAGTGATTAGGCAATACTAGAGTTGTAATGTAGACCTATGTATCACTTAATCCCAGAATTGTAGCATATGTATCACGTAATTTTTTACTGTGTGTATTAAATATTATTTAATACCAGATTTGTATATCAACTAATTCCAAAATTGTATCTGTCGTCTAATTCAAGTATTGTATACATGTAGGCATATCATATAATTCCAGAACGGAACGTGTCAGTATGTATCATTTATTCCACAGTTGCATGTATCAGCACCAGTTGGCAAAACAGGTTCTACACGGAGAGCCAAGAACGTTACCCTGTAGCATTGCCTGTATAGACACCCTGCTGATAAGACCCAATCATAATGTCAAAATGTCAATCCCTCAGTCAGTCTGTTACGAAACTAAACTAAACTTATTTTGTCCGAATTCATCTGTCTGTTAGGTTGCATTAAGTGTTTCTATTATACGTGTGTCTGACTCTGTCAATCTTTCTGGCTGTGTCTGTCTGTCTGTCTCCTCCCCCCTCTCTCTCTCTCTCTCTCTCTCTCTCTCTCTCTCTCTCTCAAATTTGTATACTGTTATATTTATATTAGTGTGTGTGATAATTTATGTAAGAATGGAGGCTGCAAATCAGATTATTAGTTTAGGTTAATAACCTGAAGTCTTCATTCTTATTGTAAATAATGTCTCTCTCTCCTTCCCTCTCTCTCTCACCTCTATACAATACAATCAATACAATACAACACATTTTTATTATCCTAAAATGAATCACAGCAGGCGTAGAATCACATTTTACATTCGTATACATTAAAAAAACACAAAAATCACCTTTTAAATTCGTATACATTTTAAAAAAAAACAACACAAAAATCACATTTTAATTCACAATAAATTCATATACATTTAGAGTTCACTATAATCCGCTTTCATCCACATCACCACTAATCGAAAACATTATTCCAACTAACTCTCTCTCTCTCCCCCATACATACACACACACACCCAAGTGCACACACGCGCGCGCGTACACACACACACACACACCCACACACACATCACAGCTGAGCGATCCAAGCAGTTGGATGCCTGTGTTTATGTGTTTGTATTTGGTTTCTCTCATACAAGCTCGTTTTTCCTTTATATATATGCTGCTGATTCTGATTGCTTTGAATTTGATGTATGTGTTGGAATTTCGCACGATATATTGGAATGTTGTGGTCACATCCTCAGTCCACCAAACTATATCCGTTTGGCTAATCCGAACAAGGAGATAGCGCGACTGAGGGAGACAGATAAACCATATACACGTGAAACAGAATGTAAGAGGAAGGGTGGAGAGAGAGAGGAATTTGCTGGAAGAATAATAAGGGCGAGGGAGGTGGGGAAAGAGGAAGAAGAAGAGGAGAAGGAGTAAGAATTTCACAATTCACCGGTAAAACAGCACGTGTCTCACATGATGAAATTCGAACATTCCAACATGACGCAATAATACCCAATCAAAATAAAACTCATCACCGGAACTATGCACTGCCCTACGTCATGTTTTGTGCAGATTCCACCAGCTTTTACCCATAAGGTCTAAGAAGCCGATAGCCGAAGTCGGAAGCCGGCGTTTGATTGGTTAGTATGTTTTAGGTTAAGGTTGGGGTTAGGGTTAGGGTTTGGGTTAGGGTTAGGGATAGCTTCAAAAATTGGAAAATGTCAAAATAATGTCAAAAATGGTTTTCATGTCTTTACGTCTCGTCGTCTGCATCGACAGCAAACTAGGCCGCCATTGTCGTAGTTAAGGTCTAGAAGCTTCCATCGATAATAAATAAGTAATTCCAGAAAATTCTCAACAACATCGACCGACGAAAATTATTAACATTATACAAAGATTCTTCTATCAATTACGCAAAATCAAATCAAAGGTAAATACACTCTATTATTGCCTGCTTTGCAAAACAAAATGATCGGATCTATCGCTTGCGCCTCAATCGTAACAGGGACAGTGATTTTTACTTTCCACCGGGGGGAAAACCAGTAAGCTTACTACAAAATTATAATAGTAAGAGAATTAGGCCAAAACGGAGTTGGGGTGGGGGAGGGGAGAGGAAATTGGGGGAGGGAGGAGTAGAAGGGGAGGTTTTAGAAAAACGTTTTTGATGTGATATTCACAATTTTTATTTTAAACTTGCTGTTGATATAATTCAGGACATTAATGAAAATAAGGTAATAACAATAGAGGCATCACCTCCGTTGGGGTACCGGGGTTTCCTGTATAAATAGTTTCCCCACTTTGTGGAAATTTAGTGCTTTAAACTACCGATTTTCTGTCATTCTCATTTGTTCTTTTTCGTTCCTAATCTGTTCCATCAATCGGCTATCTTCTTCGCTAGACCAGTCACCTACCTTTTTTCTAGAAAATTCTCCCAAAACTCCTCATTTGTTTATGGGGTCTGCTGAGTCAGATTGGGGATATTGGACGCTTTCTAACAAATGGTTACTAGGGCTTTCTATGGTATCATTATTTAGCAATGTAGGCATTTTATATGTATGTGTTTTGTTAATATCTTATCATAATGTTTATATTCTATCATGTTTTTGTTCGATAAATTAGAGTACAACCCCAGCGTCCCTTGCATGGGATGCCTTTATTGTAAAGTGACCGGCAGTTGGAGCGCCTTCAGTGTTACCATTAGGGTAGTTTCAACAGATCTTTCATACGGATTACGGGTGAGCCCTCTTTCAACCAAGCTGATTTGGTTCTTTGCAGTCCGCTGGACCCTATAAACAATGACTAATTAACTAACTAAATAGAGGCCTCTAGGATGTGAGAAGAAAGAAAAAGGAGAGGAGGAAGGGGAGAGAGAGAGAAGAAAGAGAGAGAGAGGAAAAAGGTAGTCATTTAAGAGTGATTCCCATGTCACACTTCAACTAGCGCAAGAGAAAGCAGGACGTTTACGGGGAGGTAATTCAGTGATCTTCTCGCCTCCTGCAGTTGTCTTGGCACCGAGATGTTTAATTATTCACACGAACTGCCCTGTGGGAAACTGTCGGAAAGCGCGAGAATTTGGACCGTTTCTCGGTCATTGTCTGGTTCAGTCACAGACCTTGTTCAACTCCTTGTTCAACTCTTTAGTCCTGTCTTGTTCCGAGGTTATACCGTGTGTTGACAAAACAAAGCGAAGCCCATTCCGTCACAATTAAATTTTTACTTGCTCATAAAAAACACAACACGGCGAATCTTCAGTGTAAATTCTGAATGTCATATGCCCTTAGATTGCGAGATTCAGACAAGTAAGCCATAAATGCAAACAGACAAATAAAATCATCAAGACACAAAATGTCGATTTTTCGCAAAACTAGCGTCGCTGGACTTGCATTGTTTTGTCATCACTCGGCAGTTTTACAAAAGCCAATAAACGGATAGGTCATTAGCATGAGTCTAGGATATATAAGAAGTAGGAAAAAAAAAAAATTCGAGAGGAGAAAGAAGATGGACACTGAGTATGGATTCTACCCCAAACTTTCGATCGGAATACTCACTTTAGTTCTATGGTGAAGATAGAGAGAGAAAAATTTAGAGAGAGAGAGTGAGAGAGAGAGAGAGAGAGATTTTAAGGAGAAACATTATGGCTAGCTTTGAGTTTATAGAAAAAAATATATTTACAGTCAGATAATTGAGAGGGGATTTTGATAGGATGATTGGTTTGTTGGAGTTTTAGAAGGCATATAATTTATGAAAAAGGGTGGGGGGTGATTGTGGGGGAGAGTTAATTGTAACATACATAAGCAGATAATACACATAGAAGTAAGGGTTCTGAGTTTCCCGGTGTGCATAGACAGAGAACATGAGGCAGCTTTTTTTTTGAGAATTCAAAAATCGTTGCCCAAGAAAAAGAGGCATTGCTTAAAATGTGATCATGGTAGGAGTGAAACACACTAGAAGCTTCAGGGCTATTTGAAAGTGGAAATCATGGGAGGCATTCTGAGCATCTGGGTTATAAGGACGTTCACTCTAGAGATCTATTTTTGAGCAGGATGGGGGGGAAAAAAATTTTGACGAATCGAATTTCTAGTTTGGTCAAGGTTAAGAGAAAAATCAGGGTGGATTCTGGAATACATGTTTTTTTGTCTTTTTTGTGGTGTGTTGGCTGTTCACATTATGTATCGTCTCTTTATTTTTTATTGAAAACATTGTATTGGTTGTCAATATGAAATAGTTTAAAGTTTTGTTTTTTATATTTAATTTTTTTATATACATGTTTTGTTTGTTAAATTGTTTTAGCTTTTTTGAGAGTATAAAATTGAGCTTAATTGTAATAGGGGTAAGTTATGCTATAGAGAGGGAGAGAGAGAGAGGTAGAGAGAGAGAGAGACAGAGAGACAGAGACAGAGACAGAGAGAGACAGAGAGTATGTTTGTGTGCAGATGTTAGACTATAGTTGAAAGTGTAATGTAATATAATTGGTTCTTGAAATGTGGCTTTAGTAGTTGTCTTGTGATTATTTTTATTATTGTTATATTTGTTTAAAAATATTTAAGCTTACTTTATTTGCTGAGATGTAATGTGCTGTGTGGATTCTCCATTGTGGGTAATGAAGATTGGTTGACTTGACCTGACTTGACTAATTAATGCAGGCGCACTCCGCCCTCTTGTTAAGTAGGGCAACAATGTGAGTGCCTGTGTAATGAAATGTTCGGGTCTCCTTGCCCTCGAAGTTGTTTGATCTCCTTTTCGAATCTGGATTGGCATTTGTGGTTGTTTATACGCTTATAGGAGTGACTTCATCTCAGTAATTTAGGGTAATAAACTCATCTATGAACGTACTATCTAGTGTAACATTTGCAAATATTGCTTCAAACTCGCCTGAAGGAAGGTCGGATAATTATAAAGCTGTTTCTTCGCTTCCTCTTTTTGATTTTGTTCTCTGTTCTTTCTTTTTCATACCTTCCGTTTTTTTGTTTCTTTTTTGTCCGCCTTCTCAGATTTTTCCACTTCCTGTTCTTCTAATTCCTATCAATGTAGTTTTTTTCCCCCCCACAACAATAGTCTATCTTCCGATCCCATAATCTTTTTTCCTCCGCCTGTCTTCTTCGTCTTCCTCTTTTCGCTCCTGCTCTTCGTCTTTCTTCTTTTCCTTTCTTGTCCATCCTCCGCTTTCTTATATTTTCTCCTTCTTCCTGTCTTTCCGCCTTTCCGATTTCCTTTCCTCCTTCCTTTTATTTTTCATGCTTCGTTAATCTTTTTTCTTTGGGTATTTTTCTCCTTTCGGACCCATCATCGTCGCAGCGCAAAACTGATGTGACAGACGCGTTTGCAAAGCCAGAAAATAAGGTTTGTTCCGGACAATTGCGTTACAGCGCCTCCCTGCACGGCCGAACAATCAGACAAAATTTGCGGATCGAAATGAAACAAACGCTGGGATTGTTCGGAATGTTCGAAGCAGTTTGTCCTCTGCGCTGTGCTCTCCTACTTTCTCTTTACTTGTCTTACTCTTTGTCCATTGTAATTTCTTCTCTGTCCCTTTGTCTCTCTTTGTCTCTCTCTCTCTTCCCCTTTTGCTGTTACTAGGTTCTCTTTTCTTATTTTCCCCCGTTTGTCGATTCTAATTTCTTTCCATTTATTTTTTCCTTTTTTCAGTTCCGGAGAGTAAGCTGGAGGAACTATGGGTTTTGGTCTTGTCCGTCCGGCCGGCCGGGAATCCGACGTCCGGCCGTCACTTTTACGCACTTTTCTCTGAAAGTAATGAATGGGTTTCCTTTATTTATTTGTTTATTTAATTAATTTATTTAGCGCTTTTTCCAGTTCAAGGGTTCTCCAGGCGCTGGCAGATACAGGATCTAACTCAGGCCGCTCAAGGCGCCCACTTGCAACCTTTGGACAGTCTGACACCCAGACGACTAAGCACATTCCTGGGCGACCGGGGATGGGGACAAGGGACTTAGTGCATGCTGGCTTCTTTTTTTTTTTTGGGGGGGGGGGGGAGGGGGGGAGGGCCGCAGACTCTTATCCGTCTAGAACAGGCGCGTCATGATCTTTAAAGTCCATGCGACCTCGGTTCATTCTTTCCCCTGAAGAAGTAAACTTGGTATGTAATTAGAACATATTGAACACCTACAGATGAAACAAATGGATGAATATCGGGTGATGTCATCTTGGTGACATAATCATTTGTTTTTGTTAGTTTTTTTCTACTCGCATTTTCTCACAAACTACTGCAGGGATTTGGTTCACGTTTGGTACGTACTTAAACGTTACTTATGCATCCAACGTAAAACCAAATGTATGCAATCGAATCACATCTTTAGGCCTTAGGTAAAAAAAAAATTCTTCGCATGTAATTAAAGTGTACAAATGCCTTGAGCCTAAAACAAAACTTTTTTTTAAAAATATCGAGCGACGTCATCGTTGTTGACATAATATAAAATGAAAGTAACAAAATTATTATTATTATTATTATTATTATTATTATTATTGTTGTTGTTGTTGTTGTTGTTGTTAGTATCATTATAATTATTATGAATTTTGCTGGGGAGTAAACTGAAGACTCTTGACAAATATCCCCGAAACGTTGTCCGAGTCAAAAGTAAATAATATTCGGAGAAACATAACGCCCAGAGGCGTGATCGATCCAACCCTGTCAGGCGCCATTGGTTTCTAGTTTGTGGACAAAGCAAGTTTGTCCCGCCTTAGACCACACGGTCTTGAACGTCTGACTTGGCTTGAACGTCTGACTTGGCTTGAACGTCTGACTGACTTATACCGGCGCTTGATGCGTTGTATCATGACATGGTATGCCAGTTTACCTTGTAGAAGGTCTTGCCACTTTTGTCTACACAATTCAGATGGTACCATATTTACGGTCCTGACTGAAACGTTACCTGGTTACCTGGACTGATGACAATCTATCCACGTACATGGCGGAGATGGTAGAGAGATGGAGGATATCGGCCAGGGCCAGCACGAACAGACGCGTGTTGATTCGTTCTTTCAGACCCTGCTTGGCGAACGCCACCATGTTGATCACATTGGTGGAAAAGCCTATGAAAAAGAGAATGGGGATCAGAACGGCGGATTACACAGCCTCAAAAATTTTCTCCACCTGTTGAGTGATTGCGTTCCTGGGGTTGTTCCAAGGAAGAGTGAAAAGGGTAATTGTAGTTTATAGTCACAGGACACCGGAGCATAATGGAAAATAATATGGTCACACGTTGGCCAATCCGGGATTCGAACCTTGTACCTTTCGGTTACTAGTAAAAAGTTTTACCAACTGAGCTACCCGGCCCCACGGAAGAGTGAGTTTCTCCCGTAACTTGACACTCGATGATTGGTTGCAAGCAAGATCTCGGATTGTTTCGAAAACGTCTACTTTCCGCTCGCGAAGTCATTGGTTGGTGTTTGGGTTGAAGGAAAATTATCCAGTGGCTGTGTTGTAATCTTAGCTTGGGGAAAAAAAGAAAAGTGAAAAGTTAATGGTAAATGAAAGTAAGCTTACATTGCGCGATAGACTCGTGTTTAAAAGCGCAAAATTTAGTTAACTATCTTATGCCTTTTGTCTGGCCCTGGAGAATATGTCTTCGTTCATCAAGCGGTACATGCTACAAGAAAACCAGGTGTATTCAGGGTCTGCGGATACCATTGCAAACAGGTTATGGCCTGGTTAACCACAACAGCTCATAGACATTGCACAACAAGGGTTTGTAAGACACCAATTTCAAACCTGGACTCCACTCTTTTTATTTAAAAAGAACGCCGAGTATGCCGGATGTAACATTTACGCACATTTCTCTAAACATGGACGGATTTTTTTGAGACTGGGTATTTAGTTAGGAAATAGTGAACTCTACCAATGACAACATCTTCCTAGAGCGCATCATGTCAGATGCCCTTGCAGATCACGAAGGCACAGTCAGCATAGGGGGTAGAGCAATCTCCAACCTTCGTTTTGCGGATGAAATTGGTGGATTGGCTGGAGAGGAACAAGAACTTGAACAGCTTGTACAGAGGCTTGACACCACCTCCAGAGCCTATGGAAGTGAAATAAGTGCAGAGAAGACCAAAATAATAACTAACAACACCAATGGCATCAACATGGACCTCAAAGTCCAAGGCCAATCCCTCAACACAGTGCATAACTTCAAATATTTAGGAGCCATTGTATCAGACAATGGGTCCCGACAGGAAGTCCTCTCCAGGATCGCACAAACAACTGCTGCCCTGGCGAGGTTGAAGCCAATTTTGAAAGACAGGACCATCAGTCTACATTCCAAGGTAAGGCTGCTGCGCTCTTTTGTCATCTCCATCTTCCTATATGCTTGCGAAACATGGACCCTCACAGTAGATCTACAACAAAGAATATAAAGCATGGAGATGAGGTGCTACAGAAGACTTCTGGGTATTTCCTATTGTGACGAGGCGGACAATTGCACCCCTGAGGCCCGGCTGCAACCATTCGACCACCCCGCACAGCCAGCGACGATCGCTTCAAACTAGCCATCATTCCTCCTGACCAGCCATCACTACCTAGCAGGCTCGCACAGTCTCTTAAGCCCCGCCCCCAGGATCGCCTTAAAGTCTGCTACTGACCAAGGCTTAGTGTCAGATGCTAACTTCCCTGCCTCGAAGTCACAACCTGTTCGAATCCACGCCGCCATCACCGAGCGACCTCTGAGTTTCGTCAGTATCCTTGTGCTTCCACCCGTCTTAAACCAAGGTAAGAGAGGGAATTTACTCGTTGTCATATAGCAACCCCATCACCTGCCGTTCGCCATCATGTTCATGCGTCCTGTCAGTATGTATGTCCATGTTTATAATTTTGCTTTGATGTATTGCTATGACTTGTGTTTTCTCCCTTGCACATACTTTCTACCTTGTACATAACTCATGACGTGTTTGAATTTATGCTTGTATACTCCGTTGCCCCATGTATAAATATCCCATGCCATGCTACCCCCTCCATATAGATTAGAATCCCAAGTACGGCCCAGACCTACAACCCATTTGTCCTGTACCCCTATTATTGCTTTCCACCATGCCTCCCGATGTATAAATATTTGCCCTGTTGCCATCCCCATCCTAAATGCGCCGAATGTACTTTTACTAGTGGCTGCCAGTAACCTCCACTTTGGCCCAGTAAATCTAGTAGCATTGTTTGACTGTTGGTATGTGCACTGATTCAACTCTTGACCGGTCACACCAATTTGAATTCTGAGAAGGGTGACTGTGCAACAGGCCCGGAATTCGCATTATCCCTATCCCCAGCAGACGGGTTCCTGTGCCGGACGCATTGCCCCGGACTGGTATCATCTCCCAATCGCTGACCCGCTGCAGGCCCCCCAACAACCCGGGAGGTCAATGAGACGCGTGATTTGGGACTTCGCAATTTCTGAACTGGCTAGCCACGTAAGCCAAGTTCAACGCCTGTACCACAACACAACAACACCACTAGCACTCGTGATCCGTGAGTCATCCCCGCGTGACCACTGACCTGCATATTTCTAACCACGCTTGCACCATCACTGGCAAGCCATCCAGAGGATCCTGGACAAATCGCCGCACTGCAGTCCACAGCTAAGTGCCTAAGCCTGAGAGACCCCCCACTCGCCAGATTATCACAGAAACTCTGGCCCCCCATACAGATACTCTCTCACCCTGTGATGTGATCAGTCTACGATAGCTCTAGTACCCATAAGATTGACTTTCCCGAATATCACCGGACTACTCAGTACTAGAGACGCCACGCCAATGAATCACTATAGAACAATTTGACCTAGACTCTCCCTTTCCAATTATTAAAAGTAGATAGTTACAGAAATCGCAATTTCCTTGACTGGCCTTTGACTGTGAATTTCTTAACTAGTACATTTACTTTTCCTCCTCGTCTTTACTCTATTTATCACTTATTAATTTGGCCTTGCTTTAATCTCTGGAATGTCATCGCACGTTAGTCTATCAAAGGAGACAACACAGCGCTAGAGATTAAGAGCTTACCCCCTTCCCCCAAATCCCTTTCTTCGTGACATTAATTTTGGCGACCCCGACGAGACCAGAAGACTTAGGTTTCCCCCTCCAACCGACGAGACCAGAAGACTTAGGTTTCCCCCTCCAACCGACGAGACTAGAAGACTTAGGACTTAGCTAGATTTCCACCCCAGCCCAGTATAGATAGGACCCAGCCCACTAGCCCTAGTGGTGGTTAGCATAGCCCCATAGGTCCCTTACTGGCTTTCCCTAGTGGTAGTTCGCATAGCCCCATAGGTCCCTTACTGGCTTTCCCGAGTGGTGATCTCTCAACAGGCTTTTTTCTTGCATTCATTTTTTGTGATTTTTTGATTGATTGCATTTTGTCTTTGTGGTTGTGTTGTATTCGCCCCTTTGCAGTTTTCATCGTAGCTCATCCAGCCCACCCCCCTGTTTTCCGTCAGTATACCCCTCGTGCGGTTAGGACCTTTTGCAGGGTAAGTTGCCTCTCTTACCATGGCCGACCGGGGAGAGCTTGCTCTTAAGTACAAGAGTATTGGCGAGAGCTTAGGGCTCGCCGGCACCGAACTCAAAGACTACGTCTTGGCGAACGTGGAGGCTGACGTGGCAGAGGAAAAGGTGAAGAGGGAGGAGAGGGCCAAAGAGCGAGATGCGAAGAGGCAGGAGGAAGAAAGAGCAGCGGCACTGAAGAAGGAGGAGGAGAAAGAGCGCCTCGCCGCTGAGGAACGGGCCGCCGAGCGGAGGAGAGAGGAGGCGAAGGAGAAGCTTGCAGAGGAGGAGAGGGCCGCCGCAAGGAAGAAGGAGGAGGACGAGAGGGTCGCGGCACTCGAAGAGAAGAGAAAAGACAGGGAGCTCGAACGGCGCCAAGCACTCCTCCAACTTGAGCGCGACCGCCGCGATTTAGGGATCGCATCACCGGCTAGCGAAGACTATTCGCTCATCGCCCCCAGCTTCGCCACCAGCGCCGGAATACCCGCACCCCCCCCGCCGATTCCGGGGATGAACTTCCCCCTGGACCCATTCGTCGAACGGGACGAAACAATTGAAGTCTATCTCGCCCGATTCGAGCGAGTCGCGAGAGAAAACGGTCTTGACCCCCAGTTCTGGTATCGCAAGCTCAGTCATGGCCTCAAGGGAAAGGCTTATGAGATTCTGGCCAAGACACCGACTTCCGAGGAGGGAGACTATCCCACCCTCAAGAGAGCCCTACTACATGGCTTTGAGCTCTCAGGTGAGCACTATCGCAAGAGTTTCCGGAACTCCCGGAGAGAGAGAGGGGAGAAGTTCACGCAGTTTGCCGACCGTCTAGCTACGCTACGGGATAAATGGATTGAGCAAACGGACGAACCCAGGACCTATGACGGATTACTAGAGTTGATGCTCGCCGAGCAACTCCGAGGCACAATGCCGGCGGAACTCCGGACATTCGCCGCCGAACAAGGCGCCGCTCGCCTTGAAGACTTGATCATCGTCGCGGATCGATACCTCACCGCCCATCCCGACGACAGACAGCCTCGCCGTGATCCCCCCGCACCCTCGTCGCCAGATACCCGCCACCCGCCTCGCCGGCCAGTCCCGCCGGCGAACCACCGTCCACCGCCGCCCAAAGGACGCCCAACCCCCACAGCAGAGCCAGGGAAGCGGAGCACAGAGCTCTACTGCGGCTACTGCCAACGCAGAGGACACACCCGGGAGAAATGTTTTCGACGCATCAGCGACCAGCGTCGCAAACAAGGTACCGTACTAGCCCTACGCCAAGTTACCCCCGACGGGACCCCTGTCACCCCCGTCGCTACTCCCGCCGATCGACCGGCCGTCACCGAGCAAGTGACAGTCAACGATCGCCCAGCCCACTGTCTTTACGACACGGGACTTACCTTCGACGCCGTCGTCCGCCGCTCGCTCATCAGGGAACAAGACCTGACCGGCGAGACTATCACCCTGAAGTTGGCCGAACGCGTCCCAACCCAGCACCACGCTCCCTATAGCCCGGATCCAAGTCACCAGCCGATACGTAACGGGGACCATTCAAGCTGCAGTAATGGACCAGCCCCTGTACGACTTAATTTTAGGATGCCGATACGTTTTCTTGGGGATGCCGCCCCAGCCTGTGGAATCGATGGCCGCCGTCCAGACGCGCGCACAGGCGAAAACAGCCGCGACTCCACCCCCGATACCCAACCAGATGCCGGAACAGATCCGGAAGGCCCAAGAAAGCGACGTCACCCTCCGCAAGTGCTACGGAAAGCTTCCCGCCGCACGCACTCCACCCAAGTCCGGGGACTTTTTCGTCGAAGACGGACTCCTCTTCCGCCAGAAGGACGACCATACTCAACTAGTCGTGCCTGCGACACTTCGCCCCCAAGTCCTGGAGCTTGGCCATAGCATGCCCCTAGGCGGACATATGGGCATAGGAGCGACCACTCTACGCATCAGCGCTCAATATCACTGGCCCGGGATGACCGATGACGTGAAGCGCTACGTCAAGTCCTGTAGCCAGTGCCAACGATACTCGCCCCGCCATCACACCGTCCCGGTCACTATCAGCCCCACCGTCGTTGTCGGAACGCCCTTCCAGCGAGTGGCTGTTGACATTGTAGGACCCCTCCCGCGGACCAAGAAGCGGAACCAGTACCTACTAACCCTCGTCGACGCCTGCTCGATGTGGTGCGAAGCCGTTCCTCTACCGAAGATCGACGCCGCCCGAGTCGCCGACGCGCTCGTCACCATATTCACTCGAGTCGGATTCCCGGACAACATCCTGACCGACAACGGGTCCCAGTTCACCGGAAAACTTATGCAGGAGGTTTTCCAACTACTCCACATCCGCCATATCCGGACTCCACCCTACCACCCCGCTAGCAACGGACAGGTCGAGCGCCTAAACGGGACACTTATCTCGATTATCCGCAAGATCGCCGACGAACAGCCGGAAGCGTGGGACACATACGTCGCCGCGTCAGCGCTCTTCGCGTATCGAGAGACCCCGCACACCTCCACCGGATACACGCCTTCCACGCTGCTTTTCGGAAGACCCCTTTCCGGACCACTAGCCGCCTTACGACGTAGCTGGACCGACGCCAAACTGGACGAGGCACCGGTCGACGCTACAAAATACGTCACGAAGCTACAAGAAACCCTCAAGGCAACATGGAAAGCCGCCTCCGCCAACCTGAAGAAGGCGAGAGAGCGACAAGCCCGCTACCACAACCGCCGCGCCCGGGACCGAGAGCTACAGGTAGGAGACCAAGTCCTACTGCTTCTCCCCAGCGGCACGAACAAGCTAGACATAGCTTGGCAGGGACCCTACCCGGTGCTCGAGAAGCTCTCGCGCACCACCTACCGCATCGAGGTAGGCGGAAAACCCAGGACCCACCACATCAATCTGCTCAAGCGGTACCTGGAGCAACCTGCACCCGCCCCAGACTCCCACTCACTACTCACGGTCGCGCTGGCCGTCGAGGTGGATGGCACAGAGACCGGCGTCGCCGAATTTCCACTAAAAGGGAAGGAATCCTTCCGGGACGTCTCTCTGGACCCCTCACTTCCCGCCGGCCAGCAACACCAGCTACGCGCCATCGTAGCAGAACACAGGGAAGTCCTCACCGACATTCCTGGGAGGACGGACCTAGAAGAAGTCCGACTAACCCTGACGGACCCCACTCCCGTCCGCCAGAAACCGTACCCCGTCCCGCTATCCCAGCAGCAGGTAGTAAGGACAGGAGAAGAGGCTCCGCCAACAGCCGGAGTCATCGCTCCACCCCGCTCTCACTACTTCGCCGACAGAACGCCGCCACGCAAGCCCCGCGGAAAGCCTCGCCCCGCGCCGGACTTCGTCAGCCGCCACCCCGCCACCGACTCCATCGAGTCGCCCCTGAGGGCCGACGCCCCAGCCTTCATTCCTGCCGCCGCCCACTAACCGTAGCCGAAACCCGGCAGCTCCGCGGACCCCAGCCTTGGGCATCCGCTACCGTACCCGGAACCCTGCATCGCCCCGCATCACCCGGATCATCACAACCCATCGTCGCACCAGGCAGCCGACCTCAGAGCTGATTGGCCGCGCCTTCGTCGAGTCCTACGTCCTCGCCTTTTTCCTTGGGGGGGCCTCTGTGACGAGGCGGACAATTGCACCCCTGAGGCCCGGCTGCAACCATTCGACCACCCCGCACAGCCAGCGACGATCGCTTCAAACTAGCCATCATTCCTCCTGACCAGCCATCACTACCTAGCAGGCTCGCACAGTCTCTTAAGCCCCGCCCCCAGGATCGCCTTAAAGTCTGCTACTGACCAAGGCTTAGTGTCAGATGCTAACTTCCCTGCCTCGAAGTCACAACCTGTTCGAATCCACGCCGCCATCACCGAGCGACCTCTGAGTTTCGTCAGTATCCTTGTGCTTCCACCCGTCTTAAACCAAGGTAAGAGAGGGAATTTACTCGTTGTCATATAGCAACCCCATCACCTGCCGTTCGCCATCATGTTCATGCGTCCTGTCAGTATGTATGTCCATGTTTATAATTTTGCTTTGATGTATTGCTATGACTTGTGTTTTCTCCCTTGCACATACTTTCTACCTTGTACATAACTCATGACGTGTTTGAATTTATGCTTGTATACTCCGTTGCCCCATGTATAAATATCCCATGCCATGCTACCCCCTCCATATAGATTAGAATCCCAAGTACGGCCCAGACCTACAACCCATTTGTCCTGTACCCCTATTATTGCTTTCCACCATGCCTCCCGATGTATAAATATTTGCCCTGTTGCCATCCCCATCCTAAATGCGCCGAATGTACTTTTACTAGTGGCTGCCAGTAACCTCCACTTTGGCCCAGTAAATCTAGTAGCATTGTTTGACTGTTGGTATGTGCACTGATTCAACTCTTGACCGGTCACACCAATTTGAATTCTGAGAAGGGTGACTGTGCAACAGGCCCGGAATTCGCATTATCCCTATCCCCAGCTGATACAGCGTCTGTACACGTTGCAGACGGGTTCCTGTGCCGGACGCATTGCCCCGGACTGGTATCATCTCCCAATCGCTGACCCGCTGCAGGCCCCCCAACAACCCGGGAGGTCAATGAGACGCGTGATTTGGGACTTCGCAATTTCTGAACTGGCTAGCCACGTAAGCCAAGTTCAACGCCTGTACCACAACACAACAACACCACTAGCACTCGTGATCCGTGAGTCATCCCCGCGTGACCACTGACCTGCATATTTCTAACCACGCTTGCACCATCACTGGCAAGCCATCCAGAGGATCCTGGACAAATCGCCGCACTGCAGTCCACAGCTAAGTGCCTAAGCCTGAGAGACCCCCCACTCGCCAGATTATCACAGAAACTCTGGCCCCCCATACAGATACTCTCTCACCCTGTGATGTGATCAGTCTACGATAGCTCTAGTACCCATAAGATTGACTTTCCCGAATATCACCGGACTACTCAGTACTAGACGCCACGCCAATGAATCACTATAGAACAATTTGACCTAGACTCTCCCTTTCCAATTATTAAAAGTAGATAGTTACAGAAATCGCAATTTCCTTGACTGGCCTTTGACTGTGAATTTCTTAACTAGTACATTTACTTTTCCTCCTCGTCTTTACTCTATTTATCACTTATTAATTTGGCCTTGCTTTAATCTCTGGAATGTCATCGCACGTTAGTCTATCAAAGGAGATAACACAGCGCTAGAGATAAGAGCTTACCCCCTTTCCCCAAAACCCCGGTTTCTTCGTGACATATACACTTCGACAACAGAAGACAAGTCCAAAGACCAAAAGAGTTTAGTGAAACTTGACTGACCTAGCTCGACGACTAGATGTATGGCACGTGGCACATACAGGCTTTTTTTAGGTTTCATATCAAGAACGATCGAGACGAAGAAGACACCTTCACCCATCCCTCCCCCCATTTCTAGGACTTCTTTTCATTCTCTTGTTCCCC
Organism: Oncomelania hupensis; assembly: GCA_036898135.1. Classification (NCBI taxonomy): domain Eukaryota; kingdom Metazoa; phylum Mollusca; class Gastropoda; order Littorinimorpha; family Pomatiopsidae; genus Oncomelania; species Oncomelania hupensis. The sequence goes on from CM072519.1 coordinate 28,622,575, forward strand.
CACGAGTAGGAAGGACTCAGTGCCCACACCTGTAAAGTCGTGCCGTCATGATGTTTCATACGATTCATTAATTTTGTCCAAATGTCTGGAGGGGTGATCTTTGACCAGCTTTTTTCTTGCATACATTTTTGTGATCCAAACTGAGGTGCATTGTCCTTTGTGGTTGTGTGATGTATTTACAGTAATTAGGTGCAGATTTTCATCTTATTCATCCGTTATAACGCCCCTGTGATTTCACCTAATGAAATCCCTCGTGTGCGCCCCCTCATCCCGGTTAGGACCATTTGCGGTAAGTTACCTCTCTTACCATCAATTGGTCCTTTTGTAATCTCTCTCTTAAGTTCTCTCTCTCTCTCTCTCTCTCTCTCTCTCTCTCTCTCTCTCTACTTTCTTTAATACTGCCTTTATTAAATATGCTGTTGCAGATCGCTTTACAAATGAAGAGGTACAACTTATGTTAATATAATCAATAAAAGTTGAACTATCCTGTTGCAGATTGCTTTACACAAATGACTGAGGCGTTATTTGTTTTTGTTGTTGTTGGTTTCTCGTGTTAGGTGTGGATGATTTTTTATTATCAATGTTGTTGTCGCCATACATTGTAAATATAGTACCAGAAGAGCGCACATTATCAAGTGAATTAGCTAACATGAGTATTTGCTTGCAAGTATCAACCTGACATGTGCCTTTTTGATTCTGGACCGCGTCCATCAGACATAAGTAGAACGTCTCAGTTCAGTCAAAGAGGTTAACACAGAACAGTTCAATTCCGCCCATATCCTATCCTATCCTATCCTATCCTATCACGTAACTCGAAGGTCGTTTGGGCACCACAGATGATCATTTAATCAGCGTACTCCATCTTTCTCTGTCCTCAGCAACCCTCATGGCTTCGCTCTGTGTCAAGCCAGTCCATTCTCGAATGTTGTCCTCCACCTCTTTTTGTGTTGGTCGGTCGGACTTCGTTGTTGGTGATGTGCTGGTTATAGGAAATGCCCAGAAGTCTTCTGTAGCACCTCATCTCCATGCTTTGTATTCTTCTTGAAGATCTGCTGTGAGGGTCCATGTTTTGCAAGCGTATAGGAAGATGGAGATGAAAATGGAGCGCAGCAGCCTTACCTTGGAATGTAGACTGATGGTCCTCTCTTTCCAAATGGGCTTCAATCTTGTCATGGCAGCAGTTGTTTGTGCGATCCTGGAGAGGACTTCCTGTCGGGACCCATTGTCTGATGCAATGGCTCCAAATTATTTGAAGCTATGCACTGTGTTGAGGGATTGGCCTTGGACTTTGATGTCCATGTTGATGCCATTGGTGTTGTTGGTCATCATTTTGGTCTTCTCTGCAATTATTTCCATTCCATATTCCATAGGCTCTGGAGGTGGTGTCAAGACTCTGTACCAGCTGTTCAAGTTCTTGTTCCTCTCCAGCCAATCCATCAATGTCATCCGCAAAACGAAGGTTGGTGATTGCTCTACCCCCTATGCTGACCGTGCTTTCGTGATCTGCAAAGGCATCTGACATGAAGCGCTCTCGGAAGATGTTAAAGTGTGTTGGAGAGAGTAGGCATCCTTGACGCACACCGATTGTTGTTCTGAACCAGTTTCCGATGGTGCTGTTGTGGAGGACTGCACTGATAGCCTTGTCATACAGGAGTGGGAAAATTACCGCACCATCAGCCTCATCAGCCATCCCAGCAAGGTCCTCCTGAAAATAATACTCAACAGGTTGAAACCCCAAGCTGAATAAATCATAGCTAAAGAACAAGCAGGATTCGGGGCAGGGTGAAGTATCACTGAACAGATTTTCAATCTCAAACTAATCTGAGAGAAATACCTATAGCACCAACAACATCTATATCATGTGTTTGTAGACTTCAAGAAAGCGTTTGACCGAGTATGGCATGCAGCTCTGTGGGCAATCATGAAAGTTGACAACATCAGCCCTAAAATTATTGAAGTCATCAATTCCGCTCAATTCTTTTCAACTCAACTGAATTCTGGGCTAGTCCAATAAATTTAGATTTTAAAAAAGAATGTTTAAGTGCTCAGCTGAATAAATACCTAGGCGACTCAGTTCGTTTCAGTTCAATTCCCTCAAGTTCGACTAGGCGTTTGATTGACGTCTGGTGATTTCAGTATAATATGATTTATAAGACAACAACAAGAACACTCTTCTCTGTATCTCCTTCACATACGATACTAATTAATTTCATCGTTCACAGGTTTTCATTTAACCTGTGTACTGTACATGCGTTCGGCCATTTAAGGTATTTACACAGAAAGGCGTTTTTAGCACTAAGCCTAAGATGTTCTAGTATTGTGCCTCTGCTTAAAGCTGCAATGATCCTTGATTATATAATTACTCATCATCATCATCTTTTCTTCTTTCTCATACCCATCGCAAACCCGTAAACCTGTGACGTGCATTCGCGTGCGCACTTGCTGACGTGAAATTTGCGCGCTCTCACATGCATAGCCATACACATGGTCGCTCTTACAAAACACAGAGAAATGTATACACACGCGCATAAAAATTCAAGGACATACTATGATATTTTTATAAATCTATACGAGCAAGCATTGTTTTGATCTTTAAATCCATAGAAGCACAGTCGGGAGCGCACAAGAGCATACCTGTGATGTTGGGGCACGCACGCACTCGCACACACACGCACAAGTACAAAAACACAAGCGCGTGCATGCACACATACACAAACGCACACATATACACAAGCTCTTGCACATATGCGCGCACTGAGTGTGACTTATAAACGCACTCAAGAAATCATTAGGTAGTGACACTACATGGCACAAGAACATTCCATCCATCTGCTGTTCCACAGATAGTACAAGCACAGTACAAAAGAGCTTATCACTGCTTTGTTAGATCGTTTACACCACATGACAGCATCTTAGCAAACTAAACTAATGAGCAACAAGCAGGTAAAAAAAAAAAAGGTAAAGGTTGTCCCATAGCCTTGTAGTAAGCCCATAGTAGGGGAGCGTGATGTTGGAGATCACACTTATCTTGGGCCATCGTAATGAGGGTGATGCCCATCTCTCTCCCTCGCTGCTTTACCTTCCACAACCTTAAGAGAGTAGGTACTCAGTCACAGTTGAGTCAACTGGGGGCGTTGTTATTTGTCGCTTCACGTTTTGCGGTCACCCATCCAAGTGCTAACCGCACTGGACGGTGCTTAACTTGCGACACAGTAGCGAGTGCTCCAACCACTGCGCTATCCGACACCCCTACAACAAGCAGGTAGCGCTTTGTAACATCTCATTTGACTCTGATTTCTTTGTAATCTTTCTTTTCCCATTCAGTTTACTTTTCCTATATTTTTTGCTTGCCATGTTTCTTTTGTCTTCTCTATCTTCCACCCAATGTATGCGTTAATTTATCTTTTCCTGTCTTGCCTGTGTGTCCATCCTACTTTCTTTCTTTTATCTTCTCTTCAATTCGTCTAATACTTTCTGTTTTCCCATCTGTTTGTTTGCCCATTGTGATTTCTTGTCTTCTTTCTGGTTCCTTCTTCCAAATGAGGTTTTAGAACTGCCAGAGAGGGAGAGAGAGTGAGAAAGAGAGAGAGAGAGAGAGAGAGAGAGAGAGAGAGAGAGAGAGAGAGAGAGAGAGAGAGAGATGAGATTCCTGTTATAAGAAAAATGGACGTAAAAAAACAAAAGCAAAAAATTAAAGCTTTTAAGCACGGGTGATTGAATAGGGAAAGTGGGCAACTGGAGCGGACAAAATGAATGAAAGTAGAAGGACAGAAAATATATAACTCCAGAAAACGAGGAGGAAAAAAGAAATTAAATTCCCGCGTTGGACGGGATCACAATTATGTAGTTCTGACAATAAATACCCCAATAGAAGATATAATACTCTCTCTCTCTCTCTCTCTCTCTCTCTCTCTCTCTCTCTCTCTCTCTCTCTCTCTCTCTCTCTCTCTCTCTCTCTCTCTCTCTCTCTCTCTCTCTTTTTCCAACTTCTAATAGTATATCTCCGACATCTAAGGGGGCGATACGCCAGTGTTCCTGACAAGTCACGTGGCCCTTCCGTCGTGCCCAGTTATCTCGTGTTCTCTCGGGGATAGCGCGTGGCTTTGTTACTAAAGAGCTTGGCGTGTAGGTCCCGCGGAGGTCGAGACCCGATAGACGGGGTACTAATTACAACGAGACAAGTTGTCGTAACAAGAGAACTCAGTTATTTCCTCTGTAATAGTCTCGGAAGCCTTTTGGGAATGGCGGGGGGCTCAAAACAACTGTGTATGCAAATTGGCTCTTCTCCTTTTGCTTGGCGTATGTGGTGTAGGGCCTATTGTCTGACAAAACTCTGAAAGGATTATTTGCATACGAGAATGCCCAAAGGTAGTTGCGACCTGAGTTTTACATTGCTGTTTTTGCTAGGTGCACAAGCTCTTCTTAAATAATCTTGAGTTCTGCTTTTGTTTCACTCTTCCCCCATAGGATCTTCTTCTCTTTTTCCTTATTATTTTCCGAGCTACTTATAGCTTTCGGGAACTATTGTGTGTGTGTGTGTGTGGGTGTGTGTGTGTGTGGGTGTGTGTGGGTGTGTGTGTGGGGGGGGGTGGGGGTGTGTGGGTGTGTGTGTGTGGGGTGTGTGTGTGTGTGGGTGTGTGTGTGTGGGTGTGTGTGTGTGTGACAATTGTTTCACCTCAGTAACGATTTACTTAAAAGATGAAGGCTTCCATTTGTTTGTTTTATACACTTTGTGCAAGAAATTAGAATGTGGTTACAATCGTTTCTTCTTCACCTCTCAAACTGCAATCGACAGATGTGATACCTTTTTCATTTTTCCATTGTTTATTTATGCCACATTAAATGGTAGGCCTGGAGGTATTTAATTGAGCACTTGCGCTAAATGATGTGATTGTATAATGCTGTAATTCCAACTAATTTCTTTAACTGTTACAAACTACCCCCCAAACTACCCCCATCCTTCATATCTCCTTCTCATTTCTCCAACCCTATCCCTACCCCATCCTCTCACAACTTAAAAAAAATTGCTGACACAAATATATTTGTGCTTTTGTCATGAAAAAAAAAATCTTGTCCTTTTTTCCCCTCTTTTTCTCCATTATTTCGAAGGATAAATCGTAGTCATTTCGCGTTGGGTAGAAACGCTTCGCTTGCTCTGCGCTCATCCAATCAGCGGCTATTGAAGACTTTACTGCGGAACGCTATACATTTGCCGGGGACTGTCTTCGACTTCATGGCAGAAATAAATGAATTTGCTGTAATCAGTCCCCTCATTCTGCCGCACCGTCTCACTCGCAATTAGCGGAATTAAATTTCCTCCAATCAGGAGCGCCTTTCAGTCTAACTGTCCTTTGGGGTAAATAATGAAGACAAAATGCCGCCATTTTACCACTTGTAGGAAAATATTAAGTTTATGCCACTCGTGAAAGGAAACAAGTTTCTTGTGATGAATATAGATATATTGTCTTTAACCAAAAGATTACATTCTACAACAAAATTTCTCCTGTAGATGAAAGGCAACAGGGGAGAGATAAAAAAGCTAATTTTTTTGTACCTTCTTTTCAAAGTTGGCCAGTACTGCTGACAGGAAGGGAAGCAACTGTGATTTATCACAAAGCTCGAGTTGTCTGCCGTGTTGCGGAGACCGAGTGAGAGTGCGGTAACATTAGTCTCGGCGACATTCGTCCCTGTCTCGAGCCTGGCCACGCTCCTGTGCCACGACGTTCTAATGGCTCGCCGAGACTGCCAGGCCGGAACTGATTATTCCCCCTGTAATGCGTTTTGGCGCTCTCGAGACCAGGAGAAGGAAAAAGTGAGCGGCGGCCATTTGCAAGTTTCTCTGTACATTGGGACTGATTTATGGTGGCAGCGTGCGCGCTCCAAATGAGATGCCGGTGCGAGGGATGGACAATTAGCCGATTGATCAGAGCGGTTACCGCCTCCAGATTAAAAAAATTAATGCCCAACAGGCCGAATTTGCTGTTTCGAAATGTCCACCAATCGCCTGCTCCTACCTTCCCCAGTTCTATTTGTAGGAAAGGTTGGGAATAACATTATTTGTGCGTGCTTTTGTACCATGTTTCTTTTCCTTCTTATAATTCTTTTTAGATGTGTTTCGGATATTCGGCTTTGGTTTTAATAATTCAGACATTTTTCACAACTTTATTTCGGGTTTTATCAAACTAATAACAGTTTTAAAAGAGAACAATCTTCTGTTGTTTTTATTCTGAAAATGTCACGATTCTGAACTAACTGACTGCTTACAACGTTTAAAGTATGTCATTTCTGTTAGCTTAAGGATTTCAACATTACAACAGTATCCCTCAAGATTGTCTTCTCCTTACCTTTTGCGAATTACATGTTTGTTCTTTCCTGCACTTTCTGTTTTTCCGGTTTTGACAATGTCTTCAATTTTTAATAGGCTACTGCAGGATTCATTCCTATAAGAACCCGCCGCTGGCTTTAGTAGATGATGTTCACTAATCACTATATTTTATATAGATCAATCCAGATACACATATAGATCAGTTACAGAACGGGATTATATTCAGGGCAAAATAACTTTCACAAAGCGGACCCTGCCTCATTTCCACTCATCTGAGCATAGCTTCGCTTACAATAGGCTCTTGCCGGCCATCTTATGTGCGGAATGAGAGGTCAGACAGTGAAAGCCAATCAGCGAAGAGTTCTCCAAGACGTCATTTCCGGCCTGTGGGTCTGCACTGAGCGCGGGCACTGGTCATCACACACAGAGGGTCCGAGGTTGCGCGGTTCGCCGCAGGGTAATTTTTCGTGAAGAAATGTTGAGGTGACCCCTTGATGCACGGTGTATGATTGCTAGTGTCAGGGAGTGGGAGTCACTGCTGGAAACAACGTGGTTCAAGATGGGCCAATGCTGCCGGCATAAACTGACAAATCGCGGTGGAACGAGTTTAGAATTTTATATTTTATAATGTGTCATTCAAATCTATTAAGCTTTTTAAAAAAAGGTTTAATGCGATTTTCCCTCTTAAAATTCTAATTACGATTTTCAGGTAATTTTTGTTTTAGCTGAAATTCTTCATCCTGTTAAGTTGTGGCACAAACGCACCTTTGTTTTGCATCTGTTGTAAACAGGAATAACTAATATTCAACGCGGCAGACATTGACGTATTTCATCAGTTCCAATCACAAAATATATATAAAAATTAGGAAAACATATAACTAAATAAATTAAATAATTAAATAAAATGAAATTAATAAAAATAAACACATAAATAAAATAAAATAAAATAAATAATTAAAATTAATAAATGCCAATCAAACATCCGTTGTCAAAGAAGCACAATAATTTAAGCTGAATTTAAATTAACACTACAAAACTAGCAATCGGCTATTCCTTTCTTTTATTAAAAAAAAAGTAACTGTAGATTATAGTTACACGATACCGGAGCGTATAGGCAATTACTGGTCACATTATTCTGACACTAGCAAACCAGTTGATGCTAAGGGTTAAATAATATGGTCACACATTGGCCAATCCGGGATTCGAACCAAAGAACTTTCGGTTACTAGTAAGCTGATCTACCAAATGAGCTACCCGGCCCCACTTTTCTTTTCTCTCCGCACTGCACTGTAAAATACCCTCGCTGTAGAGTCATTGTTCGCACCAAGATGTCTGCGACCTTTGAATGTGTCTGTGGCAGAGTCGGTGAGCAGCGTTTGATTGGTTGCAATCGATGTCTGGACGAGAAAAGGAGTAGGACAAGGGGCTGGTCAGCTTCTGAACCACTGCGGACAATAATCATACGCTGGTATTGGACCCTGGACACCGGAAGCGCTGTTCAGAACAAAAAAGGGGATTCTCGAAGGCGCTGCAAAGTGTTTTATGTACAGTTATCGCATTAAAATATATATTGAGTATACTACTTCTAATTCAGTTAATTGATTTAATTTAAAACATCATCATCATCAACAACAACAGCACAACAACAACCCAACAACAACAATAGTTGAGGACTGGTATTGTGCTCCTATCCTGATGCCGTTTTTGGGGAAGCCAGGAACATGAAGAATCTTCTTTTCCTCCTCCATTTCCTTCTTCGGGAGACTGTGGTTACTGAACCTGTAGGAAGAACACATTCTACAACTTTTATACCTTCTAGACTATATTTTTTGTTATACTATATATGCGGTCAAAAGCTATAAATTGAACTAATGGTGCGGTTTCGATTGTACTGCGCTTTGGATGCAAGCACATTAATATATCTAGTGGCATTTGGTCGATAATTAGGTAGACTACTGCCACGTCTCCTTCTTCAAGACACTGTACGTGTTTGGAAATCAGTGAAATACATGTAAGCAATGTCCTAAGAACATCACCACGTAGTAACCAATAATATACTTAACAACGATGCCCATATTTAGGTCCGCTGGACCTAAAGCAACAACCATGTAATGTAATGTAATGAATGCCACATAGGCGACGCACTTTTTTCTTATACCAGATGTAGAGGGCGGCGATCTGTAACCTAAATAGGCTCATGCATTACATTACATTACATTACATTACACAATTATTGCTTTAGGTCCAGGGGACTCTTCCGAGCCAAATCAGGACCGGACAACCCCTGATCCGCATAAAAGGTCTGCTGAAACAACCCTAGTGGTAAAACTGAATACTCTTCAACAGTCAGTCACTTTACAATAAAGACATCCCACGCAGGGGACGCTGAGGCTATACTCTTAATTTATCGAACCCCCGTTTACAAAAACAAAATAGAATACAAACATCATCATAAATTATCAACAAAACACATACATATAAAATGCCTACATTGCTAAATAATAACATCATAGGAAGCCCTAGGGACCACCCGGCAGAAAGCGTCTAATATTCCCAAGCTGATCCAACAGACCTCACACACAATAAGGAGTCTTGTCCCGGAAGAGTTTTCAAGAAAAAAGATAGGTGACTGGTCTAGGGAAGAAGAAGATAGTATAGCAGATTGATAGAACAGAGCAGGAATGAGAAAGAACAAAATGAGAAAGACAGCGACAGTGGGAATTTAAAGCACTAAATTTCCAGAAAGTGGGGATACTATTTATACTGAAACCCCCGGCACCCCAACGGGGGTACACGCTCATGCAAACGAACTGAACGATGATCATTACAAAAAACAAACATACATGTTAACACAACCATTAAAAACATGCATGCATGTCGTATTCACACTGTATCAATCTACTTATGATGTCCAAGCAAAGTGGACTGGAAAGGGAAACACAGTACAAACTACTACACAAACTTGCTACATGGACACTTTGTTCGTCCATCGCGGATGAATTACGAAAATGTGAAGGGACCCTTACAAAGTTTTGGACGCGTTTAATGGTTTCAGGTATAAAGCAGTACCCCATCACCATATTCGCAAACTTAACAACAGAAAGAAAAATAATTTCTTGCCCTGCAGAAGACAATTTTGACTGCATACTTACAAAACAAGTTTGAGTAATACACGCATTCGCGATAGCAGGCAGTACATGAATCTGCGTAACTTACATTGTTATGACTGTACAAACTGAGTGGATTTGAGAGTGAAGCATACAGTACAAACTACTACACAAGCCGCCTTAAATGGAAATCTTCGTCCTTCGCGGATGAACTACGAGAATGTGAAGGGACCCTTAAGAAGTTTTGGGCATGATAGATGGGATGAGCGAGCCGTGATGCTGGCGATGTGTCCAAGGGAAAAGGTTGTAAATAATCTATAGAGATGGGGGAAAGTGTCGTCTTGTGATTGCCAGCCTAGATTGCCTGCTGATGAATTGTATCATATTGCTCCTCCCCGTGTAAATAGGCTTGTTCCTTCACTCCCCATTCCCTCCCCAAAATCACACACATACACAAACCCCACCCTTTCTTCCTCTCTTTCTAGTCTCTCTCTCCCTCGCTTGTTCGATTCCAAAGAGTTGCACATTAAAAATAGATGGAGTAGGAAAGGGAGAGAAATGCAGAAAGGCGTTGGCTGATTTTTGTGTGAAGGAGAGAGAGAGAGAGAGAGAGAGAGAGAGAGAGAGAGAGAGAGAGAGAGAGAGAGAGAGAGAGAGAGAGAGAGAGAGAGAACTGTCAGAACTATTTATTGATTTCAGCAATTAACCCATAATCAAGTGGAGAGAGAGAAATAGACACACAGTGACAGACATACAGAGACAAAGAGAAAGAGAGAGCCAGAGGTTGAGGCTGTGTGAGTGGATAAGTGAGGTGTCGTGAGAAGAGAGGAGGATTAGATATGGGAGAATTGGAGTAAAGAAAACAAGATGATGCCTCGGGGTTTAAAGTGTTAATGGGCTGGATGTGAAGAATGGGGCACGTGCATCACGAGATCTCAAAGGTTATTTTTCTTAGCGTTACTGTCTCCGTATTTGTTCTTCTTCTTTAAAAGGCATATAAACTGCATTGCATGTAAGATCAAAATAAAACTTCACGTGCGTCCTTCCTTCTGTGTTTGTTCTCCCTACATCTTAGTTTTGTATGTGTGGTTTTTTTTTATTCCCAAGACTGACCATCTTCCTACAGCTTCTCAGCAAAATTGAAATGGACAATTGCAATAATTATCTCAAAAGAAAATATTATTGATATCTTTTGAACAGCATTTTTATTCTGCAATTAGAATCAAATTTCCGTTTGGATGAACAAGACATAGATTACTATTGGTTACATTGAAGGAAGCCAGAGGAAGGAGGAGAAGAACAAGAACAGCAAGACGAACAAGAAGAAGATTATGAGGAAGGAGAGGGGAAGGAAAGAATGAGGAGGAGGAGGAGGAGGAGGAGGAGAAGAAGAGGATGGTGAGGAGAAGAAAGAGAAGGAAGGAGAAGAAGAAGAAAAAGACAACAAAGGGGATGATCACAGAAGAGCAAAAAGGAAATGTGAGTAGGAGAAAGAAGAACAGGAGGAGGAAGAAGGCGAAAAAGAGGAAGAAGTAGGGAAGGAAAAAGAAGAAAAGAAGGAAGTAGAAGAGGAGAAGGAAGTAGAAGAGAAGAAGGAAGTATTTGAGGAGAAGGAAGTAAAAGAGAAGAAGGAAGTAGAAGAGAAGAAGGAAGTAGAAGAGGAGAAGGAAGACGAAGACGAGGAGAAAGACGAAGACGATGAGAAAGAGGAAGAAGAAGAGGAGGAGGAGGAGGAGATGAAGGTAACCCTGCTTACATTCCATTTGCTTCATCGCTTCTTTATATAATTTTCTTAAGAATCTGTTCCTTCTTCTTTCTTTCCCAGGAACGATGAAAATCAATAATCTGGTGCAGTTAAAGAAAAGGGGAAATAAGGAAAATATTTTCTATTGCGGAAGCGTTTTAGACTGGCTGAAGGATTAATGATTATTTTCTTTTCAACATTTATAGCTTGCAAATGTAGGATGGTGGTGGGAGTAGCAATGACCCTCCTCGCCTCTTTTCTAACTCTAATACTCATTACAGTTTCTTATAGTCTTGCCGATTATATTTATTTATTTAATCGTTCTTGTGTGTAGCGGTTTTCCAGCTCAAGAGCTGCTCAAGGCGTTGGCAGATGCAGATCTAACTCAAGCCGCCCTTTATTGATAATGGTAATAATAATCAAGACAGTGGCAGATTTGCTTCAATGATGGCGGGAATAATAATGCTAGCGATAGTGACAGATTAAATAAATACCGCGATTTACCATAGCTTGAGCTCAAAGCACACATCTTGGCCCCCCCCCCCCCCCCCCGCCCCCCTTCCCCTAGAAGTGTTCTTTAAATAGAGGTAAAAAGCACAAAACCAAACGCTATTATTATAAATAAAGTATTTTTTTACGCTGTGAACTTAAGATAAATAAACTGTTTCTCTTTTGGAGCCCACCCCCCCCCCCTCCCACCCCCCAAAAAAAATCAGCATGAAGTGAAACGGCCATCCTGTAAAATTTGTGAATATGTAGCTACTGTGCCGTCTGACCATACGTTAGGTATTTTCTGACTGTATCTTTTGTTCACATTCCTCTGCAAACGTTTGTGCTGCAATCCTCCACACTTTTACTCAATCCGGGCACCTCAAAGCGTCTTTACGACTATCGTCAAGCGGTCGCAGCGAGCGTAATCACACCGCAGCCAATCAGAGTCAGGTGCCGTAAACCGGCACAGCACTGTCGTAAATTCTCTCCATTGAGTCTTTTACTGGCTTGGCTTCATCTTGGCCGAGGTCGGAAAGATCGAGACCCCCGACACTCCTGTTTTCCACGTTTTTCGCTTCCCCCCCTGCCTTTCACAAACAACTTTCTGCTCTGTCCGTCTATGCCTGTCTCCGTCTATGCCTGTCTCTGTCTATGCCTGTCTTTCTCTCGTCGATTAATAAAACAAAATTCTAATAAACGTTCTAATGTTCTGCTCAAGGTTCTCTCTGTCTCTCTTTCTCTTTACCACTGTCTCTTTCTTTTTCCTCTCTCTTTTTCTGTCTATCTCTGTTTATCTGTCTATCTCTGTCACTAAAAACTAGCCTATCATTTAATGGAGCTGCTGTGTGGAACTCTCTCCCTCTGGAGTGTAAACATTGCGACACTTTGTTTTCTGTTAAACATAAAATATGTAGGCGTATAACTTAGCTGTACAAATTATAAATGTGCTTTATTTCGGATATAATGAAAGTCTTTAATGTAACTTTTTTTAAAGAGCGAGTGGTGTGGGGAGGATCTAGGAGGTATCTAAAATTGTTAAAAGATGATGGCGAAGATGATGATGATGATGATGATAATGATGGAGATGATGGTTGTGTGTGTGTGTGTGTGTGTGTGTGTGTGTGTGTGGGTGTGTGTGTGTGTTAGTGTGTGCGTTCGTGTGTTATGATTTCCAATGTAAAGTTAAAGGATGCATTATGTTAATTTGTTAAGAGACAGATTGGAAGATTAGACTTTCGAACTAGTCTACAATCTTAATCCCTATACCCTATCCTATCCCGTAACTCTGAGGTCGTTGGGGCACCACAGATGATCGTTTAACCAGCATACGCCATCTTTATCTGTCTTCAGCAACCCTGATGGCTTCGCTCATGGTCAAACAAGTCCATTCTCGAATGTTGTCCTCCCACCTCTTTTTCGGTCTCCCTCTCTTCTTCTACCTCCTTGCACTGTGCCTTGCAGGATAGTCTTTACAAGGCCTGACGATCTGTGACGTGGCCATACCATCGGAGTTTCCGTTTCTTCACCCCTGTGAGCAGGTCATCGTGTTGTCCAATGGCTTGTGTGATGGTCTGTCGAACTTCGTCGTTGGTGATATGCTGGGTATAGGAAATGCCCAGAAGTCTTCTGTAGCACCTCATCTCCATGCTTTGTATTCTTCGTTATAGATCTGCTGAGAGTGTCCATGTTTCGCAAGCGTATAGGAAGATGGAGAAGACAAGGGAGCGCAGCAGCCTTACCTTGGAATGTAGACTGATGGTCTCGTCTTTCCAAATTGGCTTCAACCTTGCCAGGGCAGCAGTTATTTGTGCGATCCTGGAGAGGACTTCCTGTCGGGACCCATTGTCTGATACAATGGCTCCTAAATTATTTGAAGCTATGCACTTTGTTGAGGGATTGGCCTTGGACTTTGATGTCCGTGTTGATGCCATTGGTGTTGTTGGTCATTATTTTGGTCTTCTCTGCACTTATTTCCATTCCAAAGGCTCTGGAGGTGGTGTCAAGTCTCTGTACCAGCTGTTTAATTTCTTGTTCCTCTCCAGCCAATCCATCAATGTCATCCGCAAAACGAAGATTGGAGATTGCTCTACCCCTATGCTGACTGTGCCTTCGTGATCTGCAAGGGCATCTGACATGATGCGCTCTAGGAAGACGTTGAAGAGGTTTGGAGAGAGTAGGCATCCTTGACGTACACAGATTTTTGTTCTGAACCAGTTTCCGATGGCGCTGTTGTGGAGGACTACACTGGCAGCCTTGTCATACAGGCTTTTGATGACTGCAATAATTTTAGGGCTGCTGTTGTACACCCTCATATTTGCCCACAGAGTTCCATGCCAGACTCGATCAAACGCCTTCTTGAACTCTACTAACACATGATATAGATGTTGTTGGTGCTGTAGGTATTTCTCGCAGATTATTCTGAGGTTGAAAATCTGTCCAGTGGTACTTCGCTCTGCCTGAATCCTGCTTGTTCTTGAGCTATGATTTGTTCAGCTTGGGGTTTCAACCTGTTGAATATTATTTTCAGGAGGACCTTGCTGGGATGGTTGATGAGGCTGATGGTGCGGTGATTTTCACACACATGAAGGTTACGTTTTTGGGAAGGGTGATGACAAGTGACTGGGTCCATGGTGCAGGCCACTCCCCACTCTGCCAGATCTTGTTACAGATAATGGTGAGGGCATCAATCATCACTTCTCCTCCTGCTTGAAGCAGTTCCGCGGGTATGTTGTCCACTCCCGCTGACTTCCCTTTCTTCAGCGACTGCACTGCTGCCTCAACTTCTTCTCGGAGAATTGGGAGGATTTCTTCTTCTTCTCTGTTCTCTGGACATGCTAGAACTGATGGGTTTCCGTTTGGTGTGTGGTTGTAAAGGTCAGAGCAGTACTCTGTCCATCTATCCAAGACTTCTTGTTCTTCTGTAAGGCATATGCCAGACTTGCTTTTGATCGTGGAGACCTTGGGCTGTTTAACATTTGCCAGCCGCTTCACAGTCTTCTTGCTGTTGTTTTTGTTCAGACTGTTCTATATTTCCTGGCATCGATCTTCTATCCAGTTCTTTGCTGTGCGCATGCCTTTTCGGATGTCATTGTTGATTTTTCGGTAGGCATCAGCTCCCTGTGAAGTGTTATTTTTCTTTTTCATCTCTCTTCGTTTATCACAGAGGTCCAAAAGTTCAGGTGTGGTCCACGGCTTCTTATTTGGCTGGTGCTTGCCAAGGATCTCAGTTGCGGTATATCTGTCACAGCTGAGTTGAAGGTGGTGGTCATGGTGTTGACATCTACTTCACTAGCTCCCAAAATGAGCAGTGGTGCAAATTTCCCTCCAATTGTGGCTTAAAATTTTCTGCCACCTCCGGGTCTTGCAGTTTGCCCAGGTCGAACTTCAGTCTAGTGCACTTTGCTGTGTTTACTCTCTTCAAGTGGAACCGGAAAGACATCATCACGAGATCGTGGTCCCTTCCGATGTCTGCTCCTGGAAAAGTGCGTGTCCTGCCAATGTTGATGCTTGATCTGAAGCGTTTCTTGACCATATGATGTAGTCGATCTGGTTGTGATGGTCCCCGCCGGGACTGTGCCATGTCCATCGTCTGGATTTTTTGTGGAGACCAAGCGTGTTTGCCAGTATCAGATTGTTGTATCTGGCAAGCTCCAAGAGTCTCAGACCTCTGTCATTTGTCTCGTTGTTGCAGTGGGGTCCACATGTGTCTCCCCAACTGTGGTGCGCATCTTGACCAACCTTGGCATTCCAGTCGCCTTGCACTATGATTATGTCCTTCTTCGGCACTTGGTCAAGGACAGCCGGTAGAGTTTCCTAGAAATCCTCCACTTCGCTGTCGTCATAGTCTGATGTTGGGACATAGGCCTGGATGATGGTGATGTTGAAAGGGGCTGCTCTCTGACGGATGGTAATGAGTCTACTGGAGACTGGGCGGCAACCCATGACAGTGGCTAGAAAGTCCTTGCGGATCAAGAATCCAACGCCATGTTTTTGCCTGTCATCTCTTCCGCTGAAATAAAGCTTGTGGCCTTTGTCGGTCGTTGTTTGACCTAAGCCTTTCCAGCGCAGTTCACTGATACCTAAAACGTTCCATCGATAGTGGTCCATCTCGTGGGCCAGTTTTTCTAATTTTCCATCCGCAGTTATTGTCATGAAATTCCAGGTTCCTATGACGATGTTGTTTCTCGTGCGGATCTTGCTGATTTGTCCATCAGTAGCACACTTATCACCTCCGTCCTGGTGGCCAACAGAAGGCGCGGTCCTTGGTGACTCGGGCGACGACCGATCCGGTATGGAGTGAATGGTTGTTTTCATCATGCAGTGTGTCTTGGGCAAAAAAAGACCTGGCAGGGCTAAGTCCTCTCTAGGCTGTTGGCCACAGCCGATATTCACGAATACAGTGTGGCTCGCCTTAGCCCCGAGCACGTGGTCGTTGAACCTGTAGTAACAGGAGGTTCCTCCGTTCTGGCCGGTGACTTCTGGTTAGAAGACTTTCGCCCAGTGATGCCGTGCTGACATCACCCCTGTTAATCGCCTCTTACACCGGGAAACATTGGGTCTATTATATTCAGTGCCCGATCCCACAGGGTCCTTAATACACATTAATAAAAGTTTTTTTTTCTCTCTGTCTCTGTCTCTCTCTCTCTCTGTCTGTCTATAGCGCAATTATACAAACGATGTAAAATGGCTTATCTAATTAATTATTTGCACACTCCAGTTTTCCTTTCTACAACATATTGCTGACTAAAAACAGTATGAAACAATTGTTCTACAAACCCTTAATTAATGTGCATAACGTCAAGGGCAGTCATCTGTTTATTTGATTCAATGGATATTGCAGTGAAATGCTTCGGTATTTCATCATGTACGTCAGCTACGGCTTCCGACAAATTAGAATGTTTCACTTCGTCAGTAGAGGGCGAATTTTCTTCTTCTTCTTCTTCTTCTTCTTCTTCTTGACGAATTTTCTTCTTTCAAAATAGCTTGTTCTTGTTCTTATTGTTTTTGTTTTTCTAGTTCTTGTTATTGTTGTTGTTCTTATTGTTGTTCTTCTTGTTGTTCTTCTTGTTCTTCTTTTTGTTCTTCTTCTTGTTCTTGTATTTCTCCTCCTCTTCTTCTTCTTTTCTTCTTCTTTTTCTTGTTCGTTTTCTTCTAATCCCTTATCTTCTTTGCCTTATTTTAGTTTTAGAATCTAGCCGAGCGAAAACAGCCATGTCAGGCTTTGCGTTCCATGTCAACTGCTGCTTGCTTTTATTTATCTTCTACAAAGAAGACGAGAAAGAAGAAGAAAAAAAAAAGAAGAAGAAGAAAAAGAAGAAGAAGAACAACAACAACAACAACTAGAAGAACAAAAACAAGAAGAACAAGCTATTTTGAAAGAAACCGATTACTCTGTGCCCTTAAACGAGTAAATTCAGCACCACTCACATAATGAATCGTAGTGCCGACGACTTGGGAAAATGTCGACGATCTGTAATGGCCCCAATGGTTGTGACGATGATGGTTTTTTTTCTTCAAATTTTGAATTTAATATTTTGTCAATCCACACACAAATATATGAATAATATATACAAGTCACAAGAGTAAAATACAGATTTTAATTATTTATATATTTGTTTAGAAGCCGTCCTTCTGTTGTTGGCGAACACATTTTTCCTGTATTTATGTGGAATAAAGATTTATTGATTTTGACTTTTATATCATAACATGACAGTACACAGCGGTATTTCAGAGTAAGAAAACAATGATGATTGGTTAGTCAACTAGACGATACTACTGGTAAACAAGGGACACTTGGACTGGCTTTGATTTACATGTTTGTGACGATGATAACATTGACAGCAACGAGATTGAGGGTTCGATTAGGAAGTGAGGACAAAATGATAATTCGGTCTCAAAATATGTTAGGTAGGAAGGAAAGAAATGACACTGGCGATTTTGTCTTTTAACCTCGATGTTGACCTTATTGCTGCTGTTGCTGGACCACCAATGACGTTGTTGCTGATGATTTTAGTGATGATGTTGACGCTGTTGTGACACCAGTGTGGCTGATGATGTTGTGATAATTTTGACGTTGTTGTTGTGGAGTGTACATTTAAGCCCGGCTATTGTGTTTCTTGTTGTTGCTGATGCTGATAAATTTGGAGCTGTTGCTTCGTCATTGATGGTGTTGCTGGGTCGCGGATGTTGTTCGTACTGTTGATGGTGCTGTGTAAGCATATTCTAGGAGTGGTTATCCGTGTGTCTACACTTAAGGCCGGATATTACTTCATGTTGGACACACAGAAAAACCACTCCTGGCTAGTCCACCTTAAGCGAGACTAACACGAAGAAGGCGGAGCTGTGTGTTCACGCATCGATACACAATGTAATGGAAAATCATAACTACAATGGCCGCGCCAGGATGTGAGTTTAACCATGACGAGGTTGAGGAGGAGGATAAGAACAGACCAGAAGAGGGAGAGAAGAAGGAGGAGGAAGATGGAGAGATGAAACTGACGAATACCCAGAAACAACGCCTCAGACGACAGCCACGACGACGACGAAAAGAAGAAGAAAAAGAAGAAGAAGAAGAAGAAGAAGAAGAAGAAGAAGAAGAAGAAGAAGAAGAAGAACATCAACAACAACCACAGCAACAAAAACAACAACAATCTTGTGCACGAGGGCTTTGCTGTGGCTATTCCTGTGCGACTGGTTGTGTGTCTGTTGTGTCGGGGGACCATTATTTACTATATTGTTAGCCGTTTTTGCTCGACTGGCGCCGAAACGTTATCAAGTACTAGAGGTCTTTTTAAGACACGGCTCCCACCGGACAGTTTTTCACCTCAATAATGCGGATTAGTAGTCTTCTATAATTATAATACTATTTGGTGTAAAAGTGTAATGCTCACTTTACAGATTCTAATGGAAGGAAAGCTGTAGTTGCTGCGTATGATACTGATGATGACGATGATTATAATGTTGATGATGATGATGGCGATGATGATGATGATGATGACGACGATGATGATGATGACGATGGTGATGATGATATGTCGACGAAGGTAATGATTACAACTATGATGACGGTAAACACGCCCACAGTATAACTAAATTTAATCTTCCTGTATGCCTAAATGAAGAGCGTCCTAACATGTTTTATCAGAAAATATTCTGCACCGTAAATACGGAGGGTTTATTTTACGACCCCGAGGTTATGTGGCCATGACATCACGTAGACTATTACCTCCCTTGGCTATTGACTTCGCAACTTTTTTCCCTATCCTCCCAAAGCCTCGAAAAGGAGGTCACACTTTGCAGATTCAGTGTTCTATTAATGCTAGACACGACATTGTGAGGTTGTAATAAATTAAAACGGAACGTGAACAGAAGATTTGAAAGTGGTAGCAGCCAATACCGTCTTTCTTATACTATAGTAAAAATAATATGCAAAATTAGGCATTTGGAAGAAGGCTGTATGTGTCGACCAATGAGTAACCAATTAAGGAATATTTAATGATCGATTCTACATAGTGTGGCCTTCTATTCTCTTCTTATCGCCGTGGCAGACTTCGTCGATAAATCCTCCTTTTTTTGGTTTTCATGCCTTTTTGTCTTCAACGTGTCTTTTCGCTCAGGTTTCTCGTGTAGCCGCAGCACATCCCCCCTTATTGTTTCAGTGTCCCGCCGCGAAGGAAAAGAGCGCGCGTCACGTTCCCTGCGTAAGGTTACATGCAGTTAAACTTTTGGCGCGGACTTATTTCTAGCGGCTTCCGGCAGAAGCACACGGGCGGTCGTTTAGTCACGTTCTGCCGACACGGCTGAGAAGGGCCCGTTGTGAGGCAGTGAAAGGGTGCACTGGCTTGTTTGCCACAACTAAATCACACAAGTTGGTTCCAGTGAATAAGCTCGGGACTCCGGCTGTTGTTATTCTCACGCTCAACTTATTGCTCAGGAATGAGGCGTTTCTACTTTTTTTTCTTCCTGTTTTCCTTTTTTTTTTTTTGAAATGTAAGAATAGTATACGCAGCATTTATAAATATGACTACATATACAAGAATGAAAAGAATAAGATAATCATTGAAAAGAAGACAATATCATCATCATTATTATCATTAGTCACCACCACCACTAAAAACAACAATTACAAAAGTAGAAGCAGCAGCAATATCATTACCACCAGTTCCACCACGACCCTTCTCAGAATTACTATCAACACACACCCACACGCACGCACGCACTAACACACACACTCATGGATTCATAGAGAGCCGGAGACACGCATACACATTCTATTTCTCACACACAAATATAAACGAGAGAGAGAGAGAGAGAGAGAGAGAGAGAGAGAGGAGGGGGGGAAAGAGAGAGAGAGACAGAGAGAGGCAGAGACCCACATACATAAATAAACGCATAACACAATAGATAAGGGAGAAACTGCTGATGCCGTCTTAAAATAAATAATGAACCAAAAATGTGTCAAGTCAAAAAAAAAATAAAGGAAGGAAGGAAAAAAAAGAACCACAGAACGAACGAAAGGAAAGAAAATGTAAGAAAAGACAAGAAACTCAGCACCAGGCGCTAATGGTGGAAAATTAAAGCTGTAGGGCCATTAAATCCTCGTTACGACCACGGGGACAGAATATTGACAGACAGATTAACACAAAAACGTGTGTCGCCGCCCTCTTAATGGTCCACAAAGGGCCATCCCGTCTAAAAACGTGATCATAACACATCATTTCATCTAATTATCTCCTCAAGTGGCGCATGCAAATCAAATTGCAAAATGTTTTGAACTGTTTCTTCCTTTCCATTTTTTAAAGTAGTTTTTTTTTCTCTTTCTGTCTCACTTTCGTAGTTTTTTTTCTCTTTCTTTTCTTGTTTTAATATGTCTTTCTGTCTGCCACATAAATACTTTCTAAACTCTAATTATCTGAATAGGCGTTTTATTAAATAAAACAATAATAATATTTAAATAATAAAATCTGTATTATAAGGCGTTGAGAATCTACACTGAAGATGCGGACTGTTTACAATTGCCCCGGAACAGATAGCCTGCGTTTCCAGTGTAGATTTTCAGCACCTTGTAGAATAGATTTTATTATTCAAATATGATTATTGTTTAATTTAATTAAACGCATATTCAGATAATTAATGAGTTTAGGCAGTTCCATAATATAGTTCTCCACTGTCGGTAATCAAACCTTTGCCCCACTTTCAGATAGTTCAATCACTTATAGAAAAAGTGACGTCACGGGTTTACGAGCACGCCCCCTAACAGCGTGACGGATGATAGCAGCGCCACCTAGCGACGGCCGTTCACAGCCGATTTCCAGGGAAGAGCACTGGGGTTGAACAAATGGAGAGCGTGCTGTTAAAATCGATCAAGTAATCAATCAATTTGTCGCCATTCATCAGGCTAGGAAAGGCTGAGGTCATTCTTCTCTTTCAGACGCCAGGCTCCAAAATCAACGCCACACAGACAGCGCTTTTTTTCTACGCCAAATGAGCCTGAAGGACCTTCCGCAACCAGCTTACATCCCTTAGCTTTCTTTTCTTCTTCCTTTCTCCTCTTTTTTGTATTTGCAAACTTATCTGGAAATACTTAGGAATAGCCAGGGGGAAGGGGACTTAGAACGAGCCTAATGTCGTTTTGCTCAATAGCTCCACAAACTGTGAAGCTATTTTGTTGAGCTTTGGTATGCAAATACTTCAAATCATGGGCCACCCTTCAGTAACAGTCCGGTTGTCGGTCGGTCAGTCGCACCGAAAGTCACTTTAAAATACACAACAACAACCCACGCCTTTTGCATATGTGTCAAGAATAACTGAACCGAAATTGGCAATGTTTAGTTTAGGGATAAATGAACTACTGCTAAGCATGTTGGATCATCCGTATTTGTAATTTATCAAAGGTCAAGGTCATTGTGCGTCACCATTTTCTAAACACGTTTTGAGCTGTATCTTAAAATTAGCTGAGCCGATTTTGAAAATAGTTTGCTAGCAGATAGTTCAGTTTGTGGTCTATCATTCCATGTTTTCCGTTTGCTTCGTTAGGCTAAATCACAGTCACAGCCAAAATGAACACTATTAAAGTGCTTATTTTTTGTCTCTGTGCGCAAGCGTCTGGAAACACATTTGAAAGGCTTACCATCCTGTTGTATTTCGTGCTTTCTTCTTTTTGTGACTTTCTCTTCTTTATTTGCTGTTTTATATAATTTTGTCTTTTGTCAATGTGGTTGTTATATTGTCCACGCGTTATATACCTAAGATAACACCTCCGTTGGGGTGCCGGGGGGTTTCAGTATAAATAGTATCCCCACTTTCTGGAAATTTAGTGCTTTAAATTCCCACTGTCGCTATCTTTCTCATTTGCTCTTTCTCATCCCTGCTCTGTTCTATCAATCTGCTATACTATCTTCTTCTTCGCTAGACCACCTTTTTTCTTGAAAACTCTTCCGGGACAAGACTCCTCATTTGTGTATGAGGTCTGTTGGATCAGATTGGGAATATTGGACGCTTTCTGCCAGGTGGTCACTAGGGCTTCCTATGATGTTATTATTTAGCAATGTAGGCATTTTATATGTATGTGTTTTGTTGATAATTTATAATGATGTTTGTATTCTATTTTGCTTTTGTAAACGGGTGTTTGATAAATTAGAGTACAGCCTCAGCGTCCCCTGCGTGGGATGTCTTTATTGTAAAGTGACTGGCTGGTGGAGAGCTTTCAGTTTTACCACTAGGGTTGTTTTGGCAGATCTTTTATGCGGATCATGGGTTGTCCGGTCCTGATTTGGCTCGGAAGAGTCCGCTGGACCTAAAGCAATAATCATGTAATGTAATGTAAGATAACATCCATATTTTTGCGAAGTAAGCATACAAGGTAAAAAAAAACTTTCTTCCTAATGTTTTGTTCATCTGATAGCCAAAAGGGAGTGAAAACAAGATGGCAAGTCATTCAAATGTATTTCCAGGCACACACACACACACACACACACCCACACACACACACACACACACACACACACACACACACACACACACACACACACACACTGTTACGTTGAAACGCCAATGGTAGTGTGTCTAAAACGCGCACGATAGATCTAATCGTTTCGTTTTGCAAAGTATTCAATAATGGAGTTTATTTACCTTTGATTTGAGTTTGCATTGTTGTTAGGAGAGGCTTTGTATAACGTCGATAATTTTCGTTGGTCGATATTGTTGGAGAATTTTCAGGATCTGCATGTTTATTACTGTCGATAGAAATTTCCCGATGGATATCGAAGGTCGTGAATGTTCCCGGAAGTAGAGGAAATGTGTATGACGTAAGCCAGTGATGACGATCTTTAGTTCGATTGGTGGCAGTGCGTCATTTCTACCGTGTACCAAATTGTTCGAGAAGAGAGAGAGGTTATTTAATCGTGTGCCGAGTTGCTGTTGGGATAGAGTTGCTGTGAAAGTTGTTGAGTTGAGTTGAGAATTGTATGCAGTTGTTGGTGTGTGCTGAATAAAAGTGGAAAACTTCATACGTCGACTTTATAAGTCTCCTCTCTGAAAATCCTTATCGGGAAGAGAGGGGACTATAAACTGATACACATACACATACGTCGACTTTGTGACTTGTATGCTGTTCGGACGGGTTGCGTGGATAAACGAATCTGAGTTACACCTTATCAGGAATTCAGCATTGGGGCTGAATCGGATACTGATAAAGGAAAACACCAACATCGAACTGAGTGTAACACACACACACACACACACACACACACACCCACACACACACACACATACAGCTAAAAATCAGCATTTTCAAAAGTGTTATTTTTTTGTCGAGTTGTTCGGTCTTGGTTTTATACTAAAGAAGTAAAATGAAAACATGAAACAACTGGGTATTTTCTGATATATCTGCAAGGTACATTTTATTTAAATCTGTTTTTTAATTATTTTGAAAAATGATGGATCCCAGCAAGCTTGACTTTGAACAAAGTACGAATATGAAAATAAAAGGCTGAGCAGTAGTTTAAGTATTTTCATAGTAAAACCAAGCAAAATCGCTCGTCATAGTAGAGGAAAAAAAGTGTTCTGAACAAAAAAATGAAATACCGACCAACAGAACGAGCCGACTACTGACTGACCGACAACGGATAGCCAGTAAATAATTGGTTTCAGCCGTTGTTTTAAAAGATATAGATGATAACCCCAATATATATATATATATATATATATATATATATATATATATATATATATATATATATATATATATATATATATATATATATATATATATATATATATATATATATATATATATATATATATATCTCAAAATGCTTGAATTTCACCTTACATTACCCATGATCCGCAACAGCCTTTTCTCGCATTCTCGCTAGGTATTGCAAGTCACTAGCGGTTTGCAACAGACTTTTGGTGGGATTAGCTGGGGAAGGGAATGGCGAGGGATCTCCTATGATTACTTCATTAGTTTGATCAGTGTTCACTGAAAAGGGTAAAGTTAGACAATTTGAAGGAAAGGAAAATCGCTGACAAAATTGCACCGCTCACAACAAATCAGTATAAATAATAGATTCTGGACAAGTTATCAGAGAGATTTTACAAACCTAGTCAGACTGCAAAGGGCTACTAACCTTCCATAACCTTGCCTCAAAAATCTTTGCAGCTTTCAAGTTGAAAGCCCGACATCGGAGAAAAGAAGCAAAACAATAGCAACAGCAAATTCGGTAGAAGTCGCAGCAGCAACAACAATAGTCACAACGCCAACAACTACAGCAACTGGAACAACAGTGACAACAACTACACAGCAACGCCAAAAACAAAACTAACAGCCACTGCCTCCAAAATAAGACATTTTGATTTTTAAAAAAGCTTTGAGCACAGACTGTCACGAATTGGCTAGTTTTAACTCTGCTCATTGACTATTTAGCCATGTGTAGTCTTTGTACCAGTAGAGAGTCAGTAGATTACACAGCAGACCACACACCGCGAGCCCGACCCACGCTAGCGCAGTGAGTCAGCACTTGAGCTTTGAATCGGACCGTTTTAACCAATCAGAGCAGGCTCAGTGGGTAGAGCAGTTTTGAATGTGTCAGAGCCTAACACAGTTTGAATCAGTCGTGTGTGAGACGAGGTAGAGTCAACATCTCCACAGCTAGAGAAATCTCTACACTCATAGACCAGGAAGCAGGACTTTGAAATCTTAGAATTCTCTCAAGTCATCACGGGCCTGAACTTGTCAAACAGGTAAATGAACACCCTTCTGTTTCATCGTGATATATTTGTATTATTGTTGAAATTATGTTTGAAGAATTTGCTATGCATAAATGTGAATTATTAATCCGAATTTGCCGTACCACGTGGAAGAGCCGAGCACGAGGCGAAACACGACCGGTTGCGCCGCCATGTTGTATCCCGTACGGAACCACTGTTGTTTAACTTATATGTATGTTTGCAGACCAGTGGCTGTACCACTGAATGTTTATATTATTATTAATTCTGTATGTGTATAGTTAGCCACGTTTGATATTTATGTGTGTATAGGAATTTAGAGTGAGATTCCAGTGGAACCCGGAAGTAGCAGAATGTTCGTCGCTTATGTATAGAGATGTGGAGCTATCACTGAGGGCTACTTGGCTTTCAGTGAGACGCTCTGCACAAACCGATTATTCAGGGTTGTGCAGAATTTCGTCTCTTATATTACAGACGAGCAGGCGAGCTATCCCGAGCTATCCCGAGCTGTCCTGTGCACCCCACTCCACAGAAACGACTAGTTGGTCGAGGAGACTCTACCGCACAAGACGGAAGGAGCTACCCGAAGAAACACCCTGTCAGACCCCACAGCGTGGCAAGGGAACCCAACTACACAACGACAAAGGTGTACCAGAAGCTACCTCACAGAAGGACTTCGAACACCCCACACATGAGTTAAGTGCATAAGGCGAAGGTGCACTTAAACTGATCATAACAGGACCACAGTAGTCCAACTCTTCAGAAACTGTAAAACGGACCACAGTAGTCCAATCTACATGAAAACTTATAGCAAGTGCCCGAGGAAGAAATAACAGCTACCTAGACTATCAGCGATCGAACTATTAGCATTGAAAGAGACTTTTTAAGTTAGATTAGTACTTAGAGAATCTTGTATAGAGTAGAAGAAATAAATGTGTGATTTTAACTGTTATCCAGTGGCTAGACTACATATGATTCATAGCCGTGTGAAAGCTAGTGTGACAGTAATCTTGTACCATTTTTCTATCTATTTCTGTACCCCAACCTTAACACAGAACGAGCTAAACAAATAAATTTATTAAAGTAATTCATAGGGTGACTTACTAGCAGTTCCCACCGAATAAACGTGAGGGTCCATAATTCCATTGTGCAGAGCCCATAAACCCCACGTGACACAGACAATGCCCGGAAACACCAAAGATGACTGTAATAGGACCCTGAAAGAGCATCCTCTAAAACATGATCCTACGGCTAACCAACGCACCTACCATCAAGACAATAATGGAAATGGTGGAGAGAGTAAGACAGACTTGACACACAGTCAGGTATTAAGAAAGTGGCAGAAAAAGACCCTGAAGTGAAGACGATTGAAGACAAAGAAGTGAAGAAGGGAGAAGACCCTGAAGTGAAGGAAGAAGATCATGAAGTGAAGAAGGAAGAAGACTCTGATGTGAAGAAGGAAAACCCTGAAGTGAAGATAGAAGATCCTGAAGTAAACAAGGTACAAGACCCTGAATTGAAGAAGGTAGAAGACCCTGAAGTGAAGAAGGAAGACCATGATGTAAAGATAGAAGATCCTGAAGTGAAGAAGGTAGAAGATCTTGAAGTGAAGGAGGAAGACCTTAAAATTAAGAAGGAAGAAGACCCTGAAGTGAAGAATGAAGAAGACAAAGAAATAAAGACAGAGAAAGACAGTGCATTAAAGATGGGATACCAAGAAATAAAACGTGGCGGATTTGTACAGATGGAGAAATCGAGTGAAGACGTTGCCGAAAACAACGAGGAAGACCTCAAAAAGAAGCGGCTGAGGGTTTCCACAAACTCTGCGTTTACTAACGGTACGTCACTAAAGACAGAAACATCTTTGACGTCATCGCTTCAACCTACATTAGCTTCGCCATCGAATGGTACAAAGGCACCTTCAGTAGCTTTTTTGGAAGAATATCTGGTTGCTTGCGTGCCCTTGCAGAGCGACATGAATTCTTCGCTATCTCTATCCAATCCATATTGTTCAACTTCCGGTCCGAACGCCACCTCAACTTCAGTATTTGTAGGTACACACCCGTCCGCGATGGAGACCGTGGCATCTAACGACCAAGTACCTATACCTGATTTCTCTGCGAGCCCAAATATGCCTAGAAACGTCAATTTAGGGAATTCTGTATCGCCACCTCCAACTCCAAAGAGGAAAACGATGGTGAAATTTGCCGATGAAGCAGATTTGCCATTGGAATCATTTGCACCAAACAAAGAATTCGATCTCCCGTTGGCCACAGAAGAAAAGACAGCCTGCAGGTGTACAAGAACAGCAATGTTCTTGTTTTAACATTTGATGAGCCCTTGTCAGACTTCCGTTCCTTCTATAAGTTAGTTTTGTAACCGTGTGGCACTTGAAAACATAGAGCTGCATGACTACAAAGTAGAGGCCACGATCAAGGTGCACTGTACGGAGTCTCCCCTTCACTGTCTTCCCGCGCTACACTGTGGACTCATGGCAGTCTTTTTCTGACCTCCACGCCCAGCCAGTCATATTTTATGACGGCGGCATAAAGTTCCAGGACCAGTGGAAGTTCCAATTCTCGTTACCGCCTCATTCCAAGGCGGCCAGATCGTGTGGAGTTAGTTAGCCATTTGCTTGACGGCTGAAGGGCAGCAATACTGGGACAACAACAACGGACCCCACTACGTCATTGTCCGAAACTTCAGCGTTATGCGATTTAAGTCAGATACAGATCAATTACGCCATACTAGAGATTGGCAATCTCCCGACAGAAAAGGTGAATTTCCAATGTCACATATAAGAAGGCCCCTTCCAAAATGGCACTGATGGTTAAATTGAATGAACAGAGAATGAAGAAAAATAAATGTTAAAATCAAAGAAACAGTTTACATGTAAACAGGCGAATATCCAATGTGAAAGAAATTTGATTTTTAAGGAACAGAGTGAGTGTAAAAAAAAATCAAAACACAATTTTCTAATAATAAAAACGTACTTTCACACACAAAGAGGCGAATTTGAAATGTAAAAAAAATGTTTTTAGTGAACAGAAATAATATAATTTCCTGAAACCCAAAAGGTAATTTCATAGATAAAAGAGATGTCTGATTTTTAATATACAGTCAAATAAGGAAAGCTGAATTTTGCATATGATTTAAATGTAAGCCATAATCTAATTGTACCAATATTACACTCAATTCAATTCAATTCAACAAATCTGTATTACCTCTTCCAAGGAATTATTACAGGCTTTAAACATTGCTCGAGTAAATAAAAGATATTTAGACATGAAATGTAAAAATGCACGCCCACATAACCTTCTTCAATTTTAATGCTATCGCATCTCCCCTTACACACATTGAGTTTTACATTATAAACTAGCATTATTTAACACAAAAGTGCAACATATGTAAACACATATTACAGTATAAAATTTGCGTCATAAACTCGGCGATCATCAAGAAACCCTAAGTATTATTATTCGTACCTTTTATACAAAATCACCCTCTCAGTACGCTAAATCAAGGCCCATGCAGAACGGCTGTAAACTGAATACCCTTGATTGTATGTTTGTCTTTTATCCATGGAATGAATGTACTGTACTTAAGGAGAAGACTTTAACGAAAAGTTCAGAACAATTTACGATTGAATAACCTGTCTTAATTGGAAAGTTCGTGGAGGTCCACGAACCGTTTTCTTGGGATGTTCTCAGTTTCCCGAACTAAATTTCCTAAACCTTTTTTGTCTAAAAGGTTCAGGAACCTAGGTTCGGGACCCAAGTACCTCGAAAAAAAAGTTTTTGAACCTCCACAAACCTTCACGAACCTTCCAATGAAGACAGCACATTCAAACATACGATTTAGTGTCAATAACGACTGTTACTTTGAACTAGACTCATTATATCACGAGAACACACCATGCTCCACATATTTTGATTAGGTTTGATCACACAATTCAAAAAATTTTGTTTAATAGTAATTAACAGAAACAATCATCGCCAAAAACTATAATGTAAAAGAACAACACAAGAAGGCAATAAATAAATATCCGCATGTTATTTACTTATCACGGACATAATAATGAAAGTTTTGAGTAAAATGAAATAAACTTAAGTAATTTTTCTTACAAAATAATTTTATTGCCACTGTACCGTGATAAGAAAAGAAGACAAAAGGTTTTGAAGGCCTTGAAAAAAATAATGAAATAAGGCCATGAAAAAAATAATCAATAAGACCTTGAACAAATAATGGAATAAGACTTTTAAAAAATAATGAAATAAGACCTTAAAAACTCATAAAATTAGACCTTGATAAAATAATGAAATAAGACCTTAAAACAATAATGAAATAACACAAAATAAAAATAAAGTTTTGAGCTTAATGAAATGAACGAGGATATTTTAAATTAGTTTATTTACCTCTGTGTACGATGGAAGAAAAATGTAGAATTTTGTTTTTTAAATACTTGAGTTTTGATATATTTAAACAAATTTCGTTGAATGAAGTTTTTAGAAAAACACTGAAATAGATAAAAGTACGGAATAATTTTAAAGATGTTATTTCTAATAATGCCCTCCCTTCAGAGAACATTCAGCAGACACAGTTTGATAGATTCTATTACTTCCACCACTTTTCCCCTTGCCTCTCGATGGGTTTTCATACCCTATAAGTATTGACGAATAACATGCTCAAGTCATATTAAGTCATCTTTAGAGTAAATGAAATTAGCCTGTTTCTGCCTCCTGGTTGAAACCCGCAATTAAAGGAACTTAAAGGAACCTTTGATGCTATTTTGTTCAAACTTGTTTCTACGTTTGTGTTTGTGTTTGTGTGTGTGTACGTGCGTGTGTGTGTTTAAATAGTTTTGATATGATGGACATGAACTGTGGAATTTGTGGGATAGGACAGGAGTGGACAGGCATGATTTTGCAGTCGTTTTCCATGCTTTGTTTTAAAAGTGAAAAACCAGTGGTTTCTATATAGAAGTTTTAGCGTGTACTAACATTTTTTTAATATAATACATAATAGTTGTGTATGTAAACCAGTATCGTGCTTGTGTGCATTTGAACTGTTTGGATGTTTAAGGTCTGTTTCTTTTTCTTTCTTTCTTCCTTTTTTGAATATTTTTTCTTTCATTTTGTCTTTCATTCAGTCTTCCTGTTGATTTTTCTCTTCCCTGTCTTCTATTGTTTTTTTCTCCTCTATTGTTCCTCATTTGACTTGTTTTAGATATTGTTTGTCTCCTTCCTCTCCCTCCTTCTTCATTGTTCTTCCTCCTCCTCCATCTTCTTTTCATACGCATGAGCCTCCTCCTTCTTGGCTACCAAAAACTAAAAATAGAAATAAATAAATAAATAAATAAATAAATAAATAAATAAGTAAATAAACAAGAATGAATAAATAGATTCAGAAAACTAATTAAAGTAAAGCAAAACAGAAACAATACTCGTTGCCGCAGAGTACACAGCGTTATGATAAATGCAAGCACGGCACCTGATCCTATCCTATCACTATCCTATCCCGTAACTCGGAGGTCGTAGGGGCACCGCAGATGATCGTTTAACCAGCGTACTCCATCTTTCCTTGTCCTCAGCAACCCTGATTGTTTCGCTCAGTGTCAAACCAGTCCATTCTCGAATGTTGTCCTCCCACCTCTTTTTCGGTCTTCCTCTTCTTCTACCTCCTTGCACTGTGCCTTGCAGGATGGCCTTTGCAAGACCTGATGATATGGTGACGTGGCCATACCATCGGAGTTTCCGTTTTTTCACCACTGTGAGCATGTCATCATGTCGTCCAATGGCTTGTGTGATGGTCTTTCGGACTTCGTCGTTGGTGATATGCTGGGTATAGGAAATGCCCAGAAGTCTTCTGTAGCACCTCATCTCCATGCTTTGTATTCTTCGTTAGAGATCTGCTGTGAGGGTCCATGTTTCGCAAGCATATAGGAATATGGAGA
Source organism: Oncomelania hupensis (assembly GCA_036898135.1). Lineage (NCBI taxonomy): Eukaryota > Metazoa > Mollusca > Gastropoda > Littorinimorpha > Pomatiopsidae > Oncomelania > Oncomelania hupensis. Next base: position 28,653,423 of record CM072519.1, read on the forward strand.
TGACAAGGGAACGCAGCAGCCTTATCTTGGAATGTAGACTGATGGTTCTGTCTTTCCAAATTGGCTTCAATCTTGCCAGGGCAGCAGTTGTTTGTGCGATCCTGGAGAGGACTTCTTGTCGGGACCCATTGTCTGATACAATGGCTCCTAAATATTTGAAGCTATGCACTGTGTTTTGAGATTGGCCTTGGACTTTGATGTCCGTGTTGATGCCATTGGTGTTGTTGGTCATCATTTTGGTCTTCTCTGCACTTATTTCCATTCCATAGGTTCTGGAGGTGGTGTCAAGCCTCTGTACCAGCTCTTCAAGTTCTTGTTCCTCTCCAGCCAATCCATCAATGTCATCCGCAAAACGAAAGTTGGAGATTGCTCTTCCCCGTATGCTGACTGTGCCTTCGTGATCTGCAAGTGCATCTGACATGATGCGCTCTAGGAAGATGTTGAAGAGTGTTGGAGAGAGTAGGCATCCCTGACGCACACCGATTGTTTTTCTGAACCAGTTTCCGATGGCGCTGTTGTAGAGGACTGCACTGCTAGCCTTGTCATACAGGCTTTTGATGACTTCAATAATTTTAGGGCTGATGTTGTACACTCTCATGGTTGCCCACAGAGCTGCATGAAAGAATCGGTCAAACGCCTTTTTGAATTCTACGAACACATGATATAGATGTTGTTGGTGCTGTAGATATTTCTCGCAGATTATTCTGAGGTTGAAAATCTGTTCAGTGGTACTTCGCCCTGCCATGAATCCTGCTTGCTCTTCAGCTATGATTTGTTCAGCTTGGGGTTTCAACCTGTTGAGTATTATTTTCAGGAGGACCTTGCTGGGATGACTGATGAGGCTGATGGTGCGGTAATTTTCACATTCCTGAAGGTTACTTTTTTCGGGAAGAGTGATGACAAGCGACTGGGGCCATGGTGTAGGCCACTCCCCACTCTGCCAGATCTTGTTACAGATAATGGTGAGTGCGTCAATCAACGCTTCTCCTCCTGCTTGAAGCAGTTCCCCGGGTATGTTGTCCACTCCCGCGGACTTCCCCTTCTTCAGAAATTGCACTGCTGCCTCAACTTCTTCTCGGAGAATTGGGAGGATTTCTTCTTCTTCTCTGTTCTCTGGACATGCTAGAACTGATTGGTCTCCGTTTGGTTTGTGGTTGTAAAGGTCAGAGCAGTGCTCTGTCCATCTGTCCAAGACTTCTTGTTCTTCTGTAAGGCATATGCCAGACTTGCCTTGGGCTGTTTAACACTTGTCAGCCGCTTCACAGTCTGGTAGGCCTTTTTGCTGTTGTTCTTGTTCAGACTGTTCTCTATTTCCTAAGTGCCATTAATTGACATAAAAGTACTATAAACGAATAGCAGGTTGCATAAAAAAAATATTATTCCTTTTTCTATATCAGGTTTTTAAAATAAGCGCGAACACGTACGCACGCACGCGCCCACACACACAAACTAACAAACAAACACACACACACACACACCCACACACACACACACACACACACACACACACACACACAAGGAATACAAAGAACACAAGAGAAAAGAAGAAGAGATCTTCTGTGCAATCATCTTATAACTGTATCTTCTCCTTGCGTGGAACCGTTTATTGTCCTGGAATGAAGGGCTTGAAATTAAAGAACATCTTGTGATCACGCCATTTGTAGGAGTATATTTTTGTCTTATGAACTAAGGCAACATTATTGTGCGTTGGATATAAGATACAACAGTCTGCCTTGTCATGATAAAACAAAGCAAGTCCTTTTGTTTGTTTGTTGACAAATCAAATATGCAATATTGGCTGCCTTACATAATAACACACGACGAAATACATCTTCATAGTGAATTTTGAGGCGTCCTTAGAACACGAGGAACAGACAAATAAGTCATAAAATCACAAACAGGCTAAGGTCTTCAAGACATAAACCGACGAAGAGTCGGTTTTCTAAATCCTAGTGTCGATAGATTTAACTTTGTTTTGCCGTTACACGGCAGTTTGTTCTGTGCATGATACAGTTATATTACTGACATACAGCAACTTTTCTGTTTGTGGAAAGTTCTACAACTTTGTAAAGTTACATGAGTGGTGTATGTATATCAGATAGAACAGAATCAAACACAATGATGATACAACTTGACATTCACTGAATCAGAAACCTTTGTTCCTTATGAAAACTTTCTTAAAACTTAAATGGATTTTTTGGGTGGGTTCGTGCACATACCAGAGAAGTAATTATTACAATAGTTACCAAATAAACCAAACCGATATCACCGTGTTCTGTGCGGTTAGAAAATGGAATGAAAAGAGAATGCAAACAGAATGAAAATAATTCTCTCTCTCTCTTTCTGTTTGTCTCTGCCTGTCTCTATCTCTCTGCCTCTTTCTCTCTGTTTCTCTCTCTCTCTCTATGTCTTAATTTAGTAGTGTTTTAATGTTTTAATCTATTGGGATTGTGAATCCTTGTCTTAAAACGTGTGAAGTTATAGACAATAAACTATCAAAGCGTCAAAGCGTCTCTCTCTCTCTCTCTCTCTCCTCTCTCTCTCTCTCTCTCTCTCTCTCTCTCTCTCTCTCTCTCTCTCTCTCTCTCTCTCTGGCTCTCAATAAGGACAGTTACGATAGTGGCGATATACGTGTCATTGACTAAACGTTAAATAAAGCAAAAATAAAAATATCAACACTTACACACGATCGGATCTGAGCTTACACTATCTCTGGCACACAAAAAAGGTATTTATAACGTGGAAGTCTTTCGTTCTCAAGCGTGACAACTAGCCGATTTTCAACATTTTAAAATCTAAATCCAAAGTTGGTTGTATTTTATTTTATTTTATTTATTTAATAGTTATTAAGCATCAATTTTCCAGCTCAAGAGCTGCATGCAGCGTTGACAGACACAGCATCTAACTCAAGGCACCCAAGACGCCAACTTGCTGCCGGTGACGCATCGTCTAACGCCCAGACGACTGAGCACAATCCTGATGGGGAAGATGGGACTTAGTGCTGGGTGTATTTGTGTAAAGCTGGCACAAACCCGTCTAGGACATGAGCGTCAGGATCTTTAAAGTCGTGCGATGGAATGCGTGGGTGCACAGACTAGACCTCGGTTTATACTCTCATCCTCATCTGCAGAAACAGAATGGTATCATAGGTTGTTTTGCCCGTTTGTTTGGCTAGTTGGTATGGTATTTGGCGGTTGGTTTACTCTTTACAGGTTTATTCGTTAGTTTACTGGTTGCTTTGATTGGGTGTTTGAGTAGGTGCTTATTTACTTATATTAAGACTACTTGCAGGAATTTGTTTGTTAGTCAAGTTAAGGATTATGGATTCTAGATTATAAGGGCAGCCTTTGATCCATGAGACAGCCGGAAGTTGTAACCGGTGGCTGGGACCTGGTTGTCTGTAGGCCTGGAGAAGCGCAAAGAAAGGGGGAGAGGAAAGCCCTCAAGATAAGACAACTCATTAGTTTGGGCATCGAAGCGCGACATGAGTTACCTCCCCTCGTCTCTCACTGTTTAAGGGATTGTGTGGAAAATCAATTTTTACTTCTTGGTCCGAGTGTAAAACGTATTGATCTGTTGTTTTCCTTCTCTCTCTCTCTCTCTCTCTCTCTCTCTCTCTCTCTCTCTCTCTCTCTCTCTCTCTCTCTCTCTCTCTCTCTCTCTCTCTCTCTCTCTCTCTCTCTCTCTCTCTCTCTCTCTCTCTCTCCTTGCCCTCCTCCTCCTCCATTTCAGCGCAAAGTCTTGGAAGGAGGATGAAATATATATATTTTAACACAAGAAATGAATTTTTTCGTTTCAAGGGCCACGGTATGAAGAATGATTGTCTACTGTATGTGACAAGAAGTGTACTAAGGAAATGGGATTGTTGTCACATTGACAGATGATATAAAATCTCATGAGTAATTTGTTTCCTTGTACTAAGGTCATTATAATCTACATATTTTTGTTACATTTTGTAAAAGCTGAAATCAAATATTGTGATTGCACTGTCTGAAATAATAATAATAATAATAATAATAATAATAATAATAATAATAATAATAATAATAATAATAATGGATGCTATATGTACGCTGTTTTTCCCCAGTCACCATTCAGGCTCTAAACGCGGCTATCTGTACCAACATACACGCTCACATGTTTTACCCACTCTCACACAACAAGCACATCTATTACTCAAACATGTGGTGTAAAGGCAGGGAGATCGCTATTAACAATATATTTATTGAACGCTGACTTTGGCACCTGTTCCATACTATGAGTATTTGGTGTGTTTTCAGGTTGTTGGTTGATGTGGGGATTTATTCACTGTTGCTGACTGCATTCATGCCTACTCATGGTGACGGCTGCTGCACTGCACAGAGACAGCAATTTCCGCCAGGCTTCTTTATATAAGAGGTTCAGGCCCTCCCGCCTAGAAACCTGGTATTCAGTTCACTTTTATCAGCACTTTGTTAACAAATAACATAAAATTCAACACGATAGAGATACACTTTGTAGATCCCTCACGGTAATTATTTGAAAGATTTCCAACAGTATAACAAGAACGGGGTGAGGAGGTGGAAGGGGGTGGAAGGGGGTGGTAGGTGAAGGGAAGGAACACAAGGAAACACAAACAAGCCAAGTCGATGTACAAAGTCTTCACATACTGTATTTAGAATTCACTGCAAGCGTCATATTTTATAAACTGACGTACAAGCTAATCAAACCGATGTTGTAGTAAGCGTACAATCCAGGAATCACGGGACCATAATGATGCGTTACATGGTTGTTTGCAGACCTCTCCCTCGAGACGTTTGGACAAAATCCACGACTCTGCATTATGCAAAGAGATTTTAATTTTTCTAAATGTTGTTCCTACCTCCGTGATCCGACTCCTTATTCACCCTCCCCACCAAAATTATGATAAAGCTAATGCAGCTTTGTTCGTTAAAAAACATAAAATGTCTATAAATAACAACGGACTAAAGAAATATACGATGCCCAATTGTTAAGCGGTAATTTAAGCACAAATGTGTACCTTGTGATGCCTTGACTGGTAACCAATAATTAATCATGGAAATAAATCTATGACTGTTTCCCAACCGTGTAGGTCCCGTAGTTGTCTTAATTCTAGGACAGTTAAATCCCAAAATCCAATTCTCTCACTCACAACAAACATACACGTTTCAGTAGGACTTGCCATAAGCAAACAACTATTGGCCTATGGTGAAACAAAAAGTCTTGTCACAAGCAGTTCAGACTGGAACAAATATTATATAAATAAATAGTTCCTTCTTTTCTTTCACGAGACAAATGACGACGGTTCGTGAACGGTGGCTTTGTTCATCTCATCCAATCTCGACATTGGGACCAGCCAAAATAGTATGACTGCCAGATGATAAAAGAGATAATGATAAGTCTGCCTGTCTCCATGGTAGGTTTTGACTAAAAGCTACATTCCCTACTCCTTCCATCCTTCAAGAACGGACAATAGTATATTTTTTGGTTAGCTGAGCGAAGTTTACGTTTATAGCTGGATGCACTCATCCAATAGGCAATAACCAAGCTTCACCCGTCTTCCGTTTGAACGGCGCTCTTTGATTGCGTCTCTCGGATAGTGATGAACGACAATGTAAAAGCACAGTCTGTGATGAAAAGTTACCGACAGAATAAAACAACTTCCCACTCCAACCCACGGCTCCTCTATCCTCACTTCCCCCCCACCTCCCTCCCCTTAGGGAGACCACCCCTCCCTCCCACTACAAACATAGCTTTATCTTCTTCATCTCCACTCCAATCATCATCTACTTCCCATCTTGACTGATCTAGCATCAGGCATCAGGGATGATGTTTGAAATAACTTGATGTAAACCTCCCTGAAAAGTCAAAGTTAATTCCCCTTTCGGCTTTTCTCTGTCTCTCTCTGTCTCTCTCTCTGTCTCTCTCTCTGCCTCTGTCTGTCTGTCTCTCTCTTTTTCTCTCTCATGCCCAGAGGTGGCCATTTACATGCAAGCCACTCCCACTTCACATTTTTAGGTAGAAATGTCCTTACTCAGGCTATCCAAAACATTCCCCGCCATTTCCACTAACTGCTCAGCATCATCCCACTTCTGGCACCACAGCTAGTACAACTGACGAGGCGGACAGGTTACAGTTATGGTAGTCATTCTGTGCCATTAACTACTATGGAATTTTCAACAGCCCTTTGACACCTATACCTCTTAGTCGCTGATTTAGAGGTATCATTGCTTTTGCGAAGGAGGGGAAAAGGACGGGGGGTGGGGGGGGGGTGGGGGGGAGGGGAATCAAGGCAAAAACACGTTGATTGGTGTAACTGTCCGCCAAAAAAGATAAGCGTTCTATTTTTCCCCAGCACCCTTCCGCGTCGTTGTTTACAGTTGATCGGGACTAAAACACGTGACTTAAAAAGGTGGTGACGTGGCAAAGGACGTGAAGAAAGGAGATATAAGACCTGGCCTTTGGGGAAAACTCCTTCACTGAGCCAAGATGTTGACAGCTAGCTGCAAGGTTTGCAGTTGATCATCCCGTGTCATTCTCGTTGAAAAGCTTTCCATGCCGGATTGTTGATACATGTGCGTGCGTCTTATGGCTGAATTTCACACATCATCGCTTTTCAACGAATATTAACAATGAACAACTACGTCATTGTTGACGAGTGTAAGCTGCCCGCAAAATAGACAAGAGTCCTCAAAAGAGCACCCAAAAATACAGCAAAACATGGAACATGAGAAAGAAGTAGGACGTGAGGAGTTAGGATTTTGAAAAGACGTTTTCGACGATCACAAAACTAAACCAAACTTTTACCATAAGAGGAGAAAGCAGGACAGCAAGAGCGAGCGTAACTGCATTAAGGGTACGTTCATGCTAAACCCGGCAATTTGACGTCGGCTGCCGCCGGCCACTGGTTGGAATCTGTGGTTATGCCCTTTTCTTCTTTCCCACCATGAAAACCGGCGATGCACGTTCATGCTGCAGCCAGTTGCCGTCAGCCAGCAAAATACTTTGTCGCATGTCACAAAAAAAAACGGCTGGCTGGTCAAAGCGCCATCTTTGTATACAAAGTAAAGTGTGGCAGCAATTCGCCGGACAGCAACTTCGGGCTCTACCGTGAACACTGGTGACGGCAACTGGCTGACGGCAACTTGCCGGGCTTAGCATGAACGTAGCCTAATACTGTGCCAATTTCTTCTCTTGCCAAACAAATCCATTTTAGCCTGTTAACAAAAACCGTTTAGTGACATTTAAAAAAAACAACAACAGCACTAACGGCTCACAGAGTAAATGTTGTGCCTTGGAAGTTTTTACATCTTATTCCTTGAACATGAATGAAAGAACGAATTTAAAAAGAAAGGAAAAAAAAACAGAAAGAAAGAAAGAAAGAAAGAATTGAACAGGAAATAAAAGAAAAGAAAGAAAATAAATAAATAACTGTTTTAATGAGCAAAATGAAATTTGGAAAGATAACAAACAGAAAAAGAAACAGAGGACAAACAGAACTAGAACATTAGCGGACATATATCCAGGGGAATATGGAGCTGGGGATTCATAGACCTGGGGGAACACAGTGCTGATTTCCAACAGAAAAGAAGAAAACTTAATAAAAAGAAAGAAAATAACAAAGAAATAAAGATGAGAAAAAGATGAGAAGTAAACTTGCTGGGGGAAAAAAAACCACTAAGATATTCCGATATCTGTTTAATTTGTTACACTCATTCTTCCATTTTCATCCAACCAATTAAATAAACTTTCCACCTTAGGATAAAGTGGGCCTATTCCTCGTATATATTATAACGGCGTATTGTTAGTATCTTCCATTCTGTAAATCTACACAATAACGCATTTTCTACGCTAACTATTATGCTAGTAAAATTATCACTGTGTGCAGATGAAATTATTACATTAATTTTTAATTGTACTGGATTTGAATTGAATTTTACTAGACCAAATTCAATTTTTGAGTACGGTTCCGCAGTTGGTAAAAACGATTGAAACGAATCCAGTGTTGCATTGGAATCCAGCGAAGCACAACGCTAGCGCGTCATTTGTTCTAATGGCTCACAGGCAGCTTGACAGAAAAAAGGTGCATACAGGCCTACTCACATCAAACAACTTCATCATCTCTTGCCGTTTATCTCCTCCGTGTTTTAAGAATCTTCCACACGAACGGCGGATTTTGTGTTTAGACCAACATGGAAAACGTAAACGTACTCACATCAAATCTCCTCAGATCATCCCCGCTTTCTTTTTCTTCTACATGTTTCAAAAACCTCGCGCACAAACGCCGACCGACATTAAAATAAAAAACAGAAAAGGATGCATTTCTCAACCAAATTATGCCTGTGGCTGCCATTTATGACCATGTTCAGAAACGAATCGAGAGCGTCCGGCTTCCGAAACTTCAAAGGCTGGAAACGCTTTTTTCGCATCGATAATACCAACTCTTTCTCCTCTTCTATTTAAAGTGAGCCTGAAGCTTAAAAAAATCGAACGTTTACAGTATTTAGTATGATTCAGTGCAATTAAATTCAATAAATATTTATTACCATCACATGAATTATGTACATCCGATTGTACCACATTTGAATACATAAAAGCATGGAAAATAAACCACAATTCTTATAAACTAACACTTACAATAACAATTTAAAAAAAGAAAGATTAATTCATTTTATGAATTTAACACACACGCCTTATCATCTCTATCACACACGCCATAATACAAATATTAAAAAAACAAATGTAATTATTAATAAATTAATTTTTTAAACCAATGTCATGTCATATGAGATTTTATTACATGTAATTCACCTTATTTCGATAAAAGCGTTTTCTTCTTCTTCTTCTTCTTCTTCTTCTTCTTCTTCTTCTTCTTCTTCTTCTTCTTATTATTATTATTATTAGTGATAATAATACAATTATACAATAATAATATTATTATTTATAGCCGTCGGGGAAGTTTGCTGCGAGAATCACAGCTGCAATACCGTTGTGACATCGTCAAAGTTCCTAGTATCTTATTTAGGCTGGGAGCGACTGGGAGCATTCTGATTGGTCGGCGCATTACTAAATTCGATGCATGCGCACAGTCCTATCGTAGTCTTAGTAAGGATTAGGGTTAGGGTTAGAGTTAAGGTTAGGGTTAGGTTTAGGGTTACGACGCCTAAGAAAATTGTGAAAAAGCAGGCCCGACTGGACCTGGCGCATGCGCAAAGGCGCCCGGCTAAAGTAAGACACCCGGAACTTTGACGACGTGGCACGTTAAGGACAGTGACGCTATGGGGGTGCTGTGTTGACTGATCAACTTAGCGTGCGGGAGAGGTAATGACTTATGCAGTTAGAGGTAAAATATTCTTGACTACCACGACTGTGTCTAACTGCGAGTGCCAGCACACTTTTGTGAGCTATCTCAATGACGTATTACTAGGGAGTTTTGCTTGGTCCTGTACTGATTATAGCAGACGAAACTGTTGCCGCGTGTCACATTCAAACTTCTTCTCCGTCATTTCGAACACTGAATTCTTCAGTCCACTGTTCACACTCTTCATTCTATCCGTTCAATCAGCAAGCAAAGCGATTTACAGCGTACAACCAATTTCACTTTAAAGGTCACTTTGCAATCACATACCTCGAATCCCAACCCAGACGATCTTTAAGAAGTTCCACACATGACGTTTCTCAAATATGAGGCCAAAAAAGTGTGATTATATAAGCATGTAGTAATATCTTAGCTTGAATTAGGCTTTTATTTTTTTAAGTACGTTTTTTTTTTGTGGTCATCCTGGTAAGGGGTTACACACACTTTAATATTAAACTGGCCTGGGGCTGCGCTTCATTGCCACATTCAGGCAATGTTTACTGTAGAGGCGAGGAGGCGGAGGAGCCATCCCAAAACGATCTACAAGAACCATGAAAAGCTTGAAAGATAAGGAGGTAGTGCTTGTCACAATTCTTAGCTGCAAGGCTCTCATCACCATCGTCACCTCAGGTGTAGATTGCTTTGATGTTTATGCTGGTGATGTGTAGTTGTTGATGTCGAGGTTGATAGCGGTGAATGATGATGATGATGATGATGATGATGATGATGATGATGATGATGATGATGATGATGATGATGATGGTGATGATGATAATAATGGTGATGATGATTGTTGGTGATGATGGTTCAGCGCTACAGTAGTAATGGTGACAATAATTGCTGATTCGTCTGAGTGGCTTCGTAACTAAGGAATATCACATTTCACGCTGGAAGTTTGGCCTGTTGGTTGCTGGCAATACTCCGAATCTACAAGCTTGAATCGAAGACAAAGTTAACAAACAAATAAATAAATAAATAAATAATGTAGGTATACCACTCCCACATGGGCATAAAACATCGTGGCACAGTTCACGGCGAAGACCTGAAAAGAGAGACAACAAAAAGAAGAGAGTTATATAAAGAAGAAGAGCAAGGGCCCAGAACTCCGGCATCAAAACCTCCGGCAGCCTTCAGAGTTGTTTCCCTTGCGGCGCCATCTTTTATTCAAGGAGGAGTGAAATGAAAACAGTTTTTCCTCTTTTCCCCGCCGTGAAAAACGTCTCGCATAGCACTTTGCCCCGCGCAAAACTTCTCCTGTGTCCATTGTGCACAGTCTGTGGCGAGTTGTCTTTCCACGGGCACAGGTTGCAGTGTGCAGTTAGGCTAATATTTCTGTTTGGGCATTGGTCAACCATCGGGCGGTGAAAGCATTTTGTTGGGGTGACATGGGTCCTCGGTGAACGGCTTCCTCAAAGCCATTAAATGTGTCGCCGGAGGAGAAATATAATTGATTTTACTTTTGCTGCTGTAACTGTAGATTATAGTCACACAACACCGAAGCGTATAGGCAACTACTGGTCACATTATTCTGACACCAGTGAACCAGTTGATGGTAAGGGGAAAATAATATGGTCACACATTGGCCAATCCGGGATTCGAACCCTGTACCTTTCGGTTACTAGTAAGACGCTCTACCAACTGAGCTACCCGGCCCCTCTTTTGCTGCTGCAGTTTATTATCCCTTTTTATCGGGAAACTTTAAGAGGGCTGACTCAGGTCCCAAGTGAAGAGATTGATCATGAAGGTTGTATGCCCAATCGTTAATACATGTATTTCTACTCTAACATAACACTGATCTTTTTTTTTAACATGGTGTCAAACATATAGTGGCATTTTCTCCTGATTTATTTGTGCTTAGGCGTTCCTGGATGTGCAGTCATCACTTCTATCAATTGTTGTGAAACTACAGCACAGAATTCTAACATCTCAAACTGAGCGAAGTAAACAAATGAACTTGAAAGAACAAACGACGTCTAGACCAATTCCTTTGGCTTGCTGCCTTAGATCGACGGACACAGGAAAAAAAGTTGGAATTGAACAGTTCTAATATTAATCATCCTTCTATAAAGCATCAGAATACTGTCAATGATCAGCGATGTGAAATGCATAGAACATGGGGAAGAAATAGATCATTTCCTAGGTGTATCGTGCGACCAAAAGTTGATGGAAAGAGGAGCTGAAGTGGCGACATTAACATGCTCGAGGCTGACGGAACAGAAAGTGTAGGAAGTGACGTCACATCTCAGCAACTGAGCGCTGATTGGATCAGCCGAGCAGAACTATTTTGAGACCTGTTTTCAAACATGTTCTCCTGTTGGCATTGAAAAAGCTGGCTAGACCCAACAGCCCGGAGCAGAGAGCTGGAAACAGCAAAAGGTCAGAGGAACAGAACTAGAGAACCCAATATTGTTGTGAACAACAAGTATTTTGAAGCTCCTCAGATTCACTTTTTGGGCTGAGCGGCGCAATCAGTATGCGGAATCAGTTACAACTGCCGACACAAGACAAAACACGTTCCAGTAGAAAGGAATAACCACATTATTAGTTTTGTTTTTGTTTTGTTACGCCAAACATTATTTGATGTTCATATTGTTGCTGCTGCTGTGGTTGTTATTGTTCAGGTTGTTGGTGGTGATGATGGTGGTGGTGTGGTAATAATGATAATGATGACATGATAATGATGTTTGGTAGTGATGTTCTTGTTGTAGTTCTTGTTGTTGATGATTATGATCATGATGATGCCGGTAACCAGAACAATAATGATAATGACCATGATTTGTAGGAACTATTTCCACAAAAGTGTACACAAATCACAAATTGTAGAAATTATTTAAAACGGAAATAATTGTACAAATAATCATTACGTATTTTAGTCTACCCTTCACTCAAAACAGTATGCAACTGGTTAAAGAGATTCATTCGCTCCTCTAGCTCTCACTAAAACTAGTAAATTCGATTCCGTTGTCACGAAAGTGATACTACTTTATGTCCATCTTACTTCACAGTGTCAACAGAATTGGTTTACAAGTAGATACTTTTCGATCTTCATCCCTTGATGTACAACGTTTTTCCATCATTGGAGACATTAGGAATATTGCTATTGGCTATGAGTTCAAAAGAGAAGATTTTTTTTAAATACCTGCAATTCTCAAGCAAAGATAAACGCACCAGATCATTGCTTTATATCCTTTACACAGTGAAATGTCGAATGGATGAGTACTCCGTGAAATCTCAGTCATCTTAAATTGAGATAAACATGTTTTGTTTAGTGGATCATACTCGGCCATTTCATTTCGCTCTCAGAAACAAAATACAATTATTCGATTAAATGTTGTTTACGAAGTTTTCTTTAAAAAAAAATCGACAATGGATAAGAATAATTTAGGTTTAGAACTGTTAAAAATATTATGTTAAATTTAGTTAGGTTTACCCGTATGTTAGCAATATTCATTGCTTATTATTGTAAAGACTGCGACATACGGAGTCTGACAGAGAAACAGTGATTTTTTAAAAAGTATTTTGTTTCTTAAAATTGTTGATGCTGTATATGTAATGTAAATTATAAGAAAGTGCTAGATATGTAAGAAATTCTGTAATAATATCCAGATTTACTAGTTTATTCAGATCAAAGGAATTGAGGTTATTTCTCTTTCTCTCTTTCTCTCTCTCTTTCTCTCTCTCTCTCTCCCTCCCTCCCTCTCTCTCTCTCTCTCTCTCTCTCTCTCTCTCTCTCTCTCTCTCTCTCGGTTTTTCAATCAGATGACGATTTATGTATTTATTTATTTTATTTATTTAATCGTTCTGATATAGCGCTTTTCCAGCTCTAGTGCTGCTTATGGCGCTGGCTGATAAAGGATCGAACTTAGACAACTGGGCACAATCCTGGGCGACCAAGTTGAGGGAGAGGGAGGGTGAAAGGGAGTGAAAAGTGACCTCATGTTTGGATGCAATTATGTAGCCGGCACTTACCCGTGTAGGACACGAGCGTCAGGATCTTTAAAGACCGTGCAATGGAATGCGTGCGTGCACAGACTAAGCCTCGGTTTTTACTCTCATCCGAAGGAGTAGTCTACAATGTAGAATGACAGGTATTTTATTGAAGAAAAATATTGTAAAACTGAGGACATCGATGCTAGCAATAATGAAAATTGCTGCTGTCATCACAAGAATGATACCTCCACGAGGCACATGTCTGGTAACGGCTGAAGCACACATAACCTTATGTAGTACGTAAGTTTCCTTCCCGAGAGTTGATTAACGGGAAAGACGAACCTTTTTGGGCCGAAAAATTAAACTAATGTTCTCTCTTTTTAAACGGCTCGTTTGAAGAGCTTTGAAGAGATTGATCACGGAGCCCCTCGCCGCTCCTCTATATTGTAAGGTTTTCAACTACCGACCGTTGATTCGTGTATTGCTTCCCTTACAGATCAAACACGTTCCTGAGTATCATGTACAAAACGTCAAGTGTTTATCGTCCTCTCTCCGAGACGTTCAGATATTTTGTAGTGATTTCTTTTCATTTCCTGTCCAGATCAATCGTCACCACAGCGACAAACATTTTCCGTGTTTTGTATTTTGGCAGAGAAGTTTACAGTACATCTTATATCCAACATCTTTCCTGTCATCAAAGAGAAGAGTTCACTTCAGTTAAATAGGTTTCCAATCACATCACTTGTTCGAACACACAAGTGTTTCGCATCATCATCATAGGCATCTTAAAACTCAAATGAGCTTAGCATCAGCTAGAAAAGTATTCGCTCCGATCTAAATCAAATATGTTTAAACAAAAAATCGTGTGAAAAAAATTCAGTTCGATTTCATAACAATATGTTTAAACTAAACAAAACATCGTTGAAAAGAATGTTTGATTAAATTGCGATTTGTTTAAGATAAATGTCACAGAAAAAGTGTAGATTACATCTTAAATCAAAGTCCTTTCAGCAGTGCTCCGCAAAGAGTATCTGATCACTGAAGACATACGATACCGAAATACTATAGATTTCATTAATACAATTTAGAACAAATATTTGATTCGGTTTTAATTGCAAGTTTAAACAAAACAGAAAACGGGTATATTACATCTTAAATCAGAGTTTTTCAACTGTGCTAGACAAACAATTCCCGAATAGTGACCACTGAGAACAAATAAAGCCTATATAGGTCTACTGCATATGTCTTTGACTGGCTTCCTGAAAATCCTCTGATGGCTTGGTGAAAAGCTTTTATCCCCTTATCAATGAGAAAACGAGGAAAGTGAAAGACTTCCGGCAGCTTGTTATTAGTCCTTGTCCTTTTTCTTTTATATTTTCTGAGACAGAACGACAGGCATTCAATGAAAAGAAAGGACAGAAAGACAGGCATTCACCCTTTCAATTAAATACTGACCTTTTTAAGGAAAGAAAATACTCGTATATAATGACAACCATTGATTGTTTTTAAGTAACAGAAAGTACTGAACTCTCGAAGAAGTCAGAATACGCTGATACTCATTGACTTTTTCCACAACAACAAAAGGAACAACAACAACAACAGGAACAGCAACAAATAAAATAAGAAGGAAAGCAGAAAGTAACTATAATTGACTTTTAGTGGCAAAAAAGATATGATTACAACAACTTTTACTCTGACTTTTGGTGAAAAATAACAACTAACCCAACGTTAAATAAACCTAAAGACATTAGTTGACTTTCGCAATGATAAGAAAAAACAAACATTGGATCATTGAAGAAAAGGGGAGTGTAGATCTAGCAACAACAATCAATGACTGTTCCTATCCTATAATAGCCTATCCCATAACTCGAAAGTCGTTGGGGCACCACTGATGATCGTTTAACCAGCGTACTCCCAAAAACAACAAGACAGTATACAATTACAAGCGTTGTTTATTTCAAGAAAGCAAAAATATTGATCCATGACTGTTTCAAAACAGACTGCTTACACTGATAGTCATTGGACGTTTTCGAAAAAAGAAATGATACTTTGCCAATCATTCATTCATTGAAGGAAAATGAAAGTTGCGTCACTTAATGAAACGGTTAAACATATATGAAGAAAAGAAATATAAAAATAAGGAGCAGGGCACTTTCAAGGGGAAAAAGGTCTAGCTCTACAATTATTGACCGTTTCAAAACAAAGAAATTATGGAATGAGAGTATAGGATGGACTGTTTCGTTTAACCGAAAGTACAGACAGGCAAGGGATTTTGTTCTGTCCCAAAATAAAGCGTCTAGTTACGTGAATTTGTCATTTATTGTTTGATGAAGAAGGAAATAGAGGACAGAATATACACGGAAAAGCATCGACTCTCTTAAGAATTGAAAATGAAATCATTGGCTGTTTCGCTAAAAATGACACAATTACAACAGTTAACAGTTTAAAAGAAAAGAATGTATACATTAAAAAGGCGTTTTCTACTTCAAGGTAAATACAATTTGGAGGAAAATCAATGTTAGAAATCCAGGCATTAACTATTTCAATCAAGTAAAAAGACCACTAATTTCGTAAGTAATGGAAGTACAGAATGAAAAACATCAACGATTTTCTTAAACGGAAATATACAACGACAGGATAGCAAGAAATAAAGTACACCAAAACCATTGCAGTAAGCCTATCAGTCTAGCAAAGAACGATTTTGACTTCATCTAGCAGACATTTACTTATACTGATTAGGTTAAGAATGTGTTATAAAGCTAGCAATCTGTTTGAGTGATGAATCCGGTTCCAGTTTCAATGTTTGAAGAGGTGGGTTTTCTTTTCTTGCTTTCAATTTGACAGACAGATATTAATAGGGAATTAGTGTGTTTGAAACGAAGTCTTCTATTTCTTTGTCCTATAAGTTTGACGGACAGAGAGTTATTAAAAGAGGCTTGGTTCCTTAATTAAGTCCTAAAGTTATATGCTGGCTATTGTGTTAGCTCAACACTAACATTACTGACTACGGTTGTGAGAAAAACATTTAAATCCTGCCAGAAGGATTATGAAGAACAAGTACTTTTTATAGTTTTTATAAACAGAGCTTCGGCGAACACGAGCACAAAAGACTTCACTAATGAAAGAACGAACTCTAACTTAGCAAACATGAGCTCTACGAGACATGCTGTGTTGTGTTGGTTTTATTGATGCCTTTATTTCGGGCTCAAATACGCTTTACGAAGTCTGATTATTCTGTCGTTTTTATTCCGGAAAGTTCATTGAGCTATTAAATGCGCTAAATGAGATCAATCAAAGGCTATATTTAGAACAATTGCGTAATTTTAAAACTAAATTATTTAAAATAATAGTTCATGTTTTAACAGTTACAATTATATACCCTAATACCGCTGAAGTGTAATAATAGTAACTTCGCTTTTATTTTCACAATCTCCTAACGACAAAGTAACGCGTCCAGTTCACATCTAAGTTTATTGACGAATTTGTTAAATTTCCTGAAAGAATGACAGCTGAAGCACTTTACCCTACACTACGGAGGCTGAAGCTGTCGATAGTGCTTGTTATCTTAAAGGCGTCCATCTTGTATATTGGTCTACTTGTTATAGTCCCTCCAGACACGTAGTGATTTCCGCGGACTACTTGTTGTCAGATTTATGACAGTGCTCCGTGTTCATTGTGACCTTCCGCCGCAAATGGCTCAGGCTCTGGCTCGTCCTTGTGGATAGAATCTAGCTCTGCTACTTAATGATGATGATGTAGACTTGCAAGGCGCACACATCCAAGCTGATAGCATGCTCACGACGCACTCTGTAGCTACTGTAATACTACAGAATGAAAAGTCACAAAATAATGTTTAGAGGTGTATGCACTTATTACTTCCCGAACTATTTTCTAGAATGCTCAGTTCTCTCTGTCTCTCTATTTCTCTCGATGTTTCTGTCTGTCTGTCTGTCTGTTCGTCCGTCTGTCTGTCTGTCTGTCTGTCTGTCTGTCTGTCTGTCTGTCTGTCTGTCTGTCTGTCTCTCTCTCTCTCTCTCTCTCTCTCTCTCTCTCTCTCTCTCTCTCTCTTTCAAACCAGAGAGGAAAGACTTTTGAGATTGTAAGTTAACCCAGCCTTCAGTGAAAGCTAAAGAAACAATTTACTTTTGTGGACCGCAAAATATAATCTTTTATAGAGTAAAGCAAAATTACCCTTCCTAGAAAGGAAGGCACCTTTTCACAGACTGCAAGTAAACTGTTTTATCAGAGCCAGCTAAGAAAGAAAATCATAGATTGCCAGAAAAAAACTACTCTTCAATAATGAAAGCAACCGAAACATCATTCATAGATTTGCAAGGGAAACTACTCTATAGATTTCAAAGGAAATAAACTCTTTATAGACTGCAAGGGAAGAAACTGTTTGCTAGCAGCGAAAGGAAGCAACTCATCAGTAATGGAAGAAATACTTTGTAAAGCAAGAGAGATAAGTAGACCGAAGAAACGTTGTGCTGGCCCCGTTTTCTATTGAGAAACAAAGCGAAAACCAAACCGCAGCCGAAAATCTTTTCCTCTTGCATTTATTCGTCGTAGAATGTGTCATTATAGGCATTCCTTCTACGAGTGTGTTTGTCCGGATATTCCAGGCTATTCACATTGTGCTGCCATGTCTCTTGTTTTGTAACTAGTGACTGCTCAACAAACATCAACTCCTTTTTTTTCTTTCTGTTGATTGCTCCCTCTTTCATCTTGCGTCCATCCCACCCATCCACCCAGTTGGTTTGTCTGTCTTGTAACTGCTGACTACCCCAGCAGAAATCGTCTCGTATCGTGTCTTCCTTCTCTGTTTGTCCCTCTTCCTTTTT
This sequence comes from Oncomelania hupensis, assembly GCA_036898135.1. Taxonomy (NCBI): domain Eukaryota; kingdom Metazoa; phylum Mollusca; class Gastropoda; order Littorinimorpha; family Pomatiopsidae; genus Oncomelania; species Oncomelania hupensis. The sequence goes on from CM072519.1 coordinate 28,671,552, forward strand.
ATCTCTCTCCCTCTTTCTTCTCCCGTCCCACCCAAACAAGGATCAGTTGGGTGCCCCCATGCTCCTAACGCCCAACTCACTATCTACAACACCCTCCCCCCCACCCACCTCTCTCTCTCTCTCTCTCTCTCTCTCTCTCTGTCTTCAGCCCTACTCCGCTTCTCTTATCCCATGTGCTCTCGAGAAAATTGCGATTTGTGTGTGCAGGGGACTTGTCATCACACGTCAAATGATGATCAATGGCGTTTGCTAATGTAAGGCTTGGTTAAGATCAAGGCGCATATAACATTTGTTCCTTGCGAAAACACCAAGCTGAAGCAGCCCCTTGTAACGAACTACTTTCACACTCACACCAGAACGGTCCCCCGTAGGTCAACATGAAGCACCTTAAACAAATGATCTGTTCGACACCCCCAACCCCACACATCCTTATCCCCACCACATCACCCCTCCACCCCCCACCCCCCTCAAGATTACAAAACATACATAGGCATACTGTTAATAAAAATAAATAATAAAGAATTTCTTAAAACTGAAATGTTTATCCATTGTGCAAGCGTTGCGACAGCTGTATGCTCCCATTTCATGAAGCAGACTGGTTCCAGACAATTTCAAGCTATAATTTTAATAAAAATTTTCCACACGTTTTCTAGACGATTCCTTTTTCCTACCTACGAATCTACAAATGTAATGAATTTTTACCTCTCTCTCTCTCTCTCTCTCTCTCTCTCTCTCTCTCTCTCTCTCTCTCTCTCTCTCGCTCTCTCTCGCTCTCTCTCTCTCATTTTTGCGAACAAATATTGAAGTTCATTAGACTTATTCAAATTCTCTCTTTTAAACGTTCCTCTTCTTTTCTTCGATCGGCAGATAAATTGTACACTTTAATTTCTTGTTCTTTTCTTTTTGCATTTATTTCATTTAAGGTCTGTACACATTGTGATTTTAAACCAACTTTATTCTAGAGTTAGGATTAACCACTTCAATCTCTATCTGAAGCGCAGGGCATTCTTCTTATTATTATTTAATTTACTCATCTATTTTCTTGGGTAATTGAAAATTATTCTCCTACGTAGTCGGCATACTCTTACTTATCCACCTCACAACCAGAGAGCGTTCATCGCAATTATTTGGATTATTAGACTATTCTACAATTATACTATCTCGTGTAAAAGTTTGAAAATATGAGTTCATGCTCTCTTTTAATATTTTATCTGTTATAGTTAATAAATGTTTATTTCAGACGCCTGTGGGCGGTGACCTGTGACCTCGTTCTTTGCAGCAGACGATATTTTGCATAGTAGAGATAACATAAGTACCGACGTAGTGCGCGTAAGCAATCCCCTGTGTCCGGGGACGTTAATCTACTTGCCTAAGCAGTGTTATGCCTAGACGTAGTTTGTCACTTAAAACCTGCCTTATAGCTTAGCTGTGATGTTAAATGTAGTTTGATAAAAGATAGCTGCTTTCTGTTTTAACACAGTTGTGTGATTGTGAATCAGCCATTGTCAGTTGCAGAACTTGCTTTGTGTTGCATTTTCAGTGCAGTGCATGCAGTGTGTGATTCAGCCATCGTCATTTTGTGTAAACAACTCACGCCAGCTTTGCAATAGGCCCTGTTCTGAGTGCAAAGCAAACCTGCAGCGATTTTACAAAATAGACAAACGCTTGATTTGTTGCATAATGTGAAACTGTATTGTGATCAGATCAAAGTGTGCCTGTGTGCGCGTTTCTGCAGTGTTAACACCCTATTGAACGTTGCTGATCACTTTTGTAAATAGCAGTGCATCTGCATGAAACACAACGTATTGTAATCTTCACAGTGGTACAATGTAACGACTCTCTCTCAATCCATCTCGCAATGACGATATGGCCCGTCGCATGAAACTTAGTCGTTTGTTGCTTTTTATGAATTATGTCAGCCAGGTAGGCTATGGACCTCAGTCGTCACTGTGAGATGAAACCAGAGATTAGCAATTTTCTACCATTGTAAGGATCACAATGCATTGTGTTTATACCAAATACAATTCTATTTATAAAACTGATAAGCAACGTTCAATAATGAGTTACTTTTCAACCATCCTATAGATTTGATTGAGCAACGCGCGCCCCTGCCTGTGCCTGTGTGTATGTGTGTGTGTGTGTGTGTGTATGTGTGCGCCAAGCGAACGAGTGTGTAGGCCTGATCAGTTGTAGTTCTGCCGTCTAATGTAATGCTTGCACAATATCTCAGCTTGTTTTTCTCCCTGGTCTTCCTTATCGCCGTTTATTGAGGTGTTTTTTTCTACATCCAAACAGGTATGTTACTCAAATCTTCATTGTGAACACTTTTAATTACAGTTCGCTCCTTTTTCCGCATCCGTTCTAAAGATCCAGCAACAATCGTTAAGAATTATGGCTACAAAACCAATAGTGTTCATGACAAGAGGGGCTCCACCAGGGCCTCTGAAGCAACTGTCAGAGGTGTGTGAAGTTAAACTGTGGATGAAAGAGCAAGTGATCCCTAAGAAGGAATTCATGGAATTGGCCAGGGGCGCCCATGCCTTGTTTATCCACCCTCCTGCACCCATTGATGCTGAAGTGTTGGATGCAATAGGTGAAAAAGCCGCTTTTGTTTTGTTTGTTTACCCTCTCTCCCACCCCAACTCCACTTAACTATCAACTTCAAATCTTGTGCCCAACAGACTTTGCGTCCATACATTAGCACTACAGCAAACTGCCCAGTTTACCTTTAGGCTCTGTCATAATCAACTATAGATCATATAGTTGCTGGCATAATCGACCGTAGACCAGTTTTCATAACTCAAATGAATTTGTTACGAGGGTTATGCATTATGAAATGGAGATACAGTTTAAGTACTCTGTGCGCCAAGTGCAGACCGGGAGCTTGGTTTGAGCGCTATGCAAATGTTATTATTATTATTATTATTATTATTATTATTATTATTATTATTATTATTATTATTATTGTTATTATTATTATTATTATTATTATTATTATTAGTAGTAGTAGTAGTAGTAGTAGTAGTAGTAGTAGTAGTAGTAGTATACTTTTAGTGTGTCATTTTAAATGCAATTATGCCTATAGTGCATGATAATGTTGTGCATTCCAGTGTTCCAGTGTTTTACTGTGGAGTCTTGTTGATACTAAGTAGAATTTACAAATGACCTTGGACATCGGCAAGAACCTTTGTAGTACACACTCCCAAGCTTCGCTATTCTACTGACGTTTTATAACATGCATAAAGCATTACACATCACCAACGACGAAGTCCGACAGACCATCACACAAGCCATTGGACAACACGATGACCTGCTCACAGTGGTGAAGAAACGGAAACTCCTGTGGCATGGCCACGTCACCAGATCATCAGGCCTTGCAAAGACTATTCTGCAAGGCACAGTGCAAGGAGGTAGAAGAAGAGGGAGACCTAAAAAGAGGTGGGAGGACAACATTCGAGAATGGACTGGTTTGACACTGAGCGAAGCCATCAGGGCTGCTGAGGACAGAGAAATATGGAGTATGCTGGTTAAACGATCATCTGTGGTGCCCCTACGACCTCCGGGTTACGGGACAGGATAGGATAGTGTTACACTCGATATGATGTTGGTGTTTTTCTTTATCAGTATCTGATTCAGCCCCAATGCTGAATTCCTGATAAGGTGTAACTCAGATTCGTTTATTCACGCAACCCGCTCAATCAGCATACAAGTCACAAAGTCGACGTATGAAGGTTTCCACTTTTATTCAGCACACATCAACAACTGCATACAATCGCCTTTTCACTCTCAAGTTTTACTTTCCAACTCACTATCAACAACAACTATTCCTTTTTTAACAATGCGGCGCTTATATAGTCTCTACATACACGGGAACAAACGAGAATAATCCTACATAAAACACCACAACCAATCAAAATTAATCTCATCATCACGTGACTCACGTCATACAACCCCATTAGGAATGGAAGCTTCCATGGTAACCAACAGAACAATCCACACGCTTCAATCGATAGTAAAGAACTAATTCCCGAAAATTCTCAAACAATATCGACCAACTAAAAACACTAACGTTACACAAAGCCTCTACTAATAACAACGCAAAATCAAATCTATATATATAAATTGCTTAGCCGGAAGTCCTTCTTCGCCTTTACTATAAAGTTTGTCCGGTATGGACGCTGATCTGGGCAGGTGCTGGCCGCTGGAGATCGGCCTGTTGTGTGCTCAAAACCAGCGAAATCGTTATAGCCGACATTTCCTTACCGAACGTTTAACCGTTTCTGAGATAAATAAATAAACAAAATGTCCACAAACTGCAATAGCCTCATTCCGCGCGCTTCCATTAAAAATCAAATTGAGGTTTCAGCATGTTTCCCCATATAGACCAAAAAATTGATTGTTTTCGTACGAAGCATTGATAGCTTAGTTGATAACACTTTCGCCTACCGTTTAGGACGACCCATGTTCGAATCCCACGCGGTCCATATTTTTTTTTATGTTTTTTTTCCCACTACAATATGGATATTTTTCTTTTTAATTTAGGCTTTTTACCTTTATTATTATTATTATTATTATTATTATTATTATTATTATTATTATTATTATTATTATTATTATTATTATTTATAATATTATATCTTATATCAAATTTTCTTTTAAAACCTTGGTGTTTATGATTTCTATTTGTATTATTCTATATTCATTATTATTATTATTATTATTATTATTATTATTATTATTATTTATAATATTATATCTTATATCAAATTTTCTTTTAAAACCTTGGTTTTTATGATTTCTATTTGTATTATTCTATATTCAATATTATTATTATTATGATTATTATTATTATTATTATTATTATTATTATTATTATTATTATTATTATTATTATTACCAAGGATCGGGATGGGGTGGTACGTTATTATTATTATTATTATTATTATTATTATTATTATTATTATTATTATTATTATTATTTATAAACTAATTATTATTATTATTATTATTATTATTATTATTATTATTATTATTATTATTATTATTATTATTATTATTATTATAATATCTTATATCAAATTTTATTTTAAAACCTTGATGTTTTTTATGATTTCTATTTGTATTATTCAATATTATTCAATATTATTATTATTATTATTATTATTATTATTATTATTATTATTATTATTATTATTATTATCAAGGATCGGGATGGGGTGGTACGTGTAGGTAAAAGGGGGCTACGGGTAGGTTTAAAGGGGCATGGGTAGGCATAACGGGGATACGGGTATATATAAGGGGGTATGGTGATGGTCGATTCCTTTCATCCATACCTGCGAAACGATCAACGGGGAAGTATCAAGGAGGGTACAGGTAGGTTACAAGGGGGGTACGAAAGGGATCAAGGGGTTATGGGGAGGTATCAAGGGGGTATGATGAGGCATCATGGGGGGGGGACGGGGAGATATCAGAGGGGGGGGGTATGGTGAGGTATCAAGGGGGGTATGGGGAGGTATCATCGTCCAAATGAAACTCGCAGACAACAGTTGTCTCTCTGTCTACATTTTAAACAGCAACCTGTGTACCCTGGCTTGCCAGGGTACAAAAACCACTAGTCAAAGATAAATACACTCTATTACTGCATGCGTTGCAAAATAAAACGAACAGATCTATCGCGCGCGTCACACACAAGCCTACCATTGCACGCGCTTCACACATAATATCGTGCGCATTTCATACGCACCATCATGAGCGTCTCAACGTAACAGATAGGATAGGAAAGCATTACACAATTTTGTCACGTGTCTGTACTTTATACTGTGTATTGTTTGTGTCCCACACAAAGTAGCGGAGCCTCTTGAGGTCCACGTAGTAGTACGGCGAATGAATTAGAAGGCACAGATACTCTCTTTGTTTGTGTCCTTGCGTATTGATGTATGCACAAGTATATCAACTTAGTTGATATACTTGTGATGTATGCTATTCGTGATAAGATAATTATACTATATAGATGTCGTTATAACGTAAAGAAAGGTGTTGGATTAAAGGTGTTTACACTTGCTATGTTATGAACAGTAGGCTTACTAGTGAGTTAATAATTGTTTATAGGGTTCAAATAGAAGTAGTGAACTAAAAGTCTTGATTTGATTTCCATAGGTCAACAGCTTCAAGCATTAGGTATGGAGGTTAGGACAGCGTAAATTCGTGAGAGTGTAAGAAGAGAGGTATACGTCTCTTCCCCAGTCCCCACTCACCCACCAGCACCACCACCACCTCTGCATCCCTTCCTGTCTGTTTCATTTCATTTGATTTCATTTTCGCAGGTCCCCAGCTGAAAGTGATAGGAACGATGTCCGTGGGTCTTGACCACGTGGATGTGGGAGAATGTAAGAAGAGGGGTATACCAGTGGGCTACACTCCAGGAGTGCTGACCACAGCAGTGGCTGAACTAACCATTGGTCTCCTGCTGGCTACTGCTCGCAGAATGAGCGAAGGTACAATTTTAAAGCAAAGTGTTCTATTTAAAAAAAATGTTTGTTATTCTGTAAGACAGGTGACAGGCAGAAAAACAAAACAAACCCGCGTACATTTATTTTATTTAGGATTGCTCAGTTATCCGGGGGCTATAGACGGTGCGCATCACACAAGCAGCAAGTTTACACCTTGGGGCGGTGTGAGTTAGGTCCTGTTTGTGGCCAGCGCTGTGAGCATCTTTATTAGCTGATGAAGAGATGTATTACAGCATTTGTTTGGTTTCAGCATTTAGAGCAGTTTATACCGGTGTGTGGGGCAGTCGATGGGACAACGCACTGTGGATGACTGGGACCCAGTTGTCCGATGCTGCCGTTGGCATCGTAGGGCTCGGCCGCATTGGGATGGCCGTAGCCCAGCGGGTAAAAGCGTTCGAACCCTCCAAGATTCTTTACTGTGGACATTCAGCCAAACCATGTGCGCAAGAGGTATTAGTTTTTTTGTTTCTGTCGAGATATTCTGTCAAATAATGTGTTATACGGTTTTCGTAGCTTTTATCATTACATGTATGCTAATAATACATGGGAGGCACTGTGGTCTAATGGTAGTGCTTCAGCTTGCGGATCTGAAGGTCCCGGGTTCGAGCCCTGGCCGGGCCATTGTGTTGTGTCCCTGGGAAAGACACTTTACTCCTATTTTCCTACTCCTTCGGATGAGAGTATAAACCGAGGTCTAGTCTGTGTGTCGCATACATTCCATCATAACGGACTTTAAAGATCCTGACGCTCATGTCCTAGACGGGTGAGTGCCGGTAACAAGAACACACCCAGCATGCACTTGGTCCTTCTCCCCCCATCCCTGGCTGCCCAGGATTGTGCTCAGTTGTCCGGGCGTCAGACCATGCGCCCAAAGGCTGCGGGTGGGCGTGTCGGGCGGTTTGAGTTAGATCCTGTATCGGCCAGCGCCTTGATCCTTAGGCTAAGGCGCCATACAAATGACGAACATTATTATTATTATTATTATTATTATGATCATTGCTCTAGTTACAGCTTATTTATAATTAAAGAAGGTTATTATTTTAAAAAAAAACCCGTTGGGGTGCCGGGGGTTTCAGTATAAATAGTATCCCCACTTTCTGGAAATTTAGTGCTTTAAATTCCCACTGTCGCTGTCTTTCTCATTTGCTCTTTCTCATTCCTGCTCTTTTCTATCAATCTGCTATACTATCGTCTTCTTCGCTAGACCAGTCTCCTACCCTTTTTCTTGAAAACTCTTCCGGGACAAGACTCCTTGTTTGTGTATGAGGTCTGTTGGATCAGCTTGGGAATATTGGACGCTTACTGCCAGGTGGTCACTAGGGCTTCCTATGATGTTATTATTTAGCAATGTAGGCATTTTATATGTATGTGTTTTGTTGATAATTTATAATGATGTTTGTATTCTATTTTGTTTTTGTAAACGGGGGTTCTATAAGTTTGGGTGAAGCCTCAGCCGTCCCCTGCATGGGATGTCTTTATTGTAAAGTGACTGGCTGGTGGAGAGCTTTCGGTTTTACCACTAGGGTTGTTTAGGCAGATCTTGTATGCGGATCGGGGGTTGTCCGGTCCTGATTTGGCTCGGAAGAGTCCGCTGGACCTAAAGCAATAATAATGTAATGTAATGTAATGTAATTATTTAAAAGGTAATATATTATGTGTTTTAATCTGATATTACTTAATTGTTGTATCAGTTTTTATTCATCAGATTAACATAAGTTGTACTGATAATACTTCATTGAGAAAACGTTATTGTTGCGTGTAAAAAAAATTAGCTAAGTTTCTAGGTTTGTATTCTGTATTTTGATATCCCTCTGTTGTTGTTTTATTTTTTAATATATTTTTTTGGGGGGGAGGGGAGAGTGGGGGTGGAGGTGGGTGGGTGAAGGTGGTATGGTGTTAAAAAAACAAAACTTATTTTCTGACCCAGGTTGGGGCGGTATATGTCTCGTTCAATGAGCTTCTGAAGTCGTCCGACGTAGTGATTGCAACATGTTCAGTGGGTGAAGAAAACAAACACCTGTTCAATAGCGACGCTTTCAGCAATATGAAATCCAACGCCATTTTCATCAACGTCACAAGAGGCGCCCTTGTTGACCAGGATGCTTTGTATACGGTTTGGAGCGCTGTTTCTTTTTCTTTTTAATAGAAATGTATGAGTGTATATGTGCGCATCGATGTGTGTGTTGTTCTACAGGACCTTGATGTTCAGGCAGCGCAATGGATAAAGCCCCGGTCAAACCTACCGACTAAATCATACAATTTGCTCCTTACGATTCAATCTCCGGACTGTCGCACGAAGCAACCGGTCACACACTAAAATTAATTCCATGCAACACAGGCGGAAGTTGGTTTTCGCTGCAGCTCGCTCATAATGGCTTTTTCCTTGTTCCTATAGTGCTCTCCCTTGCGTCCCTTGTAATCTTCTGTGTCCGGGGACAGAAATCTACCCAACAACAACTCTCCCTTGCTTCAGTGTCCGGGACACGAATCTAAAAATTCTCCCTTGTTACTAAGTAGGCTACATCACAGGCCCTGAAGTTTCCTCTTTCGAAGGCCTCCATTACATACTATACATACGAGGTGTTTTACTCCCTCACTTCCGTTTGAGCGACTGACCTCCAAGAATCGCCTTTCATACCTTTTGTGTCCACCTCAAAATCAAACGAAGGGTGCCGGCGAATCACAAACACTCATAGCAACGTATTCGTATCACTTCAAACGAATTCAGCTCCAAAACGCAGTCACAAAAGGTGGTCCGAATTTTGACACCACAACCCTTGTCACACCGGATACCTACCAACTGACTTGCGCACTCTCGGCTGGTCGCCTATTAATACACGCTATTAGGCCTATTGAAGGGCGGACTACTCTAGAGATATCAACAAATGATCATCCAACAACCAGTAACGGTCAATCACAACTTTATAAACTTATTTCCATTAGCGTGTATTTCAATCGATGAACGCGCAGGATAATTTTGAAGCAATCCGATCTGCTTAAAATCCGTTGGGTTGCAGATGTCGGACCAGCTTTGTGACAAATTCCCAATGAATTTGGAGCTCACATCGTTTGAAGCGATACGAATGTGTTGCTATGAGTGTTTGTGATTTGTCGGCACCCTCCGTTTGAGTTTGAAGTGGACACAAGAGATAGGAAAGGCGTGTTTTGAGGGTCAGTCGCTGAAACGAAAGTCGGTGAGTGTTAGACCTTGTATAGTATGTAGGAGGCCTACGAGTTTACAAAGACGAAAGAAGAGACTTTCGAGCCTGTGGTTACATGTTGTAAAAGCTATGGCCAACAGTTCGATTTCGAGCAGTCGTAGAGAGAGAGAAGATTGTTTGCCATATTTAGCAGTTTTAGTAGCAGATGAGTCGTAAACTTCTGTCGATGGAGAGCATAGACCAGGAATATATAGACCGCGCAGTGACGCCATTGGTGTGATGACTAGTCAAGAGTTATGCGACTTGATTGTAACATGTGTGAAAAGGCCTGCTTCACAGAGCGAAGATCTGATGGAGAGGGGGAAAAAAAATCGCAGGAGCAGTTACGGTGACCACTGTGCAACTTTGAACTGCACAAATGCACGATTAAAGGCTGCATGCAAGGAGAAGAGTTTTTTTCGTTTCCCAAAGGAAGAAGAACGGTTAAGTTCTTGAAGAAATTGTAGATCTATTCTGACAGACAAGAATCATGATATGAATGAATTATGATGACCAAGACCTGTCAATGAATGGTTGTCAATGATACAAGACGGATTGGAACTAAGGTGATGTTTCGTGTAAGAAACGGTTTGGATTAGCCCAAGGAATTAATAAAGGTTGTGTGTAGGGTTAGTACTTAGTGATAATTAACTTGAATTTAGTTCAGTATCAATAAAAAGTACGCCTACTCACTACTGTCATTGTCAGTGTCAATAAGCCACAGTAGAACTAAAAAGGGGTGCCCTCTGGCCGTTTGCTGTCATGTGTCATCCTCTGTCTAGATCTAGATTTAAAACGATTCTGGTGCACTGCAAAGTCTTGGTATAAACGTGATTAATGTGATGTTTGTTAAGTAACCCAACTTGATTTGCCGCACTAATTAGCTCACTATTGTCATGTTCTCTGCAATTGTTAACTCCAAGGCTACTTAAAAAAAAAAAAAAAAAAAAGAGATTGTAAAGACAGTATGAGAAAAGCAAAATTTCAGCGGCTTGTTATTTGCTGTCCACCGAACTGTGTCTGTAATTCCTCAACTTCGTATCCTGTTATAATTAAATGAGGTTGTGGCAGAATATTCTAATATAAAATACAGATGCCAACCTTTTATTTTGTCACAAGACTCACTGAATGTATTGTCAATTTGAATGAAATATATAGGGTTGATTGCAGGATGGTTTCATTTGTGATCACAGAAAGTTGCCTTGTTCACCTTTTTTTAAATACGAGAGAGAGAGAGAGAGAGAGAGAGAGAGAGAGAGAGAGAGAGAGAGAGAGAGAGAGAGACTGACTGAGAGAGAGAGAGTATAATTATTACGTACCCTAATTATTATGTTGAAATCAATCGAAGTATATTTTTGTAAATAAATGAATTTCCGTGTTCACAACTAGATTTACGTTTCGAATTAGTCAATATCTTTATTTATATTTCGATCTCCATCTCTTTCTATATCACACACACACACACACACACACGCACAAATTATACACACTAAAACTGCCAATCAATCCGTATGCTGTATAACCCCATACGGAACAAAAAACAAATTACGCATGTATGACACATATTCTAGACTAGTGGGTTTTTTTTAAAATATTATTATTATTTTTATTTTAACTCAATTTATCTTATACATACTGTTTATTTCAAGCAACAAAACAATGCAAAAGCCACCTATATCACGGGTTACAGTTTAGGAAGCGCTCATAACACCCTTACGGTCAAGAGGCAGCAAGTCATGAAAAAATAAACAGATGTGCATAAAAAAAAAAATTCTCAAATTTGAAAAGCCTTATTTCAAACATTTTCAACAGCAAAAGGTGAAAATCGCGGTCTAAAACATTTTTAAAAAATATAATTAAAAACCCCCATATATAGACAAGAGACTAAGAACCGAAAGCAAGCCCATGTGAGGTTGAAGGGACGTAACTCCTCCACCGTACATCACTTCTCATATAGGCGATATCGCGAAGTGATCTCTCTCTTCTTCCTTTCTCTCTGATGGAGAGTAGGGCTATGGGTCGGGAGGAGGGAGGCACTCGGGGCTTATTCTGCTCTTTGATCCGAAGACAACCTTTGTGTTGCGGTGTCGGCCATTTTCTTCGGTCGCAATGTCAAGGACGCCACAGCACGTTCTGATTGGTCCGGACTTATGATTTCATCGCAGAAATTAGAACATGTTCTATCCTCCGAATCTACGATGGATTCGCTTGAGATTTTATCGTAAGCTTGTTGTACATACAACTTATTGCAATGTGTTTCAGGTAAATCTTATGAAAATCGCTAGGTCTGACCGAGGCTTTAGTCTTTCGGATGAGAGTAAGCCTATACCATTAATCGAGGTCTAGTTTGTGCACGCACGCATGCTGTCACTTTTAGATTCTGATGCTCATGTCCTCGACGGGTGAATGTAAGATACACAAGTACACCCAACCACCAACCTCCTCCTTGATGGCGCTACTCGGCGGCTGCTGTGTTTTCGCTGAGAAGGCAACGTAAATTTCGCACGCATAGGGACATTAACATAGACAAGAAGTGTATAATTTAAAGTGCATTATAATATTTTCAGTGATGTTCATTGAATAGAGACTTCAGGAAAGTTATTTTATGTGTGTGCTGTTGTTATAATCTCCAGGCGCTGACAACAAGACAGATCGCTGCAGCAGGATTAGATGTGACTACACCAGAACCGTTACCGACCAACCACCCTCTGTTACAACTGGCCAACTGTACCGTCCTACCGCACATTGGATCAGCTACAGTGCATACTAGAAATCAGATGTGCCAAATCACGGTCAACAACATTCTTGCCGGGCTGACTGGAGCACCTTTACCCTCCCCTGTGCAGTGAATTAGAATTGAAATAATCCTTTCAGTTAGCGAAGAGAATGTAACACAAACACAATAGAAGTCGTGTTAAATGTCAAACTTTTAATCTTGGTTTTAAAGTTTTATCATTGTTAAACGGAATCCATGAAACCATTTTCCATCATTTCATCGTTGTTATGTAGCACTTTTCCTGCTCAAGAACTGCTCAAGGCGCTGGCCGATACAGGATCTAACTCAAGCCGCTCGAGGCGTCCACATGCTGTTTCAGGCGCACCGTCTGGCGCCACAGACAACTGTCCATTGTATAGTTGTGTTAATAACAGTATATTATTGCACACAAATATTCCCTTGCGGCTGTGCATTTAATATTGAAAATAATACTTGAGTTGTATCTCCGCAAACGGAATATAATTACTGGATGAAAATATAAATGTTGGCTGCTTGACTACTGCCAGTATTGAATCATTGCCAAAATATGCATTTTTCAGCTAATTAAAGTGCAATATATATATTTTAGTAGCTGTGTGTATGTGGTCGTGGACGTGTGTGCGCGTGTTGCAACTCCATTCCAGTACTCGCCACCCCAACCCCACCCTTAAACCACCACCACAACCATCTCTTTTTCACTCCTCTCTTTTTTTTTTGTCCCTGTCTTACTTATTCTTTGTTCCCTCTCTCTCTCTCTCTCTCTCTCTCTCTCTCTCTCTCTCTCTCTCCCTCCCTCTCTCTCTCTCTCTCTCTCTCTCTCTCTCTCTCTCTCTCTCTCTCTCTCTCTCTCCGACGTACCTTAAATATTTGCTGTTATGTCCCTTGCAATTTAGAAGATGTAGAACATGTAGATGTTTATTTTAATTTCTTGTCCTGCAAACCAACCCCCTCTCCCAGCCCTAGGAGTCTCTCTCTTTCTCCCTCTCTCTCTTTCTCTCTCTCTCTCTCTCTCTCTCTCTCCCTCTCTCTCTCTCTCTCTCTCTCTCCTTCCCTCTCTTTCCTTTTTCATCTTCTTCTTTCGCTCCCTCTCTCTTTCTTCATCACTTCTCCGCTGTGCCTTAATTATTTGCTGTTATACCCCTAATAACAACGGAGGGGATGCGAAGGTTTCTGTATAAATAGTATCCCCACTTTCTGGAAATTTAGTGCTTTAAATTCCCACTGTCGCTGTCTTTCTCATTTGTTCTTTCTCATTCCTACTCTGTTTTATCAATCTACAATACAATCTTCTTCTTCGCTAGACCAGTCACCTACCTATTTTCTTGAAACTCTTTCCCCCGTTGGGGTGCCGGTGGTTTCAGTATAAATAGTATCCCCACTTTCTGGAAATGTAGTGCTTTAAATCTTTAAACTCCCACTGTCGCTCTATTTCTCATTATTTTGTTCTTTATCATTCCTGCTCTGTTCTGTCAATCTGCTATACTATCTTCTTCGCTAGACCAGTCACCTACCTTTTTTCTTGAAAACTCTTCCGGGACAAGACTCCTTATTTATGTGTGAGGTCTGTTGGATCAGCTTGGGAATATTGGACGCTTTCTGCCAGGTGGTCACTAGGGCTTCCTATGATGTTGTTATTTAGCAATGTAGGCATTTTATATGTACTAGCAGTTATTACCCGTCCAAATAAATTTTTGATGACCCATTTGCTGGGCCTGATGTTATATGCCCGTTTCAAAAATTTTCCTGGAAGTGACTTTTTTTGTGCATTCTGCAGCATTTTGTCATTTTATGTTTGTTTTTAATCTGAAGAAGAGCAAAGCACGAAAATTCATTTGTCTTGTATTGTTGTATAATTAAAAGTATCTATTATATTTTGTTGTTGTGTTGCTGATTTTATGCCCGTTATAGGTTATCTTTGGATGTCCAAGCTGTCAGCCACTGAGTGAAGTCAAATTTATTTGAGACTATAATGTTCCATTGTAGCCTACATAGTGTATAGTTTATGTTGTGGTGTTGGTACAATAACTACATGTAGGAAATATCAATTGCCTGAAAGTGGAAGAAATTGTAAACACAACAGGAACTGCTAAGTATTTTGAAAGTAAAATACAATTATATGTTTATCTTTAATCTATGTCTCTTTTTAGTGATTCACCACTGACAGTGCACTTCAGCCTTCCACTTCCAGAATCATAAACACAACTAAGATATACAGTATATCAAAGATACTTTTAATTAACATTAGCTCGAAAATTAATTCACATTGTATAAAAGTATCTTTGATATAATAATCTTTGTTGTGTTTATGATTCTGGAAGTGGAAGGCTGAAGTACACTGTCAGTGGTGAATCACTAAAAAGAGACATAGATTAAAAATAAACTTATAATTGTAATAAAACACAATAATCATTTATTTGAGGAGAACAGTATTACTGATTTATTGCACATGCATGTGATTAAAACAATAAGGCAATGCTATCACTGCATGCACAGAACTTTTTTCCTTATAATACATACCAATGAAATATCAAATTGAGGCAATCATAAAAAAAAAGCACCAAGCCATGTAAATGTAAATATGGACCTTTAGTCCCTACAGATATTTATTTGGGAACAATTCAGTTTTAATTTAGATTCTAAATATTTATTTTTAATGTAAAGTTTGCTCTTAATTTAATATTTTTTTCTGATGAATCGAATGACAATTAATTATGCTATGAAATTTACAATAAAACTATAATGTTATTTTCTAAATGTTTTTTTTTAAACAGACCTACCTATACCTAATTTTTTTTTAAAAAGCATAAGATGTTAAGTGTTCTAAGAAGTACACGCATCATGGATAAATGAAAAAAAAAAAGAATATGAAGCAGTTATTAATACCCGTGCTATGATTTTATTTTTATTTATATATATATATATATATTTTTTTTTTAGCATTTTACTTGCACCTCGTTTTGTTTTTCAGTTGCCTCTGTTCCGCTCTTTTTCTTTATTATCTATAACTCTCTTATATCTCTCTCGCTCTGTATTATTAAATTTTATTTTAAAAAAAAATAAAGGATTAATCGAGATTCGAACCCGTGTCTCCTTATTGTCAGTCAAACGCCTTATCCATTGAACCACGGGATGCTATAATTCTCTAAACTGATTTTAGGTCCCATATCATAAAACATGTTGAACCCGT
Organism: Oncomelania hupensis; assembly: GCA_036898135.1. Lineage (NCBI taxonomy): Eukaryota > Metazoa > Mollusca > Gastropoda > Littorinimorpha > Pomatiopsidae > Oncomelania > Oncomelania hupensis. Next base: position 28,687,203 of record CM072519.1, read on the forward strand.
CGATTTTAATAGTGTTATAAACTTGAAACTGGATTAAACAACAATATAGCGAACGCCGATCGATTAAAAGCGATTTGGAATAAAATACGAAATCCTTGGTAGAAATGGTATGCGGAAATGATGGCAGGGCTAAGGACAAAAATGATTGGTTCTAAAAATACCGTCTCACACATGTGTTTTTACAGTGTTTTTGGACGCAGTAAAATGCAAACTAAAGCCGTTTTGCGATCGAAAAGAATGTTAAGTTTCGTTGTATCGGCAGCGGGTGATCGAGCGCCGAATGGCAAAACTCGCGTGGAAGCAATTATATGGACAGTTCAGCTGTAATCTGTAAAACTTGGAGCCAACTGAAGCTCGAAATTAACTTCACAACAAAGCCGCTGGTTGGCTAAAACGGCCCCTCGTGATCTGAAAAGGCTGCTCGATTAATATATAGATGTGTTTTGTTGATAATTTATAATGATGTTTGTATTCTATTTTGTTTTTGTAAACGGGGGTTCGATAAATTAGAGTATAGCCTCAGCGTCCCCTGCGTGGGATGTCTTTATTGTAAAGTGACTGGCTGGTGGAGTGCCTTCAGTTTTACTACTAGGGTTGTTTCAGCAGATCTTTTATGCGGATCAAGGGTTGTCCGGTCCTGGTTTGGCTCGGAAGAGTCCGCTGGACCTAAAGCAACAATCATGTAATGTAATGTAACCCCAGCTCCAGTGTCTTCTCCTCCCTCAACCCCCTCCCCCCTCCCGCCCCGCCCTTTCTCTCTACATTTTGACTGTGTCTTAATTATTTACTTTTATCCCCCTCTCGTGAAGATCATGTATAATGTGCATATTTACCATTATTCCTTTTTTTTACACCCTCCCCACTTTTCCCCTCTTCCTCTACAAGCGTTTTGCCCTCTGTGTTTGTCTGTCTGTCTCTCTCCTTCGTGTCTTAATTATTTGCCGTTATATTTTTTGTTGTTGTCCGCCTGGCAGTGGAAAACACGTTGATGTTTATTGCAGTTCATGTTGTTGAGCCACCCCACCCAAACCCATTTCCTTCTCCATATGCGTCCTCCGTCCTGCCTCCCTCTCTTATAGCTCCATCACCTTTAATTAGTTGCTTCCAACTTCCTTTCAGTGAAGAACATGTAGATGTTTCATTGCTTTTCTTTTTATTTACCCCTCCCACCACTCCCATCCTTTCCTCCCATCTAAAGGCTTCCTCTCCTTTCCTATCACTCTTCCTCTCGCGCTTTCTCTCGATCTTTCTCCTTACCCCTCCCTTCTCCTCTCTCTCCCTTCCCTTTCTCTCCCGTCTTCTTCTTCTTCTTCCTTACCTCTCCTTCGTGCCTTAATTATTTGCTTTTATCCTCCTAGCAGCGGAGAACATGTAGATGATTATTGTATTTCTTTTTCTGGTCCCTCCCTCCAAATCTGTGGTAGAAATGGGTTTTCTCTCGTGTGATTAGACGAGAGTGAGAGATCAATTGTGGATGCATTAGGCGTGACAACCTGACGACTTGTTTCCATACGGGTTATTGGATGTCAAAAAATCCCGTCGGGCAATCCAGCTTGGTCTTCAGAAATTGTCATTACCAGTAGTTAAAGTATTATTGTATTATCTGTGTTGGGAGTGGGTGTGCAGAGTTTCATCTTAGCATGTAAAAGCTGTTTTAGACGTAATGGTACAGACTGAACGAAACATCTTGTTAATAATGGCAAATTTGGCAAATGATTTCGTACAGCCCAATGTTGGTGACTACAGTTGCAAAGACCATAATTGTAAGTTTGAAATGTTGCAGTGTACAGGATCCTTTTAACTGTTTGTGTATTTTATTACTAACTAAAATATATTTCTATTATCAGTCATATTACATTTCATGAGAAAGTATATTCGTGACGGGAAACGCCAAAACCGTGAGGGCCATGTTCGTAGTTTTTTCTAGATGTGCGTTTTATCTTTTGATTGTGTGTGTGTTGCAATCGGAACAGCGGTGCTCAGACTGTCAATCGTCAGCCCTCTGACAAGGTCCATCAAGAAATTGGGCTGGCGGTGTGTAGTCGGAATGCATTGCATTGCCCTCTGTGTTGAACCGCCCTGTGTGATGCGGATCAGCACAGTGTTCCTTCAGGTCTACGTTTTATCAATTCTAGGTCTAATATGTTCCTCTGGTTTGTAACAAACATTTGTGGGGGATGTAGACGTTGAGAAAACAAAGACCTGCGGGAAAAAAAACACCCTGGTGGAATGTAGATCTTAGGGGACATAGACCTAGAGAATCACAGACCAGAGGGATCCAAAGCATAGATCTGGGGAAATATTATGATGATAATAATATTGGATGCTATGAAGGCACATTTCCCTAAATTATTAGTCAGGTTGAAAGCACGGAGATCTGTACCAACATATACTCTTCACGTTACACACAAAGCAATGAATAACTAACTCACTCACTCTTAATACAGAACAAACGCACATTTATCACTCAAACATGTGGTATAAAGGCAGGGAGATCGCTATTAGAAGACGGAAAGGAAGTCAAATTTTATTTGGAATGTTTATTTTTTTAGGCTTCACCTACTACCATTATTGAAGATAGGGAGAAAACCTGAGTACCCGGAGAAAGCCCTCTTGCGTTCTGAAAAGTCTCGTACCTGCGTCACATAAGTTCGTCTCCTGTGCAGCATTCTTACCGCGGAATTCAGCAAAGGAAACCAGCACCTAATTGCACCTCCAGGCCACGCCAATATAGACCTGGGGAACATAGACGTGCTCCCGTGTAAAGCCTTCACTGAAGCAGTATCGAAACTCCTTTGTGAAACGCATCAGTGAAGCAGAAAATCCTGATTCGATCTCTTTTTATCGCTAGTGTATTAACCTCTGTCACCATGTAGAAAATCATTGGGGCACCGGGGTAACAGTTCCTTTTCTATTAATTGTTTTCGGTTACTTTGTTTTAGATTCGCATTTGATGAAGCAAACGCTGCAGACGTTTATTCAGCGAAACAGAACATTTTCATTTAGTTGATATTATTATAATCTGTAGAATATTTGTATTTTTGTTAATGATGATGACGACATCATTTAAAATGGTTTGCGTCCACGGCTGTCAAGATTGAAATACAATACAGCGCATCGTTATTACCACAAACAAGGAATAAGCGTAGATCGTTATAATATAAATCAAAAAGCACATTTTAAAGACATGTGTGTTAAATGAACACAAATTAAATAAACTCTTAGCAAGTTTAACGGCTCAATCTAGCTTAACAAAACCATGGAGATTGAGTTTTTATTTTAATTACTTGTGTAATATTTACTCAGATATTAAATCGGATGGAAAACTGCCCCGTGGTGAAGAGTGTGATACGCCTTTCGCAGGAAAATGAAGCTGTGTCGTGGCAGATTCTGTTGTTATTCTTGCCCTCAGAAGTTGCCGTCAAACCCTTCCATTTGAACTGTTTCTTATATGAGCTGCGCTGCCGTTAATGAATATGTTGATGATGATGATGACAAACACATCGATGATAACTATGACCATTACAACGACGCTGATAACAAACTTTGGCGACAACGACAACGCGGATGATGACGACTACCACTACGATGACGATGACGCTGTCAGCAACGACCATGTCTGCTTCCGACGTCTTCATTGTCTCTTGTTCCTTCTCCGACTTCTCTTCTTTCAATTTCTCCTTCTCTTGGAAAGCTCGCAACAATCCAATAAGACGCACAAACGAGCTGCACGCAAGATACAGCCGTACAATCTGTGACAGACAGGGTCGTCACAGAAACTTCACACTGAATATCTGAAACAAAGTAAAGTAATTCGTCGCCTAGAATACTAATACTATACTGACTTACGATATTAATAACGATTGAGTTACGACCGCAGTATTTTCATGGCGGCCAATTGTTCTCTTATGTCGCCTTTAAATACAAAGAGCTGCTGGAGACGATGGTCTCAACCTGAATGGGACACAAGACATTATTTAATGCATAAAGCGAACTTTCCAACGCCTACGACGAATGAGTCGGCTCACACCGACCTGTGTGCTTGTGTGTTTATTCGAACCCGCTACACGTATTTTTGACAGACCTGTTGTATTCTTTAACGTGCCGCTGAGGCGACGTCGAGGAAGGGATAAGGAAAGCAGCGTATGTGTTTGGAAAAAAATCCCGCCCATTCATTATTATTTTGAGTTTACTGTCTATTCACCTAACATGATTGTAGACCTCATCCTCCTTCTCGCACTCGGGAATCAAACCCAAGTCCTCATGCACGCAAGATGAGAAATCTACCGACTGACAACTCAAAAACAACTCAAGTTTGCACCTGGATCCTTCTTCTTCTTCTTCTTCTTCTTCTTCTTCTTCTTCTTCTTCTTCTTCTTCTTCTTGTCGTCGTCGTCATCATCATCATCATCATCGTCGCCGGCGCCGGCGACGCTGTAGAACTTAGTGAGGAAGAGAAAATGAACGCTTATCTATATGCGGGCAAATAGATACGTGTCAACGTTGAAACACCGATAACGAACGATGAAAAAGAAAAGTGACGATACGTACCATTAAGGCTTCAGACTCAGAATTAAAATCAGAATGGTTTTGTGCCCTTAGCAATACAAGGAAAGATAGTCAGTATGCGGAAACCTCAAGCTGTTCTGGATGCGGGATCTCGTGTGGTATGTTTATAAGGCTGCACGCGATGGGCACCAGCGACATGAATTTGCTCTCCAGCCCTTGACATGGCCATCCCCGATGACTGTGCGGAAGGCTCCTTTGTGTTGCCCAAGAACAGTCTCATTGCATTATGCATTTTACAGAGAGGGAAGAGAATAGAGGTAGATGTAAGAGGTAAATGATGAATCTGGAGAGGATAACGAGATGACGCTTTTTAAAATGAAACCAAAAGGCAAACAAAATGTGTTATGTTATTGTCAGAATTGCGGAGAAACATCTTCGATACCGGCAGATAAAAGACTAAATGAGGCACAATGACTTTTCTAAGCACTCAGACCCTCATATTTCTCTCATTCACTTTGTCCAGTTTGTGTTCCAGTTGTGTAACGACTGCAATCCTTTCCGGTGGATAAGTAATGCTGCTTGCGGTTAGCTTGTGAATGAGAGTATATTTCGAGGTCTCCTCTGTGCACACACAGATCACAGGGGCACTAACCATTCTACTTTGAGAACGCCCCTGTGCGAAGACCTACATAGTAATTACCATCACACGGACTTTAAAAATCTTAACGTTCATACCCAGACAGCGCTGAGTGTCAGCTACAAACGCATGAGGCCTACCCACTGCAAGCAACTTCTTCTTCCGTATATGCCCACAATCAATTTTGATTATTATGGCACTTTTTACCAAGGTGCATGCTGGGTGTGTTCTTGTTACCGGCACTCACCCGTCTAGGATATGAGCGTCAGGATCTTTAAAGTCCGTTATGATGGAATGTATGCGACACAGACTAGACCTCTGTTTATACTCTCATCCGAAGGAGTAGGAAAACAGGAGTAAAGTGTCTTTCCCAGGGACACAACACACACAACACAATGGCCCGGCCAGGGCTCGAACCCGGGACCTTCAGATCCACAAGCCGAAGCACTACCATTAGACCACAGTGCCTCCACAACGCCTTCGAAGGCAGAATGTGGGTGCCTTTACGTTGGAATAGAAAACTACTACATAGGCAAAAAAGATCTCAGTGGTATTCTGATAATCCTCGCTGGCTCCCCAAAACACATCATTGACAAGCTACAAAAGGTTCAGAACTCAGCAGCTAGACTAGTATTCCGAGCTAAGAAACGCGATCACATCACACCTCTACTACATTCCCTTCACTGGCTTCCTGTGCAAGCACGCATAGAGTACAAACTCTCTGTTCTCTGTCACAACTTCTTCACAGATTCTTGTCCCTCCTACCTTGCTGATCTCAAACTTCACTATTCAGAATGATCTGTATCCCGCTGCCATTCTCTCCTCTTTGTCTCTGTCTGATCCGTAAGTGTATACACGGCTGTACATATTTATATTGTTTTTCCTCCTGGGCCTAACCGGGCATATAAATAGCGGTGAATATGTTTTTGCTATTCTATTTGTCTTTTCTGTCATTTGTGTACATAGTTGTAAATTGTAATTTGTGTACATAAGTGTAAATAATTTGTACCCTTACTGTTCTGTCTTTTGGTGTATTGTAGCGAAAGCGAGGTTTATCGAGTGCATGTACTTATATGTAATGACTATGTAAAGCGTGGTGAGTCTGGTCATAGGCTGGAGTATCCGCTATATAAAAATCCGTTATTATTATTATTATAACGTAGAAGTTTTATTTATTAATTCATAGTTGTCTAGCGTCATCGTTTAGCGCATTGAATATTTTAATTATAGAATGTTAGTAATGTTATTGTTATTTTGTAAAATTGAATCACGATTGTTATGCTTATGTTTTTGTATCCTACACACACCAAAATGGGTAAGCGTTGAAATTAAATCTTGAATCTTGGATCGAAAGAAGGACCGAGAAAATAAACTTGTCTCGGAGAACGTTAAAGAGCCACAATTCAAAGACTTTGCAAATTGTTTTTGGACGAAAATGCGTTTACCCTAAAATTTGCATTGTTGTAACAGGAAACAATGTAATATAGCATCCATTATTATTATTTTTTTTAACATTATTTTTATTATTATTATTATTATTATTATTATTATTATTATTATTATTATTATTATTATTATTATTATTATTATTATTATTATTATTATTATTGTTATTATTTAACAATGTAAAAAGTGGGCTTTCGTTGCTCCAACTAACCGCTAAAGTTCGAATTTTTAATTTTTATTCTGATAGGGAGTGATTTCCCCTGTTTAACGGTACACCAATACGATCTACTAGATGATATTTTTAGAACTACATTGGTAGCTTAGCGGTCGCTATTAATAGGCACACAAACTACAGAATTTGTTGATTTAAAAATAACTATATTTTGGAAAGTTTTGTTGTTTCTCGCAAGCTCTTTCAGTGGGGCAAGGTTCTTTTCAATGTTTAAATGAATCTCTCGTGGTAAACGTGGGTCCCTTTAAAGCAAAACTCAGAAGATCATCACAGAGCCAACAGAGCGTCACACAATGGGCGGTGGTGTTTTCCAACTGTTGGCCATTTGACAGTCTCCCAGGCGCGACTGGCCCGGGTGGCTCGGGTGGGCAGGGTCAAATCACCAGTGTCCAGTGTGCGTGGCAGCTGATGGATTGAGCCTGATCGGCCCCTGAGAGAAATCATCATCTTTATCTCCCCTTTGCTTTGGACGCCCAAGAAAATCATTTTACTTTAACAGATACAGTTTTTTCTGCAAAGGGGTTGTTTGGAGAGGTAACGGCAAAAACCTCCCGATATTTTACCGGTATTTTATGCTCCTACCGGTATTTTATTCTGATATACCGGTTGCTATTACCAGGCAATGGAACACCATCCCTCGACAACTCGTACCATGATTTTGATTCAGTTAATGACTTGTAGACCTATATATGAAATATATTTTTTTTTCTTTGTTTATTTTTAAACTACTGATGGCAGAAGATGCCGTGTCTCTGTCTAGCAATGGAGAAAATCGTCAAATAGTAAACTGGACGTTTTTTCTTCAATTGCTTTTTCCCCAAAGCAGGTGGTTTGGATACCTTCGTGAAGTGTGGGAATCTATCAAGTACATCGCGATATAGGCATGTCGTACTGGGCGATTTGCGCATCGTCGTTTATCAGTAGTTTGATATACCATCACAACATTACTTGTTTCCATTTCAGGCAATGAATGCTGGAGGTAAATATGCCATGACTGGCTTATGAAGGATCGATGATAATCTTTAACCGCTTAGGAACAGAAAGAAGCAATTTTGCAATACCAGATTTGTTTTCCCTTGTAAAAAGAGTCGTTTTAGACAATGGTTGCTGGGGGTAGATGAATGTTATAAATAAGAGTCATGATGGACACCTGTTTACCTTCTATAACCTCTAAGGAAAGAGGAGAAGCAATTTACTGTTTAAGGGACCTTTGGTTTCTACCACAAAACTGGAGAATTACACGGTTTTTGTCCATAAATGCTAAAGGTCTATAATTATATTGTTAAAATAATATTAGATAACCATTGCTTTTTGGGTGGGGGTGAGTGGAGGTGCAGAGTGGGCCATTTACTGTTCTTTTCATCTTTCCTCTCCTCTCCTCTCCTCTCCTCTCCTCTAACCCACCCTCCCCTTCCCAGCCCAAACTCCACTCTGGCCCGATTAAGTTTGTTTTTGTCAGAAAATGTTGGCACAGATAAGAGGCTTGTGATTACCCAGTCTTAATTTAGGCTAACGGCATAGCATTTAACTTGCTGGTATTCTCAGATACAGATACGGGAGTTACCTTGAAATAAATTGTTTTTCATTTTAGTTTTGTGTTAAAGAAGGACAGATTTAACAGTTGCACATTTCTTGTCATACTATATTTATCTGCAACAATTATTATTAAAATTCCAGGCTTTACTTTCTTTTCGATTCGTTCCAATTCTTTCTTTCTTTCCTTCTTTCTTTTTTGTGTCTTTTATATAAACCAAAAGGAAACAACAACAACAACAACAACAACATTATGTGATGAGACCTGATTGTTTGATGATTGACACCCCTGTTGGGGTGCCGGGGGTTTCAGTATAAATAGTATCCCCACTTTCTGGAAATTTAGTGCTTTAAATTCCCATTGTCGCTGTCTTTCTCATTTGTTCTTTCTCATTCCTGCTCTGTTCTATTAATCTGCTATACTATCTTCTTCTTCGCTAGACCAGTCACATACCTTTTTTCTTAAAAACTCTTCCGGGACAAGACTCCTTAGTTGTGTGTGAGGTCTGTTGGATCAGATTGGGAATATTGGACGCTTTTTGCCAGGTGGTCGCTAGGGCTTCCTATGATGTTATTAAATGGCAATGTAGGCATTTTATATGTATGTATATTTTATAATGTTTGTATTCTATTTTGCTTTTGCAAACGGGGGTTCGATAAATTAGAGTATAGCCTCAGAGCCCCCTGCGTGGGATGCCTTTATGGTAAAGTGACTGGCTGGCGGAGTGCCTTTTTTACAACTAGGGTTGTTTCAGCAGATCTTTTATGCGGATCAGGGGTTGTCTGTTCCTGATTTGGCTCGGAAGAGTCCGCTGGACCTAAAGCAATAATCATGTAATGTAATGTACCCCCGTTGGGGTGCCGGGGGTTTCAGTATAAATAGTATCCCCACTTTCTGGAAATTTAGTGCTTTAAATTCCCATTGTCGCTGTCTTTCTCATTTGCTCTTTCTCATTCCTACTCTGTTCTATCAATCTACTATACTGTCTTCTTCTTCGCTAGACCAGTCACCTACCTTTTTTCTTGAAAACTCTTCAGGGACAAAACTCCTCATTTGTGTGTGAGGTCTGCTGGATCAGCTTGGAAATATTGGACGCTTTCTGCCAGGTGGTCACTGGGGCTTCCCATGATGTTATTAAATGGCAATGTAGGCATTTTATATGTATGTGTTTTGTTGATATTTTATAATGATGTTTATATTCTATTTTGTTTTTGTAAACGGGGGTTCGATAAATTAGAGTATAGCCTCAGCGTCCCCTGCGTGGGATGCCTTTTGTTGTAAAGTGACCGGCTGGTGGAGCGCCTTCAGTGTTATCACTAGGGTTGTCTCGGTAGATCTTTTATGCGTATCAGGGGCGAGTCCTCTTTCAGCGAAGTTGTGGTCTTGATTTTGTGGTCCTGATTCGGCTATACTGGTCCTGATTTGGTTCTGAAGAGTCCGCTGGACCTAAAGCAATAATCATGTAATGTAATGTAATGTTTGATGATTGACGAACACCACAATATTCACACCTTTATATTTAGTGTTATTTTAGATCTATACACAGTGTTAAATGTCCACCACTTAAACTCAATATGATAATAATGTGGGACTTTTAGGGGTCAAGGGTGAAATACTAATTTTTGCTTCAAGAACGCCACTCTAGATAGACCTAGACAGAGAAATATAGTTGTACTTTTTCTTCCTTATGAAACTTAAAACTTTTTGGGGTGGGTGGGGAGGAGTGAGGAGTTTAAGGGGAGAGGGAGGGTAAGGATGTGAGAGAGGTCGATTGGGGGAGAAGGAGTAAGGGGTTGAAAACCCAAAACTTCCATCGTAAAGACCTATATCGCATTAGAAAGCAGTTGGCGTACAGTGGTAGCCTACAGTGTATAGTGGTCACCCGCCGTGAAATGGCCAAACTGTCATTGATCGAATTACTCGCTCCGTCGCTTCTAGTCACCTCGTGGTTCGTTTTCGTTCGCTTTTGTCGCCGCCTTCCACCAGTCTTTCAAGACCCACAGTGCCAGTGTTTGGATACAGACATTGGCAGACACAGCTGAAGAATAGCACCTAAACCATCGTCGTATTTCCCCTTTAATTTTGGCAAAAGCGGAGGCGTAAGTGATAGAGATGTGAAGCTGTGAACTTGGAGGTTTGGTTGAGATATGAAACTATCAAAAGTTAAGAGCCTCCTATAATTGAAATCTATGCGAAACTATGTAGTTTGAGGGTTTAATATTATTATATGGCGGTGGCTGAAAGCGATACACTTGTAATACTATTAAAAGTTAAAAGTAATAGCCACCCATTGTTAATACTTTATATTACGGAATTGAACTGTTGCAATCTAGGTAATAATATGTTTCTGTCTTTCCGTTTTAATGTCTTTAAAAATCTGTTTCAGACCCTGACCGTTAACGATTAGGCTATCAGCTAAGCCTAGATCTTCTATTAGTGCCATAACAAAAAGATTGAATTCATCTAATTTATTTTATGTTTCAACCTTTGTGCGATCTACAGTGCGATCTACAGTCATTGCCATTCCTCTTTACTTGCACACTTTCTTCTCCACCACCCCCACCTTCGTTCTCTTTCCCTCCTGCCCCACCTACAGGACGTACGAGATGGAGGCTGATCACGTCGCCATGTTGCTTCAGTAAACATCTCATCTGCCCGCGTCAAAACCACTCTTATGACGCCTTTGGCTACGCCATTTCCGGCCCACATCCGAATGGAGCCGACTAGAGCCGAACGATCCCGATTTCGATCTACCGCAACCAGAAGGACTAGAAGATGTTCCTGGTTCAGCAAAAGATGAAACCCTCATTAAAAAAGATGGTCCAGTTGTGTCTTTTGGGATTGGATAAGCAAGAAAACCCACTAAAATCAATAAAAATACAAATGTGAAAACACGTTTCAGAACTTAATGGTTAGGGCGTTTACTTGGAAAAGGCGGTTAAGATTACGGACAATAATCCCTATGTTCACATAACGTTGGATAAGTATTCAATGAGAAATGCTAGCCTAGTTCAGTTGGCTAAAGTTCCGTTTGGAAAAAAGATGGTTCATGTCTTAATTAGAAATATAGTTCATGTTTTGCTGGATAAAGGGTCCACTTAAAAGGATGGTCCATATCTTGCCGGAAAAGTGTCCACTTAGACTTAAGATGGTTCGTCTCTTTTTGGAAAAAAAGTATGATTCATTATTTCATATTATTGGTTAAACGTTCTCTTGCCAAGAATAGTCTAGGCCTTCTTGAGCCTTCGGATTACAGTTTCTTGAAACCATTTTTAAGGCTTTAGAGGTAATGATAAATACAATAAAATTCAATCACCATCGAGGACTCTAGTAAAAAAAATATAACATTCTTTCTTATTGAATGAGCCTACGCCCCACCCCCACCACCACCTCAAACGCCACATTATACTCTATCATCTCACGTATCTGAAGACAAGTACTTTATCCCATATTGTTATCGGAAGACAAGACTCGTTATCCCTATCTGTCCAGTGTAGTCAGATAATACAGACAACAGGCCAGAGCCATAAATCTCGCTAATGAGGAATAAAGATTAAAGACTTTCCTCTATCAAATCATTAACGACATCATTTGCATCTTCCACCTGTTTGATGCAACATCAAAAGTAGATGGATGTACCTCACTGGAGTTCTGACTGAGCTTCAAGCTTTCGGTTTCGGTTTTCTTACATTATCCAAGCGTGTAATAAGCCTAACACACCTGTCTTTTGCATATGTCTACATTATGAGTCTTACGTGGCACGCAATAACATAGGATCACTAGCGCTGATGAAGAACTTAGTGAAACATAAATGCGGAGGTTGTGGGTTCGATCCCCGGTGGACGCATCATGTTAACGCGTCGATGTCATAGAGCAGAAAGTTCTTTCAATCCTTGAAATTCAGAATGCGACTGACCGCTTTTTTAAATTAGGCACGAGACGTTTTAAGCCAACAAGGTTTTGTTTTCCGGGTTCATTTCTTCCTTCAATACAATGTATTCCACCTAAGTATCAAACAACAAGAAAATAAACAAAAATAAAATTCATAAAATTAATTAATTTAATAATAGATAAAAGAATGAATAAATAAATAAATAATACACATAGCTTGTGTTGAAATTTGAGTCGCGCATCTGTGATCAAACATTGGAGGATGGCATAAAATACTGAGCAGTATGATCGCAGAAGATTGCACGTTTTGTTCAAGATGCTCCGAAGATGTTTATATATTCAGAATGGGTGCAGCAACCAGACTCTTATTGAAGTTTTGCTTAGTTTGTAACCTGAAAACGAACACAGACAAACAAGCACACGCTCAAACAACAAGCATTGACTTAACGACACACACAAACACACCTCTATTATTACACATACACACCCTTTCACACAGGCTACCCCATACACATTACCTCACATAACACATATATAAACTACCCACTCCCACCCTTTCTTAACCACCCCATCTCCACACCGCAGTACCTCCCTTACCACACGTCACCTACACTTAACGGAGTCGCTCTGTAGACCCAGCGAGGAGGTTGCGGTAGAGATAACTCCCATCGTTAACATCCCTTTGATTCGAGAGTTATCTGCCTTTAATGAAGAGGTGCTTCATCATGAAAAACGCCAACTCAAACACACTGTATGCTTACCTGCACATTTGAGGACACATTCGTTTAACTAAGTCAAAAAGCGGCCACTTTACGCTGCAGTTATATATACCGAACGTCAGTGTGCCGAAGGCATCTAATCGTTAGTTATAAAAGGCTTGTTGAAGGGGACAGGCTTTGTGTAAAAGCAGCGTCTGGATAATTCAACATTTTTTCCAATGACTACGATTTTTTGGTGTAGCCTACATAAATAGTTGGAACGTTATTTAGCGTTTAACTTTTGCGACCAAATAAATAAGTTTATTTCCCCATTTCATAAATGTGTACCACTCTTCTTGAGAAGTTTACTACTCACGTTGGTTTCAGTTTAGCATTAATTTCAGTACATACAACAGTAAAAGCCTTCACTGAAAAATGTCGACATATTAGGAAATCTGTTTACTAGCACTACTCCCAAAACAACCACAATAAAATCAGCAGCGGTAATAACAGCATCATCAACAACAAAACAACAATAACAACACTTGTTCCCCAGCTATCGCTCTGAAACTAATAAAGCGCCTTGGTCAGTTCCTTGAGTTGATAAGGCCGCTACATTAGAACAATACGTTTTACTCCAAAGGACCTTAGATACTGCCTGAAATCATAGTAGGGATACATTATAGTTTACGTAAGGCATTAGGCGCAACTTTGAAAATGTTGACTTTAATGTTGACGAATGCAGAGCTGCAACACTTAAATAGTAGCCTAAGTTTGTTATTAAAATCAGCAGCTGGAAATTGTCAAATGTGTATTCGTGTGTCTGTATGTACTCATGTTGTTATTAAAATCAGCAGCTGGAAATTATTAAATTTTATATTCGTGTGCCTGTGTTTTCATGTTGTTATTAAAATCAGCAGCTGGAAATTGTCAAATGTGTATTTATGTGTCTGTATATGTGCTCATGTTGTTATTACAATCAGCAGCTGGAAATTGTCAAATTTGTATTCGTGTGCCTGTGTATGTATTTAAGTACTCTGGTGCGCCTCAGTATGCGTGTGCTACATATATATGCGTGTATATGTCTCGGTGTGTTTGTTTGTGTATCTGTAAGTGCCTCAGCGTGTGAGTGCTTGACCACTAATTTTGCGTGACAGATGCATGTAGTTGCGCTGTCCTCAAATCGGTTGATTGGAGCGTCTTGGGATCTCTTCATCTGACATCCGCATCCGGATAAGATGCGTGAGAGAGCGCAAGCGAAAGAATGAAAAATACAACCTGGTCCAGTGGTCCAGTAGGGACGATTAGTTGTTTAACCTTTAATAAAATAATTTTTGTAGTTATTTCCTTTTTTCGATCTGGGACCAAAAACAGTGATGGCCATTGCGAACACTCGTAATTTACGCTCATAGTGAACGAAGCATTTGACACAAATACTAATATTTAAGACGTAAGCGCATCTACACTGCATTATCATCCCCATGAAATAAATTATTAAAAAAGAAACTAAACTTGTGAGGCTTCTGATGATATCGCTTGGTTTGTCTCTTCAAATTGTGGTTTGCAATTAGAAGAAATTGCAAGTTCTCGCTCTCATTCCCTCTTTCTCAATGTTTCACTCATCTAATTTCTCTTTCTTTCTCTTCCTTTTCAACCCCCCCCCTTTCTCTCTCTCTCTCTCTCTCTCTCTCTCTCTCTCTCTCTCTCTCTCTCTCTCTCTCTCTCTCTCTCTCATTTTTTCTCTCATTTTCTCTCACTCTCGCATTTGCAGTTTATCTTGCTCTCTCATCTCCCTCCATTTGTTTTGTTTCATTGTAAGTGGGCGCGCGCGCTTGCGTTTGTATTGTGGTGTGTGTGTGTGTGTGACGGTGGGTCTATTGCTGCGGGGCTCTGCACAATGGAATGCTATTACCCACTCGTCTTTCGTCTGCGGGGATCGGCTAGTTTAATCACCCTATGACTAATCTTAATGCATTTATATGTTTAGCTCGGTCTGTGTGCAGACAGGGTTATAGAGATAGGGAGAAAAGGGTAAAAGATTCACTGACACACTAGCTCTCGCTGTCTCGCACGGCTATGAAACATAGGTAGTCCAGCCATTTGTTAACAATAAATATCACACATTTATTTCCTCTACTATATAAATAATTCTCTAAACACTCTATTAACTTAAATGTCCAAATTCACTTCGAATACTTCGTTCCTTGATGGGTCTATGCTGCTACTGTTCTTGATATTTGCTACAGTCTCATCATTGGGCTACTTGTTCTGGTTGGCCTAATGTTGGTTTTCAGGAGAGTGGACTACCGCACAGTCCTTCTAGATCAGTGTTAGTGCGTTTCTTCTCGCACTTAGCTGATTCGTTGAGGTGTGGTGTCTCCTTCTTGGTGTTGACTATTGGGCGATCGGAGCTCAGTGCTCGATGTTCCCCTGCAGGCTGAATGTCAGCGTTGACTCTTAGTGGGCTATTTCCTGCATCGTACCAACAAGCCTGCTCGTCTTTTTGACAATGTCAGGCTGTGGCTATACTGCGATTAATTGAATTTCACCCGTCACTTGCGTAGTCTATTGAGAGAGATCTTTCAGAGCGTTGCTCCTTCTCGCCTGAGGTTCAGACAAAGAATGACTACTTAAACCCTGTGGTCAAGCTAAAACCCGCAAAAGTCTCGCCTCCTAGCGGGGGTGGTTATACGTCAGCAGGATGAGGTCACTGCCTACCCTAGCGAGACTTAGCTTACATATGCTTAGCACAGTCATGTCTTCTGTCGTTTTTCTAGGCAGCAACTTCAATTTACAACGGCTACAGCAGGCTGAACTATTTAAGGCATGAAGCCGTAGTGCAAGGTCTAAATAGCCTATTGTGACAGTGTGTGTATGTGTGTGTGCGTGTGTCGGTATGTTTTCTTTTCAAATATACTTTACCTGCCATTTAGGTCGATGTAGATAATTTCTAGTTGATGCTGTAAGAGCTACAAATACAGCAGCATGATTCCTATTGCAATCACTTTGAACATGTTTCGGTAAATTGAGATAGATCCTCACTTCAGCCAACTCTTTGATTTGGCAATCTTATTTTCTTGCTGCTGATGCTGATGATGATGACGACGACGACGACAAAACTGATGATACTGATAACGATGATGATGATGATGATGATGATGATGATGATGATGATGATGATGATGATGATGATGATGTGTATTTGACAGATAAAAAAAAAAGAAAGCATGCAGAGGCATGTCTAGACACCGATAGAGAGAGGAGCACTTAAGCCTTAATCTCAAAGGCAAAGAAAGATTTATCTTGCTCGAACTTGTTTCCAAAATGTCGGCCTTTCTAGCCAGGGCTTTTTATTTTATCAAAATCTTCAAGAAGCCAAACGACTTATTCCCCTTTAGCTATCCCATCATCCTTCAAGGAAGCCGCTTCTGTTTATGATTATGGCGGGGAAAGGTCGATTAATGCTGTGTATTTAAGATCCGCGACCAAGAAAAGCTTTTCCGGCGTAAGTGCCTTCATGAAACTCGCGCTTAACTGTAGAGTAAGTTTCTTTTTATGGATGCGAAAGAGTTACCGCTGATCATCAATAAGGATAAGATTCCTGCAGCGCTTTATACCTCCGGGATACGTTGTGAAACTTATTCATGGCTTTGACCACACAATACTCAACACTGCATATAAACAGCGCAGGAAAAACTACTTTATCATAGCATCTACGTGCCAAGAACTGATCAAATATATGGAAGAAACTCTTCAAATCCGCCGTTCAGCGCGATTGTCAGACGAAATTCATACGCCAGTCGCTTTACTTTAAGAAGTTCTTTTCAAAGCTCTTAACAATGGTTAGCCGGACGTAAGAAAAATGGCGTGGGGTTTCTTTATTGTTTTAAGAATGTCTTGTGGAGCGCAGTGTGAAGTCTTGGGGGCTGTGATCCATGTGGAGCAGCGGTGGAGTGGCCCGTGCAGGCGTCATAAAATGGTTTTCATTTTCCACGCTGTCCGCGCCAGGACGCCAACGGCAGGAGTAGACAACACAAAGATGACAGCGAGTTCATCACCCTTTGCCTGACTGATTGCTCTCCCTTCCCGCACAATGCGCTCCCTTGGCTACAGTTAGCTCCCTTGCGCTGGCCAACAGTTTACCTCCCTTGGCATACCAAGAGTATCAGAGACGTTGCGAACTTGCTGGAGATTTGTGAAGCTGAACAATACTTTCTGACTGCTAGACACTCTTCATAGTCTATCCCTTAGCTGTCGAAACCGGCGACACTATACTCGTATCATCAATATTATAGGTTTTGATATGAACTTCTTGGGCCCAGCTTTTCCCTTTTGCCCGTTTTCTTATAGTGAGTCTGAGGTCTGCACATCTGCCAGTTAATGTGAATTGTGTATAATTAATTATAAAATGGTACGTTTTTACCCCGAAAAATCTTTTAAATAAAGGCGAAAATTTTGAAACATTGTATACGACGTGCTTGTTTTTTTTTTTCTAGCTACATAGTATGTTCATAGAATAGTTTTTCAACCCATATTATTAAGGTTAAATCTTTCCGATAGGCGTGTAAACAGCGTAAAGAGTTTTGATAAGCAATTTTCTGCTGTAGTAGACGACCTTTTGAACGCTGGGGCACGACGTTTAGATTAAAAAAAATAGATTTAAAGCAAACATGAATTTATGAGCAAAACGTCATCTCTTATAGCGTGAACGTTTATTATTATTTTATTATTTTCTGTTTCGCAATTTTGATGTCGACATCAGACTCACTTTAATCCATTCCCCGCGCCCTCGTGAATCCACTCTCCCGTTCAATCTTTGATACAGCCTTTTCTCGATAGCTTCTTACTCTTTCCTCTATCATACAGTGGATTCGTATATAAGCCATCACCTCCACCCCAGCCCCACTCCTCCCTATATTTTGTGGCCCCGTCTTCTCTGTGTGTTTTTCTATATCCATTTTCACCCCACCCCCCCCCTCTTTCCCCCGTTCATTTTTATTACGTCTGCCATCCTAAACAACTAGATTCAAAAACAATTTTCTGTTTTCTATTACTTTTTTCCTTCTCATCCCCTCTCTCACTCTTAGTTACCCATACCCCTCATAGACGTCTTTGCTCTTTCTACACTGTTTCCTATTTTACAGAAGAAAATGAAAACCTCCTCCAGAATGTAGGGTGCTCCATCACTCAGTTTTCCACATTTTTGTTCTTCAACACATTTTCTCTTACATGAACTCTCTACTTCTGTACCTGCTGACTTACCTTGCTCTTAAAGTCCATCGAACAGCAGCAGCATAAATAGCAACAATAAAAACAGCAACAGCAACAACAGCAAAGACAATGGCAACAATAACAATACTCAGTCACTATTTTGATTGTGTCTGTCAGCATAGGCACTCTCATGTTCATTTTTGTAACACTTCCATCCTACTACCACATTCCGTCCTTTCCCTGCAATAAGATTTCCTTCGGAAACTCTCTCAGCAATAACTACGACGATAAGAAGAAGAAGCAGAGAAGAAGAAGAAGAAGAAGAAGAAGAAGAAGAAGAAGAAGAAGAAGAAGAAGAACAACAACAACAACAACAACAACAACAACAACAACAACGACAACAACGACGACAACGACGACAACAACAACAACAACACTCATTAATTCCTGTAGATTCTTTCAGTAAATAGTATACTCCCCTGTTCTTTATCCCATCCGACCGCTTTGCCTATGTCCCCTGAAATACCACTTCCTTCAGAAACACTCCCAACGATGACGACGACAACGGCAACAACACCTCCATCTCCACCACCACCACCATCAACAATAGCAACCATATTCATTCATCCTTTTAGTTTTTCACTGTCCACTATAAACTACCCTGTGTTTCATATCCATTCGGCATCCTGGCTTCCTTCCCCTAAAATAACATTTCCTTCAGAATACCCATAATACTCAATCACCGATCTCTCTTTTAGTTCAGCTCCGTCAAACAGGCTTCTTCTTATTATTATTCTTCTTTCTATCCATTTTTCTTTCGCTAGTTCTATGTCTTTCTTTTTCGCTTCCTTACTTTCTTTCTTTGTTCCCTTCCTTCTTTCGCTCCGTCTTCTTCATCGTCGTCGTAGTTCGTATTTTTGATCTTCTTGGTCTTGTTCATTTCCTCTTTCTTCCTCCTCCTCCTTCTCCTCCTTACTGTTTGGGCTATTACTAGGGAGGGATACTTCTTCATTCTTTTTCCGTTCCTAGTTATCTCCTCTTTCTCCTCCCCCTCTTCCCTTTCCTTAAACTTCTTCTTCTTCTTTTTCCGCCTCCTCCTCATCTTTATCACCGTCGTCTTCTTCCTCCTTTTCTATCTTCTTCTTCTTCTTCTTCTTCTTCTTCTTCTTCTTCTTCTTCTTCTTCTTCTTCTTCTTCTTCTTCTTCTTCTTCTTCTTCTTCCCTTGAAAGCAATTCCAGTACAGTTGATAAGCAGATTCATATATGGAGAGAAATGAGATTTCAACGGGCACATGAAAGGGGAGGAGTTATTCCCCTCGCCTGTACTGACGCATGTAATTCGCTGCAATAACATCTCCATGACGTTCAGCCCCCTACATCTTTCGTTTAAAAAATGTATCAGTTTATTTATTTTAACTATAAAAAAACATTATATATATATCTATATCTATATCTATCTATATCTATATCTATATCTATATCTATCTATCTATCTATCTATCTATCTATCTATCTATCTATCTATCTATATATATATATATATATATATATATATATATAGAGAGAGAGAGAGAGAGAGAGAGAGAGAGAGAGAGAGAGAGAGAGATACATAGAGAGAGAGAGATAGATAGATAGATAGATAGATAGATAGATAGATAGATAGATAGATAGATAGATAGATAGATAGATAGATAGATAGATAGATAGATAGATAGATAGATAGATAGATAGATAGATAGATAGATAGATAGATAGATAGATAGATAGATAGATAGATAGATAGATAGATAGATAGATAGATAGATAGATAGATAGATAGATAGATAGATAGATAGATAGATAGATAGATAGATATGAAAATCAGTTAACAAAAAATGTTATTTTAACATTGTTAATACGTCCATCTATGATCTAATATTTGGGAAATGCTTTACCAGCCAAACCTCATCCTTTTTTTCTAACGTTCTATACTTTTTTTTTTAAGAATTCAGTTTTTTAAATTGCAAGGTTTCTCTAACTATTTTGTCTTAATTTCTTACTACGAACCTTTAAGGCTTCCCAGATTTTAAAAAAATGTAAAAGAAAAGTTAAGGGTAACTGTGTAAAAAAAAGAAAAAAAAAGAAGCTGTATGTCAGGCGATTTGAAAGGAAACAATAGAAAGATTTCTGTTCTTTTGCAGCTTCTATTAAAATATAATTTCCATTTCAATTTTCAGTTTATTTTAACGAATATTATATTATATTATACTAAAATGTACTGTCATTTAATTTATTTTCTTTTACTTTATTTTATTTTTAGTGTATTTTTAAAACGTTTACATTTATTTAATTTGATTTTAGTGTAGGTCATTTATTGTTTTCTACCTTTGCATTTTGTTTCTTAATCTTTTTTCAGTCGTCAGCGCGCACGACCTGTGTACGTGCGTCTCGAGCGACGTGGTTTCGAATCCTGACTTCAGCAAACTATTTTGTGATTGCTGGATAGTAGTGGCCAGCGCTTTGAGAAGCTCTCTGAGCTTGTAAGTGCGCTATATAAGAGTAATCTCTTTATTTTTTATTTTTTCATTACTATTTCTTAGTGTGTTTTTTTTCGAAACTGTTTCCGGTGTATTCATATCATTTTGTAGCTAGGTAGTACATTTTCATTTCAAGTCTTTGCATCGAAGTAAGTTTTAAACTCATAATTTTTTTTATGCCTTCGTTTTGCATCATTAAAACTTTATAAACTGTATTTACAATTTAGATTAATAATGATTTGCATGCTTGAAAAATGCAGCTCTTGCAGATTTTATTAGACTGACTTGATTGAAATTTTGGAAAGTGCAATGTAACATTTTTAACGGCGCGAGTGCGGTCCAGCGCTGAATACTGATCATATTCCCTGAGAGAAACTGCACGCTTCTCCTACGATTAAAAAAATTAAGTTGTCGCTGTCTCATACATAAACTTATAGCAGTATATGCTGTGGAGACTTTGGGAATTTTGGCTGCTGGTGGATGAAATAAATGAAAAATTTAAAAGAAGGACAAGGAAGAAGAAGAAGAAGAACAAGAAGAAGAACAAGAAGAAGAACAAGAAGAAGAACAAGAAGAAGAAGAAGAACAAGAAGAACAAGAAGAACAAGAAGAAATGTGTGGAATAAACATTATTTTATAAAGCGCACTTACTAGTCCAAGATCTGCTCGATTGTCGATAGCATGCAGGGTCTTTCTCAAGCCACAAAGGGCAACAACACCTTGCAAAAACCAGCGCACTGTCAAGCACCAAGAAAACTGAGTTTCTCTGATCGATGTAGAAGTATGCGTGTTTATGTGAGCCTGCTCTTGTAACGGAAATGACCGGGTTTTTAATCGTGTCGCTGCGGCGAAAAGGGAGATGTGAGCCACGGAGTTCTTGCAGAAAGTCTACTTCTGTGATAAAAAAACAGAAAGAAAATAAGATGCGAACCCAGGTTATCCTGAATGCTAGGCTGTACCATTGAACGAAACTGTTACACCATGGGCAAAGCAAGTAGAGGTAGTAGGACCAACACGAGAGAAAAGAAGAATAAGAAGAAGAAGAAAAAGAAGAAGAAGAAGAAGAAGAAGAAGAAGAAGAAGAAGAAGAAGAAGAAGAAGAAGAAGAAGAAGAAGAAGAAGAAGAAGAAGGCACTTGCATGTTTGATGGCCAATAGCGTGGCGTGAAAGGAACAGGAAAAATACATTTGGAAAAAGCTGCGTGCCAACTGAGTGTTGTGCCACACTCATTTACATAAACCCCAAAATATGCTTTTATGCAAATGAGCACGCGCGAACCTCTATCAATTCTCAAGAGATGGTCACTGGAGACTATGTATGTTAAAAGAGAAAAGCTGCTTGGTGCAGAAGTGGTTTCTGTACATGGTACGTAGTGCGCAGATTCGTCTTGTTAACGAAAGTTTGAAGGTAGAGGTTTGTTGTTGAAGTTGGAGAGAGAACAACTAGAATAGGCAACATTACCAATGAATAAGTCAGTGAGTAAATGAATGGAAGGGAGTGGGACTAAAAAATGTAGGAGCTAGTAAGAAGTTTCAAATATTCTTCAAAAATCGATGTTAGTGCACTCGTCGACATATTATCTATGTGTACATGTAGGTCGTTGTTTTACACATCTCTTAGGTATTAGAGACTAAATTTCTATAGAAGTCCTAGCAAAATGTAAACAAGGTGAATGGAAAAGGCTGACTGAGATTAAACTCAGAATAATGGTAGGTATTGATTGAATCAAAACATTCAAAATATTTTGAAAAATAGATTGCGGTAGAACATTGGCAATTTGACATCATATATTTATATGCATTCTTTACGGCGACTTATTTAACCCCATCACAGTGTTAGTGATATATAATTATGATATATGCACATTGGACAACTCTTTAACGATAATATGTTAACTTACGTGCACACCAACCTTAGCACTTCAACTGCAGCTATAGAGGAAACTTTGTTAAACTGTTCTTCCGACTGCTGATGTTGGTATTCATGAGTGGGTTTACTGGTTTTTCCACAAGGGGACCTTGGGGACGGTAAGGGTAAGTAGTGGCCAATGTTTCCACGGCCAAAATGACCGCTAGAGATACACTGAGTTTCAGAGATAAGTTAAAGCAAGGCTCGATCCTAAAGGAAAGTTTAGTATAAAATATGTCCACTGTGGAATAAAGTAATGGCGATAATAACGCAGGTGAAAACCGTTTGCATTGATGTCATACACTTCCCGTGTGTGTTATGAAGTAATTAGCTTTACTCTCTGAAGATTTCTACAAACTTAATATTAGTTTGTAAACAGTTTTTAACTTTCCAATTTCATGTATACACGCATTCATCAAAAGGCCTTTCTTATACAATTACACAATTTGAGAGAGAGATAAACTTGAAATACTTAAGACATAAAATAAAATACTAACAGTTAAAACAACACCAATATATGTTTTACTAATTTTATGGTTTTCTTCTTTCTCACTCAAAGTAATAGAATAATAATTAAAATGGAATTCAAGAAAACTATAAGACCTAAAGTAATAAAATAATAAATAGGCCTAGCTAAACTATAATATAATCTTATTTTTCTCTGAAGCAATCCCGTTCCTGGTCTGACAGAAAATTACCTATCATATCCTATCCTATCTCGTAACTCGAAGGTCGTTGGGGCACCACCGATGATCGTTTAACCAGCGTACTCCATCTTTCTCTGTCCTCAGCAACCCTCATGGCTTCGCTCAGTGTCAAGCCAGTCCATTCTCGAATTTTGTCCTCCCAGCTCTTGTTTTTCTCTCCCTTTTCTTATGCCCCCTTATACCGTGCCTTGCAGGATGGTCTTTGCAAGGACTGATGATCTGGTGACATGGCATACCATCGGAGTTTCCGTTTCTTCACCACTGTGAGCATGTCTTCATGCTGTCCAAAGGCTTGTGTGATGGTCTGTGGGACTTCGTCGTTGGTGATGTGCTGGGTATAGGAAATGCCCAGAAGTCTTCTGTACCACCTCATCTCCATGCTTTGTATTCTTCGTTGTAGATCTGCTGTGAGGGTCCATGTTTCGCAAGCGTAAATGAAGATGTAGATAATAAGGAAGCGCAACAGCCATACATTTATCAATTTATGAAAATATTTTATGCATTTACGAAATTAGTTTTAATATTATATTTCAAACAAGTAAATCATAAAATATGAATATTCGAATTACCGTGTCTGTCATGAACACAATCCAGACTCACCACAGTGATAAATAGAAGGAGCCTACACAGTAACACAATATTTCCAAGTCACACAAAATAAGCATTCACCTTTCGTTTTTCACAGTCTATCTTTTATTTTACTAATACACCCTATGCATGCTAGTCCTATTTCATCCAATCACAGACACTCTCAGAGGCATACGAGAATAATCTTCTAATTCTGTTGTTGGGTAGATTGACGTCCCCGGACCCTTTCGCAATACAGGGGACTGATAATCTTCTGTTCTCCAAACGGTCTTTATATAGCAGTGTTTCATCACCGAGATATTTCTGAACTAGGAAATATAATGCCGCCCCATCGCGTATACATACGCCATGTGCCTATGTGAACAGCCGTTGCCTGTATATAAACATGTGATGCATACACAAATATAGATATTTACCAATTCATTTTGTGACAGTTGGTTATAGCTTACCTAGTCTACATTCGCACGTCTATGGTCTACTTCATACTAAATTGTTCTTAAAATGATGAAGCCGTGACAAATCGTCGCGGGAAAAAAAGATTGCTACATATTTTTGCGACAATAGTCCTTTTGAAGCAGTCTCTAAAATAACGCTGTTTTCGATGTTTTTTCACGTGGAGAATTGCCACACATCAACAGAATAATTGTTTGGTTGTATATTACAGCGACAGAATGTAATATGTAATGGCAAAAGCGAAACCATTTGTCTAGGAAAAAAACATTTCGCACAGCCAAAATTGTTTGCATAAAATATTGTTGCCCACCAGCTTTATTTAATGTGGATGTAATTAAATAAATTCACCTTTTGGACACATTTTCGTGGAACGCGACAGAAAGTTACATGACAAATTTCACGAAATATTCTTCTATATCCTATCCTATCCCATCTTATCATATCCCGTAACTCGAAAGTCGTTGAGGCACCACAGATGATTGTTTTTTTTAACTAGCATACTCCATTCTTCTCTGAAATAACTTTGAAAGAACTCCGAATATCGCCACTTCAAAAATAATTTATATTTAGTACAGCTATCCTTATGTTCAAAATCCCACACGGAGAAACACCTGCATATCTTGATACATTTTTTAAATAAGCCAGTTGATGGGCATAGACTTTTTAATTATAAACTACCCCTCCCTCGCATTGCTTTATACAAAAATAGCATATCCTTTAATGGAGCTTGTATATGGAACTCTCTCCCTCTGGAATGCAAACATTGCGACACACTGTTTTCTTTCGAATGTAAAATATGTAGGCATCTGCAAAATTAATTATAAAAATGATGTATAATAACATATATAAGAACACAGTCATTTATTTATTTATTTATTTATTTATTTATTTATTTATTTATTTATTATTATTATTATTATTATTATTATTATTATTATTATTATTATTATTATTATTATTATTATTATTATTAGTGTTGTTATTGCTATTATTATTATTGTAGCCTAATTCTTGTTATAATGATAATAATAATACTAATAATGGTGGTGATGGTAACGGTAATGGTGGTGATAGTGATAATGATGATGACAATGATTGTTATTATTGTTATTGTTATTAGTATGATAATAATAATAGTACAATGACAATAATTTTGTTATTATTATTATTATTATTATTATTATTATTATTATTATTATTATTATTATTATTATTATTATTATTATTATTATTATTATTATTATTATTATTATTATTATTATGAGGTGTATGGCGGGGGTGGAGTGGTTGCCTAAAATTGTTTAAAGATAATGAAGAAGATGTTGGAGTGATTGTGTGTGCATGTGTGTGTGTGTTTTATAATTTACAAGTTAAAGGTTCTTTACTATGTAAATTTGTTAAGATACATATTAGAAGATTAGACTGTATCATTAGTCTAAAATCTTTATCCATAATAAAAAAAAGTTTCAAAGTTTCAAAGTTTCTGTCCTCAGCAACCCTCATGGCTTCGCTCAGT
The DNA here is from genome assembly GCA_036898135.1 of Oncomelania hupensis. Lineage (NCBI taxonomy): Eukaryota > Metazoa > Mollusca > Gastropoda > Littorinimorpha > Pomatiopsidae > Oncomelania > Oncomelania hupensis. Next base: position 28,713,049 of record CM072519.1, read on the forward strand.
GTCAAGCCGGTCCAGTCTTCTATATTGCTGTGACCGTATTTCACGAACGTATTATTTTGCACTACATAGACCATGTCTCTTTCGGTCTAAAATACTCATCGTGCAGGGGAGGCTGCCATTGGCTTTCGTGTGAGGAATTGTAAACACCACCCTTTGGGACCTTTAACGTCTTGGACAGTTTTACGGCGTTGAAATGACGATTAGCTACGACAGTTGTACCTTAATTAAATGGTTGCGCGCAATAACAACCCCAGAGAATAATTAAGAATGCGATTGTATGATGCTATGTGTGATGTTTTGCAGATGATTGGTGTGACGACACGAGTTTCAGCACATATTAGAGAGAGCTATATTTCGTGCGAAGTTGCACCTCTCTACTATGCAGTGTATATAGATAGCTCGGCAGTTTTCTTTATTGCGTATGAAAGATGTAGTATCTCTAGATCCACGTGCATAACGCGGAAAAGGGCATATGCTGAATTAGAAAGGGGGTACTGAACTCGACTCGACCGTTTACCTGTGGCCTGGTGTGTGTTTAGTAGGGCAGAGTCATTGTGGAGCTTTTTGCGAGAGGCCAGCTTTTAGGCAGAAGTAACTTGTGACTGTGTGTCAGATGAGAATTAGTTTCTTCTGTAAGGGTAGATTGTTCATTGTGTTTCGAACCACCCAAGGTCTTACGCCCTTGTCGGGATACGAATGTCTAAAAGTCTGTGGTAGGAGGATCGTAATCGCCATTTATTGGAAATAAATGTAGGGTTCTTTCCTAAGGTTGTGTAGTCCTCGATTGGGCACCTGCCAAGGCTCAATTTCTTTGTCAGAATTGAGATGTCCTGATGCATAGCTAGCAATTAGCCAAATAACGAATTAACTCTCAGACTAACCAGTGTGTGTATTGTGTAGTGTTGTGTCGTACAGTGTACTCTGGGTGTATCACAAGCCGAGACTTAAAAGGTGAGTCAAAACCCTGTAATTCATTTCCTCAGTGGCGTGCACTTCGAGACTGCGTACGCGAATGAATGATGGTGAATGAGGGGGAAAGGGGTGTATTTGATAAATAGTAATTTATTGATTTTGTATGATTTTCATATGATTTTCTTGTCATTTACATAAACGGGAATGTCGTTGCTGTTGTTGCTAAAGTGGGTCAAAGGTGACGATGAGAATGCATGTTGGAGAGAGAGAGAGAGAGAGTGATGTGTGTGAAGGAAGAGAGATAATTGTACTGTGCTGGAGAGGGGTGAAGAAGGTGATGGATATGAGGGGAGCGCGTTTATATTGTAGTATGATAGCGATAATATGGATGAAGGGAGATAATCATAATGTATTATAACAGTTGAGAGGGATGATGAGGATGGAGATGAGGATGGAATGAATTGGGACTGTATGACTGAAGTGTAGTCGTAATAATTATGTATATTTATATAAACGACTGTGCTTATGGAAGAAGTATGGATTATTAGTATCAAGAGTTGCATTATATTATTGAGATGTATGTATAGCATCCTGTATTATTATCATTATTATTATGTATAACCAGGTCGAGATGGCTGACGGCGGAAGGTGTATTATGTTATGTAGTATTTGAGTTTTGTAGACGAACTGTTAAGACTCTATATTTGTCTACAGGATTGGGCTGTTCTGCTGATTCGATGTTTTGCTCATCATCATCATGATGATGCATGCATGCATGCACACATATATGTATATGTGACTACCATCAACTGTATCATCATTTTCTGGTAGTTCCCCATTGCCATTGCTTCTTCCACTACTTCTGTATAATTCTAGGCTTTTACGCGCCGTTGCTGTACCATTGTGCCGTGTGTGCATCCGCTCTGGAACCTCTGCCTTTGCAGCTGGGAGGTGTGGACGTTGTCGGGCCTCTTCGCCACCACCGCCACGTCTTTCTTCGGGATTGTGGGCGCCGCCGTTGGGAGTCTCCATTTGCCACAGGAACCACACGCACCACACCCATGCACACACAGATTTGCACGACACGCACCTAAAAACATACTTCATTTATTTAATGTAAATAATTTCATCGTGTTGTGTGAATAACTGCTTTAGCTCCTATTGAGCTCTGAATAACTGACAGTTTCTAAACAGTGCTTCTGAACTGTAAGTTAGCTTTGATGATAGTTTGAATTTATGAGATTTGCAGCTCTAGTTATTCAGCTGAGAATTGTATTGATTTGAATTTGATTGTTTATTGCTATTTGCTGTACATTGTTGTGGGAAATCTGTTGATGTTTAGTTCTGTTTTTTTCAGTTAAACAAGGGAGGTAATTGTTAGTAAATACTGGGTTGGGGGTCTTGATAGGGGTGGAGGGTGGTTTAGTACCCCATTGTTCTGTGTATGTGTGTTTGATTGTTGAATAAAAGAGTGTGATTGTTATTCTGGCATTTTGTGTTAGTTCCTTTTGTTTGAGTTTTATTCCTATCACTCGTTGTATGTGCTGACGTCGCGGAACCCGCTCGGGTGACGTGACAATTGGTTCTGTAGCATCCTCAACGAGTGAACAAGTAAAGTTACAGTTATGGTATGTCAGCTTAATTAATCGAAGCATTTTTTAAATACCCAAAATCGTCCTATCCCTATCCTATCCTATCCCATAACTCGGAGGTCGTAGGGGCACCACAGATGATCGTTTAACCAGCGTACTCCATCTTTCCCTGTCCTCAGCAACCCTGATTGTTTCGCTCAGTGTCAAACCAGTCCATTCTCGAATGTTGTCCTCCCACCTCTTTTTCGGTCTCCCTCTTCTACCTCTACCCAAATCGTATCTCTATTTTAAAAAAAAAAGGTTCTGGTTGTGACTCTGAAGACAGATTGGATGAAGTTAATTCGCTGTCATACATTCTCAACAGTCTTTGTTATGTAAGCTTATTTGAAATACGTTTAAAGATGCTTCCCCCCACCTCCCCACCTCCCCCACCCAGCGAGGTTATTTTTTGGAAATACATTTGAAAGGTTTGCCATATTATTTTTCTTTATGATAAAGATTTCTTGTTGCCTGTAATGGACGCGCATACACGAAAAGCATACGTCAATTCATTCTGCATAAAATAAGGGCCTGTCCACCCGTACAAGCACGAAATGCCAATCCACTATGCAACCAATCTGTTCTATCTAGCCCGTCCTATGATTTTAGTCCACTTTCCCGACTATTTATTGTAAATCCGCGCTGTATACAATTATCGCTCCTACAGATATCTTCTTCTTCCTCGACCCACCTCCTCCATTTCTTCTTCTACCTCTGACCTTCCCCTTCTTCTTTTTCATCATGATCATCATCGTCTTCTTGTTCTTGTTCTTGTTCTTCTTGTTCTTCTTCTTGTTCTTCTAGCACTTCACTCGCTATCCGACTCCATGAAATTGCAGAAAGATGGGGTTGACGCAGTGAAGAAACCATTAAAAAAAAGAAATTGAACACGTTCTCAAAGCTGCCCACATTGCCAGACTTAAATAAAATCACTATAATGATGTAGTATATCGCATGTATCACAGTTAGCCCAGAGCACCCCAATTTAATCACCATGACGTGCAGTCGAGTCGTGCGACAAGGGGACACAGGGTAGGATTGGAATTTGTACGACAATGATAACAAGGAGGATAAATTAATGTCACCAATATTACTAGAGTTGAGGGCTGCTTCCTAGAAACCTTTCGACCTCCTCTGTGCAACACTTGTTCACGCGAATTCAATTTAAAATCAAACGTAGCAGTAAAACGCAGTTTGACATTTTTTTCTATGCGTTCAAGTTTTTTATAAGTTGTACATTGTCACAATCACGCAAAACAGTGAAGGCGAGATTTACGACCGCATATAGCAAGATATTTCATTTTATTACCTACACATTTACTTCTATTTTTTCTTTCAACACGAACCTCAATAGCGCAATGGCTAGCAAAACTGTCTCAAGAAACACTGGGCACGCGAATTAGTTAAGATTATTAACTTACAAAATATCCTATAAAACCAAGAAAATGCATTTCTTAAGCCACCAATTCTCTTACTTTGAGTTTATATTCGCTTACCACCCATAATGCCTCCACTGTAACGAGCAGTACGTGCTTAATTAAGCTCGGCAGCAAAGACAGTGCCAGTTTACAGTGTCGTAAAGCCACAGTAAGATCAGATTAACAAAAAGCTTGGGACGGAGCTGAAAGAAGACGGCGATGATCGCCAGATCATGAAGCTAAAAATTTATATCATTGTCTTGCTGTTGTTATTGTTGCTGCTGTTTTTGTTGCCGTGACTGCTAATGCAATATGGTTCTTATCGGGACCTAAAATAATCTTCCTTCTCCTCCTCCTTCTCCCTTCTTCTTCCACTTCTCCATTACAAAGTGTTACAATATCAACCCCATGCAGATATAATTAAGATGATGAAGAGGATGATGATGATGATGATGATGATGATGATGATGATGATGATGATGATGATGATTGATGATGATGATGATGATGACGACGACGACTACAAATACGACGATTATTATGACGACGTCAAAGAAGACGTCAACAGTGGCGATGGTTAGGACGGCGTAAATGCCGATGTCGACGATAAAGGAAAGATACAGTTGGAACTGCTAATACTGATTAAATAAGTTATTGAAACGATCTTTATCACCGTCTACTTGAATTCGGCTGCAATAGCAACTGAGGACCCTTGTTGACCGGCGGCTGACCAACAGCACCCAGGGGACAGAAGGTGCTGACTCACAGTGAATACATGGATAGATCTCTCGTTGTCATCATCACCATCATCATCATCCTCGTCGTCGTCGTCGTTCTCCTCCTCCTACTTCTCTTCCTCATCCTCCTTCTCCTCCTCGTCCTCTTCCTCATCATCATCATTCTTCTTCTCCTCCTCCTCATCATCTTCGTCGTCATCGTCGTAGTCGTCACATAACTCGCCTCTCTTAGGTATATATTAATAGCACTTACATAGCGCTTTATCAGCTCAAAGGGTTGCTCAAGACGCGCGGGAAACATGGTCTCTCAATAACGCACGAGTCATAATTACTCAAACGTTCATTCAAAACGCAGTTTCGCAGGTTTGTGATCACAGCGCTCCGTCAGCCCCAAATTTACTCCGCATAAGCAATAGTCCCCGCCCTTCTCATTGGGAGGGGCGTAAGGGAGGAGTGGACGGATTAAGAGGGCATTTACCTCCGACCAGGGACCTTTAACCGAGGAGGCCCTTTTATATAGCGCAGTAAAATCAGTGGAAAAGTAATCAGCTTCCTCCGCCAAAATAGTCACAGAAGAGTGTGATGAATATGCAGATTAGGCCAACTTTGCGTATTATTATATTAGCCGCAGGTCTTTGGTACTGATTTGGTCCTTTTTATGAAAGAGACAACAGAGGAGTAATGTATATTACAGAAAAATTCGAAATGTTATAAAAGTGTATAATACAAAAAAATCAAATTAGACGTAGACAAAAACGTAATGACAGATGATAGTCAAAGAAGTAAACAGTGATTTTGGGGAGGGAAGGTGCATTTGCGTGTGTGCGTGCGCGCGATTGGGCGTGTATTCATGGACATATGGGGTGCTAAACGTGCTTTTTTATGCACAAAATGGGGCATTTAGCTTGCGCCCCACTTTTGTTTTTCAGCGCCCCACTTTTTTCTAAGTACATCATACATGGGAGTGCTCTTTTAGTACATGGGAGTGCTCTTGTAGTGCATGGAACTGTTTTAAGTACATGGGAGTGCTGTATTCGGGACGGGCAGTTTTCTGGACAAATTTGAAGTAAAAGGGTTAGGGTAATGATTAGGGTTAGAAGACGAAATAGGTCAACGTTTTGACGAAAAGCGACATTTTGGATCTAATTTACATTTTTAGATGAATTTTGGGCTCTTTCTGTAAAAAAAAAACCAACGCTTTCCGATGACTACATTTTGTCCAAAACCTCAATTTGTCATGAATATAGACTTGTGTGTGTGTATGTGTGTGTGTGCGTGTGTGTGTGTGTGTGTGTGTGTGTGCTTGCTGGCTTTTGGTTTTTAGACTTGCTTCTTTGTTGCTTGTTCCTTTTTCTTTTCTTTTTACAATTTTAAAACACTATTTCTTATAAACTGCGCTGTGGGTCCGTTGAGTGTAGTATCATTGTAAAGCGCATAGAGCTGTTAGATATATGCGCTATATCACATTGCCTGTAATAAATACATAAATAATTTAGTGTGAAAAAGAAGGCAAGATACACACCTACGTATCTGTTTAAATAGGATAATAAGCATGTGACTTCAGCAGTTTTATATAGATGTGTTTTGTGACGCCTCAAGCAAACGTAAATGCTGTGTAATAATCCTATCGTAGAAAAGGCTAGCGTTTCCGACTCTTGGATGATCTTGTAGAAGAAGGAACTATAACTCAATGACGGGAAATCTTCAGTAGAAGCACTGAGTTGTGGTTCCTTTGTATTCACTATCCCTAACGTTCTAATTCATCTATGCTATTCTTGTCGTTTTAATCCTGCATAAAAATGTTTGTGAATTTCATCTTGTGTAATATATTTCTTTCGTTTTAATCCAGTATAATATTCTGTCGTTTTAATCTTGTTTGATATTCCCGTCGGTTTAATCCTGTATAATGTTCCTGTCTTGAAAGCATCAATATAATACGAGATAATCTCTCTGTCTATGCGCTGCAGGTGCTATGAAAACTAGACTTTAAAAAAAACCCACATCATTCATAAATAAATGATTTTAAAAATGTACAGATAAGGTTATTCCCGTAAAAAAAGTAAGAGAAGATAGAAAGAGTACTGCTACACGAAGACAGAATGCGGGTTTGGGGCAAGGGAAGCTAAACATTGTTTTTCCTCCTTAAAGGACTCAGAAAGCCAGAAAATGGGTTGTATCAAGACAAGATTTGGGAACTTGGGAGCTGCGCGCTTTTAAAAGCCTTGCCGTCTTTAGTCTAAAAGTTTGTTAGTTAAAAATCTCAAGCCCCCTGAGAAAGCATCATCTGCCGGTTTAGAAGTCTCCCATCAGACGACCTGACGGAGGCTTGGCGACATGATGCTACAGATGGAACGCAATGTGGTCGTCCAGAATAAGAAAACTGAAAAAAGGATGCGAGGGAGAAGCAAGAAAAAGGAGAAGGAAGAGATGTTGTTTTTGTTTTTGTTGGTGTTATTGATGATGATGATGATGATGATGATGATGATGGTGATGATGACGATGATAATGATGATGATAGCGACGACGACTATAATGATGATAAGGAGGATGAGGAGAAGAAACAAGAGCAGCAGCAGGAGAAAGAGGAAAGTAACTAAAATAGTAGGAACCATACTGTGTTTAGAGCTTAGCTAATTTGTTTCGACTTTGATCACCCTACCATGGTACTTGGTTCAAGTGCATCATCTATTTAATAATTGATGGAAAAGTCCACGGTTTTTCTTTCTAAATAGTAGTATTGTGTACTTTTCGTTTAATCCTTGGGTTTGTCCTTTAAAG